>FR990072.1:18560521-19760521 GCA_905404285.2 Erannis defoliaria | reverse complement strand
GTATCCACTAAGAAAGGATTTTTGGAAATTTCGCCCCTAAAGGGGTAAAATAAGGGATCAAAGTTAGTATGAAAGTCCTTTGTTTTTGTACTTTTAATCACGAAAATTTGGATTTGGATAGTTAATTTAAAATAAAAATGCTGTTTTGTCAATATTTTTTGACAGGGACGATTTAAGGGCGGGAAAAAGGGGATGGAACGTTGTATGGAAAGTTCTTTGTTTTTGAAGTTATAGTGATGAAAATTGGTATTTGTTTAGTTCATTCAAGGGGAGTTGGGGAAGGGGGGGAATTGCTCGGGATGATTCAAAGTGGTGAATTTTGGGAGCGGGCCGAATTTCTTCCGTACGTGGACGAAGTCACGGGCGACCTCTAGTGTTTTATAAAATGTAAAACCTAATATTAAAAAAGTTACAAATATATTTTGTAAATAGCTGACCTAGGTCTCTCCTAGGTCGCGCAACACAAATAAACAAACACCCAGGTAATGAGCGCCCATTCAAAATAATTATTCAGACATTCTCTTGTGCACTGCTTGTGCTTGTACTGGTGACTAAAATAATAGTTTGTATGGAAATTAGAGATCCTATTTCTAAAACTAGATTGTACAGGATGGAAAATTTCCAGAACGCTTTATTTCAGGGCATACTTAAATAAAAATAAAAAAACGCAGATAAGTCGTTTGAGACTGAACTTGCCTGTTGGTAACCGACGATGTGGTCGGAGATGAAGCACGCAACCTTAGAAGATATATCTTAGAACTTATACTGTATTTTAAGCGATATTTTAATTAAGTATAGTATTATTAATATAATCTGTGGTTTAGCAAAAATTTTTTGGTTAACAGGTCAATAAAAAAATATTGCAGTATTTTTTAAATTGAAATTTTTGCGTCTCCTAATTTTGTTATTTTTATCGAATAACATTTACAATAAATATAATCCTAAGGTTCCGGTCTGGAAATCAATCACTGTAGAATTGACTTGTATGTTTACTAAGTAGTTCCCCTTTCGGCCGGTAGAGGCGCGGCGACGCGGATTTACTTTGTGCAATCATTTTACTTGATAGCCTGCAGCATTGAATTTCCTTTGGCCTGTTTATTTTCTGTCGGAAAACGGTGAACGTTCAGTTTACGAAGGCAGTTTTACCTTGCTTTTATCGATGTAATAGGTTCAAACGGATGATCATTGATTTTGACTTTATATGGGTGAGCTAGGCGTTTGACGATGGACCACCTGATGTCAGGATGTGGAAAAGATAGTAAATAATATAGGTACGTCTAACTTATAGTTATTTTAATGTCCTTAATACCTTATCTAAATTGATTTATCGAGCGAAGCAAACATATCAGAATCTATGACATCACAGTTCTCCCTTGTTTCGTATAACAACGTTTTATATAACTTCACTTGATATAATTTGAGTTTATATAAAATCAGTTCATATAATTATTCATTTCGCTTAATATTTATTTACTATAATATTGTTTTGTATAATCATTCATTTTATATAAATTAATTTCACATAAGTGTTCACTTTGAATAATGTTGTTTGACCGAATATTCAGTTCGAAAAATTTTAATTGACCTAATATTTATTTGAGCTTAGTATTGACATTTTGCCCAAGGTCGATGAAAGTTTGTATGGAACAGCAGATATTTTTTAAAGGATTTCAATGTTGGCTCCTTTGTAAAAGTTGTTTGTTTTCATGTACAGAATATGCCATTAAAAGGATGCTAGCAGATTAGAACTAACCCTGTATTTTATTATTATATGTATAGATAGAATTGACTACCATCTCTCCTGATGTTAAGCGATGCAGTCTGCGATGGGGCACGCTTGCCTAGAAGAAAGTAACTATTGATCCAAGTCCTAAGTCCCGGATACAATAACGATAACAGTGTTAAGGTGCGACAGCTCCGAGGCCGATATTACTTCGACACAAACTCAATATGTCAATGTCGTGTGTCCACCCACTACAATTAGTGCGTGGATCCGCTAAGTCGTCAATGATTTAGGACCGGAGCTTGGCCCGGTCTGAGCGATAAACTTACAGCGGGTAGTTAACATAAATAAAATAAAGTACTCTAATTACATTGACTGATATATTATACCAAGTTACGCGTAAAGAGGTCATACTACTACGTCACTACTCTATTGACGGAAACTTGCGATTGGCTCAGCCTTAGAACTAAGTGTTTATATTATTGTAAGGCTGTTAGTATTCCTAAAATTTAAAATAAAATTATATAAATAATTTCATATAATTTTTTTTTTTTATTTTTTATTTAATAGTTTATTAAATTCTACTATGGGACCAAAGACAACAAAAAACAGCTTTTCCATTTTCGATTTAAAAAACGCAATGGAGTGACGAGACTATAAGGAGACGTGCGCCGGGTGGTAGGTAAGCCTGGTACGTAGTGGTGGTGGTGGTACAAACGAGATATTATAACTGCATCGAGAAGATTATTCGAGAATCATTGACGTTATTCGTCATTACATGAACATGGCAGTGTTAAGAATAGAACGCACAGAATAGTATTACTTATTTGTGCTTATATAGCCAAGAAAGTATATATTGGGGTTCCCGACGGCCGCTGACCAATCGGCTGGTCCAGTTATCGCTAGAAGACCGTGTAGAGTCGCACATGTGAGCTCCAAGCCGCCGACGAGAGACAGCGCGGGACCGGGGGGTCTAGACAAGAACCACTTTCTTCAGAAAGTAGTTCTTGTCTAGACCCCCAGATCCGATGAGTCGTTCTCTTGTTTTGGGGGCCAAGGCCGTTTTCAAGTCGTTCCGCTAGCGGAGTAACAAATATTTTTTTTTTATTAGTACCTGTTGGTTTGTTGTAGTGATAGGTATATTGCAGAGTCGGCCCGTGGAGGTACTAAGTATACCTTTGCCAGTTTTTCAAGCGCCAACCAAGAGTATGCCCATTGAACGTCTCGTCTTCTCGGCAAAAAAGCCTGCTTGAGTCTATCACTATAAAATATCATCGATCCTTAGTAAGGAAATATGTACGCTTATCCCTTGAAGCGCCGCATGTGTGTGGGTGACTCCGGCACCACTTATTGGATCCGCGTTCGGTTATTACAGCTATTAGAGCAGCCTCCAGCGAGCATTACGTGCCTAATATAATAACTTCAACAGAGCCGACAGTGCTGTCAGCACACCCCAGTGTTGCCAGTAAATAAAGAAGAGGTAGCCACTAAATAGTAAAGTGTAACAACACCGGTTTCTAGTTTCTGAATTAAGAATAACTTTTCATGTGAAATTATAGGATTTAAGAAAGTTGAAACCCTTATATTAAAAGTACACTATAATTGTCCTTCATTGAAAGTTTTTCTGTCATATCCCATATATAGGTAAGTATTCCAAACGATATTGAGTTTTTTTTTTGCTCATCGTTCTCAAAGTCTAAAAGTTCAAAAACTCCTGAAAAATCGTTGTCACAACTACCAAGTTCTTGAGTCAGAGACCGCATGTAGGTAAACTAAGTGTAGAAAGATGTGCTGTTTGCTGAAGTGACAATTTGAGTAAAATGGAGAGATATACTACGTCGTGCGTGGGCGAATGGGAAGTACTTTCGACCTGCCCACACCAAAGAAGAGAAACGGGAGGTATTTTTTTATCTTGTCCCACGTCTCGGCTTTGGAAATAAATGAAGTTAGATATTGTTTTACAGTTGGGTTTAGCCCCACAGTATTTCTGTTTACATAATAAAAAAAACCTGTGGCTAGACCATATTCGTACAACATGAGCCTAGATTATAGGCACAGTTGTTGTATGGTTTTTTAATACCTGTCGTATCCTTATTTTTCAATAATTTTAAATAAATGTGTGTATGTATTTTATACATAATGTCATTCTATAAACGCAAGTAGTTCTATCGCTATATAGTGTCAATCACAGCTTGACTCTCTGCAGCGTCACGCGATCGGCTCGTTACCAGGTGCTAATGGCTCGGTCCGACACCTGGACTCCACTGACCACGTATTGAGATGGTTATAGGACATCTTGGAGATAGGTCTTTGCAGAGAGTCGCGTAGCACCACAGCAGTGTCAAATATTCTACCGACAAGCAGAAGCGTGTAAACCACTGAAGAGAGAAAGATAAATAAAGGTTAAAGTAGGATTTTAGCTTTACTGAGGTGTAAACATTGGTGTGTTCTGGTTTAAATGGTGAAGCTAGCGAAATTACAGAGCTAAATGAGACTCACTGTCTAATGTGTCACTGGAATGGTTGGTTTGTGGGATGTTTCAAAAGAGAGTATAGTAAACATAAAGATGGCGACACCAACGCGCCAACTATTAGATTAGTGAGTAAAACCAACTGAGAAACATGACAGACATGAAAACGACCATAGCCTAGTGCCATAATATAACCAGTTTTCAATCAAAATTAACAGATTTAAACTTACTAAAACAAATACAGAAGACAGCTCATGTGTTTTAGTTAGTTTAGACTTATCAACTAAAACCTCGAGAATTGGCTTAGATGATAATAGGACCTTACCCGGACTTTTGCGCAAGTTTTCAGTTGTGTTTAACAACAAAAACATGAGGCAACTATTGATTGTCTAAAACCATAGAAAATATGTAGGCTTAAATTTTTTAATAACTTTTGTAAAAATAATATTTTAAAATTCTTCAAAATCCAGAACGGATTGGCACCGCCGTATTCCTCGGCGGGCCGACACTACAAAGCGGCGATAGCCATCGTCACGGATATAATTAATTTATAAACAGACCTGCGCCGCCTTCATTAGGCATTACAGCCCTCCCACCTGATCGGGGGAGATTGTAATCAAACAAACTTATTGTTAACGCGTTTACTTTGCAATTAAGGCCTTACTTTACAATGATAACTTTTATTATTACGCGCTTTATTTTGTATTCCATACTCTGTAAAGAAGTTTGTATAATAAACGCGCTCGTTCGACTGAAAAAGATAAGTAAAGACGAGCAAATTTCTGGCCTTTATACAGTTTTTTCGTACATCTAGAACATATTTTCGAATTATGTGTGCTTTTTGGAATTCTGACACATCTACTTCTAATTTTTATCTTTACAAAACTAATAAACTAAGTACTCTGCTAATGTATATAGTACACGCAACTTGGCCAATATTATGACTTCCACTTCACTGCTGAAATTAGACTAGTTTCGTTTTCAATAAGCAATGATGGTCGTATAGCCCTTTTTAATAAGGGGTTTCGTTCGCCATAAATATCATATCACATAACACAAAAAAGCATCCATAATCCTTCACTCACGCCTACAAATAAGCTCATACTGTCACTCACGCGATACTTTTCTCTATAAAAACGGGCATCTCTACATTTTATTACGGTAACAAAATATGTTCGGAATTTATCAAAGTTATCATAAAATATAGGGCGGATCGAGTCGTCAAACAAAAATATAAGTACGCCAGAGAACCCGCATTCAAAGCCATCAAAGGGGCATACTCGTACCCATACCCTTTTAAAAACAAAATGGTCCTATAAAAATGATCGGTGCCTAAAATCCGATTTCAATTATCTTACAACGTTTCCCGCGTTTCACGCCATTGTGCGCTAAACAGTCGTGCAGAAGTCGTAAACATTTACAACGGCGCTCAAATTCAATCCTGATTACACGATAACCTCGCCCGAAGCGGTCATTCTTGTTCCTGTAAAATATTTAAAAGCAATAAAAGCTTTTACGACGCGAAAAAGATACGTTGAAATTGATATTAGAGCCTACTTAATCTTGAATAATACAATCACAAAAATAGATGTGATTCAAGCGAATATTTCTTGGCTAAATTGCTCTCGAGGTGGAGCCAATTTCTCATTAGCTACGTAGACTACAGTCTCTTTACGTTATTCGTTACTTAGGGGATATAATATTAATGCTGGAAGAGACATTGAGTATTACAAATACTACTTGGTAGAGCTGACACTGCGCTGTCGCTTTCAAATGCTATATTACCGCACTTTACTGAATCATTCGCTTGGCGCTAGTAGACCATATAATATTGTATTGCATTATTTGCATAATATATCTTATGGGGTGTATGCTTTGCTATAATCTTATCGTCTTTAATGTATATTCTATAGGAAAAATCAAATATAAAAAGGGCAGCTCTACCAAAAAACTATTGTTTTCAAAAAAATTTTGGCTGTGTCACTCGGGATGATGTAAGGATATTTATGATATCCCATATATCTAAATCTGTTCAGCTTTTTAAAAGTTATGGTGAAATAAAAAAACTCGCATACATACTTTAACCCTGAAAACATCACACTCCTTTTTTTTGTGTAAAAATATACGACAACAATGCATTTTATAATTGTTGGCATCGTTTTTCCCTGTGGTCCTTTTTGTACCTGTAACTGTAAGTAAATGTACTATGGGTCATTAAATATCCCCATGGAACACCCAGGTGTACTATAGGTAATTTCTATGTACCTTCCTTGGATCACCCAGGTGTACTGTGCATAATTCAACGTACCCGTATAACACCCATTGTTCACCCCAAGTCCCAAGTCCTTCCTATTTAACCGAGTTTAAGAAAGAAGGAGGATTTGTTCGAATACATTTTTTATACAGAAGAGTTAGTTCCAATCAGCCCATCTCAACTCATTGCTGGTCCTGTGTGAGCTTCATCCATTGCTAGCTGGCATGCTTCACAATATCAGCAGTCTGGTGACATTGTGGTGATCTGCTTCTACACCGTCGCTAGTCTCGCAGATATCGCTACAACTGTACAGGACATTATCATCTAGAACCGCAGCGTCAACTCTAGTACGCTGCACGTAACAACTCTATGACAAGATATGATATTCAGCGGAACGTATTAATAAACGGAAATTATCTGAAGCGCGTCCCCGCTCACAAATATCACTTACTGTCTACTTTATACGATCATACATTTTCATAAGCGTGTGTAAAAGCGGGCCATACGTCTTGCCCGGCACGAGGGCACGCCGCGCCCTATCGAATCTAATATTTATGGAAGAGGCGGCGTCGTCGCTTCTACACGTATTTCTTTATTTTATTTCCCATGCGAACTGTATACAGCTGCCATTTCTCTTGATAAAAACCCGACAACGCAACAATGGTGTACCTGGGAACCAGCGGTCTCCGAGGACCTAGATACGCATTTGCCTATTTCATTCCATATTACGTCTCATGAAAGTAAGTCGGTAAAAAACTCACAGTATACTTATTCGAGTACATTGTACATTCGTATACTAGAACGTGAGTTTTTGAAATTCTATTTTTTATCATAGCTGATACATGATGGTAGATAACAGTGTGGTGTGAGCAAAGACTATAAACCCTGTTGACTGATCGTCCGACTTCTCCTCGTACAAAAAATTGTAGTTTAAAAACCGCTGCTAGCCACTGCAGGTACATCAGAGTTTCATTGAATTTCCTAGCTCAGATTACACCATTCCAGTGATTGGCCAATCGCAAGCATAGAAAGTTACCTCGCCCCTGCCCGCAACGGTGAGTCGTGTTTGAATGAAAAATTATGTTCACGAGCCATCAACAGGCTATATGATCTGTAGGTGAGAGTGAATTCGGTAAATACTACTTGAAATGGGTTACTAGATACGCCATGGCTGATTTTCAACCACGTCAAAACACCCCGACTAGCCTGGTAGCCTACTACAAATAAAAAGTAACCTCACCAGCATGCTAGATTCCTCACAGTTTGTGTTTGTTATTAGAAGTTCAAGCTAATTGTTCGTATAAGAACCCACACCGTGCTGTGAGCGAATCAAAGTCACTAGCTACCGAGCTCTTATCAACGCGGTATTATTTATTAGAAATAACGTAAAAATCAACAATTCATATCTGGAAAGTGCGACAGACACAACTGTCTAGTTTTCAAACTATGCAGACTAAAAAGTGAACGAATCCACAACGAATGCTGTCTTTTATTTTTATTTACTTCATCAAATCCTGCTTCTGAGCAGACAAACTCATGTGCCAGTAGCTATAAACCCTCAATATGTCAGGCTCGGCCCGCTACTATGGAAATAAAAAGAAACCTCCCTCGGGCGGCCAATTTGTCTGCTATGCTTTGACACTGGAGACTAGAGCTAAATTCAATAAGAATACATGTATTCTCTCGTACTCGACCTATACACAACCATTTTCATGCAAAACCGTCTGGTATAAAAAGTCTATATAAAAGGTTTACAATCTATGCATTGTGCTGATATTAAAAATATAAAATATACTGTTCTGGCTAGAGACAAGTAAAGCATAAATGAATTGATCGTTTTATTTATTTATCAAATCTTAAAAATCTATTAAACAATATTTTTTCTATTGTCTAAAACAACTCTCTCAACTCAAACAACTCTCTGTCTCAACCATACATGGTTGAGTAGGTTTTTAAACCTACATGTATGGTTGAGTAGGTTTTTAGACAATGATGTAGGTTTCTTTGTAAAGAAACCTACATCTATAATCTGTAATAACCTGACTAGGGAAGGTAGGGAAAATCTTCCCGTAAACGATGATTCTATTGATCTCATAATAATAACGAAAATGTTAAGTATTACAATGTTTTAGAACTTTAGGTACTTACTTAAAAACTAGGGATTGAAAAACAAACTTTAAATAGTATTATTTTTAGGGTTCCTGTTTCCTTTTAAGGTATGGGATGAGGGATGAGGTATTGAGGGGTTATGAGATTTTTCCTTTGTCCGTCTGTCTGTCCGTCGGACTGTGTCAAGGCGCTTCTTCCGGAATCCGAGAAGTCATCGACCTTAAATTGTTATCAAATACGTATCCTGCGGTCCCTTGGAACTGTAAAAAATCAAGCTTCTAACTCTACACACTGACAACCGATGGGGAGGAAAGGTTCTTGAGTGGCGACCGCGAACCGGAAGACGCAGCGTAGGAAGGCGCCCACTAGGTGGACCGACGACATTGTAAAGTCGCGGGCAACCGGTGGATGCAAATGGCAGGTTGTCGTACAGTGTGGCGGTCTAAGGGGGCGGCCTTTATTCAGCAGTGGAAGTCTCCGGGCTGATGATGATGATGATGATGAACTCTACACAATCATAAAAATAAAGTCAAATTACGAACCAAATTCTTAATAGTCCCAAGCAAATCAAAATTCATAGGGTACTTCCCGTTAACCTCGAATCATAAAATTTGATAAGTAAGCAAGCTCTCAGCACAAGGAAAATATCTGATATTTGTTGAAGTTGAAGTTTTTAATTTGTATTGTTATTGTGAGTGGTATTTTTGTTTGTATTGTTTGTTTGTATTTAGTTATCTAATCTAAACCAATATAATAAAGAGGAAAGATATGTATTTTTGTATGTTTGTAACGAATAAACTCAAAAACTAATAGACCGATTTCAAAACTTATTTCACTATTAGAATGCTACATTATCCCTGAGTAACAAAGGCTATATATATAAATAAATAAAAAATTAAAGATCCCTACTAAAACTTCAATAATGTAACCCAAGGTGTATTTTTTTTGCCATAAAACGTCTTTCATCGCATGCGCTGCGGAAACTATTGATGATAGAACAAAAACATGTTCTACAATATTAAAAAACATATCAATATCTACAAAAAACGTTGCAATATTATAGGTCTAACTATTGTAGTTATGTCACTATAACTACTTTTTACATCTTAAAAGTTGATATAAATGCCGACCAAAATCAGACCACGTTATCCATACCTTTGTATGAATCCTTATCCAAATAAATCATTTCGTATTCAAGACTGTTTCAATACCTGTCCATTATTATATATATATTGAATTATCCAAATCGGACGTTTCATTCAAAAGATATTACGAATTTTTAAAATTATAAATCTAAACAAAATACTAGAAAAATAAACGCCGTGTTATGCGGAGACTTGAGGATATGTTTTTAAAAAAAAACGTATTTCCCTAAGAAAGATATATTTAATGGAAAACACTTGGGAAATACAAAAAGACAAAAAAGTAAGAAAGTCCTTAGGCAACCGCTCAGGTTGGTGTCTCAAAACAGACTGACTATCTCCCTTTCTATTCATGACACTTGAGCTGTATAGAAGTGCAACGCAGCCCTAATGCCTTCATAGTGCGGGCATAACACCTCCCCCTTTTAGAGGAGACTTTATGGTAAAAAAAAAATGAAGTCTCTCTTTAGATCTCTGTTCTAAGGGGAGCAAAGTTGGTGGAGCTGACGTCAGATGTATGTTCATCTGTCGTGTCTGGTTTGTATGCATTTATTTTCTTTAGTATGAATGTCTTGCGGTTGCTGCCAGATTTACAGTATTTACTAAATACTTTAAAACTAAGATATACTGCTACAAAAATACATAAAATGATAGTAATCGACGAGTAATGTGTCCCGTATTTAATTAGGTGGGGTTCGGTTTTTATCTTGTTTACTTGGTTTAATAATGAATCAATTTTCATGCTATTTCTTGAGTGAAATTCATCAAGGTCTATATTTTGTAAGGAAATAGGGGATACATTATCGGAAAAGTCACGAAATTTGCTAATATTACAGCAGATGTCGTCAATAAGGTTGAAGTCCGGTAAATGACTTACAGGCGGAGAGATATTATAGTAGTTATGGTTGGGTGTAAATGTCGTACTTTTACAATGCCCGGTACACCCGTTAGGAATAGTAAGTATTCCTGTACCTAGTATGTCTATTTCTAGAAATACAGAGTTTACACAGTTTATGGAAATTTTACTTGGTTCTGATTGTACATATAGCCATTTGTTATTTATTAGAGGTTTCCACAGATCCAGATTACCTAAAATAAATCTCGTGTTGCACTGCTTTGGTTTTTCACTGATCACTTTTGAAAATAATTCACTTTCACAAGAAGGTCTTGCGTCGGTTGCGTAGATGTTCGTGACGTCACATATAAAGTTTCCAGGAGCTATTATCTTGCACTTATCTAGGTCATCAAGGTTACCGTAGTGCGACTTGTCCTTGGTCATTGCTATGTATTTATTTTCAGGCGTAATTAAACTGAATTTGTTATATATACCACCGTCATAAGGTGTAGGTAGAGCTATGTTATGATAGAGCATGTACTCAGTTACGCTAACTAGTGGTGCCAACAGTACAAATACAATCTTTCCATTTAAGTAGTAACAAATTAACCTAGAAACGCTTAAAATTAAATGTACACTATTTATATCTAAGTCAACCGGTAGTTTTAGATCGTTAGGTAGATGTCTATAGTTATCGACAAATTCTCGGTATAATTGTTGCGGCGTCATTATTGCCGGGTGCAAAACATTCTGGCTGCTGAACAAGAGAGCGTTAGTGATGTCTTCTAGCTGAAAGGACAGTACGAGTATTGCTGTTTCGATGCTAACAAATATTTCGTTGACGTTAGCAAGTATGTGTAATCCATTAGTCGCTTCCGAAATGTTTTGTATGTTAAGCGAGAGTTTGTCGATGGCTTTACTCAAGACAGCTTCGTTATCTCTTATCTGTTTTATAGTGTTGTTGTAGGTAGTTAATATAGACTTAGTTACCAACATATTTTCTTTCATTAGTGAAGCTAGTTTATTTTCATTGTATTGTAGTGACGTTATAGCTTCCTCATACCTTAGGGCGTCATTCTCGTCTAAAGTGCCGAATATTTGTTTTAACACGGTACCAACACCTCCAATCCAGGCACTGCGTCTATTACGGTTATCTATTAGATGAGAGATGGACTTGAATTCCTTAACTACGTCCTGATAACGTACTGTTAAAGGCTGTAGTATATTATGGCATTCTGTGTTAATTTCGACAATACGTGTCTGTTTACACAAATACTTGGCGGTTGTCAGAGCAGCTCCAATGTTTTCGATATGGGGACTAAAGTGAGTGATATCTAATGGTATCAAGACCTTAAGCTGCGCACTATTGATTTTTAATGTCCCTAAATAATCGAAGAAGAGACCTGCGCTTGCATTGATTGGCTGGATGTAATCCTGGTGCGATTGACCTTGAGTCGGAGCTCTGCAAATAATAAACAAGGCAGGTAGGTATTTAGAGTTTCAGGTTTCACTGTGACTTAGTGGTAAGTATAGTACCCAAAAAAAACCTATTCTAATGTTTATCTACTTCCTATTTCTACTCCTTCCTGATTTCTGCAATAGTTAATTAGGTTTAAAGTTAACCTTTAATAGATCAACTTATTTACTTCCCGGCCTTACCTATATGTACTTACTTACTATTTACTTACCTACTTACTATAAGCTTTTATTTGTTTATATTTTAAATAACACTATTGTGTTACATGGTATTATATGTCCTAGTTATAAATTGTTAGAACCGTCGTCAGCTGGTTTCAGCTGATCGACGTGATGCGTGATATGACGCCGGTTGATAAGCAATGTAAGTGTATTATTCCCATTTACTTTTATTATTTTGTAGGGGCCTTTCCAGAGAGGAGATAAAGCTTTCCGCAATCGTAGGTGATTTTTGAGGTACACGTATTCGCCTACTTTGTATTTAACTCGGCGAGTGCGACTATCGTAATAAGTTTTCGAGGATTCCTTTGATTTTCTTATGAAATCTAAAGCTTTTTCCCTAGAGTATTTGAGTCGACTTTGTAGCATACGTACATAATCAGGGTAAGCGGCACCAGGGGACTCGCCGTATATAGAGTTAGGGATGAATGGTTTGCTACCGAACATCAGCTCGTAGGGTGTAAAGTGTGTCGTGCAGTGAACGGATGTATTATAAGCTAGCATGGCTGTATAAACATATCGCGGCCAGTTCGACTGTTCTTCATTGGTGTAAGATTTTAGGTACTCCTTGAGGGTTGCATGGCTTCTTTCAAGGGCGCCTTGTGTCTGTGGGTGATAGGGTGATGACCACAGATTTTTTATTTTAAGGAATTCACACGTTTTTTTAAAGAGGTCTGAAGTAAAGTTTGTGCCTTGGTCTGTGAGAATTGTTTTGGGAATGCCAAATATTGATATGTAGTGAATTAGGCATTCACTAGTTTCTTCAGCTGTAGTACTACGAATGGGGTATGCGCTAGAGAATTTGGTGAGATCATCTTGAATAGTTAGAATGAATTTTAGTTTGGCTGGACCAGCTTCGGGGAGAGGCCCGACAATATCGAGAGAAATTCGTTGGCCTGGGGCTGTCGATGTACTGGTTATTTGCATAGGGGCGCGGTTAACTTGTCTAAGAGCTTTGTTTTCTTGGCAAGATTTGCACTGTTTCACGTATGTTTCTATGTCGCTTCGCATTCCTTTCCAGTAATACATTTCCTTAATTCTGTTGTACATCCTTACAGAGCCCAGGTGTCCTGCGACTGGGATATCGTGGTTATCGAAGAGGATTCTTTTGATTTCCGTCGGTATCGGGTATGTAATGTTATTATGGTATACCTTGATTTTTATATTTGTGTTATGGAAGAGATAAGATAGCATGTTATAAATCTTGATAAATGAGTGTTTTTCAAACGGGTTCTTGAAATCCGAAATGCTGATTTCGTTGATATTTTCTAAGACTAGAAGTTCATTCCTAGTATTTTTTAGGGTTTGAAATATTTCTGGATGAGACGGTTCGTCAAAATGGTGGACCTTTGTAAACAATAGGTAGTATATTTTGTTATTTATTTCCAGTTTCTGGAATGAAAACAGTTCTTTTTCTGATTCGTGGATATTTGTATAAATTTCGGGGTCACTCAAAGCTTCTTGAATGTAAGGGTTGGATTCGTCCAAGTCCAAAGATGTGGGGACCAAAATGACTTTAGAAGAGCATTTCATGAGACTCTCGTTCCGTTCCTCTATTTCTGTATTAAATATTTTTTCTTTGTTTGATGTTTCTTTCAGAAATGTGGAGTAGTCATCTACAGGTATGCTGGGAGTTGGATTCGCGCTGGTGGATGGCAGTGGATTATCAGCTTGGTCATCAGGTGCAGGTATCGGTTCAGCACTAAACGGGTCAATAATGCTATATTCAATTTCTCTTCCCATGGTATCTGGGATATCAGAGGACAGGTTCACATCGGGTGAGCGAAGGACATTCTCCGCGTGACTTAAAGCATCTGGATTAGGGGATAACACCTCGTCAGGATGAAATGATGGTGGTGAAATCAGTAAGTCCATGAGGTCTTCGTCCAAGGTGCGAACTGGGTTCTCAGTCGAAGAGCTGGTCAAGGAAGGGTCCGTCGGTTGTATTGGATTTACCGGGTATCGTGATAGGGCATCTGCGTTGGTGTTGATTTTTCCCTTCTTGTAGTGGATCTCGTATTCAAACTCTTCTAGTTTGAGCCGCCATCGCACGAGTCGTGATCCAGGGTCTTTGCAACTAAAGAGCCACTGTAATGGCTTGTGGTCGGTGATGATTTTAAAATGATGACCATAGATATAGGGTCTAAAGGTTTTAGTGCCGAAAATTATAGCAAGGCATTCCTTTTCAGTAACGCTGTAATTGCACTCAGCTTTATTAAGGGTGCGAGAAGCATATGCTATAGGGCGGTCCTGCCCTATAGGTCCTTGGGATAGTATCGATGATATTGCGTAGTTTGATGCGTCACAGGTCAATATAAATGGTTGTTTAAAATCAGGATATGCTAAAATTGGGGCAGTTACAAGTTTGTTTTTTAAAGTTTCAAAAGCGAGTTGTTGTTCGTTTTGCCACTTGAAAGTAATATCCTTTTTTAAGAGAGAGGTCAAAGGTTTCGCCAATTTGGCGAAATCAGGGATAAAGCGTCGGTAGTACGAGACTAAACCGAGAAAAGATTTGATCTCTTTAGGTGACTGAGGAATTGGGAATTCAGAAACAGCCTTGGTTTTATCAGGATTTGGCTTTACGCCTTGTTCTCCAATTATGTGTCCTAGGTAAGCGACTTCTTTACGAAGGAATTCGCACTTTTCTGGTTGTAACTTCAAATTAAAGTTACGGAGTCGGTCAAAGACTGCTTTTAGGTTATCAATATGCGTGGTCAGATCAAAAGAATAAATAACTATGTCATCTAAGTAAACAAAGCACCTCGTGCCTTGTAATCCGGACAGGCATGTGTTCATTAATTTTTGGAAGGTAGAGGGGGCGTTTTTAAGCCCGAAAGGCATTCGATTGAACTGGAAATGACCTTGGGGTACTGAAAATGCAGTTTTGGGCGCGTCCTCAGGAGAAATCAATAATTGATGGAAGCCGGAAGTCAAATCTAGTGTCGTAAAATATTTTGAGTTACCTAATTGATCGAGAATTTCAGAAATTTGTGGAATTGGGTAAATCTCTCCAATAGTTATATCGTTTAATTTTCTATAGTCTATTACTATTCGCCATTTTCGTTGGCCTTGTGAGTCTAATTTTTTTGGAACTACCCAGATTGGTGAACTCCAGGGAGATGATGATTCTTCTATGATATCTTGGTCTAACATTTTATTTATTTGGGACTCTACTTCATTCTTGTGGCACTCTGGAAAGCGATAGGATTTAGTATGAATCGGTATGTCTGATGTAGTTTTGATCTGATGCTTCAGAGTGGTGGTGAAAGAGAGTCGGTCGTTTGGTAAATGGAAAATGTCGGAGTACTTAGAACAAATGTCAGTAAGTGCGTCGGACTCTTCTTGGTTAAGATGTGAGACTCGTAATAAATTTAATACTTCCGCTGTTCGCGTAGAACTATCTAGCTGAGTGTGGGGTGCTGGTAGAGCGCGAGGGCTCAGTGGTTCTAGTCGAAGATTTAGGTTAGAATTAATTCTTATTGGGCTTTCTGTCGTGTTAGCTATTGTAACGTTGACTCTTTTGTTTTCCTTCACTTTAACAATACAATTGGCAATCAATAAGGTGTCTGATAGGTGTTGATCTAAGATCATGCCTTCTTTCAAATTAGGATTTTGTACAGTGCATTCAATGACGGTTTCAGTGCGTGGAGGAATGATGAAAAATGGGTCAAAAAAGTGGATTTTTACTTTTAGGTTTCCTACCTTTAGTATATCTTCGTTATAATCAATATTACAGCCAAATTTTGTAAGGAAATCAGTACCAATTATCCCGTCATAGGGGAGATCTATGCTCTTAACCATATGGAATTTGTGGTTGACGCTTTTTGTGTTAGTTAGTTGTAGTTTAAGTTGAAAGTGGCCTAGTGTAGGTGTCGGTTCATTGCCAGGGTCTATACCCTTTAGGTTGATTGGTTCATTTGTTAAGGCGGGTCTACGTTGAACGCATGATTGCTTAATTAAACATATCGCTGAGCCTGAGTCTACTAGAAGTGTGAGTGGTATATCGGATATTTGGGCATTGAGCAGGACGTGAGGCAACAGCCGTTTGGTTGTGTCTATGTTGATTTCGAAAACTTCTTGATTAGAAGGCTGTGGCCTTGGAGTTATCAATTGGACGCTTGCTTGGGGCTGAATACCCGTGTGGTCCTTTGATTTAGAAGGTCGAGTGCTTACTTGGGGCTGGCTACCCGTGTGACTCATGGGTTTAGAAGATTGGACACTTGCTTGGGGCTGGTTACCCGTGTGGTCCTTTGATTTAGAAGGTCGAGCGCTTACTTGGGGCTGGCTACCCGTGTGACTCATGGGTTTAGAAGATTGGACACTTGCTTGGGGCTGGTTACCCGTGTGGTCCTTGGACGTTTTGTTATACTTAGGAATAGGAGTGTCGACTTTTGGGTGTCGTCTCGGGCGACACTGTGGCGAGACCTTCATTCGTTTAAATCATCAGTATCGTTGGGGGGAAGATCTACTTCATCGTGGTCAACGACATCTTCACCTTGATCGGCGATGAAGTTGACGCGAGGTGGTCTATAAGGAGTCTGAGGACCTTGGTTAGAACCTGAGTTTTGAGGAACCTTGTACCGGTTGTTGTTAAATTCCCTCTTTCGGCACACTGAGATGTCATGTCCCGGTGTCTTGCAGTAACGACAGAAGGGTGAGGACCCGGAAGCTTGTTGAGGCTGGTAAGAGTTATTCATGGTTGACCTCTGTGGTGTTTTATTGTATGTATACTGGTTGAGTCTTTGAGGGTTAATAATGCTAGAGTTCTGTGGTTTAGGTTTAAAATTATTGTTATCTGTTCGTTTATATAAGCTCTGTTGTATACGTTCTTCTGATATCGCAAGGTTAATAGCTTCGTTCAAGTTCTTAGGTGACCTGCACCGGACGATGTTTGATATGCGTGGTTGCAAGCCCATCAGGAAATGATGAAGGGCAAGGTCCTCCATCGCGGCAACTCGGCCGGCTATTTCTTTCACTTTGGTTTCCGAGAGTGAGATTTCGGTTAGTAATTTTGATAAATGTGTTTCAATTCGCAGAGAAAACTGTCCTACGTTTTCTTGTAGGCTTTGTTTACTTTCTTGAAGATCGGTGAGTAAATGAGCGTAATGTTTTCTTTCACTAAATTGTGTTTTAAGGAATTCTTTAAGTTGGTCCCATGTAGAGAAATTTTTGATTGAACAGGCAATTTCCGCTTTACCTTGAAGTTGACAAAGGATGTACTTAAACAAAATAGGTTTTTGACTGACGTTGGCAAGTTCGTAAGCATTGTTGCAGTTAACTAAGAATGAATTTAGCTTTTCTCTCTCTCCGTCATACGGTTTTATAAATTTTAGCAAGGTATTCATCTCCATCTCTAATTTACTAACAACGGGGCTACTCTTAGCGCTTCGGGTTTGGGCCCCAGTAGACGCAGAATGACTTGCCTGTTCGGCTGCGGGTATATTCAAGGTGAGTCTACCTCTAGCTTCTTCGGTTGCCATAACGTGGTAACTTAGTGTAATACAAACTGATAAGGTATAGAAGCGATATGGATAATATTTTTAAAGTAAGATATTTTTTACTTAAGCTACAATATAAAAGGTTGAGAGCTTTAAAATTAATATTAAAACGTTGGCGATCTCTGGATTTAGCAATAGTTTAAAACAATGACCAAGGACTCACTGTTGCAATGCGTGGGCGCTGGAGATAAGCACGGCGAGCATGGCTAGGTACATTCCTTCCGATAAGACGCGACGTCTGCGCGTCGGGATGAGACGAGATAGGGTTGGCGAACTTCGGATGAAGTTATATTCCTGGTCTTCGTTGTATATACTGGTTTCGCTGAAGGTGAGTGTCTGCGGTTCAGGATGCAGTCCAGGGCGAATGATTCCGCCACCAGGGAATCGAGGTCTCCGCAGCGGGTTTAAATTTGCACTTAATTCACTGAAGGATCCGGAGCGAGTCTGCAGAGCGGTTTCACTTTTTGGGCACTGGGGATTTCCGGATCCCACCGCTGCCACCAAATGTTATGCGGAGACTTGAGGATATGTTTTTAAAAAAAAACGTATTTCCCTAAGAAAGATATATTTAATGGAAAACACTTGGGAAATACAAAAAGACAAAAAAGTAAGAAAGTCCTTAGGCAACCGCTCAGGTTGGTGTCTCAAAACAGACTGACTATCTCCCTTTCTATTCATGACACTTGAGCTGTATAGAAGTGCAACGCAGCCCTAATGCCTTCATAGTGCGGGCATAACAGCCGCCGCACCGTGGCCGTGCGGCCCCGCTCAGCGCAGCACGGGCAACGCGGCGAAGGGCACCGGAGTGCGGGAGAGGGGCGTGCACATCTATGAAATGGTTTCTTACTCGTGGCCCACGTACGTGTTCCACGGATACCTTTTTATGCCCTTAGCCTACCCAATAGGTAAACCACGTGTAAATATACGGTCTTACTTAAAAACGCCACTCAAACTTATTGCTTAAGATGCTAAGTCAACTTCTCTCTGACGTGAAGTGTCACGTGCTAGAACAAGACAGAGAAGTTTAAGCAGTGACTAAGTTTGAGCGGCGTTTTTAAGTAAGGCCGATAATATGTAATGCTCTTGGTTCACCCAATAGGTGAACTAAATAAATAAATAAATACCAAATTTCATCCTATTCCGTTCAGCCGTTTCAGCGTGATGGAGTACAAACATACACACCCTGACAAACTTTCGCATTTATAATATTAGTAGGCAATCAGATAAAAAAAATTATTTAAGTTACCACCGTAAAGACTTACAATAAGATACCTACCTAAGGTAGTATACCTACTCTTTTTAGACGACTTGAAACAAGCTATATAAAATATCGCTGAGTAAGTGTGTGCTTAGGAGTGCTGAGGAAACAAGCATTAAAAAAATCAAGCGAATTGAGAACCTCCTCCTTCTTTGAAGTCGGTTAAAAAGAAAGGACATGGGAGTGAACAAGTAGACAATCAAATGGGTATTCTACGGATACATTGAATTACGCATAGTCCGAATTGAGAAACTCCTCCTTTTTTGAAGTCGGAAAAAAAGGAAGGACATGGGAGTGAACGAGTAAACAAATGGGTATTCTACGGGTACATTGAATTACGCATAGTCCGAATTGAGACCCTCCTCCTATTTTGAAGTTGGATAAAAAGGAAGGACATGTGAACGAGTAAACAAATGGGTGTTCCACGAGTACACTTTTAATTCAGTGTACTCGTGGAATACGGATACAAAAAGGTATCCGTGGAACACCTAGGTGAACCTTTTATGTGGACCACGGGTAAGAAACCCTATGAAATAGGTACGCCTGAACGCGCGGTCGGACATTGAATATTTTGACTTTTTTCATAGCACATTTTTTGTTCCAGATAAAAAGTCCTATTCAGGACTACTTATAAATTATTTTGTTATACTTTTACTGTTTAATTTTTATAGTTCTTATTCTCACAGTTTTTGTATGGTAAGTATTCATTAAAAGTTATTTTCAATGTCCTGCTTAAAGATACTTACTCAATGTTTAAAAAATAAAAGTCCACCCGTGCGAAGCTGGAACGGGCCGCTAGTTTCACATAAAAACATTTTTGCGATTACAAACAGTCGACTGTTGCTATCGGTACATCGATTTACGGGCGAAAAAACTTATCAACTACAATGTTAAGTTCTGCAACAGGACCTACTTAAAGTTACTCAGACATATTAATTATCATTGCTGATTATTAAGCTCAATCTCCAAAATTATAATATTTTAATCATAATAACAACTCCCCGCAGATTCACCCGCTATACGACGCACAACGAGATTTCTTCCAGCATAAAATGTAGTACACTCTTATAGGCTATATTTACATCGAATTTCAATCAAATCCGTTAGATATTACAGCGCAAAAGATAACAAACCTAATTCCACATTCACTGTCACATTTGAAATATTATTTTGGTCAGATGGAGATTACAACAATCACTGCAACTTTTCTCATATAAATCGTATTCTATAATAACATTATACCTAAAAGTGCAGTCTGGGAAGTCATTTAAGTTATCATGCAGACTAGCACAGATTTGATATAACTCCAATTCTGCATCGTATCCGCAATGCGCTCTTCAAACGTTAAATTATTAACAGTTTGCTCGCAAATGGAGTTACACCAGCGTCCTGAATAACTTACATTATATTTATACCAAACTGTTCAAAAGCTGAAGCAAAACTAGTAAGCCTAGCTTTACTTCCATAACATAAACATAAATTACACACACATACATTGCCGTAGTGCCTGTAGTGATAGGACTCTATGGCAGAGTCTGCCCGGGGAAGTACCAGAAGAGACGCAATGGGGAAGTCTTTGCCAGCTATATGACCGTTAATCAGTAGTGTGCAAGCATTACTGTGTGCAATGTTATACCAGAAAAAATGCTGGGCATGTAGAGATTTGACATCTAATATCTAAGGGTGACGAGCGCAGTGCGTCGGGCGTGAGGCCTCTAGGCTCTAGACCAAAGGCGAACGTCTCGCTCGTTTCATCACACAATAACATTTAAAGAAATGAGTTGATGTATTTATTCGATGGACAATCTTGGAGGGTAAAGTAAAAAAATGCTATAAACTCTCCAAGCTAACATTTGCCTCTATTTCCTTGCAGTTTATGATAGCCTGGTACTAACAGTGCTCTAATAAAACTTTTGAATGCAACAGCACTGCTTTTAGCAGTTTTCTTGTTTGTTTTTTTAAATGGTTTACTGAGAAGGTAGTACATTGAAATAAAAAATGAATGTTTGAATGAAGATGAAAATGATATGAACTAATCGTTAAACCTAGGTAAGATTTTTTTTTTAAGTTTGTACCTACCAATTTTTAGCATAATTTAATTTTTCTTGGCTGTCATAAAAATTTGTTTAGCCTTACAACGATCACTGACGCAAGAACTAATATAATATATTATAATAATTTAAACTTGTGCAAGCTACTAGAGCATCCTGTGCACGTACAAAACTGATACAAGTCCAACGTCGAAACACGTTCCGTCTCACCAATTAAGAGAAATAAAAAATCCTATTAACAGTAAAACGGAACGACAATCAGATACAACCGTAATTGTCAGAATGATTGATTTCAAAGGCAAACTGTTCGTAAAATTAATTGTGGCTCCACTGCGTACAATAGGTTCAAAAGGTGCCGAGCTGCGGAGGGAAGTGACACAAAGCTATCCTTGTTCGAGTTGATTCAAATCACAAACTCTCGCGTGTTTTGTTTTTGGATTAGTTTTCTTTGGATAGACAATAAACAATCCTTTATTTGTGACAAAAAAAAACACACAATCGTATGTTCTGGGTTTGATAATGAGTCATGTCAGATTATGAAATTTACTATTATAACATAACTGCGGGTATCTTTGTGGTAGAGTGGGATGATGGCGGACGAGTGAAAATGTTTACCTCCGTTGTACAGCGAATATAAAAATCAACGTAAACAACACACAAAAATCGCGTTCAATATGATCACCATGCAAAAAATCTATGGTTGTGATTTATCACCACCCTTAAATCCACCCTTAAATCCCTTTAAAAAATATTAAGTAAAAAAACGCGAAATAAAATCCGTTTTTTTTTTTTTTTTTATGAATGGCTGATGCTGTTGGCCTCAGATGGCCTCTACAGCGTCACCGGACTTTAGGCAAGCGCAAACGGCGCTCGGCCTAGGTTTAGGTTAAAGGCGACTAGCTCAAGGGCACCTCAGACGGTACGAACCTCGGCTTGGCCGTCGCCGGGAGTGGGGTCAGACTTGCCCTGGCACCCCAGAAGGGGTATGCCCTGGGGCCCTAGTAGGTTGATCTGGTTGACTATTTGGAGAGAATCTAACCGATCTTCTGACAGATCTGGGGAGTCCTCGACCTCGCCGGCGAGGTCGGTGCGTGTTTGTGTGCCTCTGGTAACCGGCGCCTATACCAAAAACGTAATACTTCCTGTTGCTAGGAATGGTCGGATCGGGCGAGCCCAGCGCCGCCGAGGTGATGACGGCGATGGGGTCGTCTGAGTCGCCCAAGACGTGTCTGGGGCGTCTACGGAAGGGGGGTGGGTCTGTCGTGTCTGTCGTATAGTTGGAGGCTTGGACTATGAGTGGATTGGGATGGTGAGGGGCCGCATCGAAATAGCGGCGCGAGGCGTACTTAATGTACTGACGGATGGAGGGGAGTTCGAGATCGCAGTGCAGGTCGGAGTTTCGCATGAACCAGCTAGCTCCGACTGCTCTGCGGATGAATCTATTTTGTATGACTTGGAGTTTCTCTAGATCTATGCTAGAGGCGTGAGCAAACGCCACGGAGGCGTATGTCATGACGGGGCGAATACAAGTTTTGTAGATTGTAACCTTATTTCTAAGGGACAATTTACTACGCTCGTTGAGAAGGGGAGTGAGCCGGCCTAAGAAGAAGGCTGCTCGGTTGCGAACTATCTGAATATGCTTTGAGAACGTGAGTCGACGATCAAGGGTCACACCGAGATACTTGGTCTCGGTAGCCCATGGGATGGGCTGGCCGTGTAGCGTGAAAATAAAATCCGTGGACCATACGTTTTGAAGATTTTTCGCGATTTCAGGGTTAGCTCAATAGTAAAAGTTGTTCATCATGAGCACAATTACTATAACACTACCGTAAGGTTTAACACTACCGATCAGCGTAATTCCAGATGTTCAATTCTAGATAAATTTATATAATAATACTTGTTTCAATGGTTCAATATTACAGTGTCTAGAGCTCGTGAATTGCAACAAGACTTACAAATTACTTACTTACAGCTATTGTAACAAACTGAGGTACTTCATAATTAAAATGAATTTCAATAAGCTGTTGAAAGAGTCACAGTTCCATGGAGGGAGGCGGCTGGCTGAACGAAATTGCAGGTGAATTTAATTCTAGGAATGAGTTTGACATTTTAAATTAATGTGGATCGGTATTCAATTGGTTTCTGAAAACTCTGAAACTTTAATATTACTGAAAGATATTTAAGTTTTAGTTAAAAAGTTAGTTTTCAGTTTCTGATATTATTTTTGAATTGATATACTCCTGGTTCTTTGGCGAATATCCTCGTTCCGGATTTTATCGCGCAAAGTAACTCCGAGCATAGCTCTCTCCATTGCCCGTTGCGTGACTCTGAGTTTCTCCAATAGGCCAGCAGTTAAAAACCACGTTTCAGTTCCATATGTCATCACTGGCAACACACACTGGTTAAAAACCCTTGTCTTCAGACACTGCGGGATTTTGGACGAGAAGATATTACGCAATTTCCCGAACGCTGCCATCTGCCGACCAAGGTCACCGACATAGCTCGCAGGGTTTGCAAGTTGAAGTGGCAATGGGCCACATAGCTCGAAGAACTGATAACCGATGAGGAGGCAAGGTGCTTGAGTGGCGACCGCGAACCAGAAGACGCAGCGTAGGAAGGCCTCCCACTAACTGGATCGACGACATTGTAAAAGTCGCGGGCAACCGGTAGATGCAAATGGCAGGTTGTCGTACAGTGTGGCGGTCTAAGGGGGAGGCCTTCGTGCAGCAGTGGACTTTTCCGGGCTGATGATGATACTCCTGGTTTTATAATAAACTAGCTGCTTATGGATCTTACAATCTGAGCTATGTTGGTATAGTTATGTTTTCTCACATGCCAACATTGTTGCAAAATTAAATCTTTGTTTTTCGTATTCCAGGTGTTACTGGTACATCTCTATACTGGTGTTATTCGGAGTATCTGTGACGGTGATCTGCGCCACCGTGGGAAGGTTCTTGGAGAACCCAACGTACATCGTCTACCAAGAGTCGGTGGAAAATGTTACCAAGTTCCCCTCTGTGCTGGTCTGCCCGGAGATCTTCTACAGAGTTGATAAAGTTGAAAGATTTTTCTCTCATATGTAAGGGCTTATTTATATTTGTTTCTTAAAGGAAACTAGCAAAGCAAAGTGTGCGCAAAGGAAATGTCTTGAGCATTTAGTTTATCTTTAAACCTTTGAATAAATATCCAGTCACTGCGTTAGCTAAATATTTATAGTTAACTATCAGCTTGATAATCATCATCATCATCATCAGCCAGAAGACGTCCACTGCTGAATGTAGGCCTCCCCTAAATAGAGAAGGGTTGTCATAAGACAGGCGGACTATATGGGGATATGTGACAATGTTATGGGTGTCTTTTCTGCTAAAAACATTTCCCCGCCCGTTGTGATTTTTAACCTTCACTTAAACACACGGCCTTAATTTTAAATGACGTTAGTTACTACTGCGCACTTGGAGCCTTACTTCAAAATGTTGTTTAAGTTAACGCCTAAGTAAAAAAACTTGACTTAACTTCTGATGCGCATTATAAAGAAGTGCGCAATACTACCTAACGCTATAGGGCGTTGTTAACTAATGCTTAGCAGCTTAATTTTTGCATAGCGCAGAAGTTAAATGACCATTGTTAACTTAAGCCGTACAGCTCTTGTAATTTTATGGAATAGTGAAATATTATTGTATTTTCAATTACACGGCTTTCAGGAAGACACCTCCAAACCTGAACGTTAGCTATTTAAAGAGCGTCATCTACATGCTGGGAGCCTTCTACTCTCCAGACATCATATACAGAGCGCATGACTTGCAGAACATAGAACATCTGCTGGAGTTTAATAACATGGACGTGGACACGGCTGCGAGGCTGCTCACCAGCTCTTGTGAGAGCACCTTGATCAGGTATGATTTTGTTTTTATTCCCAATGGGTGAAACGACGAGCGAGACGTTCGTCTGCTGGTAAGCATTAGGTTTATGCCCATAACAGTAGCAGTTAGTTATGAACTTGCGAAAAAATCCTGCGCCGTATTGCACTGCGCTCGTCACTCCGAGATAATTAGATGTCAAACTTATGCCCAGTAATTTCTCTTGTAACATTGCTCTTCAAACCGAAACACAGTAAAGCTTGCACACTACTTATTGCTTAGCGGTTGATTTACAAGGAAAAGTGTGGTACTTCCCCAGGCGGACTCTGCTATACCCTTAAAAGCAGTCCCCACCACTACAACATTGTTATTATGTTTATGCCTACTCATAGATATTCGATGCGGTAATGAGTGCCAGCCTCTGGCCACTTAGATCCACAGAAAAGCGAAAGCACTACTTCTTAGGTAGAACGGCTGTCAAAACAATGTTGTAAATCAATTGTATGGAAAACCGCTGTCGCCAGTTTCACACTTATTTGTATAGAAACTACGACGAAAAAATGCCAATCATTGTCGCGCATTTGAAGTAAAACGCTCGATATGCCATTTTGCAACAGATTAAAATTGATCTAATTACGGTGTAATGTGTTTTGGTTTCCTACGCGTCTATTTAAATTGTCTTTTTGAGTATTCTCAGTTTAAAAACATGTATATTGGCGCATTTGCGCTTAATGACAATTCTACGTGCAAATTTTAAGTTAATTCTAAGTGCAAATGCACTTAATGGCGGCTAGCGCGGCCCGTCACATTTCCGTTCTATTATTTTCTCTCTTCGGTGCTTAGATCCACCTCCAGGCTTCACCGGTGGAGGCAAAGCATTTTTTTCTCTTTTTGAATCCACCTGTGGTTCCAAAGGCAATTGTAATTAATACAATTAATATGGTGGAGTCTGGCAGTGAATCTAAGTGGCCGGAGGCGAGCGCCAAGCCAAAATGCAGGGATGCCCTTAGGCACTTAGTTTTCTTACTGAACGTTCAGGGTACCTCTGCATGGTCATGGACCAGTGTTATCTCTTACAATCATCGGGAGAACATAATAATATCTCGTTGGTCTTTTTACTGTTATCATAATAAAAATTTCGACTCTTTCCTTCTATTTTTATGGCTGACCCTCGTGTTATTTCGCCAGCATTTGATTACTGGCATAAAAAAAAATTTTTTTTTTTGGTGCCGGTGAGTGAAACTTCGGATTTATAATTTTATCATATTATACATGGTGAATATAGTTTAGTCGTCAAGATCAGTTGACATGTTAAACAAACATAATTTATTCTTTTAGATGTCGTTGGAGTGGTTCTATCGTGAACTGTTCCTCTATTTTCCACATGGAACTCACGGGAGATGGCTACTGTTGCGTCTTCAATGGAAGATCTTTAAGGTGAATCAGTTGTCGTCTATTTTCTTCTTTACATTAAATTTGTTTCACTGCGGTTGCTATTTTTGAGTCAATAGTAACTTCTAGAAAACGCTCTAAAAACCTTCAGTGGGAGGACATTCTGCACTTTGCAAGTAAGCGAAAGGAATGAGCGCCAAAAACGTAGGTACGATAAGCGATTTCAAGATTTACAAAACGTAGGTGTGAGCTTCTTGAAGGTGACGAGATGTGCAGTGCGATAGTGGAACATACTTACGCTCAAGTACTCTTCAAAACATTCCTCAAAAACGCAGTTGTAGAAGATATAATGGTCCCACGTCTCTTTGGAAGCTTCGTGGATACAGCTTATTGATAAGCCTAGGATAATCAATAATTCCAGTGGCACGTCGCTACAGGTGCGCCATTCCAGAGATGAGAGCAATACTCCATGTGGGGCCACACATGAGCCTTGTAAAGCAGAAGCTCCTGACCCGACGTGGAGTTGGTACCGCTTCGCTCTGTTAAACACGCCAAGCTTCATATGGTTTAAGCACTTCACGAGATATATGAATGGCAAGGATCTGAAACCGCGGAGTAGCAATCAAGGAGAACAACTTACTAGAATGAACCATCGACCCAGATATGGCGGCCTTCGATACCAAAAGCCGCTACTTATGTCTGTCTTTCAATAACGCTTGTTTTTATATGCGACAATTAGTTATTTCCGATATTGACATATTTTTATCGTGTCAGTTACTAATTTGCCTGCCCGGTCGTAGAGATATCAGCGACGTGCGGCATCAGGGTCACTCACACAGGCAATGGTACACGAGCAGGTATGGACACGACAGCGGCTTGATGTTGGTAGTGAATCAATCCCAGCCTCCGACCGATGTGGATCTCTCTTACAAATGGGTAGGTACATGTCTTCCTATACGATGTTTATTTCTTGTTTGTCTTTTTTCACATAGCAAAAAAACAATGAACCTGATTTTTGGCATAGATATATACAGGATCTTTCATACAATTGTAGGGCGTTGATCTAAGATTCAATTGAAGCTTATTTTAAAATAAGAGTTTATTACTGTCTTTTATAATTATTTTCTTGTGTCATACTTAATGAAATTTGACCTTTGGAACTATCAATAGCCTTTTGTATTGGATTGTTTTGTTAATGTGAACAAGTATAATAAATTCGAAAAAAAACATAAGTACTGTCGAATTGAGATCCTCCTTCTTCTTTCAAGTCGGTAAAAAAATAGTATCCATTATTTTATTATGAAAACTGACGTGGTTTTGACACATTTTTGTTTTATTTATACGGGAATACTCAGGTTTAATTAAATCGGATACTCCGACTATAGTTTCGATCACATCCGGTGACCTTTTTCAAAGAGTGAAAACAGAGCCCGACGCGCGTGCAGCTGCGTCCTGCTTAGCACTGCGGGCCGCAGCGCGTCGCGCGCGTGATGACAGCGGTTGCTC
Source organism: Erannis defoliaria (assembly GCA_905404285.2). NCBI lineage: Eukaryota > Metazoa > Arthropoda > Insecta > Lepidoptera > Geometridae > Erannis > Erannis defoliaria. The sequence continues at coordinate 19,732,731 of FR990072.1, read as the reverse complement.
TGCGGGCGAGGGGGTGGGGGCGGGTAGAGTGTCGTGCTGCGCCGGCGCTCTCTGGAGCTCTTCATCACTGGAATCTTCTCGTGCGGTGTCGGGAATATTCCAGCACGCGGAGCTCACCACGTCGCCTTCAGATACGCGTCCACCCTCGCGGGCCCCATGAAGACAGGGTCTCCAAGTCGCTAAATCAATTGCTATGACAGTGGAGCGGGAACGAGATGGAGCTCTACCATTTCTTGATGTGTTGGTGAAACGTGATTCTTTTGGCCGGCTATCACACACGGTATACCGCAAGCCAACGCATACGGATAGGTATCTCCGAGCCGACTCACATCACCACCCCGCACACTTAGCTTCAGTTCCACGGACGCTTATCAACAGAGCATTAAAATTATGCGATCAGGAATTACTTGATAAGGAGCTAAATCACATCAAAGGTGTGCTTAATAGCAACGGGTATAGCTGGAAACAAAGCTGGCGAGCTGCAAACACGTACAGTATACGCCCAACATCGGTAGACAGAGCCGTGGCGTATTTACCTTATATCAAAGGAGTGACGGATAGCATTGGAAACTTGTTACGCCGGAGGTACAGCATCAAGACAATCTTCCGTCCTTACGAAAAACTCCGACTGCTGCTTCGCTCTCCCAAGGATAAAGACCCTTTGGGTAAATCCCCGGTGTCTACATGATCCCATGCGATTGCGGCCAGTGTTACGTGGGCGAAACAAGAAGGAACGTGTCCACTAGACTCGCAGAACACATACGCTCCATGAAGAACCTGGACAGCGACGGGTCCGCGGTGGCGGAACATTCTCTCGGGTCAGACGCGCAGCACTATATCCGGTTTGACAAGGCAAAAGTGTTGGCACGCGAAAAGTTTTATGTGCCTCGTAAAGTTAGGGAGGCCATAGAGATTAGCAAGCGCCCTGACTTTAATAGAGACGGGGGATGGAATCTGCCACCGACTTGGAGACCCTGTCTTCATGGGGCCCGCGAGGGTGGACGCGTATCTGAAGGCGACGTGGTGAGCTCCGCCTGCTGGAATATTCCCGACACCGCACGAGAAGATTCCAGTGATGAAGAGCTCCAGAGAGCGCCGGCGCAGCACGACACTCTACCCGCCCCCACCCCCTCGCCCGCAGAGCAACCGCCGTCATCACGCGCGCGACGCGCAGCGGCCCGCAGTGCTAAGCAGGACGCAGCTGCACGCGCGTCGGGCTCTGTTTTCACTCTTTGAAAAAGGTCGCCGGATGTGATCGAAACTATAGTCGGAGTATCCGATTTAATTAAACGTGAGTATTCCCGTATAAATAAAACAAAAAGTATCCATTATTGTTTACTAAAATCAGGAAATTAATGCTCAAAGATCTACACCCATAAATATTAAATAAAACACCCCGTAGATTAAGCGTGAAAATATAATAATAATAATATAATAATAAATCATTTATTGACACACAAAAATGGCATACAATATTGAACACAGTGCATACATGTTATATTGCCTAATTAAAAGTAGATACTTATTGAGATACATAATAAACACGTATATATTAAAATTAGAAGGTAACGCCGAAATGATTAAGAAGGTAGTGTTAGCACCCGAACAAGAAAATTCTGTATCTCAGGTGCTAACTTCTTCCTGCGGGTGGGTTATGTAACCTATAAGCACCAAAACTGGCGCTATAGGTGAGGAGTGAGGTAGGTATAGGTAAAGGATATATTTTAAACTACTTACTAACTATAGAACTTATATCTAAATTAAACAATCAAAAGTAGGTACTTGTGACGGAGAAGATCAATACCCAATGAATGGAGAAAATTTTCTTTTTGGAACCTAAACTGATTACTACTACAATATTATACGGAATACTAAATATTAAAAAATACTAATTATTTGTAATAGTAGCTACACAATATATAGGTAAAGAATAAAAAGAATGAATAAATAAATAATGAATGAATAAAAAGACTAGGTCTTAACCCAATCACTGCCATGCAAACAATTTAAAATTATAGCTTTGGTATTAAAAGATTATAATTATTTATCATCGCTGTTTTGATATTGTGTGACTATAATATTTTTCCAAAGTGTTTATATTAAATATATAATAGTGCTACATTTTATTATCTAGATATATATATATATAAATATATATATATATAATTTAAATATAATATTGCTAATAATTCCTTGATTTTAACTTATTGAAATGTTGTGGGGTTGTTATCGCTAAGATGTGTAGATGTTAGGTTAGGTTACTATTTTTAATATGTCTTCGGTTCCCTTGTAATCAATAGAAAGAAGCCAGCCCTTGAGTTTGGCCTTACATCGACGAATAGTAAGCGGAAAAAAATTTAGTAACCTGTTTAATTTTTTATGTAAATACGGACCTAGAAAACAGAATTGTGTACGGGTAAATTGTTTACGATATGGTGAAGCGTCGACTCTGATATCTCTGTCACGTCTTTTTCCAGTAATGGTAGGATCGTAGGGAGTAAGCATGTGTTGAGAAACGGTTGAGTTTAGAATGTATAGTTGTCTAACTGTTAGAACTTTACATTGTGCATATAATTCAATTGTTGGAAAACGATAAGGCTTAAAGGTCATTACTTTGAGAATCGACCTTTGTGCACGCTCAAGCAACATTAAATGTGTTTTATAAGCACCGCCCCATGCCGTGATGCAGTAGGATATAATCGATTGGCACAAGGCTTGATAAACGGATAGAAGTAGATTAAAGGATGTAACATGTCTTAACTTTTTAAAAACCCATATAAGCTTTCGTATACGACCTGAAAACACCTTGATGTGTGGCAGCCATGACATGCGTTCATCGATAACAATGCCTAAATATTTTATTTCGGAGACTCTTTCTATACAAGAACAATTACAGCTGTGTTTTGCAATACAATCGTGAATTTTGAGAGACAGATGAGGGGATGGGACCCCGGGGCTACGCAAAGAAAATGCGATGTGCTTAGTTTTTGGCACGTTTAGGCTGAGGAGATTGTCATGTAGCCATTTAGAAATTATTTCCAGGCCCTTTTCAGCTAAAGAATACACCTTTGCCCAGGTTTTCTCCCAAAAAACGATGGCTGTGTCATCGGCGTAGGTAATTTTTTTTGCGTTAGGTAGATACATAGAACACAGTTCGTTTATATAGATTAAAAAGAGACTCGGGCCAAGGATACTGCCTTGAGGGACACCATAAGAGATGGATGCTTCAGAACTCATGCAACTTCCAATCTTAACAGACTGAGTTCGGTTTGTGAGATAATCTTGAAAGAGATTAAGACAATTTCCTCTCACTCCTAGGCGCTCCATTTTACTCAGAAGGATAGGGACAGGCACTGTGTCAAAGGCCTTTGCGAGGTCAATGAACACCGCTAGGCTTTTGTTATGTTTATCTAGGGTCTTAGTGACAGTTGAACAGAAACTAGTTACTGCTTGTTCTGTGGATCTGCCTGCTCTGAAACCAAATTGTACCTCAGCGAGTAAATTATATTTGTTAAGATAATGTACTAAGCGAGAATTTAAGATTTTTTCAAAAATTTTTGATAGAGCTGGCAGTACAGATATTGGCCTATAGTTTGACACAAGATGTCTGTCCCCCCCTCCCTTATAAATAGGATGTACGATGGCTTTTTATAAGACCGCAGGGAACAGGCCAGAATCGATGCAAATATTAAGTAGTTTGACTAAAGGTGGTATTATAAAGTGCCTGGCTAGCTTAAGGAAGTGTGTAGGTATGTTATCACAACCCACAGAGGAGTTGTTTTTAAGATTTAATATTAAATGCTCAACTTCACTGTAGTCCGCTGGCATGATGACAAGGGAATTAAGATTTGTCCGGGGGTTCTCACCACTAACTGGAGGATTTTTTTGTAAGCGACGACTAGAGATTAGGTTTTCTGCTAATCTTTTCCCAATATTAGAGAAGTAATTATTCACATCCTCTAAGGATTCTTGTACAGTAGGCTTAGTGTAAAGTAAATCATTAGGGGGACACTTATCTTTAGTAATGTGGGTAACTTCCTTTAGTGCTTTCCAGGCTAGTTTCGTGTTATGTAAACTGTTTTTAATTTTCTGACTTTCATACGTAGTCTTGGCTGTATTTACAATTTTATCACAGAAAGTTTTGTATCTTTGATATGTGATCCGAACATTAACGTCATTAGGGCTCTTTTTTTGTTCTAAATTTAGTTTGTCCTTATGACGTATACACCTCAAAACTCCTGGCGTAATCCAGGGTTTAGACACTCTCTCTTATTTAGGAACTTTTTTACGTATAGAATGATATGCAATTAGACTAGATAAGATATTGACAAATTTTTCAGCAGCAATTTCTGGATCATTTGGAATGAAGATAGTATCAAATTTTTCATTTGTTAGGTTCTCCATAATAGCATTCCAGTCAGTGAAATTTTTGTATGGGTTAGGTTTATTGGGATTAATGAGCTTGTTTAAGCTTAGAAGTACAGGGTAATGGTCTGTTATATCAGTTTTAATTATTGCTACATATGAAGTGAGAGACGTTTTAAATAACAAGTTGTTTTTCACTTGTTATTTTCACGCTTAAGACATATAAGATCACTTCACTTCCAGCTGGCCCTGCAAACGAGCGAGCACTTCGTAGAGTCGACGATCAACGGGTCCGCCCTGAACCCTGGCTCCGAGCACTGGATGGAGTACCACGTCACCAACTTCCAGATCGGAGAGGACGCCAGGAGCTTGAGAAACTCGCTCAAAAAGTGCATAATGGGTTCCGAGCCTTTGAAGTTCTTTCCGATTTATAATAAGTACGTACATTGCTCCGATTTATGATAAGTAATACTAACTCTGCGAGCATTACAGCAGTAAAGTAGGCCACAAAACGAATTATGGCATTGCCTGATTGTCAGTACCTGACTTTATTTAACAAAATATCGGGTTTAAGACACAAAAGATGACACCCAAAATAGGTAGACTTCAAATTCATCGACTACAATATAGGTCTGTGATATCAAAATTTATAACCCACAGCCTACACTTCAATTATCTCGTGATTAGTGATAGTACACCACGCTGGTCTAGTCCAAATTGGTGAATTCCCGTACACATTTTAGGTTTTTCACAGACCAACAAAGTTTTACCTAAAAAAAACTCGGCCGCTTTTGTTGCAGGAAATACTGCGCCGTGGAGTGCGAGCTGGCCCACACCCTGAGCAAATGCAGCTGCATCCGCCTCGTGCACCCGCGCGACAGAGGCGTACCCTACTGCGCCGCGCACCAGCTCCTGTGCGCTAAGCACAGCATGCGTAACACCACATCTGAAATACTTATATAAACATGATCATATTTTCAAACAAATGCAGTTATTATATTCGTACAAACAGGCACGAGGCCAAAATGTAGACACTCACAGTTGGTTCAGTCCACCACGTTGAAAGTGACTTAGTGAGCTTTGGTAGGAGCTATGCTTGACGTTTTTTTCGAGGATCGTATCAGAAACAAGGAGAACTATAAAAAAAAAATATGTATAACTTCATTACGTGGATCGCTCCAACTGTGATTGTCCACGTTATGGTTAAATTTTTGTAGTCACCAACATAGCTAAGCGATAGCAAGCTGAGATGACAGATAGCTAGTCAATGGTATTATCAGTCGCAGAACTGATAACCGTTGGAATAGGCTAGATATTTTTTAGTCGCCCTTACTCTAGATGGAATAAAAATATACATAAAATAGATGGCAGTTTGCTGGATGCGAAAAACCGAAGATCAAACAGAGTGCAGAGCAGAGTGGCATGCTTTCAGAGAGGTCAGTGTCCATCAGTGGACTATGATAGGCAGGAGATAAAGCAGGAGATGAAGAGTGTAAACATAAAAGTATATCTGCCACAGCGGCGTGAAAAAGAAAGATAAATATTATGTTTTCTCTCTCATAGAAAGTGGTCAGCGTGAGCCAAATCTCTCCAATTTCATGCTGCCTATATGTTTCATTGCAGTGTCAGGAGGTGAAAGTGTATGCCAGTGTCCTCCTGCATGCGACCTGGCAATTGATCAAGTGAAAATCACTACGTTTACGCTACAACCTGATGTACAACCCATAGATTCGTTTTAGTAAGTACACACACAAATAAACCGTTATTGTCAGAGAGGACAGTACAATAAACATTCCCAAGATAAGAATTATAATCTTTAAAGTTACAAACAAACAAAAGTTACTTCCAACAGTAGGCGCCGGAAATCTTTCAATATTGTAAAAAAAAATTGTCGAATAGAATTTTGAATACTAGTTTAGTCATCATCAGCCATAAGAGGTCCACTGCTAGACGAAAGTCTCCCCTCTATAAGAGAGGAGTTTCCATAATCCCTTCGCTTGGCAGGCGGCTTGGGGATCGCAGAATGCTCACCAACGTTAATCGAGAGGACGCTGCTGCCCGTCCTCCGGTGATACTGTGGTAAACAGTTTAGTGTATTTGTGAAAAATATACTTAATTGTAAGTCACTATTGAAACACTCGGTTATCATTTTTAAAACTTTGGTTAAAGCAATATTATTTTAAACGAACTTCTCACAAAATATATATTTTTATGTTTCAGCGATGGCTTGGATTATAAAAAAGTGACAGTTGTACGAATATACATGATGAACGGTCTTGTAAGGACCAACTCCCGTCGGTCATATTTCAACAAAATCGACTTATTTGGTAAACATTTTACAGATCCATACTAAACTTTGTTACAACCAGTGTAATCGCAATCACCCTTCGAGGGTAGGCCTAATGTATGTCCACCAGTGGACTATAAAAAGACTGATAATATTAGTTTAGTGAAACTCAAAAAATCATCATCATCAGCCCGTAGACGTCCACTGCTGAACGAAGGCCTCCCCCTTAGACCGCCACACTGTACGACTACCTGCCATTTGCATCCACCGGTTGCCCGCGACTTTTACAATGATGTCGGTTCGCGGTCGCCACTCAAAAACCTTTCTTCCCCATCGGTTATCAAAAGATCACTCAAAAGATAAAGACGAGTAAATACAGGGTTATAAGGAAAGGGTATGCTAAGCCAAAAACCCTTGAATGTATACATTGTAACCATTATATCCTGAAAGTTTCAAAAGGAAAAGAGCATAAATTTTGATTTTCATACAAAACTAAAAAAAAAAAAACTGTTCTAAAATTGCACAACCCTAGCACGCGGTCTATCAGTACACGCACACTAGCACGCGCGGTTCGACACGCACACATCCCCAAGACGGGCGATGGGCGCCGCCCGCCCACCCCGAAACTCCCCAGCGCCCGCGCTGCGTCCCGCGACCGAAAACAAAATTGAACACACACCATTGCCTACTTGGAACCAAACCCACAAGTACCTAAAGCTTAATGATTTAATAATCTCTAAACTACTTACCTGGTCCATTCACAAGAACGGTTCGAAGTGGCGTCCTTGCATCTCGATGCAGAGGGCAGCGCGGCGACGAACTGCTTTTGTTGCCTTTGAGAGCATCCCTGGAGTAGTCCGTATGCTCTCAAAGGCGGACACAATTCGTGCACGCATGTCGTCCTCGCTGCTGCATTCATCCGCATACACCATGCACTTCACGTGGCCCCATAAAAAATAAAGTCCAGTGGAGTGAGGTCCGGAGAGCGAGGTGGCCAGGGAACCGGTCCTCCGCGGCCGATCCAGGTGGAGAATCTTTCATCCAGATATGCCCTGCAGTCGCGAGCATAATGAGCTGGTGCGCCGTCGTGCTGGAAGATCAGTCTGTAATACTCGGATAGAGGAAACTCTTCCAGCGAATCTTCTAGTTCCGTCCTTAAAAATCTTATGTAGTTTTCGGCACTAAGCCTACTCGGTAGAAATACCGGACCAATAAGGCGAGAGCCAACTATCCCCGCCCATACGTTGATGGCCCACCTTTGCTGGAAACTATTCTCTTTCGACACGTGGGGATTGTGATGAGCCCAGAAATGTTCATTGTGGATGTTTGCTATCCCGCCTCTCGTGAATGTGGACTCGTCCGTCCACAAAACTCTGTTCTCGAAACCGAGTTCATCGTCATTTAGCTGCTCCAGATACCAACGACAAAAATCTTCCCGAGGGGCGTAATCTCGCTGAAGAAGCTCCTGCGTGGGCTGTACGTGGTACGGGTGCTGGCCATCGCCACGGATTATCTTCCACGCGACCGGCTGAGAAATGCCAAAGGTAAGACCGGCACGGGTAGTGCTGCGTCTTGGGTCTTCCTGGAAGTATTCGAGCACACAGTCCTCCAGTGCTGTACGTGTTTGACTGGATGGTACAGGTCTTCCTTCCGAATGCGGCGCTCGAACAGAGCCCGTACTAAATAACCGATGGGTTAAATTACGAAAGCAGTGGTAAGAGGGTAACGCACGATTGGGAAAACGTTCTCCGTACAGTACCCGTGCTGCTGTCAGCACACCGTCACATTTTCCTACGCAAAGCATCATATTGTAATACTCCGCGTTGGAGTATTCTACCATTTTTAACTAAAACTATCACAAACACAACAAAACAAAGTAACGAAATAAATTAACAAGTAACAAAAGAAATTAACAAATAACAAAAGTAATCGCAAAAAAACCCGTTAACAAAAGCTGTCGATATACGCACGAATCGGTAGCCAGCAACAGACTGCATTCCTAAATAATCTAATTAACAAAATACAAATTGATGAGCAGGTGAGTCGATTTTCCCGGTAGTTTCTCTCTTTCTTTCCAAAAAATGCCGCCCGCCCGCCAAAGACCGGCTTTCTTTTGCGGCTTTTTTTAAAACAAGTGTTTACGCGCACCGCCAAGTAGTGATCAAAAACATTACAGAAGTGACAAATTAATCACAAAGTATTAAACCACGTAATTACCTAACGTTCCTTCCCTGAGAGTGGAGTGGATGGCCCTAGTGTCATAAGGCCAATTTTAATTTTTTTACGAGGGGGAAATCTTCATAAGATACCAGACTGCTTTGGGGTGCAGCCGGGTTATGTGGGATTATACCCACTAAAGCCCCCCACCCCCCGGTGGCCTGCCTTGGTGCTTGACCGAGGGCTCCGGGATCTCCAAGGGAACGCACCGGAGCCCTCAGCACCGCGCTTCAGATCCTCTCGGGACAGCTACAAGCTGTCCTGAGACGCTTCCGCCTGCCACAACGTCAGCCATTCGACGTTGTCGTCCTTCCCAGGCACGCTTATGCAGGTGGTTAGAACCTCACCGCTAGCTAGCCCCGAACCCAGAAGTCCCCTTTTAGTAAGCACTTTCTAAAGGCAGGGGATACCGATGCCGTATTCTAATCCCCCGCCATCAGGGCAAGTCATGAGGCCACCTAAGGGCCTCCATCTATGCATACATCCTAGATTAATGAAACACCCACAACAACCGCGTCTTACATTAACGTCAGCTGATAGACTGTCTGATTCTGATAGATAGAATAAGCAATCGAGATTTACATTTACATGTTATCTAAGTCATGGCATCACTCCAACGCGCAAAGCTCAAACATTGTCTTATCTGTACATCTTTTATTCTTTAATTGGGATTTTGCACACACGTGCGTATGCCCATATGTGTGCGTTTTATAACAATAAAGATGTAAGTGTGCTCATCTCAGTGTCCCAGTACAGTGCGAAACAGTTGCCCAACTTACGACAAAAAAACTAATTACTATTTTTTATTATGCCAGACTGGCAGATTAGGCATTTGAACATCGGATCGCCTGATAGTAGGTAAGCGACACAGTAACGGAAGTTTGTAGCAAGCCTAGTCTGGAATGGGAACTGGCTCTAAAGTGAGGCTGCTCAAACACTGTTAGGTGCTTGGTGACAGATTAGTAACTTGAGTCAGGCGAGCAGTAGTAGAAAGTATCCTATCATGATGCTATGGTTTCCTCACGGTGTTTTCGTTCACCGAAAGCTCAAGTGGAAGTGGATCGCATAACCAACTGAGCTATCATTTCTTCAAAATGTTCATGAGTTCTCTTGTTACTTTTGCTTTTTTTTTTCTCTTTTTTTTTATTTTTTTTTTCTCGTTCGATCTTATCGATTGATATCTGATCTTATCTTGGATTTTTTTTAGTCTGAGTTTATGTGAGTCCTGGAATCAAAGGGGTCTTGGGGTATTTAAGTGACTCGTGCGAAATAAATACAGTCATCGTTGAGACAGCGGCGGCGCGGCGCGGCGACATGTACCTACTCTGCTCCGACAGCAAAGTTGGGTTACTGCACTGCATTGTTTCTACATTTTGAGGAGTTTCGTGACCATTGACCTTTAGATCAGCTGATGCTAGGGTTGAACACGTAGTTTTTTCACGAGATCTTTGAAAGGCTGTATCTCAAAAACGATTAGGTTTTCCGGAAAACTGCCTGAACAAAAGTTGTTCAGAATGATGAGTACTTTAACGGGTTTTCGGCTTAGCATACCCTTTCCTTATAACCCTGTATAGAAAAATAGTGCGTCCAGCACATAAACTATCGTAAAATATTTATATATTTTACGATACCTACTCGATAGCTTTTTTTAAAGCAGTTTTCTTATACTTTATGAAAGGCGTTGTACAAATCTTAAATTTTGATTTATCAAAAATATCTTTGGTTATTTAGTTAACGGTGGTAACCATTCTGCGATCCCCAAGCCGCCTGCCAAGCGTGGGGATTATGGCAACACCTCCCTTTAAGGGAGAGGCCTTCGTCCAGCAGTGGACGTCTTCCGGCTGTTGATGATGATGTATGATCTTTAGTTATTTATCGACAATTTATGTGCTAGGGGCACAAATTTAAATATTGACCACCTAAACATATTATTACTATACGAAGACACAAGAAAGGCTAAAAACAATTATTTATACTTACATGGTAAAACTATTCAAAATAAGGAAGAGAAAAATGTGTCAAAATTAAACACTGTTTTAAACTATCACGGTTGTAATAATCACGGTAAATATACCGTAATTATTATAATATAATTTGTTGTCTAAATTGTTACTCTTTCATTATATTTTAGTAGGCTTACTATAAACACGTCTCTAGTTACTATATAGAGGTACACTAGCTGTGGCCTGCGGTTTTTCTCGCATGATGAAGATGATAAAAAGTAGCGTACTTTGTTATTCCGGGAAATAAGCTAACTCCATTCCGAGTTTCATCCAAATCCGATCAGCCATTTTAATGTGAAGAGGTAACAAACATACACACACAAATACCGACAAACATTCGTAAAATTTATTATTTTAGTGTAATGTGATACACAACATTATAATGTAGCAACCAGAATTTTCCGGTCATTTATTTACTAATACATGGAGTATTAGTAAATAAATGACCGGGAATTAAAAATACTAATTAGGTCTCATAATTGCAGCACAACTTGGCGGAGTATTCAACGTATTCTTAGGCTGCAGTATCCTCACACTGCTAGAGATAGCTGTGCTGGTGTACCGTGGCGTTGCATCGAAGATATCTGGTAACTTAAATCAAATTAAATCTCAAACTAAGTATCTTAGAAAGAAAGATGGAAGAAATAAGAAGAAAAAGCTTAGAGTTGAGTTTCTGTCTCATGTAGGTGACAACAAGTAAGGCTCGGGTCGAACGAGTGTAATTTTGTGAGTTGTGAGTCTCGCTTTTGAGTAGTGGAGTTTTTATTACGAGTAGAAAATAATGAATCACACTATTGGGTGTTTTTTTTTATAATTTCAAAAAAATAGGTTGTTATTATTGTACATCATGTAATAACACCCTATTTTTTCCTGAAGGTACAAAAGTGCTAGATATTGACTTGGTAATTTTAATTTTGACGATGCTTTTGCTGATCAAAAATATTATACTACTAGAGGTCGCCCGCGACTTCGTCCGCGTACGGAAGAAATTCTGGCCGCTCCCAAAATTTACCACTTATTTCACTTTTTTCACAGCGGTTTTGTACGTTGTCTGTCAGTCAGTCAGTCAGTCAATCAGTCAGGGCAGAGCCTTTTATATATATAGATTGTTATTTTTATCCATTATCTACCTAATCAATTTCAAAGTGCACTATTATGATCTTATAATGGACGTTTCTAAATGCATGACTGTTATAAGTTTACAGAATAGAATGAATTTGTATTGAATTGAATTGAAATAGAAGGTAACTACAGTACACGCAAATATTTTTCCTAAAGGTATAATAAAACATCCCGTATACCATTACAGATAATTTAGACAAATATGTTTCATTATAAAACGTACGTAACGTAAAATTGTACGTGATTTACTTATGTAATTATTCTTAACCACGCGAAACCGCAGATATTGTTTTTTTGTTAAATGAATTAAATTGGTGAAACATTAATCGAACTCTGATCGTTTGCCTGTTTTCCCCAAATTTCCTTAAACAAGTTTTAGATATTAGATTTCATAGGATTAATGATATTGCTCACTGTTTCACAAACAGAATTTTTCCTAGAAATCGGTAAAATCCTTTCCGATGAAAGCGAAGAGGAAGAGATATTTCACCCCTAGGAAAGGCCGACGAGCTATAACTATAACAGATTTATAATAATTAGTATATTTAGTATACTAATAGTTAGTATACTTATTTTTTATCTGCACCAGGTTTTGTTCTCACATCCTCACAATACAGCCGTTTCCAATGACAGGTTGTCTGAGATATGCTCTCATCAAAATCCATGGATGCATTTCAGACAAAGAGGCAAACTACTGTGTTGTTTAAATTAACGTATAAAAGAAGTAAAAATAACACTTTCACTTTTCTGTTCACAAAACAGTGTCTACATTCCACTGTCGTGCTCAGGCGCGCGGCAGTGAACAAAAGTCACGTGATGTCAACAAGCTAAGCGCGGTCAAATCACGTGGCCACAGCCAACGCAACAATGGAAAAAATACAGGATATAATATTTGTTATGGCAGTATACATGTGATGCCATTTCAAATAGCATACATATTAGCTTGCACTGAATATGTTATAGTTATAGGAATATATCTACACATAGACGCGTTTTCTAATGGAGTGAATGTGGTACTACTTAGCTACTTAGCATAGGCATTCCTTGAACGGTGATTTTGCCATATTACACGCTTGCCTGGTGCGGAGTCATAATCAGCCAGTAGACGTCTGGACTAAGACCTCCCCCCCCCCCCCCCCCCCCCAACATCGCGAGGTCTCAGTTCGGGATAAACTATATCAACCTGTAACACCTAATCATGACTTGCTGCTTCCGAAACTACGAGTACATAACATAAAGATTAACTTTGCTTACAGTGTAACACTAAGCCGGTTCAGTTAATGGAGTTTACCTGCCGTTAAACCACGTCATTAATTCCTCTGTTACCTTACCTTGCTCGTTGAACTTACCGAGACTACGGAACAATGCCGAGGAAGTGTAATAGTTTATTTGTAGTTGGTACTTTATGATTCTGAAGAAATGGCAGCTTTGCTTTTTCCATCTACATAAATACATTGGTTTCTTCTAGGCAAGCGTGCTCAATTGTAAACTGTATCTTCGCTTAATATCAGATGAGATGGCAGTCAAACGCAGGCTTATAAATAGTTTTAAAAAAAAAAATGCTGTTGGTAAGCGCATCACTTGAGAATAGCTTAATAATATGACTATTTTTCGACTTAAAATAACCATAATTAGTTCGAATTAGTTTTTTAATGAAAGCGAAATTGGAAAGTTTTTTAGAAATTAAATTGGGACAGGATAACGTCAATCAGGTTAGCTAGCATCAAATAGATCTTTGGCCTCCAACACACCCGATGGAAAGCGATGGTGTGGCACGTAGTCGTCTGTTCACTATTGCTTTTCAACTCGTTTTTATTATGCTTGTTTGTTACGACGATATTATAACGAGTTCACAATTCTGGCACTGCTACTGCTATGGGCAGGCTGACGTTTACCACCAGGCGAACATTCCGCTCGTCTCGTCACTAGAATGTATAAAAAAAAATCAAAAATCTTAGACATAGACCTTCGAAAATGGATAAACGAATAGGCAGAAAAAAGATAGTTCTTAAAATGTACATCATGAAACGCTCAGCTGGATGTGTCAGAACGATCCACTCCTTGTTTATTTTGTTGGAAGTATGTTTGTCTCTTGTCACGTTATTGCCGCAGCTCTTGAGAAAAACTGATAATTGCAACTTATACCGAGGTCAGGGAGGTTAGTTGTTTGGTGTATACCCGATACCTAAAGAAAAGCTTGTTTAGAGTTTTAAGAGGTTTGCATGAAACCAACATCAGATGTCATCATCGTCCAATGGTGCTAGTCTTACAAGTTCCCAAAGTCCCGAATCCAGGAAAGCATATCCTTAAATTTAAGATCCTTGTGAATTGCAAATACATGAATATTCATAAAATAACCAACAAAGTGTCTCTGGAAAATTATTTCCACAGACAGTCTGCTAAGCAACTCCTATAAATATGTAAGGCAGAAGTTGACGCCGACTAATTACACAAACAGTACGAGAACAAAATCAATAGCCCTTTGTAGCCGCTCTATGCTAATTTCCCGACGTAAACTTTTACAACCTGCTTTAAAATTCTATACCTCGAGCATTAAAATGTACCTTTGTACAGTGCCCAGCATCTGATATGGCACGCTGGGGACAAAACCGACAGGCCCTGCATTGCAGATGGGTCGATGGCTAGACGACCTAACTGCTGATACGATAGCATGGGCTCAAGGTTAGGAAAGGAAACATCGTGAAACGTGAGGTCACGGGTTCAAATCCCGTACCAATGTGTTCTTTAGAATTGATGTGCGGATTTTCATACAACTGGCTTTTCGGTGAAGGAAACACATCGAGAAGTAACCTGCATACGTTCGGAGAAGAAATTCAATAGCGTATGTGAATCCACCGACCCGCAACAAGACCATCGTGGTGGATATGGCCCTTCGAGAGTGGGCCTATGTGGACATAATATCGCGTAATTAGCCTTTTAATCACGCTAAACTAAAGGAAACAAAACATTAACAACGCTATAATATTTTTTTGTTTTATTTATACGGGAATACTCACGTTTAATTAAATCGTATACTCCGACTATAGTTTCGATCACATCCGGTGTCCTTTTTCAAAGAGTGAAAACAGAGCCCGACGCGCGTGCAGCTGCGTCCTGCTTAGCTATGATAATTATTATGATACGGTAATATGGACATAGATAAAAATTAGAAACAAAACGTATTAAGCTTAGTTAAAAATCATAGAATGAAAGCTGAAAAGGGTGAGATATATTACATTTATATTAATTAATTATTATAAAAATAAAAAAATAAAAATTATTAATGTTTAATATTAATATTGTATCTTGTTGTGTTGTTGTTGCTGTTGTTTAATCTTGTGTCTTGTGTTGTATGAAAACTGACATGGTTTTAACACATTTTTGTTTTATTTATACGGGAATAATCAAGTTTAATTAAATCGGACACTCCGACTATATAGTTTCGATCATACTCGGTGACCTTTTTCATAGAGTGAATACAGATCCCGACGCGTGGATACGTGAGTATTCCCGTATAAATAAAACAAAAATGGGTTAAAACCATGTCAGTTTTCATAATAATACAATTGTACACTGTACAATTTTCATTTTGCTTCACAATGTGCTATGTTTATAGGCGGACACTGTAGTTACTTCATAACTTCGCCCGTATAAGCAAGACTTGTGAAATTCCCAGATGTTAGGTGAAGAATTGCTCCATTTATGGGTTTTATATTGATGTTTAACTTGTTAAATACTTAGTAGGTACCTATAATACTTGTGGAATCTACCTGAAATAACTTTTAATCATGTACGTAGTATAGGTACCTACGCACTCCAAAATTCTCCATTTTTTTTTATATTTCGAAGCTTTGTAACAGAAACGTACTTGACCAGTTACGTCAATGACCATGAAATCTGAAACTACTACGAGCTTGGAAGATCTAGCTCTCGACTGGCTACCTACGAGTAATCATAGGGTACAATTTTTTATCCATTTTATTCTTGGAGGATCTAGAGCTCTCCGATCTTATTGCATTAACTAATAGCATAATATAAATACGCTTTTTACAAAAAAATACAACCGACTTCAACTTCGAATACCTGGATGACATCTTCATATTTTCTGGTTATTTTGATTTAAAAACCAAACTACTAAACCGATTTTGATAAAAAAATTATGGGAAGTATTACCTACCAAACAAAAAAATTATCATCAGTTCATAATTGGCTGAGTAATCGCGTAACATAAATACAAAAAAAACAGTCGAATTGAGAACCTCCTTTTTTGAAGTCGGTTGTAAAGGCGGTCTAATCTACACTTCTTTTATAATTTGCAGAAATGACAGCTCAGTCGTTCTTATTGCACGTTGCAGGGCGTAGGTTCAAATCTCAACAAAGGGTCTTGAGCTGCCACTAAATGAAAACATTTGAGGAAACCATAGCATCAACGTCATCATCACTATTTTTGTGAAGAACATAGATGTTTGTTCTGTGTCTGGCTGTTGTTTTATGAGTAGGTATGTATAAAAAAATATATATAAAGTATTGTATTAGCCATGTGGTTTTTATAGTACAAGCTTTGCTTATTTTGGGGCAGGATGAGCGTCATCATCGCGTCTGAAATATTTTCCAATATTTATTTATTCTGTGCGACGTTCTGTACTAGCTCTGTCGAGTAGAGTAACCTAACGAACCGGCGCGGCGCTTGTGTGACGTTTCCAAATTGTCGATCGCCTAATGAATAAAGTGAATGGGGGTCGCTGGAATACGCGCCGACTTTAATTAAAAAAGTAAAGGACTTAAGTACTTAGATAGATTATTTATGAACTAGTATTTTTAAGTGTAGGTATATACCAATTATTTTAAATGGTGTCTCTTCTTCTTCTTTTCCTGTTCCCACATAAGGTGGAGTCGCGTCTTAGTAGTAGTAGTCTTTAGTAACCAGCCGCTGACTCCTTCAAGAGTCTCCAAACCAGCCTGCGCCAGTACGTCCGGTTCCGGGTTGGCAGTTAAGGCCGGGCGCATACGACGAGAAAAACCGTAAGAAAAACCGTCCGGTATCGCCCGAAGGCGCTCCGTGCATACATTTTGTACTAGGTCCCGCACACGGCAAGAAATTTCTCGAGACGCCCGTCTCGCTCGCACCAGTTAATTGTGCGCAGTGTGTTACGGTCGTACGGCGCCTGTCGGGTGCCGTGCCGAATCAATGTGCGACCACTCTAACCCGCAACTTTCTAGTTTCACCACAGTCTTTCGTTTGGGATATGCTAGTTTACCAGGTGGCTGGAAGACGCCCTGTTCCGCGCTATTTTAAATTGTACGTATGTTTTTATTTATGGTATAACATTTAAGATATATCTCTAGGTGGACCGACATCATTGTCAAAATCGCGGGCAACCGGTGGATGCAAATGGCAGGTTGTCGTACAGTGTGGCGGTCTAAGGGGGAGGCCTCCGTTGAGCAGTGGACGTCTCCGGGCTTATGATGATGATGATATTTCACTATAATTCATCACTGTAATAAAATATTGCTCGGTCCATAATATACTCTCCAATCAACTTTGTTTTCAATGTTTAAAACAGTGGTTAGCTTCCCGAACAGTTTTCAGCTGTAATCGATTGATGGACTTAGTTCAGATTAATTAGTAATATAGGTTTGTGGTTAACCATTATCCGTCCATGTAACACAGTACGTTGTTTAGCAGTCAGGCCGAATTAGACCGGGTAGGGCTTAGTTTCTATTATTATACATTAAATAGCTTTGACTGTGAAAACCTTGAATTAATGGGCTTACTAGTATAGTATTATAATATTATCTTTGGTTAGAACTTTGGAACTACCCAAAAACCAATTTTTATCACTATAACTTTCAAAAAAAGAACTTTCCATCCAAATTTCGTCCCCCATTTCACCCTCTTTAGTCATCCTTGTAAAAAAATATTGTTATTTTAATTTTAAATGAACCATCCAAATACGTAGAGGTTATCATAACAACGCCGCCAGTGTTCTGGGAACCCTGCCGCGGTGCAACGATCTTGACGGCGTGTTTGTTTTATAGCCAGCCATTTGTAGGGTATTTATCAGAATAACGAGTTTCTTTCTTTCTGTATGAATCGGTTATACTATAGAATTCGACCAAACTATAGACCTAGACCTGGACTAGGCTATGGACCTGGGTATGTCCTAAAAGTGCAACCAGAACCACCGGAGGACGGGCAGCAGCGTGCTCTTGGGTAACGGTAGTTAGCAATTCTGCGATCCCCAAGCCACCTGCCTAGCGTGGGGATTATGGCTACCCCTCCCTATTAAGGAGGCCTTCGTCCTGTAGTGGATGTCTTCGGGCTGATGATGATGATGATAGAATCGTAGTGTACGTACAGCGGTAACCTATTTTTAATCCAACCATTCCCATTGTCATTTCTACTCACGCTCAGCCTTCCGATACTGTGAAGTCATGGTCGGAAGAGTCGCACCACGCCTCCGGCCGCACGTATAACTCTGCCAACTTATCTGTACTGCTGACTGGGAGAGCTACTATCGTATTTCTCAAACAAAGCTATAAGTTTCTTAGAGTAATTTGGCATTTACCTATTTAAGCCGACTCGTAACATAAGTTTGTAGTCCAGTACAAATCGAATTATGTTTTAGCCAAATCACGCGAAGGCAATTACGTTCCGATGCACCGGCTTTCTTGGCACCGATTGTTGCTACGTTCCGTGAATTAAATATATCGAGGCTTGTTTGGGATCTCTGAAGACAGGTGAAGATAC
This sequence comes from Erannis defoliaria, assembly GCA_905404285.2. Taxonomy (NCBI): domain Eukaryota; kingdom Metazoa; phylum Arthropoda; class Insecta; order Lepidoptera; family Geometridae; genus Erannis; species Erannis defoliaria. The sequence goes on along the minus strand of FR990072.1, from coordinate 19,713,986 downwards.
GAGTCATCGGCCAATTGGATGGCCTGAGGGAATTAAATCGTGGATCAAGTGATGGGAGTATGACAAGCAAAATTATAATGATATTCTGATATAGAGCTGACTCCTCCAAGGATATTCTTGAAGAAAATACGATGGTATAATTAAATAACTCAAAAGCTGACACATTCTGATCGTAAATGATCAGAATGTGTCAGTGGACAATAATATGAATTCCAAATATAATCTTGACCCGCCTGTGAAGGGAAACATCATGTAGAAGCTATAACAAATTTCTAGAACTCAGCTGCTAGTTTTGAATTTCCTAATTGTGCGTATCTGCAGTTTTACTTGAAAGTTAGTTTGTATTCCAGGATACATTCCAGTCCATCTAGTCCAGTATTTTTATTATATTTGTCCACATTACAAGGGAGATGTCATCTCCCTTGACGATGATGTAACGTCGTAGTTAAAATAGCTAAGACAATTTTTTTTGTTTTATTCAATTATTCAGAAAACTAAATAATTCAAACAAAAAAAAAAAAAAAATAGGTATCTACAATTATGTCCCCTGTACCTTAGACAGTACCCAATAGGAGATTTTTGTTAGACAAGAGCGTTAAATATCCACATAACTATAAAATAAACTAATATAAATAAAATAATAAACTAAATATAATATAAAAATATATAATATAATAAACCCGTGGCGCAATAACATCGTTAAAATGTAATCTGGTGACTACTAGTATAGTATTATATTATCTTATGTAATTATTATAGTATTATATTATCTTTGCTGGTGACGAAGGAAATTTAAAAGCTTCGTACCGGACGGTCCATGTAAAAATTATACGCACTCCTGATAAGCGTACATTGTACGGGAGCGGTGGGACCTTCCACAAGAGACATGCCTAATCGGGTAGTGCGACTGTGTGTGAGTCTTTCATGTATGTAGAGTTTACAATGGCTACAGCGGCATTTGGTCAGTGGTCAAATAATATTTCTGAAAATCTGTAGAAAAATGAGATGCGCATATAATCAACATCCCCAGTAAAGTGGAGGAAGCTTCTCTGGCTCCGGCTATCCGGCTATCAATTACTTTAAAATAATCAGCCTTATAATAGTACGCAGTTGGACTATCCTAGAAAGGCAATTGGGCCATAATTACTAGTACTTTGGCCCTGTTGCGGATTGTGGATTCCATTAAAATTCTTCTTCTAACGTATGTTTGTTGTGAACGTATGTACGCCGGTTTCAACGCGATATTTCCCTTCACCGAAAGCTAGTAGTATGAAAATCCGTACATAAACTCTAAATAGCTCGTTCGTACGTGATCGGGATTTGAACCCACGACCTCATGCACGATTCCAAGTCGAGCGGTATTCCACGGCTTCGAAATCAATTATCAATCTAATACTCAAGCAATATTGCACTGTTATTATAATCATAATATTGTTAAAAATAACATTCTCTATTATGTTTAAATGCTTTTACTTTTTACTACCTATAAGTGTGATAATATAATTTGAATTAAATTTAAATACGCCTCCTTTAAACTTCACCGTTGTCTGTGTGGCTAACCGCCGTCAACCCAATCGCCCAGGTATGTCCGACCCTAAAAAACCGTATTGTTTCCACCTTTTCGCAAATGTTTCCCTTATTGGCGCAAAATATGTGCGTGTCCCGCGGCTTCCGTGCTCTTTGTGCGAGAACACACAAACGCGAAAAGGCAACAAAAAATGTAAAATTTTGTTACGACATTTTTGTTAAATGAACGCGTTTGTTTGCGCGGTTAATGTGCCCCGTCCGGTGTTAAAAGGGGAATTTGAATAATGTTGGATAACGGGCTGCGTTCAGGAGGCTTTTCTTTGGAATTGTCGGTTAAACTGGCGGCACGTGTTTGAAGAAGCGACAGACAGACCCCAGGAATGGGGCTTTACGTTGGATTAAGTGCAAAATATGTGAACTCCTGCAATTTCATAAATAGAACCCGCATTAGGGAAACAAAGGTATTTAAAAATATTGTTGTTTGTTGTATACTCCATAAGAATTGTTATAGGCAATTCATGGCACGTATACAGGGTTATAAACTTCGACTGTAGGTAAGTACTCGGTCGAAAGGGGTCATTGTATTCATCTCTGTGTTTACTCCAGATGAAAACCTGAAATCTAGAAAAAATACCAGCTGTTTTATAAAAAAATACATTGAGTTTTGATTATAGCTCCATAGTAGTTGTTAACAATAATGAGCGCAATGAGCCCCTTTCGGCTCAGTACACCCCAAGCTTATAAACCTGTATAATTGTTAAGCCAGTGTAAAATAACCACAAAGATGATTAAAAAAAAATGACAATAGTTCGGAAGAATCGGAACTGATTCAGTCTATAATAAATCTTGAGCACAGCAAGGGATCTGATGAATATGCAGTTTTTCCATCAAAAAGTTTAACAACAACCTTCTCAAATAGATAGATAATTTGTATAGAAGTTGGAGCTCAACGCGCGTAGAACAAAGCCTTGAATCCCGTATAAAATATTACAGAAGTTAGAATATCAACCTCGCGCCCGGCGCGGGCCCGTGAATAATAACGCGGAGCGGACTGGAGGCAAATCCTCCAAATAGAGTCAGGAACAAATCCGGACCTGCCTCACGGCGTTCGCGTGTTGCCAGAACTTTCCAAACAAAAATGCCGTTGCCTTAGTTCGCCCATAAATAAGGGGATCTACTGTGTTCGGACCTTTGAGTAGAACACTTACAGAGAAGTAACTCTCAGTTATCCGTTGTCCTACATAATGTGACAGCAAGCGACAGTTCTCGGCGCAATGCAACTAAGTACTCGTATAGACCCAATCACAGGTTGCATAAACTGATCTACGCTATAACGTAGACCAAGGCCGTAGCCAGCCAGGAATTCATTTCGGGGGGGTCGAGCTCTGGACCAGAGACAATAAGTAACAACTTTAAGAAGACGACGACGATCTACGAGTATATGTAAGTAGGTATGTATAAAACGGTGAACGCTTATATTTCTATTTCAGGACTTTACCAGCCGATTTCAATTATTTTGTCGATGTAAGCATCAGATTTAGTCAGATTTAGTTAAACTCTCCACTTGTCCTATTATTTTTAATAATCAAATCACATGCATATTGTAGTGCCACAATAATTATTTTAAACTTGACACATGTATAGCCTCTGTATGCAAGCACGCATACCAAGGGCACATTTGTAGCGGTTTCAGTTTGTGGTTGTGGCGAGGCGTTCGCCACGCTACACGAATTCAAGTTCTATAACATTCGTAGTTTTTGGTGCGAAGATATGCAAAAATGAAAGAACTCATTGAATTTTGAATTGAAAGAATTTTACGTTCTTTTGTTAAGCATGATTGAACTTAGTCCAACAATGATTTGTATGTATTTTGATTTTAGACATTCGATGATATAAATTCATCGAATCTCTTCTTCGTGGAACCGTTAAACTTGAAAAAATTTTAATTATCGTAAATTGCAGTACCTTGATTAAAACACGGATGAACCCAACAATGAATTTATTTTTTTCTCATTAATTGCCTTAACAAGAAATCTGTATCGTCAGACGACGATGTCGACATTTTCGTTTGAGCTGCTCAAAAACTGTGGCTTTGGTGTACTTCGATACATTTGTTCGGCCGCTACATGTGGCGAGGTAAATGTAGCGCACATGTTGCATGTGGTGCCGGTGTGCTGCCTCACTAATAGACTCTTGTTCATAACTATTTGTTTTACAAACTTTAGTGGGCGTTTTTGGTATAAGTAGCCTGGATTAAATACCACTTATTTTCTTCGTGACCAATAGGCCTCTATGATCTTTTATATTTACTTATAGTTTGTACTCGATGCTCACCCAGTTAACACTATACCACGAACGTTACATGCAGTGAAATAGCAACACTATACGCTCTCAGGATCTTTAACTCTGTAAGTCGTCTACTCAATGCTCAGATTCCAAGAGAATTTATTCATAACGACTTTTAAAATCGTATCGTTTTCGTCTTGTTTCGTGAGTTGTTATTTATGTAGCGAGTTGTAAGGCGAGGGGCATTTTTCTCGGAGTGTGTTTACCCGCGCGGCGCGGCGGAACTATCATTCAGCTGCGAGTTCTATTTGGGGTAAGTACTGCACAGTTTAGTGTAAGTACCCACTGGAATCGTTTGACATAATTATGAAAACGTAAGTGATTGACAGCCAAGAGAGCTTATTTACAACATGCCTGTATTATGGAAAAATATCTCAACCAACTCTTAATGAAATGTATAGCGCTGGTTTTATAGTTCCATACTCGACGGATGTCCAACGGGATTCAGACTATGACGTCTATCTTTCATTCTCGCCTATAATACAGATACCTCGCCTATAAAGCTAGTATAGTATTATCTTATAGATACCGCACATATAGATGTTATTATGGAGGATTGCTGTTCTCATTTTAAAAACATCTTTAACGTTTATCGATTATGTTTACCGAAGAAAGGATAACACACGGAAGCGTCATAATTTGTGTGTTTCAGCTAACTATGCAAATTGCAAACAATAATCAAAACTGGTCATTTTAAGTTCACACTAAAATTTATTTAGTTCGAACTAAACCAAATATTAGCATTTTTTTAACCACTATTTAGTTTTTTGTCACGGTAGGACTCTATTGCAGAGTCCGCCTGGGGAAGTTCTACACCTTTTCCAGTTATTCAACCGCCAAGCAGTAGTGTGCAAGTATTACTGTGTTTCGATTTGAAGGCCAATGTTACCAGATAAATTACTGGGCATGAAGAGGTTTGACATCTAATTTCTCAGGGTGACGAGAGCAGTGCAGTGCGGCGCAGGATTGATTTTGTTCGCAAGTTCACAATTCTGGTACTTTTACTGTTATGGGTTACGGGCAGGCGTGATGCTTACCACCAGGCGAACGTCTAGATCTAGAACGTCTCGTCAAAAAAAACCCTCGTTGCCACGTAGACGATTGGGTGCGAGACTGAACATCACTTAAGTTGTATTTACATCATCAATATCACTTAAGTTGTAATTTGCACTATGCTGAGTTGAAGCCATTTTTGTGACATCATCCCAGGGCTATAATTATATTAAAGTTATATTACTTATAATGATGTTACAAAATAAATTATATTTCTTTCTTTCTTTTGTTTTGTTTCTATTTTATCCAGCTCGTGGCGATGGCTTTTTTTCCTAAAATCACCCAAAAACAGTTTGCTAAGATAGCAGCATTAAATTAACTATGTCTTCCACAAATTCCGTGCTGTACATGAGCTGTAGCATAATTCAACGTTGCAGCCGCAACTCGCGCAATAAAGCTTGAAGTTTGTACAAGTAGCATTAATATGCACAAACTCACAAAGTTGAGCTCCTCAGCTGTCTGCTTATGTCTCGCGTATGCTTGGTTAAACGACGCTAATTCGCGCTTCAAGTTTAAAACATCTTAACACGTTTTCAAAATAACCTGAGAATTTGCACAGTGGTTAACGCATTCGGATCGCATAACAATAAGCTTATAAGCCGGTGAAAATAGTATTATCAGCCATTAAATAGCCTTCTGCTGAATATAGGCCTACCCTCGAAAGGCTACTGGGTCATATACAACACGCCGGCCAAGTTGCGTTGGTGAATTCACATACGCTATTGAATTTCTTCTCCTGACGTACGCAGGTTTCCTCAAGATATTTTTCTTCACCGAAAAGATGGTGGTATGAAAAACCGTACACGAAATCCAAGGAACAAATTTGACCCGGCATTTGAACCCTACCTCACGAATGGTCCCAATTAGGCTACCACGGCTGTATAAGATGAACCTATGAAGGCTGCAGAAATCATAACATGGTGATAGGGATAGGGTATCTACTTACTCAGCTGGCAAGCGACGAGTACTTTTTTATATATTTTTTTTATATGATATAGGCTTGAGTTTTACTGCCATCTCGTCTGATGATAAACGAAGATGCAGCCTACGATGGAGCACGCTTGCTTAGAAGAAAACGATTCAATCGCTACTTGATGACACCCAGATTATAATTATCGGGAAACACCTACTCGGGCAGCGCATTCCACTGTTTAGCAGTTCGAATAAAGAAAGTGGAATCAAAACGTTTCGTACGAGTTTTTGGTATATCAATCATAAAACGGTGTCGCTTTTTCGAGGTCCTGGCCGTCCGATAGAAGAATGGGCTGGGGGGAATAAGATCATACAAATCCGAAGCACACTCTCCGAGATGTATCCGATAAAATACCGATAGGCTAGCGACTTTTCGACCATGATCGAGGCTTTGTAGCTTGGTCCGAACTAGACAGTCGTTGCCAATGATTCTCCTGGCACGTTTCCCGATTGACTCCAACGTCTCAAGCTGGTACTTCCTTCAACTTGAAATTCTACCACCAAGCTATGCGTGACTTCAGGCAGCCACACTTGAAATCAGTTCACTGAACACACAGTGTCATTAAATGAGCTGTGAAACAATGGCGCTCATAACGTTACGCGTTGGTTTCAAAACCCAAAAGCTTAGTAATAAACCCAATGATATATAAATTAGTAAAGTAAAGACTGCTTATCTATAAGCAGTCTTTACTTTCCACTTCTAAGCACAGGCCTGCCCTGTCATGGTAATTGGCCCATATTCCACTTATAATAATCTGAGTGTTTTATAATTGTGTATTTACAAAAATAAGTAGACCTATTCTATAAGTTACTGGTTCCCTTAGTACAAGCTTTACTTTGTTTGGAGCTAAATGGCGCTGTGTGATATGCCCAATAATTAATAATCGATTCTGTAATTGCATTAAATATAAAAATAACACATTCCGTGTTAAGGGACTCGGCCCGTGTAACATGCTGACGACTCATAGAATATTCCAGCGCACGGGAGCGGAACATTGTAACAGATTGGAGCTAATGGTGGCGTTGTACCGCGTAACTACTGCCTCAGGCTGCTGTACCGAGCTATGTCGTATGGGCTGGATAATTACCTGTTATACAGGATCATTGGTATCTAAACGTCTTAGGATCAGCTTCTATTCAGCATAACGAACTAGTTTTGCTCCAAGACTTTGAAAATTTACAAGAACAAGTATACACAAACTTAAAAAAAAGAAGATATCAACCGCCTTCTAACAATTATAACCACCTTGTTAGTATAATCCTTCAAACAAAATTAATGATTACAAAGTCTGGCCACAATGAACATAAAATAAAAAATACAGAGCCGAACATAGAACCTCCTTTTTTGAAGTAGGTTAAAAACCCATCTGTTCCTTAAATTTACCAAGAGTATTTTTTTTTTAGGAATAGCCGATTTATTTTCACGAAAAAATAAAAAATAAATAAAAATGTATATAAATCTAAGAAAAGATTTTATTAATTTTTTTTTTGTTTATTTACGTACATTTTTGAACTGTGTAATGCTGTTATCATAGTTACTTTATTTATTTAGTAAACATACAAAACAGAATGTAATAACATTAGATTAAAATTGTATATACATATTGCAGATCTGTATCACATTCCAAAACTATGTATGTCTAGGTGCATTAAAATATCGGAATTAAATAGTCACTAGAGGAAATTACAATTTACTATTTTTTTACTTTCAAACCTATAAAAACTAGCCTGAGCAACGGTTCTTCATATCAGAACAATTGCATCGTACACATTCCTTCACGGTATACCCGCACCTTTGGGTTGGATCAGTTCAGCTCAACACTCGCACTGTCACGGGATCCGCCAGTGGACCCTTATATTTTTTGAATCAGCAGACCAAAACCAATTAACCACTCTAAAGACATTCTCTCTACTAAGCTATGGAAAAAAAATACAAATTGTACTATATAATGTTGTGATACATCACATCGCGGCCGCAGAACCCAAGCCAGCACACACAACACTCTACATTGCTGGCAGTAAGAGTGATAAGAAGTTCATTCGTCAGAAAAGAGTGGCTCTGGTGTATTTGATTCACATACACAGTCACATAGACGAATGTGACTGGCGTATGTTTATTTTTCAATTTGTAATCCAGCACCGCCTGCGTGGTCAAAAATAGGGCTCAATTTACTTTTTAAGATCATAAGATAGGTTTGCTCTCATCAACAGCATGTCAAAGGCTGATACAATTCAAATTCAGTTACTGTTACCCAAAACAACGATAATTCTGCATGATTGTAGGCCAATTACACGTCGCCAACATGCGTCTAGCCTAATTGAATAGGCCGTGGCGGTGAGCACACAAGCGGCCGGTGCGCCGGGCACTCGATGATCCGCCGCACATTCACTGGGTCAACAATATCCAGACACTGATGAAACATGAACTGATTGGATTATTATACCTCCTGTGATCCTCTGGATATGTAAGATACAGCCTATTACACAGCGTATACAGCCTATTCGAACTTTTTTTTTATACTGTCGAGTGACGAGACGAGCAAGACTTTCGACTGGTGGTAAGCGTCACGCCTGCCACTAACAGTAGCAGTGCCAGAATTGTGAACTTGCAAACACAATCCTGCGCCACACCGCATGCGCTCGTCACCCCGAGATATTAGATGTTAAAACTCTTCAGACCAAGTAATTTCTCTGGTAACATTGACCTTCAAACTGGAACAGAGTAATGCTTGCACACTACTGCTTGGCGTTTGAATAACTGGCAAAAGTGTGGTACCTCCCCAGGCGGACTCTGCAGTAGAGTCCTAGCACTACAGAATACTAAAACGAACTATACACAGCTAAAAATAAACACAGACACAAACCGAAGCCTCATCGTATTTTTTTAACCATGCCAAGGATCTAGCTCTCTGGGTATATAATCAAAAGCTTAATTGCATACGTGTACGGTCGGATCGGTGCAGCACTGAATGTGCTCATTTATTTCCATAGCGCGTCGGTCGAACGACGACAGTACGCGTGCGGACGCGCTCGGCCGACAGGACGCGACGGTCGTCGTACGCACGTAGCAACGCACGTGAGCGGACGGTCAGTGTAGCACTGTAAGGTTTTATGAATTTCCAAATGACGAGCGTGACCGACGTACGATCCGACGGTCGGTCGAGCACTAGCAGGCCTAATTCTTTAGTAGCTGCTTAAAAAAGTCATCGTTAACCAAATTTAATTTCCGGCTTTTCGGATCATTTTGTTATTAGATTCCACTTATGCATTATCTTGATTATATCTTTAAAACTGTTAGAATCTAGTTACCTACTCGAGGTGATCATAAAATAAGTTCTGTCTAAATGCTACAATAGTACATTATGATACGAGTGTGCTATGTTGGTCATTACACTAGAGGCGGTATTATGCGCGCGAGCCGCAGGCGAGCGCGTTAAGAAAGCCGAGAGCGTAATGACTAATAGCACAAGAGTTCCATACGACTGTTTTCGTCACACTTGCGAGGAAAAAAACATATTTTTTTGATAATAATCAACCACACAGCGAAAACGTCAACAAACATTTGCGGAAAATGGCGCCCAAATCAGTAATGCGCGCGCAGGTTGACATTTACTTCAGCGGCATAAGAACTCTTTGTTGGTATTACAAAAATACTGTAAGTATTACCCGGCTATATTAAGAGTGCTTCGTACACGTACGTCTAATTGCAGTCACGTACAAACTTGACTTTACCGGGTTATACCTATTATAGTACAAGTGCCGTAATGTAAAGTAAAAAGCACGCGTGTATAATAGCTTGGATTATGAGCCTAAAAGCGATGTAATAAGATCTACTTTACGAGCAAGTGTGATGAAAACACATATTATTATTGCATTCTTTTTCGAAAAATGATCTTTAATGCAATATTGGAGGCAAGTAGTTCATTTCAATAATTTCTTATAACTAAGTATAAGTAGAAACAGAATTGAGGTTGGCGCTAATGAGGGAAGATTGAGGAAAGAGGGCTTATGCCCTGCAGTGGGCTGAATAATCTGTCAGTGATGATGATGATAAACTGATCTAACAGCAGCGTACATAGTTATACATCTATCAAGATATTTAGGTATAAGAAAGGAGGACGCATAGTACCGCGCTGTAACTTATTCTGGAGCAGGGGAGAGACCGGAATGAAGTTTGTTCCACAGATTGTTTCAGTATTGGCTCAGGCAAGTTCGTTAAACTTGTCTTAAGGTTTAGACTCATCGAGTTAAGTGTATCTTTCAGGATCTTCTGAACAAGTAATCTGGTTACGACTTGGCGGACGATTCTGTTTCGAGGCTGGAGCGAGTAGGCGAATTAAATTACCTACTCAAAAACTATTTGTTCAGCTCGAATGATCGCTACTCCTGTGTTTTCGCTACATTTATACCTAGGTAGTATGTATAAGCACAGAAAATATAATAGTACTACGTATAGATGATTCTCTCCGATAGAAAACGCGTCTATACATATAGCTGAACCACAATATACGGAAATACAATCATGTCCTAAATTCAGTGCATGCTCATTTGTACTCTATTTGTAGATAACAGTATCTATATTCTACTATAGTGATGATGCGCGTGCGCAGCCGACGGGATCCACGTGACGCTAATGAGCCAAGCGCTACAGTGGAAAAACAACACACGGTCTAACACAAATTAAGTACAAATTAGCTTGCAGTGAATATGAAATTGTTGTAGTTACAGTTATATTTATGCTTAGGCGAGTTTTTTTTTAATATACGATCGAGTGACAAGACGAGCAGGACGCCTGGTGGTAAGCGTCAGACCTGCCCTTAACTGTAGCAGTGGTAGAATTGTGAACTTGAATACAATCCTGCGCCGCACTGCACTCGTCACCCTCAGATATTAGATGGTAAATCATATATCATATCAGATACATCTAGACTAATTTCACTTAGAAATGAAGCGGTAAGTACCCAAGCAATACAATGTGTAGCAAAAAGGTTCAACAGTACTGAAGGGCATATAGGTATATACTCATCATTATGAACAACTTTTACTATGGGGCCAACCTTGAAATCGTGAAAAAAAATCTGCAGTTCCATACATTTGTCCAAGGTCAATGCACTTCCCCAACCCCTTCCCCCCCTAAATACGCTCATGTTAAGGCCTGTTGGCAATTTACAAACTGTTAACAAAATAATGTTAGGTTGTTGGTATCTAGCAGTATCTTCTTAATTATATTGAAGTTAAGATAATATTCAAATTAAAGGCGTGTGATAATATTTTGGCCTAGTTCATACTAGGAAGTACCTATAGGAAATCAATTGTACCACCAGGCCAAATGTCCTAAGTCTTTCAATTAAAAAAAACAAGCGCTGGTCTAAATCTAGTTACCTATTTCAAAGAGTCTAATTACAAAACCTTTGAAATAAAATTCAAATGGCTCCTCAGTCTACCGTATGCAAAACGCATGGAAATTATTCTAACCTTTGATAATTATGCGAAAATTCATATTTTCTTAATGACTTAATTACGGTACTTCAAAGGGAGAGGATGAAACACGTAATTATCACATGAGGGCTCAAAGTATTTTTGCTAGCTTGTTTTCTAATAAACTGAGGAAATTCCACAAATTTCGCACATGCGTTCCTGCTTATTGCTAATAATTTCTGTCAATAAATATCGTCAGTTGAAATTTATAAAATACTACTAAGTGCTATTACTACCTATACACAGTTAATTTTTTTATTAATGATAAGGGATTTAATTGAAATACTAACATTAACTAACTGATAATGAAATTATAACGTTCGCTTCGCTAGGGAAATTCGTGCGTGACTCGCCTGCGGGGCGACAAACGTTGGGGGGAGCAAAGTAGCACGTCGCCATAGAATAGATGACGTCATTCAGAGTCATGCTAACGCACGGCTAACACACGTGGAGAAAGTACTGGGGTAATAAATCTCGAGATAAATCATGACTGTCAGTGACGTAGCATAACGGTGACAACAAATGTGTGTAATACAACATTTGGGCGAATGTACTCAAGAACTATAAGCACAGAATAAATAATAGTACTACGTACAGGAAGTTCACTCCGCAAAGGAATTAAAATAAATAAGGACTCTATCTACTAGGCAATAAATTAGCAATTCAACTCGCACAGCGCTGGATACCGCTCGCTATATTCACCTAGATATACCGCTCTCTTTCTATCACGTATGCTTAGTTACGCGCGACAAGGCTAGCGTGCGGGCTGTAAATACCTAATAGAATATGAACGTGATACAGAATTGGGGAATATTTACAGAAGGTTTATTGGATTTAAACTCAAATAAAGCTTAGAAAACATGGCATTTCTGTATCATGTTCATATTCTTGCTCGGTTTCATCTTTTCCGTCTTTGTAGTCACTTTCATTCAGAGAAATTCATCAATTTACATCTAATAAACTTTCCCGACGGTTTCCAAACACTTCAATGTTTTTTTGGCTAAGAAGCTTATTTATCTTTAGAGAAATTGTTAGATAGAAAATCTCGTGTGTATCCTTTAGATTTGAATATGGAGTTGACAACGTGTCTAACCGCGTCGAGAGCATAGAGTAAGTAACGTAATAGTCGAGAGCGCGGCGCCGACTGGCTGTTCTGATGCGCAGTGCGCGAGTTGGCTTTCCCCGCGACACAACCCGCCCCCGCTAACATCCAGAGTACCTCGTCCCCGCCAACGTCTGTCACCCCGCAGGAGGATCACGCACGACGTTGCCAAGCTATAATCAGGGTACATTATTTGGTAGTACAAAGGGCGGCCTCTAGCTCTCTCATATAATCAAAGGTATTTATCTTGACATAACTACTATATATTGTGACATTTTCTTTGTACACTAACAATAAAATCAAAATAACAGTAAACTCACATCGAAACTTACGGGTACCAGGTCTAAAAAGACCGGCGCTCTCTCTCGTTTCAATTCAATGTAATTTACGACTCACAAATAGCGTATCTACCTATATAGCGTGTTTTTTTTGTATGTTACAATATACAAATTTTTTTTGTATTATTTTCTATTTATCATCATTATCATTAATAAAACTAAAAAAAAAGTTATAATTTTTTTTTTGTTTTGACTTCGCGTTCGGCAGCCTCCATGTCAAAGATTCAATTTTTTTAAATGGAAGAAAAAAACTGTGAGTGAAAGGAGATATGACAGGGGTCTGGAGCAAATCTTCAGAGAGAAAACATTAAAAGCTAAAAAAGTATTTTGAATAGGAAATTTTGAATGGAAAATTCTAAACACCAATGCAAATGGATTAAAGCTCTCACTAATGCTTCGTGGAAAATAGCGCTAAGGATCCGGTTTTTTTTAAAACCGTGAGTTTTCCTAATTATTAATTTCCTACTTAAATAAACTAAACGGCAGTTTTAAATAAACTAAACTGTTACTATAATAAAATAAACTGTTTTAAATAAACTTCGGAGAACATCGGCACAACAGACCGTATTACTGGCCTATCATGGTTATGTATGCTCTGTGTTGCGATATGGTTTGCTTCTTTGGGGAAATTCTACTAATATAAAGAAAGCTTTTCTATCACAAAAAAAATGTATTCGTGCTATGGTAGGTATTCGACCACATGAGTCTTGCAAACCATTTTTTAAGAAATTAGGTATTTTAACGCTGACTTCTATGTACAGTTTTGAAATATCTATGTTTGTTCATAAACAATCTAACATTTTTCAGAAAGCTAGTGATAAGTATCCAAGAGTTGCAAAATATGATAAAAGACTAGTTTTTGAACGGCCGCCAAGGTTGGCGCTATTCGATAAAAACTGCTATGCTATGTGTATCACCGTATATAACAAATTACCAGTGTCATTAAAGGAACTTCCTTATGGTCAGTTTCGCAAGAAATTCAAGATGTGGCTTTCAGAAAAATGTTTCTATTGCTTGGACGAGTTTCTAAACAAGCACAATGTAATGTATCTATGCTAATATTTAGATTTATCTGTGACATTTCCACATGCCAATGAACGGCAGAATAGATTGGACTACACTTATCAATACGATCATAATTATTTAACTCTATTTTTGGTGGAATAAAATTCATTTCATTTCATTTCATTACTTTTCCTCACTATACCTTGACTGGAATTGCTACTACGAGGAAGTTACTATATTTGACTTTAGCATCTATGGTCTTATTATTCCTGACCTTACGAAGAAGAATGTTCGCTAATCTTTCATCGAGCTCAGCTTCGCCAGATTCTGCCGAACGTAATCAAAATTTTATTTACATCATAAATTAAAAGTGTAACCAACAGGCTGTTTTTTTTATTTCCTCTCTCACTATTAGGGTCTTTCTGCTTAGGATAGGTAGACCTTAACTTCTCAAACCACTTAATAATTGTGACGGAATGTTTATTTTAATTAATTAGAATAAGCGTTTCGTTACAATGTTTTAGACGTTAGACCAATCAATTCAAACAAAAATAAGTGTAATTTGGATAATATTTATAGTCAAAAATAACCAGAAAGTGTATATTATTTTTATTCGTTAAAATTACATTATGTCGGTCTTATCACGTGTAAGAGCCAGCAAGAAATGTAAATCACGGCTATCGTCGGAAAGAGGGGGTTATGAGCCACGCATGGGTACCCCCATGCCCGGCGCCGAACGTGCGAGGCGATGTTGGGAGCTTCTCAAAGGTGCCAACTTGCCCAGGCACGCTTAGAAACGACGCCAACTCCGCGAGGACCATTAGACACTGCTGAGTGATGCCGTTGACTCGGCGACCATCTTTCCCTCTGCTGCCAGATTTGTAGTATATTATCGGTATTGTATTAAAATCTATAAAACTAAAGATTCGTTCTTGTTTTCTTTCGTTTTCTTCCCTAGAAGCGACTCGCTGACATAGACGCTTCACGTCAAATTCAACGGCCATGTGCCCCGCCCGATGTTATTCATAAATGTTCCTTTTCCTTTTTCTCAGATTTGTAGGTTGGGGGATAAATACGGGTGCCCCTTGATACGCAGATTTTTTTTATTCCTAAAATTGTTGGGCATACATTTGGTTTGCATAATGGTATCTTAGAAAGGTTTCTTTGCAGTATATGTTTTAGGCATACTTATTGTTTGGCCTTAAATTATTTAGCATGTTATTAGTTTGGAATTGATTATTAGGCATAATATTGCTTGTATTAATTCATTAATTGTCATAAAAAGCATTGAGTTAGTTTTTTTCACCCCGATTTAGGTTTGAAATGAGTGACAGATCCGAATCAGAGCACCCCGACTCCACCTATGCTTGTGGTCCCTACCCCTAGAGTGTATATAAAAAGCGCGGGAGCCAGAAGCTCAAGGGAGGTCCTTCAGGGGAAGTCCGACTTCATTAGAGCTTCTGGCGGGAGCCCACTCGGAGTCTAATTTGAGTTGGTTAGGTTAGGTTTGCCTTAGCCGTTTCGTTAGGTTTTGTTTTTTATTTCAATTTAGAAATCCTCACTACTCATGCAATTCTGTATGTATAATTATGTTCGGTAACAGATCTGACTCGGATAGATATCGGTTGATATTTATGCATTTTAATTATTAGGGTTATTTTTAGTTATTCTTGTTTGATTTAGGCGATATATTTTTATGCTTTTTGATGATTATGGTGATAATTGCCATGCGTATAAACTTTATGCGCAAGGATTTATGCGGCTGGCTTTTTATGCGTTATGATTTTTCTGCGTAAAGTTGTAATGCTAATCGTCATTATGACATTTGTTTTTCTGCGTTAATGTATGGACCCGATAAATAAATAAACAAATACTTTTGCGCACTTCAGTATTGAACAATCAATGACTTTTACGTGCCTGCTACGCGGAGTGAAAGGAACCACTTTCTCCCCATAGCGGCACGAAAAATCGTATACACACAGGAGCAAGTAAAGAAGCCTCAGATCTCATGTTTGTGTGCCAAAATGCGCAAATACCAAAAACTAACGAAAAAAAAAACAAAAATACCAATGTTAAAGTGCAAAATACACAAACGGGTCTGCGGTTAAATAAAGCAGCGCATGTTAAAGAACAACTCTACCCCGTGGGGCAGCATATACCTCGCGCTCCTAACTATTACTTAGCGAGGCGTTCTGCTACTAGACCAAGTTTGGATGACCTCATTCGCAACTAGGGTGACGTGGAAATAGATGAACGTACTATTTTGGTACGTAAAACGGTATTGTGTTTTACAAAATTATATGGTTTTTACATTATCGACACTTCACTACTCCGTGGGTTTGTGTCTGTTTTTAATAACATATTTCTAAGTAGCGTGTGTTTTATATTTCTATTTATTTTGAGTTTTCTAGATTAGTACTTAGCTTGAATTTCATTGGAATCGAATTGAAAGACAACGTTTATAGAGAATAGTGATTTCCAGTGTAGTTCCTCAATGTAAGTATACTTTTTTTTTTTGTATCTAGTGCAATACATTTCTACAGGGTTGATTTAAGTTCTAAATTCTGAATTGCCCAAAAACCACAAAAAAAACCTTTACACAGTTAGGTTTATGCCAAGCATGCCACAAAAGCACAGCAAACGTCAAATTCGTGAACCACATACATTTCTATTGTATGCAGGGAGCTTTGACAACAATAAAGCTGTGAGGTTTTGTTAGCATTGACTCACGAAATTAAAAACGGCAGATTTATGTTGCTATTAAATTTCCAAGTTTTCATTCTTTTTTACACGGAATAGGTTAGCGTTTGGCCACACCTTGCCTGTTGTGCGGTCTAAGATGGAGTACGCTGAACTAGAAGTAAAGACTCGTAGTCTAGATTTGAAAGCATATTAATACTGTATATAGGTACGTTAGGAGGAACAAAGTCTCTGGCAGCGAGTTCCACAACCTCGCTGTACGAATACAAAATGTGGAATTGAAACGCTTTGTGCATACGTAGGTAATGTCCACCATGTACGGGTGGCGCATTGGTCGCGTTTATCTAGCCGTCCGATAATAGAAAGGGACAGATGGAATGTATTAATGCTTCTTCTTTTCCGTTTCGAAAGCTTGCATTAAAATGCGCTCAATCTTTCATTCTATATCTTTTTCCCATTTACTCAGTATGTACAAGGAAGCCTGTGAGTGCGCACGTGTGGTAACTCTAGCTCCGTATAGTATTCCAGTCACGCGCGAGAGCCGATCTGAGAGGTGGCCACGATTGAATAAAGATGGCGCCGCCCGCGGTCATCATCAACCCTCGAATAAGCAGACTCTTCGGGAAATTGATTTTATTGCCATCCCTTGCCCACTTATAAATAGATACTGTTTCTTGATAAAGGATGGACTATATTGCATGGACATGTTTAACCGTAGGTACATCAAAATGATTATGTGCAATATCAAAATAAATTATGTCCAAAAATCCATTTTTTTTTCAAGAAACATTTCCAGCACTCGTGGTTCAATACTCAAGACAGGGAGAACGGCGAAAGGTGATACCGGCACTCCTCTTCCCCTGCGACCCCCGCGTCCACCATCTCACGGTGGCAGCCCCGTCGAGGCCGCGGAAGGCAGGGAAAGCGGCGAACCTTACCACCGACAGTCCTCTCCCGCCGCGGCCTCCAGCCTTCAGCTGCGGTATCTCCCATACGACACCGCAGCCCGCCTCAGTTGCGCTACCGCCCATACAGTACCGCAACCTACTTTGGCCGCTTCAACCAGACTTCCCCGGGTACGTTCCCCCCGGATGGCCCGGAGAAGCGGCCCCACCTCGGGTAACTCTTAGCTTCACCATGGCGACCAACCCACGGCTACTAGGCCCCGACAAGGCGGGTACCTCCGGGTGGGCACTTGCGACTACTTTTTTTTTTTTTTTTTTTTTTTTTTTTACGTTGGGAAATGCATTTACGCATACCCTTAGGTACCCATAGGTTATGTCGGGCTCGGCACCAGAGTGGCACCACTACCGACTAAAAACCCAACGGTGTTCCATCACTGCGCCTTGCGCCG
The DNA here is from genome assembly GCA_905404285.2 of Erannis defoliaria. Taxonomy (NCBI): domain Eukaryota; kingdom Metazoa; phylum Arthropoda; class Insecta; order Lepidoptera; family Geometridae; genus Erannis; species Erannis defoliaria. Next base: position 19,696,111 of record FR990072.1, on the reverse strand, counting down.
AGGCCACGGGTACGCTCTCGCATTCATCCGCGACCTCGACAGCGCTGCCCTTTCGGGCCCACCACGGGGAGCCAAAGCTCCTCCCGCACCGATGACGATGTGTCGGAACACCCAGACCCCCCACGTGCAACCACCTCGGAGGCCACACCAGCTAGATGGGCGCCAGACGGCCCCTCGTCCAACGCCCTGGCCTCCATGCGGCGGGTCAGGTGAGTGGCCCCGCCGCCTGCCACTTCGGCCGTTGGGGATGGGGACCTCTGGCCCCTCTGGCCTGTCCCCATCCCGCAGCCCCACGACAACACACCCGGTGGGTGCCCCCTCAAGGAAAGCCCTTGATGAGGCCACCACCCGGTTGTTCCTCCTCACTCTCCACTGTGCCCTCTGCTAATCAGAGGGACACGTGGAAAGCCCTCATGTCCGGACCAGGTCCGGACTCACGGGCCCAGCCCCTGCCGTGGCCCTTGGGAATGGAGAGCTTTGGCCCCTCTGGCCTGTCTCCATCCCTCAGGCCCGTGCAGTGACCTAGCCCCCACTGTGGCCGCTTACGCGGCCCCACCTCGGGTATCTCTTAGCTTCACCGTGGTCCCCCGCCCACGGCTACTAAGCCCCCCCGCCACGACAAGGCGGATACCCCCGGGGGGGGGGCACTTGCGACTACTGCCCCAACAGATGCAACCCGGGGTGTGGACCCGACAACCAGACTTACCAGAGCAACTGTTTCCGCAATTCGTGTTTTTTTTTTTTTTTTTTTGTTTCTATGTCATTGATAGAAGTGTCTTTTTTTGGTTTCTTATTTTAGTTAGTAAAGTTATGTTTACTAAGTATTTTGTTTTGTTACTGCCTGTCCCTGGCCTTTTGTATAATGGACGTTTTCACATTTTGGACGTTTTACTAGTAAGTCGTTTAGCCACTCAAGACATTGTCACCATGTAGACGTTTTCACGTCGACGTTCTGCAAACATCGTCATTTACCCTGATAGTCCTTTCGATACCGAGCCGTGAGAACTACTTATATTTTAGTTATCAAGTGCAAAAGTATGAAACTTTATTCTGAGATTCGTGAGATTCTATTCATTCGTACTGTTCACGGTTCCCACCGCAGCTTTTGTGGCAAAATTAGTCCTATTTCCGAAACAACTGCTGCGCAGTTTTTCTGTCTGACGAGACGAGTCCATTTCTCAGAAACCTTTAAGTATTATCCGTTCGGCAGTTTTTCTTTTTCGTCCCTCCCAGTCGATAATCACCGGAAACCGTAATGATCCCGGACGTCTTCATTTTTTACGTCCATTCTCCTTGAGAAACCCAATACTTGGCCCGCAGGCCACGCCCGGAAGCCGATACTACGAATAACAAGCACCTTTTAAATTCCGCTCAGTCGCTAAGCGATTACTTACTTAAATTCTTGTAAACTACACTAACTTTGGTTGTTTTTTACACGACTGCCGTAGAAAAATAATAATTTGAATTCGAGATGCTATAAGGCAGGGTGCCATGTAATTGCAATATTTTGTGCTAGTCCTTAGTTTGCTGTATGCAACTACTAGCACAAAACCGGGCACAAAATAAGTAGATCCGGGCAGATGAAAGCAAATTTTGGAGGTCGTTGCAGACACTTCGCTCGCTTGACTGAAAATGACAAACGCGCTATCTCATAGGGCCATACATCTACAAACAATTCAATCAGATTTTCGATATCGCTATTACACATTAACAAAGTCAATGTCACTAAATACATTTTAGTATCCAAATACCAACAAATATATTTAAAGTTTATGAAATAAAACATATCCATCCCTTATCCATGGAAACATTTTGTTCAAACACGCTTCATATTTTACCTATCGTTCGTAACGGTTGTATCTTGAGCCGAACACAATATAGGTAGGTATGATGAGCACATAGATGACCTATATTATAACTATGTACGAAACACCCTGTGAGGCACTTAGCTCGGGCTCACTAGGAAGTCTCGAGTGCCACTGGCTGGAGGCTCACTATCACAAAGGAAACTAAATTTATAGCTACTAGGTATATATAGATATATATAAAAGCTATAAATTTAGTAGCATTCCAATACTAAATTTTTAAAATTATATTTTCATGAGTTTCAAATACACAAGATACGTGGAATGAAATAGGTGATAGATCTAATTCATTCTTCATCATCTTCATTCTTTCATATTTCATCATTATTGATCGGTTTCCATCAATACGAGAACTTTAATATAACTCTCAAAGTACATCGTACGCTCGTGGCTAAGCTAGCCTTCACACTTATTATTCTAGAGGCTTAGACTGATGCGTCATTTTTTTTGGTTTGCCCGAGTTGGTGGTCAACACAAAAGTGTATTTTCGCCAATTTGCGAGCTAACCCAAAATTGACCTGGCCTTTTAGTTAACAGGTCGTACCCGCATTTCATACCACTTTTTCAATTATTGTCCTCTGTGACTTTGAAAAATATAAATTTTTCATGACTAAACTAAGTTAAGGTCAACAACCAATATTTTGGAAAATCTGTATAGAATGACCCTAAGAAATGAAGTAACTGTTCGCTTCCTTTGCGCTGCGCCCGTCTCTGCTTTAGTGGAAACAAAGCCAAAGAACATAATTACGTCAGGCTTTTGTCCACCAATTTCATAATTAAAATGTATTCGTGTGACGTTTCCGAACGTGCATGATTGATCATCGAACGATCACCATTATGTTTTTAGAACGTATATTATGCTTTATCAGCGGGCGTCGTCTGACAAGGTTTTAAAATAGCAGCTCTGTATCCGAAACATTGTTTTTTTTTAATACAAAACAAAGCTCAGCATTATTGCAGCGCTTCCAGGATGAAGCTCATCTGCATCGCGGGCGCGGTAAATTGATAATTCAGCCGCTTTTAAAACACACAAACTTATCCGCTCCGAACTTAGTTTCGCTATAAGTAGGGTGACGTTCATTTTGTGTCGAGCGGAGACATTTGTGGCAGCTATCGATTCATTTAGGTTTTATGAGTGGCCGCTATTTTTAAGAAAAAACAAGATGGCGGACAGTAGGTTAGGTATTCCAGGCTTCACACTAAAATACTCAAGCCCTTTTACTGTAGGTATTGTTGAGGTTAATCCTGGTCATATAAGAAGATGGGTCCATGTTCACCAGTAAGCTTCGAGTCTATACCATTGGAAGTAGTTAACCAAGGTATAGGTGCAACCCCTCTGCTCTGTTGATGTGTTGTGAGTTGTGCACGACACACACACACAGACAGGAATCGTTTATTAATTGTGTAAGTTTACATGAACGTGTGCCATGCTTGTTTATCTCGTCCCCCGACGACGTCATATTTTTATTTAATGAGAAATATGAACCTATTGTCTTTTACTAATTATCTAATAGTAAGCCTATACCTATATAGGGCATTTTGGCCTTGTAAGTAGGTACAAAAAAGTATCAAAACTATTCCACGTGGTGTATGATAATTTTATTGTCCAAAGCTTTTAAAATCACGTACTTAAGTAATTATGAGTCAAAATGCTAAATGTCTATACTTAACAATAATCTTTGCCATTATCAGCCCGTAATAGCTCACACCCTTCAAGGATAATATTATACTACCTATTGGAAATTACATTTCACTATTATAGGTACTAACGACATAATATTATTGCAAAAAGGTTTTCCAACAGCCTGGTCCTCTCAAGAATCCACCCAAAGTTCGTGTTCAAGTTAGGGGGCGGGGGCGGGGGCGAAGGCTCGGGGAGATGTATCTAATTACTGCCTAACAAACTATCTTGTGGACCCGTTTGCCACGAACCGTTGTTGACTACACCCTGACTTCTCTATCTGATTAACAACTACTAGGAATAGTAATGATGCTACACTTTAAGAGGTTCGCGCTAGGTTGGGTAGATGGTAAAATCCAAAAGTATGATTTTTGATACAGCACGCTTTGTAGAAGGTTCCTCATTTTGCAGGTCCAACCACGGCGGCTTTAGCCCTGCTGTCGGCGGCACTCTAGGTTAGGTTTTGCAAAACATATTTTTTTAAACTGATAGTTACTTGAAAAAACTGAAACATTCATTGAACACTCGGTAGCCGAAGGTTGTATTCCCCGAAAACATGGGTGAACTTAAATATACGAGTAGACTTAAACAGGGTCCTTCAAGGTGAGCCTGCTCCAGACTACTTAGATGCAATCAATCATCGCTTACCATTTGACATGACATAGTATGATAATATTATGATCATGATGTATTAAGTATCTAAAAATGGGTTTCGTTGCGTCTGAGCTATGTCTGACCTGGGTATGTCCTGAAACTGCAGAACCACCGGAGAACGGGCAGCAGCGTTCTCTCAGTAAACGGTGGTGAGCGTTCTGCGATCCCCAAGCCGCCTGACAAGCGTGGGGATTATGGCAAGTGAACGGCTTCTGGCTGATGATCTTAAGCTATGATGATAGAAATTAAATCCGAGTTTTCAACAAAATTATTATATTCGTCTACAACTATAATTATCTATTATAGGACTAAGATTGCAAACTGTACTATCTTTTCTTTCCGCAATAATGAAGTTTATTTCCAGTGTTTCCGGCGACATTGTGTCGAGGTCCATCTATAGCGCCTATTTGCAAGACAGCGGGCACTTTCCTACGCGAGTGGAAAGTTTGTCTCTGAAGTTAACTCCGCTTTTACAGTAGGAGTATACGGTACAGGAAGCGGACCTCGCTCACCTTCCGGTCGCGGCCCTCCAACCCACGCCACTTACAGAGTTTCCTTTGACCCTATTTACACAACAAAACAGGGCTACGTCTCGCTACAACTGCCATTTTAACAATATCTAAAGATGCGTCGTCTTCAACTCACACAATGATCCATTAACTCGGTGGCCCTTCGAAAAGTTGAAACATTCTGCAAACTTTTTTCTTGACGGCTAAAGTGAGCACGTTTCAATTTTTCTCGCTGAAATCAGCGGTATTTTAACGCCGCCTGGAGCGCTCGCTAATTCGAGTTTAACACGCCATTTTCTAAGTTTTAAATATCCCGAGAAGCGCCGGAAGTTCGCGCTCGCGCCCACCCACCGCGAGTAAACTTTACGTGCGCGTAATGGACTTTTATATTTCGCAGATAATAACAGCCCGAGGTGTCCTTGGAGGGTTAAAAAAGGCATTGTCCATTGTTCGCGCCGTGAGGAGTAATCCCGGATAATAAAATGGTTATTATCAAGGAAAACTGCTAGCGCCTGGCGCGAATACAATAGCACTAAGTACGGCCTCGTGCGATGACAAACTTTGCAGGCGCTTATTGTTTTAAGGGCTGGGGCTCTAGAATTACACTTACACCGCACATCGTGGAGTTTCTTCTCGATTTCACGGCCATTTGCTTTTTATGATTTTCATCTGACTAACTTCGAGTAATCATAATAAAATGCACACGTTCCTTTTAAGCATTACATAAGTAAATCGTAAAATATTTTACTAGACTTGCGTATACCTTTGGAAAATCGTGGACCCCAAATCGAATATTTGATATAGATATTTGTACTTTTTATCAAGCCTTTGTGACCGTGCTAAGATCCCTAACTTTCTAAAACTTTGGTATAGCTTTCATGAATAGATCAAGACTTCGATTGTCGACCAAGCCTCTTGGCTTGTACGAAGGTCCCATCACAGTAATTTGAAGATGTTTTTGTCATTCTTTCTAATACTAATAGTGTCAGTGCTGTGCGACGGAACCAAAGAAACGCTTAGCGTCAAAGAAAGAGTGATAGGAAAGGAAATAGACTACACAGTTCTTGCGGGACAGGCGGAAATGCACAAAGGAGATGTATTGACATTCCTGAACCAAACAGACGTTCAAGAGAAATATAAGAAATTGTACCAGTGCTTATTGGATACGTTACTCAGTGAGTGTAGTCGCCTTATAATATTACAAGTGTTCACACAAAGATTGATACAATCATGTATTTTGATTTATTCAGAAATCTATTTATGTTTTCAGAAAACGTGACAACCCACAGAAGAGGTAAGAAACCAGTTATTCAAAAATTTTATTAGCTACATAATAACTGTGTTCGTCATAGAATAACTCTTAAATAATCGGCGATAAGCAAAATACGTACAGATTGTTTTGAGCAGGTGGCACCCAGACATACCTACTATGCAGGCATGTACTTAGGTTCTGCTGCCATTCTAAAGTAACTAAAGTAAACGATGCTGAAGTCAGTGGTTTTGACATATTTTTTAGTTACACAGGAGTCATTCAACTAAGGTAGGTCAGGAAAGGTAGGTATATAGGTAGGGGGATGGGCCATCCAAGCGTTGTAAACGCTGTAAGTCCATGATTTTGTCTGTCTATGAAACGAAATATAACTTTACTGAACAACGTACGTATTCAGGTTCGACACGCAGGATCGTGTCCGGGCAGAACACGTCGATATCGGCGGTGCCGTGGCAGCTCTCCCTCCGCGAAAAGACGTATCCCATCTGCGGCGGCTCCGTCGTCACCGATATGTGGGGGCTCACCGCCGCTCACTGCCTCCTGAGGTCAGTTCTTCATCTAAAATATTATGTATTGTGTTGTCCGTAACTACGGACAGTAGAGGCGGAGTAGTGGCATTGTCAAGCACATCGGAAACTAGTGGATGAGGCTCGCACGGGGACGGACAGGATGGCATAAACGAGAGTAGCCCTATACCCTGTAGTTGATTGACACGAGCTGAATAGATAGTTGTCCACAAAAAAGCTATACTGTGAACAATGCAATGAGTGCTGGAATAATAAAAGCTTTGCTTAATTTGGGGCTAGATGGCGCTGTGTGAAAATGAAAATGTCCAATATATCTTTATTTTAAAAGCGTTCTACTTAGTTACGCTCGTGGCCTAGTTGTGTAAATTTCACATATTTCGATTTTTCTGGTACTTTTCTGCTCTTGGTAGAGCGGTCGTGGTCTTCATGTAGCCTGCAAGGGTAGATGAGACGCGCCTCTCGATATTTCTCTTTGTAAGAGCCCATTCGGTTATACTTATGCACGGGACCACCCACAGCAGATTTTAACGCACTATACTAGGCCAAAATATACTACATCTATGCTATTATACATGTAGTTTATATCCCTATTCTTTAGGGAATAGAATAAGCCTCTATTTATCGGTTGAGCATTTCATTTAGGGCCCTATACTTACGTTTGTTCCAGTCTATATCGTAGTGGTAGGAGTCTATTGCAGAGTCCACCTGGGGAAGAATCACACCATTGCCAGTTATTCAACCGCCAAGCAGTAGTGTGCATGCATTACTGTGTTTCGGTTTGAAGGCCAATGTTACCAGAGAAATTACTGGGTATAGAGAGATTTAACATCGAATATCTTAGGGTGACGAGCGCAGTACAGTGCAGCGCAGGATTGTATTCGCATGCTCACAATTCTGGCAATGCTACTGGGCAGGCGTGACGCTTACCACCGGGCGAACGTCCTCGCCAGTCTCGTCACTCGATAGCATAAAAAATATTTAATATATAATACCACAAAGCTTTCCCATACTTAGAGTGGCACTGGCCGTTCTTCTTCACTCAAATCTCCCATGACGCCCATAAAAACACCCAAAACGGCACCACTTAAGAATTGGTCCGTGTAACTCGTTCGATATCCGGACATTGTCGTCAACTATTCCGTCGACACAAACGCGACCGCGCTCTCTCGCGAATAAATTCGAACGCCGTCCATACAAGCCGTTCTCTTTTTACGACCTCCCTTTGCGAATTGCGTTCCTTTCGACAATTTCAATTTATTCTCGGGTGTATTTTTTCCGATGCAAAGCAGGGATCGCCCTCGGGCCGACAAAACACCGGCGTTGGTTCGAGCCACTAGGTCTTCAGGGAATTACGATTGCTCCGAGAAATTTATAGGCGCTCGGCGATACCAAAGGAGCCTTGTTTCGACTCGATATCGGTGTATTAGAATGTAGTTCTGTCGTCGGAGGTGTGAAATAGCGCTCGGAGATGTATTGGAAGAGATATTGCTTTCGATAAAGAGACAATATTCCTGCAGTAAAAACGGCGCGTGGAAATTATATTGTTTTTAGGTATAAATACTAGGAATAGTTAGATACTTTATGTTTTTATATTATGCATGTGTTCGCATTTGGCCTAGCTTGTCTCGCCGTGGCGACCAACTTTACCTAATTTTCTGTAAAGAGTTAAATGTACAAGTATTTCCTTTTGATAACGTTCTTATTTTTTAGTATCTAAGTAGCTGTTTTAAATATTTGTAGGGTTCTACGTATAAAAGTACTTACACATTTTTGTTAATAAAATTCTACCTACATAATTTAATGGAAATGTTAGTTATTTTCACCGTAAATGGCGCTAACAGTCTTATGATAATCCTGATTTATAATCGAACGACCTTGTAAAGGTAGTGAATTCTTTTTGCGGAAAATTGTTCATTATTGTTCATAATTTTTTGTAATGGTAAGACTCTATGCAGAGTCCGTCTGGGGAAGTACCACACCTTTGCCAGTTATTCAACCGCCAAGCAGTAGTGTGCAAGCATTACTGTATTCCGGTTTGAAGGGCAATGTTAACAGATAAATTACTGGGTATGAGGAGATTTAACATCTAATATCTCAGGGTCAGGGTCAGTATATCAGGGTCTCAGCGCAGTGCAGTGCGGCGAGGATTGTATTCGCAAGTTCACAATTCTGGCACTGCTACTGTTAGTGGCAGGCGTGACGCTTACCACCAAGCGAACGTCTAGCTCGTCTCGTCACTTGATTGTACAAAAAAAACATTTTCTTTTTTTTTATAGGCAGGATTTTTGATCGTCTTTTGTTGGGACAAAATAATTCGCAAAATATAAACATGTTTTTTTATTTATTATTTACTTTGTTAGTATTTTAATTAAATAAAAAACTTACCTTACAAATACCCACCTAATTGGTTTTAATCACAGTTTGTTCTCGATAATTATGACAACAATAACGTTGTTGCGCTTAAATCGTAGTGAATAATGTCTTTTTCGTGAGATGCATTCTGTAGAAGGTAAAAGCCGCGACCTGAAAAACGTCCGAAAGCATCGATGTTTTTTTAATCGCCACGCAGTTAGCACAGGTCTTTCGAAGCTGCAAACATAGTTTTACACTACTGGTATTTATCCTATCAACATCCCAAAAAATCAGTACGGTGCAATTATTTGCGACCTAAGATGTCTCAGATGACTGGCCTATCTGTCTTGTTATTTATAAAGTGTTTCTCAATTCAACTCTGGGGCTAATTAGAAATTAAGCGCGCACGATTCAATTAGGTCTGACGCCGAAGGTCGGCAGCTAAGACAGGGGTTTTGCAATTGCTTTTTGTCAGCACAAATGCGCGCAAAATTAAATGTGAGGTAAATTGTACTGCATTGTGGTTAATAGGTAAGTAGGTACGTGATTTATGGAATTATATCGCTTTCTAGTTTACAATCGTACGGCCTTACCTAAAATAATCTCGATTCTCTTAGTCACTGCTTAAACTTCTCTGTCCTTTTCTAGCACGTGCAACTTCACGACAGAGAGAAGATGGCAGAGCATCTTAAGCAGTGACTAACGGTTGAAAAGTTTTTTTAAGTAAGGCCGTAATTGTTCAACCTTAAACAAAATTGGTTTGGTGTTTGGTTTATCACAAGCCCTAAATTATCCGACTACCGACTACTTTGACCGACTTCAAAAAAGGAGGTTCTCAATTCGACTGTATGTTTTTTTGTATGTATGTTTCGCGATCACTCCGCCAATTATGAATCGATATTGTTTTTTTTTTTTTTTGATAGGTGATACTTCACAGTTGGACCCATATAAATATTATCGAAATCGATTTAGTAGTTTCGTTTTTAAATCCTAATAAATCAGAATAACTGGAAAATATTTAGATGTCGTTCAGGTAGATGAAATTGAAGTCGGTTGTTTTTAATTTTTAAAGCGTATTAAGTATATTATACAGAGTTGGACTTGGGTATGTCCTGGGTGTGACCTAAAACTGCATTCAGACCCACCGGAGGACGGGCAGCACCGTCCTCTCGGTTAACGGTGGTGAGCATTCTGCGATCCCTAAGCCGCCTGCCTAGTGTGAGGATTATGGCAACCCCTGCCTATTAAAGGGAAAGCCTTCGTCCAGCAGTGGGTGTCTTCTGGCTGATAATGATACAGGGTTTCGAGGAACGATATTATTAAGCCTAAAGGAAGTTATTGCACTCATTATTGTGAACAATTTTAACTGAGGGTCAACCCTCAATTCACCAAAAAATATATAGCTGGTCCACACATTTTGTCAAGAGTTGAATGACATGTTTTTAGGGAACAGCTGTATCTTTTTACGAATGCAGAGTTGGCACGTAAAAAAATATTACAATGACCTCTTTCGGGTTTGTGTAACATAAAATAGAACTGCACCCGCTGTTTTACCCGTGATACATGGTATAAAAAGAAGCCAATGTTTTATTCCAAAGTATAAGCTACCTCTATACCAAATTTCATCCAAATCCGTTTTGCCGTTTCAACGTGGAACAGCAAGAAACACACACACGCACAAGACGCAAAGACAAGTGATTCGTATTCTAGTGGGATAGACCCAATTTTGGATAGAATAGAATAGATAGAACCTGAGTATGTCCTAAATGGTCATGATGATGATGATGTCCTAAAACTGCACCCAGAACCACCGGAGGACGGGCAGCAGCGTCCTCTCCGTTAACGGTGGTGAACATTCTGCGATCCACAAGCAGCCTGCCAAGCGTGGGGATTATGGCAACATCTCCCTATTAAGGGGGAGGCCTTCGTCCAACAGTGGACGTTTTCTGGCTGATGAGTGAGTGCCCAATTTTTTGTTGCAAAAATAATATATTACGTCATCAGAAATATATTCTATAACAACAGTGTCTAAATCTGTTGATTCCTGGAATTTAGTTGCTGATAGAAGAATTACATAACAGTACGGTCAGACACAGTTTGGGTCACTGCGCCAGCAAAGTCAGTTTTGTAACATATTTGCAGAGCCAGGGCGAGCGACCTGAGCGTCAGGCTGGGCTCCTCGTGGAAGACCTACGGAGGGGAGATGTACGACGTGAAGGAAAGCTTCGTGCATCCGCGGTACGCGAGCAAAACGAAGGTATCACTCTTACGTACCTACATACATTATTTACATTATTACTACCTATATAGTAACTACTAATATATTATTATTTTTGCTAGTAACATAGCAAACATTACTGTCAATATTACTTTAGGTAGGTACTATGGTGTTGCTATCGTCGTCGTCGTTGTCAGCCATAAGACGTCCACTGCTGGACGAAGGCCTCCCAATAGAGGGGTGTTGCTATAATTAAACAAAAAAGGAAATTTAGCAAAGCAGCACCCTCAAATAGCACGACAGTTATCTTTCTACAAACTATACTTAGAAGTACATACCTAATGCGTGAATGGTAGTACCTACCACAGAAGCAGAGATGTGATCAAAGGATTTTTCCGTAGAAGGACGCGTGATCGTGCGGGGAGGTGTAGGGTTGGCTGGGGGAGAGGTAAATTCCGCACATGGTGTTGCCATCTAGCAGAATTCAGAATAAGTTTTTTGAGTAGTGCTTTATCGACAAAATGGAGAACTCATATAAACGCTAGATTTACTACTAGTGGGTGGTGCCATCTCTGGAGAAAATTATCAAGAAACGTTACATATTTCATAAACAAACCAAAAAAACACAAATAAAATTACTTATGAATAAAATGAGACACCGATCATGTCATCGGAATGTTTGCCTCGATAATAAGTGCAACAAAAAACGCAGCAACTCATTTTCTTTTCACGTTTACTGCGTAAAAACACAAAAAGTTGTACATCTGTTTTGCAAGCCTGAATGACTGCTACGTGAGGCGGTCGCTCGCAGACTGACCAAATATGTGTGACGTCACACACTCCGTCCGCAAATTCTGAACTACGGCCGTAAGTTCCTCATCGCAACTCCCTCTTCTTCATGGTACCTACATAGGTACGTAATGCGTGGATATTTCCAAATATTTGTAAATGCGGAAGGTGAACGACGTGGGGCTGGTGCGGCTGTACAACCCGCTGCGGTTCTCCGCCAAGATCCTGCCCATCCGCATCGTGGGCAAGGCCACGCGGCTGCCGGCCGACAAGGCCGCCATCGTCTCCGGCTGGGGGAAGCTGAAGGTGCGTAGGTACCTGAGGAACGGTCAGCGGCGCCTTATTACTAACTCCTATATTCCATACCTATATTCCTATATTCCTATATTCATCGGTATGCCTATACATATGGTCGTAGGCCTATACTTCGCCTTACGAGAATAGGCCTATCTTCTATGGACTATTAAAAGGCTGAAAAACATAGTCTCTATACTCTACTACTCTCTACTATTCTCCCTTCAGTAGTCTTTGCATACTCCAAAGGAAAAAAATGTGAATAATAATAAGTTTTATAATATGCCATCTGTCCCGCGCGGCCCTATCCTCGAAGACTTTTAATAAATAACGGACTGATGTATTTCCTTATTAATAAAACACCAAAAAGTTTCAGGGTTTTAGTGAGGCCTGGACCTGGGTAAGTCCTAAAACTGCATCCAGAACTATATACCGGAGGACGGGCAGCACCGTCCTCTCGGTTAACGGTGGTAACCATTCTGCGATCCCCAAGCCGCCTGCCAAGCGTTGGGATTATGGAAACACCTCCCTTTAAGGACCTTTCGTCCAGCATTGGACGTCTTCCGGCTATTGATGACGAGTGAGGTCTTTGATTATATACCCAGCGCTAGATCCTCCAAGAGTGAGTCCCTAAACAATTTTTAACGTGTATTTTAACTATATCGGTAAACAAATGATTGTGCGCGGTAAATTGGAAGGGGGTTGCCTAGAAAGGAAAGGAAAAACTGGTAAAAAATGATATGCCTAAAATGGGAGTGAATGCAGAAATGACAAAAATTATAGAGTGAAGTGGAGAAAGAGAGGGAAAGAGGAGAAGAACATGCTGTGACGACCTCACCTAATGCGGTAACTCTATCGCAAATCAGTCCTATATGAAAACATCAAACTCAGCGTGATTAATAGCGAATTGTAGTTAAAGTACAACCACAAAATAAGTAATAAAAAAATAAAAATAAAACAACTAACTGTGAGTCAGGGTACATTAGCAGTTATATTCTATTTTTTCACTCAGCAAAATGAAGTTTAATATCGTCATTGTTTGATTATGACAAATAACTTGGAACAAACATGGCTGATCTAGAAAGTCATTGATTGCAGGAAGGTGGTCCCAGCGCCGTGTATCTCCAGTCATCCACCATAAAGACCATCGCCATGAAGCTGTGCAAGCGCTCCGGCCTCGACAGGAAGGCCATCGACCCTGTGTCCATGTTCTGCGCCGGATCCTTCACTCACTCCTCACCCGATGCTTGTCAGGTACACTCACTTACTAAGTTGGCGCGTTGACCCCACGGCTCTTGGCCTGATAATAAAAGGCGCCAATAATCGCGTCGAGGGCTATGGTGCCGCTCAGGGGCCTTATTTTTGAATCGTATGCAAGCGTAGTGCATGCGAAAGAAGCTGACCTTCGAACGATACTGTTTGGAATAAGGTTCAATATCGTTTGAAATGCGGCTCCTTTCGCATGCGCAACTTTGCGCACGATTCAAAAATAAGGACCCAGGTCGCTGGAGCTCGCGCAGACCCTTGTAAATTATGATAGTCACAGGTGATCAGTTTTCTATACGAATCTCGGAGACAAGTCCCACCAAGTATTGCACACACTATTACACGTAGAATACTGGTATAGCGTAGTGTGTGAGTCAATAAACTAATGTATGTTGTTCTATTTAGCTAATTCGGCCCGACACAAAAAAGCAAAAGCCCTTCAACTGTCCTTTCTGTTCTCAGTGATTCTCATAGTCATTATTTGCTGTCAATAATGAGTTCAATGAATGACTCCTTTCGGCTTACTAGAAGTAAGCCTGTTTAATATCTGATATAATAAAAAATCAGTGCTTTCGCAACAAAGGTAATTCTTTATTCTAGCGACAAAGCAACGCCGATGACGCGACGACGAACTTGAAGAAACTCAGCAAACACGAACTGAACTATCTGGTTTGTATGTCCTCCAGGGCGACAGTGGCGGGCCGATAGTCCACGACGGCGTGCTGATCGGCGTGGTGTCCTGGGGGCTGGGGTGCGCTCGAGGGAACTTCCCCGGGGTGTACACCCGCCTCTCACAGGAGCGGATCTGGGACTGGGTGCACGAACACATCTCACAGAAGTCGGAGAACACCACAGTGTGATCCCAACGACTCAATCGACGGACTACGCGGTAAAAGACAAGTGTTTTTTGACTCTAGTGGCTGATAAGAATAAACTATGTAATCTCGTCTCGCCGAACAAAATCAACCTTTTACCGCCATAAAAGTAGCACAAGTGATAAACTAGGGCAGGAGTCCCTGAACTTTTTTGTCATAAATGTTTGAGGACCTCTGCAATTTTCCGTGTCTCCACAAATCGAAGCGTTTTGGCAGCCTTTGAACTTATTTAGTTTATTTGTCAGGATAGGCGAGCAGCATAATATAATAATATTATGTTTATAATAAAATAGTGATGGTCTGATAACGGTTTGAATGTGATCTAGTTTTTACAATAAGAAAGATATCCATATCCTGTATTCCTAAAAAAAAATACTTGTATTTAACTAAGTATAATTTCATAGGTATCTAATTCATGTACCTATCTACCTAGTTATGATTAAATTCCAACAGAGGGCAGGGTATGTAATGCAATTAATAGAAGTGTACTCAAGGGTCCATAGTAAATAAAGATATAGGCAAATGATGTTGATTTAATAATGCTATAATAACTATTATTAGTTAAATATAATATTTTTTATAACATCTTACAGAAAGCTAGGTAGTGATAAAAAAATATGATATTTTATTTACCTAATGTTTCTTAACATAACATCATCTAATAAATACAATACTAACAACAAAAGCGTAAAAAACACAACCTAATTTAAGCAAGTAGTAGCTTTTAAGTAAGTACACCCATCCACAGACTCGCAAAACAACTCAAGCGCTCTAAATTACAATGTTGCTACTTAGTTGTTTTTTTCTTACTACTGAACAAACTAAGTGGATCTCTACCATACCTAGCGTAAAGTTCCTTTTTGAAAATTTTAAATTTTTCGTAGTTACTCGCCACTTGTTGCACGCGCCAGCGTGGCCGGTGTGCCGACTGCAGACCCCAGTGGATCGTGAATATCGGAGAGAGCACCTTAAACTGGTATCCAATCAGAAACATTTCGTATACCTGTATCAAAAGTAATGAATTAATGAATGAAACAATTATTTTATTTTATTATTATTACATTACTGAGGTAGCCCTCAGTAACCGCGGGCAACGTGTTAGAGTCGGATCTAGCCTTAGCGATGAGCTTCCAGTGAGTTTCGGGGTCCCCCAGGGCAGTATACTTGGTCCTACTCTTTTCGCTATCTATATGAATAATGTTCTAGAGCTTAAAATTCCAGGGGTCGACATTATCTGTTACGCAGATGATACAGTAGCCTTATTTAAGGATTCCTCGTGGCAAACAGTAATACTAGCAGCGGAGAATGGGATGAACCGCCTGACGTCATGGTTAAACAGCAACCTTTTAACTTTAAATGCTAAGAAAACCAAATTCATGACATTTTTTAAAACCAGAAGGTCAGCACCGCCAATTAGTCTTGCTATTACAATTCACTCCTGTACCACAAAACCTAGAAACTGCACTCACTCCACTTGCAGCAGCTGTAAACGAATAGGTCTAGTAGACAAGATTCGTTATCTTGGCGTCGAATTAGACGAGGCACTTACTTTCAAGCATCACATTGCAAAACTGTCAGGACGCGTCAGAAAACTAATTTATGTCATGAAAGGTTTACGTTATTCTTGCGACATAAGGACGCTCTCTATGGTTTATACGTCTCTCTGTCAATCCATACTGTCTTACTGTAATCTGGCCTGGGGAGGCGCAGCAAAGTCTATAATGCTGGGGCTTGAAAGAGCCCAACGTGCCGTCTCGAAAGTCATGTTACGTAAACCTTTCAGGTTCCCGACCGTTAATCTGTATAAAGCAGCCGAAGTCATGACGGTACGGCAACTATTTATACATAAAGCTACAGTTGCAATTCACAAGTCCACCAAGGATTCGAGCCAGTATGCAGAAATAGCGAGTAGGCGAGTTTTCAGAGTGCCGGTACGCAGCGTAAACTCTGCTTTTGCAAATCGTCATCCAAATTCTTTAAACCCACGCATTTACAACGAAGCCCTCAGAGCTCTTCCATCACTGAAAACTACAAGATTGTCTCAAGTAAAGCAAGAAGTTCAGAAATGGTTACTTACATTAACATATGAGGATACAGAACATTTCATAACCCGGATTCGTACTGAGCAATGAGTACGCCAACATCCATACTCTTCTACAAGTACTTTCTGCCACCAACACACACACACGAACAGAAAACACATACAAACACAACACGCAGTGATACATAATTATCCGCAGTCCATGCACACACCTCCCCGTCACACATACACAAACACTCCCACAGACAAACACACACGCAAACGCTCACACACACACACACACACGCACACACACACACACACACACACACACACACACACACACAAGCGCGCAAAGAGATATCTTAATGTTTAGTAAATTCAAATCATGTAGAAGAAAGGAAGGAAATAGATAAAAACAGGATTCCTCCGGACAGGATTTATTTCTATTAAATTGTTTTCTCGGATTCCCGGTCTCCACAATACGGGCTTTGTGCCTAGTGTGGGACCACAGCAATGATGTTAATTTAAAAAAAAAATGTTAATAAAATAAATGAATAAATAAATGAATAAAATTTTTTTTTAGATTCTTTAACTTAAGTCTAAAAAAGTACAATATTATAACATATTAAATATTTAAGACGACGACGACGAACCGATGGGGAAGACGAACTGATAACCGATGGGGAAGAAAGGTTATTGAGTGGCGACCGCGAACCGGAAGACGCAGTGTAGGCGCGGCCTCCCACTAGGTGGACCGACGACATTGTAAAAGTCGCGGGCAACCGGTGGATGCAAATGGCAGGTTGTCGTACAGAGTGGTGGTCTAAGGGGGAGGCCTTCGTTCAGCAGTGGACGTCTCCGGGCTGATGATGAGTCATAAAGTACTTGACGAAATAAATAGTAAATAGGTACCAACTAGTATACGTACAGCCGTACACGGATAACCAAACTTGATGGATTAGCGCGACTGTAGCTTTATAGTTTTTTTGGCTGGTCCCAACAAAACATTTTTATTCTATGGAGTGACGAGACGAGAGGTGGCCTGGTGGTAAGTATAATGTCTGCTCATAACAGTAGCAGTGTCAGAATTGTGAACTTTGAAAAAACAAAGATCTTTGAACCTAACTTGCGAACAATATTCTGCGCCACACTGCACTGCATAGAGTAAGTAAATACTATAACTGCACTGCGCTCGTCGCCCTGAGATATTACATGTCAACTCTCTTCATACCCATTATTTTCTCTGGTGACGTTGCCCTTCAAACCATATTTTTTTTTTTTATTCACATGTGATTTACATCCCGAATTATTAACTAGGTCTTATGTGATATTGTATTCACGGGCAATTAATGGATAACAAAGTTTCGCCTATAATCACGTCTAATCCAACGGTTGTGTACCTGAGAGTTCCTAGTAAACCCGTACCCCAGGAAGCGCTCGTCGTGAGGTGGGACGTTGTCAGGAGCGACGTAGAACGGCTCGTACAGCAGCTTGTAGTTGATGACGTCGTGGCTGATATGGGTCTCGTTTTTCTCGATTCCACGACTGGCTTTCCATCTTCAATCCGAAAATAAAATAGTAAAGAGTTACGGAACTTACACAGAAGAATTTTTTTTGGCTTACTTTGGTTTCTTCACCTATAAGCTTTAGCATATACATAACTTCATGCTTTTTATGTTACGATTACATCAAGCATCTTTAAAGACATTGGAAAAAAGCAAAAAAACGTCCCTCAACCTTAATCCGCGTCCATTAGCACTCCACTTACTTGTCTAAATCTGAAGATAGCTGGTTGTATTTAAACACTTTCTTGTGGAATGGTACTGCCAAGTTCTTCCTGGCCAGTTGCAACAGCTCCGACTTATTGGCGGGAAATTTGGGCACACTCCAATCCAACTCGTAAGTTGGAATCACGTACGCACACAACTTGCAGTTCGAAGAAGCTGTTGATAGAAACTAAAAAAATAAATATTACTCGCTACATAACGTACCAGCACATATTTCTCTGGGAAGGTTTCAAATGTTATACCTGATCTAAAGATTCCGCCATGCCTTTTGATGGCACAATATCTACGTCTACCATATACACGTAAGGCGTGTGACAATTTTTTCTAGCCAAGTTTCTTAAAAGATTTTGAGGATATGGGTGGCTTTCTTTCCTCTCATCAGGTTCCAACCTACTCTTTACAGAAGGCAAGGGCTGTGCACTACAGTTTCGAGCCCAATCCGGCATATTTCCGAACACCGCTGGCCAATACGCCGCAGTGGCGACGTGCAAGGCTAATCTTGAATAGGTATTAGGCTGACATGTAAACAGCCACGTGGCAAACGCCTGCAAGAGCCTAATTTCATCTCCAACTGTTAAAACGGCTAAAGATATCGGTCCGGTCCAGTGTGCCGCTATCTTCAAAATCTCTTGTAGATGTTCGATGGAACTCTGGGTGGCCAAGCAAACACGGTAGGTTGTGGAGAGCTCTGAGTAACGATCTCCTACTGTTGCGTAGTCGAAGGTCTTGAAGGTGCGGGTGGAATCCCAGCGGCCGAGGCGAACGTCAAATCTCGTGAGGGGTATGTTTTCGGCGACTCTAGACGTTGTTTCGAGGCAGGAAGACATTATGGAGGACGGGAGGGGTTGAGAGAGGTAGAGGGATTGCCGGAACAGTTTCGTATCGCCTGATATGTTGTAGATCACCAGAATCACCACGGCTCCCGTCACGATCCCAGCGCTGCATTGGTACCAGCCAAGCCGATTTCGCTGTACAAATAGTCTGATTATTTTAACAAAAAATAAGTCTGTGGCTGAATGAAATTTGATAAAAGTCAGGCTCATACGGTCAGATTTCTACGGCTTATTAATGTGCTGACTAACAGTTTTGTTGGATATTCAGATATGTTTAACCACATTACCCTTTTGCTTATCAACATAGGTAGGTTTTTCTCGAATTATAAGTGATAAAAAAAGTGTAATAAAGCAGATTCATTCCACTGCCTTAATGTCGTACTTGTGGTGTGTTAACTTTTTGGATCGTAAGATTGCTCAAAACTGGTTAACGTAAAAGTACCTAAGTGTATCTTGTTATTTCTATGATTTACGTAAGTACTTAATAAATACAAACACAACATACTACATTTTCCCTCCAATATTTACCAACTCAAAATGAAGTATCTGAGGAACTATTTTTTTGTATAATATTATGACATTGTTCGGACGGCCAATAGCTTGATTAGCGCTGTGGTTCCATGGTTTACATTCTAAATCCGTTTGATTCCACTTTTATAATGCGAACAGTTGAACGGTAGAAAGCGCTTTCCGAGTGAGTCTTTCCCGATAGATCTTGGAGGATCTAGCTCTCGGTATATAATCAAAGCGATAGATACAATCTGTTTTTTTTATGTAATGAAGTGACAAAACGAGGAAGACGTTCGCCTGGTGGTAAGCATCACGCCTACCCATAACAGTTTGTGCGAATACAATCCATCCAGAATATCGTTTAAAGTTAAACGATGTTAATTAGTACTGCACTGCACAGTGTGGTGCACACTTAATTTTATACTTCACAGAAGCTAAATGACTTTTATTAATTTAAGCAACTTAATAAGGGCTTTTTACATAAAAAAACAAATAAGTACCATCGTAGTAGGTTCAAAGCAGTTCCAATACCCGAACTAGCAAACACAAGCGACCAGCGGACACTATATGCCATCACGGCCCGAACTCACAGAATAATTGTCCCATGTGGTACTAAGTTAATAATAGCTATCTACCGATAATTACGTTATCTTTTACAGAAGGCTTTCTTTTGTTCGGTAAAAATAAATGGTAAAATGTGATTGTGTTTTTTTTTTATATAATAAGTTTGAATGTAACGTCGGTTAAATGATTATATAAGTTTATTTAATTTAATTAAAATCTAAGTCAAAACATAAAGATAAGTAAATAATCATTAGACTTTACTTATACAATAACTAGTCATTTACACACCACTAGATAGGAAGATAAAAGCCTTAATTGCTCACACCATAAAAAACACACACAATAGATTAAATAGCTTGTGTAACAAATGACGGTCTTATCGCTAAAAGCGTACTCTTACAGGCAACCTTAGGACGAGAAAAACTATGATGCCCTCAAATAAAAGTATTATTTAATGATGATCATATAATACGCTTTAAAACAAATACAACCGACTTCAACTTCGAATACCTGGATGACATCTTCATTATTTTCTAGTAATTTTGATTTAAAAACCAAACTACTTCGATAAAATGTATATGGGACCACCTCTGAAGCACCTACCAAACAAAAAAAGAATCATAAAAATCAGTTCGTAATCGGCAGAGTAATCGCGTAACATACATACAAAAAAAATATTCGAATTGAGAACCTCCTTTTTTGAAGTCGGTTGAAAATACCATTCCGTACTCCTATTTTCAATTCTTTGAAATGTTTGTAAGTATAACATCACAACATGTGGATAGAACTAGCTGTTCAAATACATAATTTGATCATAATTTGTGGTGTTTACAAAACTCCAGTATACTGTAAGCCTATTGTCATGCTATTGTTATTAAAGTTGGAATATACTAATATATTTTTATTTGGAATGCTTACTACGCACATAAACTATTTAACAGTATCACATTTATTGATGATATAAATGCAAGAGTTTGTTGGCGTGTGTGTATGTTTGTTACTCCCTACACGCTGAAGCAGCTGAACGGATTTGGATGAAATTTGTTATTGAGATAGATTATGCCTTGGACTAAAACATGATTATACTACTTTTTATTCCAGGAATCGTGAGTGTGGCGTTCTAATAGGGAGGCCTTCTCCTAGATTCTCCAAGTTTTTTGCCACCTGCTAAACAATGTCCAATTACATGTTAATCAATCTCAACGTAATTAGCAAGGCATTATATCCCCATCCAAGGGATTTTCATATCGTTGTCGTCAGCCATAAGACGTCCACAGCTGGACGAAGGCCTCCCAATAGACGGGGGTTCCCATAATCCCTAATTTAATCCTTAATTAATGGCAGGCGGCTTGGGGATCGCAGAATGCTCACCATCGTTAACCGAGAGGACGCTGCTGCCCGTCCCCCGGTGGGTCTGGTCTGTATAGATCCCAAGATATAATATCCCGCCCCTAGTCCCCGGCAGCTCTTCTATTCCTGGCCTAGGTAGCAGGTCAGGTAACGGACCAGCAAGGGATGCGAGGAATCCCCGGAAGACGCCCCGCTACCACCCCCAACATAAGACTTTGGCCGACATAGCTCGCAAGGTTTGCAAGTTGAAGTGGCGCAGGGCAGGCCACATCGCACGAAGAACTGACAACCGATGGGGAAGAATGGTTCTTGAGTGGCGACCGCGAACCGGAAGACGTAGCGTAGGAAGGCCTCCCACTAGGTGGACCGACGACATTGTAAAAGTCGCGAGCAACCCGTGGATGCGAATGGCAGGTTGTCGTACAGTGTGGTGGTCTAAGGGGGAGGCCTTCGTTCAGCAGTGGACGTCTCCGGGCTGATGATGATGATGAATATCCCAAGGACTATAATGTCATTTGAATTTGGAAGTTTAATATTCGTATGAAAACTCAATACGCAGATGCGAGCATTGTAAAGAAAGTTTATTCGAAAATCGAACTGGCCACCATAGGCATAACACAAAAAAAGTCTTTATTGTCTCGCAGAAGGTATGAAAAAAGTAGAGTTCACCTCTGGGATAAATCCTATATCCGTCTTGGGTCGCTTGAACCTCACCTCGCTTCATTCAGGACTCCACATAACTATTTATGCTAAAGGAGTGGGTCTTTGGCTCTCCCTCTTAATGGTACATCAATACAAAATTGTATCCAACAGGAGTTGCAGCTTTATCTACCAAAAGAAACCTTATCTTGCTTGGAAGAGATCGCTTAAGGTGACGAGGCCGCCTTTGTAGTACTGCCAATGCATATACCTACCATAATTAGTTTTTAAGATCTTTTACTTCTGGTTTACAATAAAGATGTATTTTATGTACTTATAGTATTTTTCAGCCTTTTGCCAATTCCTTGCTCAAGATTCAAGTTTAGTTAGAGAGGTTTCCTGGGATCGGATAAAGGTTCATAAAAATACTCATAGCTATGAACGTCTTTATTTTCAACATAATTTTTTGTCAAGACTTTGTTATGGTCCTTAACTTAAGGACCCCTTTTTAATAAAATCTAGAAGTAGGCAGCGACAATGATAAGATGAATGGACGGGAAGAGCACGGATTTGAAGACTGTATGTTGAGCGCCGGCTCTCCACTCGCTTCAGTCATACTCTACTTTGCGACATGCGAGCTGTACTTGTGTTCCTTTTTGTCATGCAGTAATTAGATTAGCTATCTCTATTTTCCGGCAAATGTAATATGCATACTTTTATCTAGGAATGCTTGATTGTGTTGTCTTGTTAATTTTGATCGATTTGCAAGCGTTGAGCCTGTCCATTTCATTATCACCGTCGCTGGAAGTAGGTAGGTATTGTTACAAACTTGCTTATACCGGTGGAAAATTATTAGAAAACATAGGATATACTTAGATAAGTACTTAATAATAATTATATATACATAAAATAACACTCATAAATATAAAACGTGGCATAAAATGTTGTAAATTGTAATGCTTCTGGACTCCTCTATAGGAAAATAACAATTAATTCAATAAATTATTCAAGAATCACTGTTATTTTGTGTCTTCCTCAAAAATATGCCAAAAACTTCTAGTCACGAACACAAAACTCATAAAAAATACAAAATAGTATTACGAGGGAAATATTACAGATAACTTTGTCTTAATGCTTTAACTAATCGTTTTCTTTTCGAAGCAAAATTGAAAAGGTACTTAAAAAGGGCGCTGGGAACACTTTGTCCAAATAAAGTCAGGACGCAAGCCAGTAGCCAGCTAAAAAAATTGCTCATCCCATTACTCGACATAGACCTATCCTCTTTAGAGCAAATGGGCGACACTCCACTACGCCGCCAGGCCAGGTGCGACTTGGCGGATACACCATTGAATTTATTATCCGGACAGAGTGCAGACTTCCTCGTGATGTTTTCCTTCACTGAAACGCAGGGGTAAGTATGTATTTTTTACTATCCGTTCATGCTCAAATGAAAATACAACATCAATATTTTTTTTTCTTTTTAGTTCCATATAGTTCGGATTTGATCCCTAGTTCGAAAATTCACAAAAAGTTATATAACGAATGATAAAAAAGCCGCCATAAAGATGTAAATGCGTTATTAATGTAAAGATAATATTATATAACAACTTAGGTAAATACAGAATAACTATCAACATGTTAATGTTAACAATACACCAGTTTTACCTGCTTACTTACTTGCCTGTTTGTTTGAAACGTGCTCAATTATAATATATTTCGATTTAATTCACATGATTAAAATACTCAATAAAATATTATTAAGCTTTTATAACAAACAATAATCGATGCTAGAATATTAACAACATGTGGCCCTGGAGGTACAGAGCTCTGAAGATTATTTTCATACTTTTTTTTCTGATTGTTTGATTTGTTTAATAAAAACTTTATATGCATATTTAAATTGGTATAATAAACTGATCTAGGTACTTAATTTTTTTAATACCTACCATTTTTTTTATACACTAAGAAGAAAGCTGAGCATTCATATTCCCAAGTTCAAAGCAAATTTCGTTTATAGAATCGGATCAGTAAGGTTTGTATGAAAATAATCGAGTTATTGATGAGCCTTATACAAAAAGATAACAATTATATTATACAAAAACTACAAAATACGCTTCCATTTTTATCACTGAAGATACAGAAGGTACAGTATTACAAGTTAAGCTCTATTTTTACTAATGAGGTACAGTCAGCGATAAAATTTGTAATAAATTATAATTTAGAGCGTGGGTAGAGTCCAAATCGGAAACATGCCATGGTTAACAATTGTATAATGAGTCTTTTGTGCATGTCGTATTAATATAGTATAAATATTTGTTTCATTAATTAATAAGCGTGATCCATACTTTTAGGGGAATACCTTGGACAACATCGGAGCTGAACAAGAAAGCTTTAAGAAAGAGGAAGGAGGCTAATGCATTACAGTGGGCTGAATGCACTACTCCATGCACTGTTCATAATGATAATAACAAAAAAACAGCTTTGTGTTTGCCTCACCCTGAATGATGCAAAACAATGATGCGATCTAGCAAGTAGGTACTACCACACTTTCTTAGCAGAAAACTTAGTCTTAGTTAAAAAATATATTTAAAATCCATTATTTTTACAGTATAACTTGTCTATTATTCCTGTTATCTGTGAAAAATGTTAATTGGCCTTCTAATCTTATTAATCTTTAGTAATGATGTACCTAGCTGTAAGTTTTCCTAAGAAAATATAATAAAATATTGTAATTTTTAGGGAATACTGACTCCAGTAACGAGTTTTATACCTTTGCAATATGAATCTAGCAAATATGGAGTCAAAGCGCTTTTTGCTAACACGAAGAATGCTCACCTTGAGCTGAAGATGTTGTTTTTGGCGAACTGATAACAGAAAAAGGTGGGTGGGATCGCGTCTCAGGGCACACTCTGAAATATATCCGATAAAAAACCGATTAGCAAAGCAAACCCAAGTCTTGCACAAAAAGATATATCAAGTAAATAAAATATTCATACAAGGTAAGGGCTTCTGTAGTTAACTGTACTAAGGATTCTTACTGCCTAAATTACATTCATAGATTGTGCAATTTAACGTTTTGTGCTCCATTTATTTGTGTATTTAAATAATGTTACCTACATAATACTTTCTTACTTTACTTTATTCTTTGTCATCTTTTGTATTTTATAGCAGCAACACTTTATAACACAAGAAACTAAGTGTGTAGAAAATGTGCAGAGAGGGAACCATCGTGTGATCAGAGGATGCTGAACTAAATTACCTTCTTTTTCAGCTTTCCGTTTAGATAACAGCACCATAGCGAAGCATTGTTGATAAATACAGTTGCTATTTAATATTATAACGTTATTTACTTTTTGGTCACTTGGAGGATTTAGCTCTCCCTCTCTCTCTGTTCACTATTCACGATAGTTCACATTCTGCACAAACTAATTGCTGATAGTCTGTTGACAGTATATCGTGTGTGGCATTCATCGCAAATCTATCGTATTTTAGGTACGAGGACTTGTTTGAAACGATATTTTTATTGAACGTTTGCAATGTTATTCATAGCAATTTTAACGATTGCATTTTTCCATAACCATTTCAGTGATTTTATATCCTCAAAAAAGTTGAAATGTGCGACTGATGTAGCGACGCACCGTATTGTGTAGCTGTTGATGCGTGTTTGGTCTGTGGCAGACCTAGGTCTGAATCCCTCCCTGTGAGTAATAGTATTTTTTGTTTTTTTTCGCTGAGTCGGTCGCGTATCTTCCTTCGCGTATCACTCAACCAACGTGAGCGTCAACCATACGCGTTGCTAATGCACAGAAAATGTAATAAGGCTATAATAAACTACGTATGCAGTGAGTACAATTATAGAAGAAGTTCCAAACTCGAAGTCAATAAGTCGAAGACTCTCACAAAGAGTAGAGAAAGATCCCGGCCGGTCATACAAACTCAAAGACAATGTCCGTACATACTCGTACCTATAAGCTGTGCACAGTGCGCCAGAACTGGCTGAGGTCAGCATCGCAGTGTGGCAGTGCTATATTGCACCTATTACAATACCTACATGGTATTAATTCTTACGCCCGGCCGATCATACTAGACCGACTCAATACAGGATAAATTCAAGCCATATTAGGCAACTGATTAAAGCGAGCGCTAAAACACGCAAGGAACGTAAAAAATGATTTTAATATTATAACTTAGTCCTTCGAAAAAAAGTATAAACAGAATCGTAGAGGCTTAGTTCATTTCTCATACATTCATTCGCCTAGTGCTGTATCTTTCCCATCCTTAACCCACGGCTTGTACCAACTAGGCCAAAATTTCCTACACTCTTTATTATAATGGGTACCTACCTAGCGTTAATGATATATCATTTCCACTTAAATTCTATACATTCACAACACCACAGATATTCCTTATCCAGCTAATCACATTATAAAGATTTATCGTTCAGATACACTATCACAAATGAAGCTATACACACTATCACATTCAAGGGGCATTTAACTATGTACTTATACCATTTTTTTTACAGTCTTGTTCGTGTCAAAGCACCGCTGCCAGCGCAGCAACAACCACAAGGCCGGCAATACACATCGCGCGGCCTTGCGAGGCCTAGGTCTTCTTCTGCTGAGGTCTTCTTAGAAGATGCAGAGGATCTTTCCTGTATCTAGCGAATAACTCTCGCTTAAAAGTCTCGAAGTGTTTTCTGTTCTTTTCGTTTTGCTTCTCCCTCCAGAGAGGGCGGTTCCGGCGAGCCTGCAGCCCCCAGTGGATGGTGAAGATCGGAGACAGCACCTTGAACTGGTACCCGATAAGAAACATTTCGTATACCTAGAAAAGAAATAAGTATATTTAATTTGCTGTATAGCTGGTGTACTATAGCACAAAACCGCCGACAGTGGAGAAGTTACAGTGTACACAGATGTACAGTCTGTACAGTTTTCAACATTATGGTGATGATTACGCAATGGGTTTCGTGTTTTTGTAAGTTAAATGTGATTAAATGTTTATATTACTGTCATAATATATAGAATACTGTGTCTTACTCCAAGGCTGCAAATTTGTGACGGCTTTCTGCCGGTAATATCAAGACTCATGACTCAGGATTGCAAAGGGTTTAATGTGTAAACAAGCTCTGTTGAGCAAGCAATTCAAGGTCAATTTAGAGATTTCTATTCCAAATTTCACTGAAATCCGTTTAGACGTGAGTCACAAAGTTTTGCATTTACATTATATAAGTACCCAGCTAGAGAGAGGAAGTGTAATATATTCCTCTTTCACGTAGTAACGGAACAACGGATCGACAAGGATAACATTAATCGTAGTAGACACGTGACGCGCCACAGCAACAAAACAACGGAAGCGTGCGACAGTCACTTTAACCGCGTTGGCGAGTTCATATAAAATATATAAAAACTGGATTCACTGGTCCAGATTTTTTGTTTTATCTTCTACCACTGTAGTAGACAAAACAAGAAAGATTTTTTATTGAAATCTTTAGAATAGCAGGCGAAACATCGAGGCTCTGCTAGTATGATAAAAATGTATGTATTTGACATTCATATGAGTAATTACACTATTGTAAACAACACTTCATAATAATTATGCTTCCTGAAAAGAAAACCAAACAATACACTCGCACCTACGAATGATTACAAAATATCAAATACTTAGTAACTAACTAATATTATACCTAATTGACTAACCATACTCGTAACCATCTGTTCCAAGAATGCAATGAAAACAACTTTATTACGGAATTTTTTATTTAAAAAGTAACAAAAATAAATTAACTAGCGCAACATGTAACGATACACGAGTATTTTTATACATCTAGACTCTCAGTTGCTCTACTATGAATCAACTCTAATCATTATGAAATAGAGTAGAATTTTCAAACTCCGGTGTTTTGTGTGATCCAGTCTCTAAGCGCAGCCAGATTCGTGAAGACAGTCGGAGAGAGTGGGAGCGCACATCCTCGGGCGAAAGACACAACACCAAAAGCTGTCCCTCGAAATACTGCTGGACCACCCGAGTCACCCTGGAAAAATAACAGCCATTGTAAGGCCTTTCACATTGATTGTATTCACGGCGAAAACAAGATTACACAAAGTGACATAAGAAATTAAGAACAAAATATACGTCCACGCACTTATAGAAATAGGCTATATTAAGGCGGTTGGATTAAAACCGTCAAGGAAAAATGCCAGTAGAAACATGAGATTAGAGCCCTTAACATGATGAGCTTGGTTTTTACCGTGTGTCCGGCCAGTCTTCGGATGGGTGACCGTGAGTGGCATTTATTTCTGAGCGCTACCGTG
This sequence comes from Erannis defoliaria, assembly GCA_905404285.2. Lineage (NCBI taxonomy): Eukaryota > Metazoa > Arthropoda > Insecta > Lepidoptera > Geometridae > Erannis > Erannis defoliaria. The sequence continues at coordinate 19,667,791 of FR990072.1, read as the reverse complement.
GGTCGGATGACACGTTAAATTGTTGGTCCCGGTTGTTTGTTCTAGTTTCTATAACAACAACCGTCAGCCATGTCAGAGGCCTTCGGGCGGCACATTAACTCTGACACTCTGCTGGCCACTCAGCCTATACGAACTTACTTACTTACCGTGTAGACAGTAGTTTGCTAATTTGATCTCTGTCTACACTGTAAAAAAAACACCATGAATGGCTTCAATATCCTACTGCTGGGCATGTGCCTAATCTCTTCACGGGGATTGAAGTATATTAAACCACCCTTGATGGCCCATGACGCGTTGAAGAATTTAGAGGTTATGACATCGAACTGCTTAGCCAGATTAAAGTACCTCCTCTATGTTATTTATTCTAAATAAAATCACCAAAGTTACTTTTAGACGCTAGGAATTTATTATTTATTTCTTTATTTATTATTGGCCTCACAATAAGACACTCCTTGAAAACTTCAACAGGACGCTCCTTGAAGACTTCACAAATACATTCACCTAAAAACTCCAAAAACATACTTCTTGATCACTCCAAGGAGACACTTATTGAATAATTATCCAAGTAAACATTCCTTGAAAACTCCAAGACACACCAAGAAGACAGCCGTTTACCTGACAAGAAGACACTCCCCCGATCAAGAAGTGTCCCCCACAGAACATGTTGTTGGTGAGCGAGTCTCCGTAGGAGAGCTGGCAGAGCCAGTGCGGCACGACGGGCACCTGCGCCTCCATCATGATGCGCGGGATGCGCCGCCCGCGGGGCTGAGGGAACCAATAGCACGGTGGTGAGAAAAACGACGTTAAACTGACATACAAGTCTTTACAACGATTTCAAGTTACTTTTACCCGAAATCTTTGGAAAGGTGGTTCTTCGAAATCTTCCTTTGAAAATAATAACACGTTTAAGACAGCTCTTGTTTTTTTTTAAATCTCCATTCTATTTGTTTTTCTCTGAATTCAGTGGTTAAACCAACTTAAATACTCATGGTCAGACGTTTTCTCAATCACGATTCCATGAGTCTAATATCGGCTCTGGTTAAAAGTGCTGTTTACCCCTACCATACATAACAAAATTGTGTGAAACAAAAGGCCCCCTCGGCAGGCCCAAAAAGCGATGTCGAGACGAGCTTAACTCCCACCGCAGCGACTGGACTATTAAAGCTCTCGACCGTGAAGAGGAGATAGAGGGAAGGGAGGCCTTTGCCCTGTAACGGGACAGTTACGGCTGAAAATAAATAATAATTGTATAGCATGATCATCATTGGCAACTTTTCCGGCCCACTCCTATAGTGCCATCTTTCTCCAAGCTTCCCTGATAAGTGCCATTACTAGTGCAAGAGTTGTTGAGCAGCAGCGTGTACTCACAGCAGTGAGCCCCCACCCGGTGACGGTAAGCCGGACGAGCGGCACAGCTTGCCTCGGCGCCGGCATTCGGATGGGCCGGATGTTGGCGCTGAGCGTCAGCGGCTGCGCAAGCCGCAGCACCGCGATGTCGTTGTCGAAGCGTGGCTGCCCGTACTGCGCGTGCACCGTCACGTTGGAGACGCGTACCACGCGCCCGCCCGAGTCCCGCCGCGTGCTGCCCACGCGCAGCCGGATGGCAGACGGTGACACGCTGAGGTGCAAACAATGATTGATGAGAATGGCAAAAGAAAATTAGTTATTGCACCAAGATTATAATGGGAAAGAAAGGGTTTTGTTTTCTGTGGTAGAGGTATACAATTCATCTACATATTTGGTCTATAGATACCTGTAGAAAGATACCTATAGGTATCTATAGACCAATTTGTGGAAACTTCAGACCACGTAGCATGACATAAGTCTATAATCTTCACCAGTCCACGTATCCAGCGGCCTCATAACGGCACAACTACACTTTTATCTATTCTTTAGTAGAGGCCGGCTAGCTATGAAACCCTAGTAATGTAATACCGACGCATAAAATATTCATTGTCAGAAAAAGCAGCTGTTTCAAGCAAGTCAGGGATAACGACATACAACGCTCCCGACAAGTAGTATAGGTTCATAAGACGGACTAATATTTCAGAGGATATGAAGCGTGAAGGGTGATATCACGTTCGACTAACTTTAAAACCAAATTAAAGCTACACGAAAAGTATTATTACTATATTATTTATAACTACGTTGCTCTACATTTCCAAATATAGGTATAATAAGGGGCGACTGATCCGCAATGAAATATGAAATAAAAAAATATGAAAAAACTATTGTCATTGTCAACAGTTTTGTTTTATTTATACGGGAGTAGCAGGACGCAGGCACGTCGACCTCTGTGTTCACTCTTTGAAAAAGGTCACCGGGTATGATCTAAACTATGGTCCGACTATCCGATTTAATAAATCATGAATATTCCCGTATAAATAACATAAAAATGTATCAAAACCAAGTAGGGCTTTTGCTTTTCTGTCATTGTAAGTATTATAATAATAAATTAACAGTACAGAAGCATCTTGGAGGATTTAGCGCCTCTCCTTCTACTTAATCACTGAGAAGCATACGACAAATACTTAAAAACTAAACAAGAAGTCCACTACGAAAAAATATATATTACAAAAAACAACGAAAGGTATTGCATTGAAACATAAAATTACGATATCATGTTCGACTATGAAAAAAAATTGTGCGACTAATTTGACTACGCTTTATTGATTGATGGCGCTTATAAAAAATGAAATTAAATATCGGGCTCGATACTTTAAAAAATAAGTCTAGGTAGACATAACAGTTGTTTCGTCACAAACCTTTCTAGTAGTGCTTCACAAAATCTTTACAAAAGTGACTAAAACTACTTTTTAATTAATTTTTTTCAATATTTTGCAGCTTGCTGCTTGGAGAAGTCAGCTCTGATCAATGATGACAAAAGAGAGACATGGTATTTCCATATCAGAAGTCGACCAAAGGAAAACAAATAACAACGGATTTTGTTTTATTTATACGGGAATACTCACGTTTACTCTGGACCTGGGTATGTCCTTAAAATGCAACCAGACCCACCTGAGGACGGGCAGCAGCGTCCTTTTGGTTAACGGTGGTGATCATTCTGTGATTCCCAAGCCGTGGGGATTATGGCAACACCCCTCTTTTAATGGGAGGCCTTCGTTCAGCAGTGGACGTTTTATGACTGATGACGTGACTTACGTTTAATTAAATCGGATACTCCGACTATAGTTTCGATCACAACCGGTGATCTTTTTCAAATAGAAATAAGTAAGTAAGTAGTGAGTATCCGATATAATTAAACGTGAGTGTTCCCGTATAAATAAAACAAAATGTGTCAAAACCACGTCAGTTTTCATAATAATATAACAACGGGCTTTGGAAAACATGTCCTAGGTTTATTTGTCCAAAGCACTACCAGCACCAGTGTGTATTTGCTTATCTAGAGGGTTATTTGATACCGTTGAAAGGGGCTGACGATCAGCTAGCAGCTACTTAGAATAGGGTACCCAGTGTTTACTGACACCGAGACACCGTACTTTTAGATATTGTACCTTCACTTAACGCCCTAGCCTCTCTATAATGAGTAGAAGTAGGTTAGTATTTCAGTGGCAAAACGGTTGGAGCCTATATCAACCGTCATCAAATACATTTTCCTAATACATGCGTATTAGGAAAATGTAGAACAGACGTGAAACTGGAATTTGTCACAGCTGAGCTCTGGGCTCCGTAGCTCAGCTATAGCGCCAATAGCCTAGCGTGGGTTCTTTCTTGTGAGTATGGGGTATGTACCTACTTACCAATATCCCAAATACCAATTACCAATTTACCAATTATTATTATTTATTTATTTTTTATATTGTAGTTTTAGGGGAAAACTACATTTCAGCAGTAAAAAAATTACTAATAAAAATATTTTGCTCTACTTTCGTCATTTTCATTTATTGTTAAATTACGAAAGTAGTTAAGGAGGAGTAAATAATTTTGCCTTATAAAAGGTATTATTATAACAGGAATCGTTCGCACGTGGCGTAGCTTGTCTAGGTGATTCTAAACGATCACCGATGTTAAACAATGGACGGTCCGGTCAGTCTTCGGATGGTTGACCGTGAGTGGCATTTATTTCTGAGCGCTACCGTGGATCGGATGACACGTTAAATTGTAGGTCCCAGTTGTTTGTTCTAGTTTCTATAACAACAACTGTCAGCCACGTCAGAGGCCTTCGGTCGGCACATTAACTCTGACACTAGGGCTGGCCACTCAGCCTGTACGAACTTACTTACTTACAGGACTAATATTTTTTTTCTTTTTTTAAATTAAATTGTGTAACGAGACGAGCGAGACGTTCTCCTAGTGGTAAGCGTCACGCCTACCCATAACAGTAGCAGTGCCAGAGTTGTGAACTTGCGAACAAAATCCTGCACCGTAACGCACTGCGCCCTTCTCTCAAATCTCTTTAATTTATGCTCCTATATCCTCCTGTTTCTATGGTAACATTGCCATTCACACTGAAACATAGTACTTAATGCTTGCACGCCCCGCACTCTCTGCACTGCATGCATGTACTGCCAGGTGGTTGAATAACTGACACACTGAAAAGTATTTATGCCAGCAAATTCTCCTAAAATAAAAGACCAAAAATAGCTCCAGTACATTGTAATGTCTGTAATTAGCATTGTCCGAGGCATGGAAACAACGAAGTCGACGCGAACTAATAAACTCTTCCGAAAATAGCTTTTGGAACACAGTTTAGTTACCTACAGTGTAAAAAAGCAAGAAATAGAAATCATTCCGCAGAGATAGTGGAAAGAAACAAAATGCGATGCAAACAAATGTACTATATACAAATGTGTAATAGTCGTACTTAGTATACTCTGAATGGATTTAGATCAAATTTCGCAGGAAGATTTTGACCGTAGACTAGGTGATATTAATTTTATTTTATTTAGTAGGGATAAGTGGACTCGCATTTTTCCAATTATTGCTACTGGTAGATCTAAGTGGATCTTTTTTTCACCTATCCCTACTGGTAGAAGACCTTGACAGGGATAGGTTTACCAGGCCAATATTATTACTAAAATAAATTCTAAGTTTACTTAATAAACAATAATTTGCTTCAATCTGCGGTCTCACGGCTCCTGATTTCCTTAAAATTATATTTTACAAGCTGTATTATATTTTTAAGCATAAGAAAAACACAACTTGTTTTAGCATAAATAATCCAAAAACATTTTTTAACATTGAAAATTGAACATAGTCGAAGGACTATGCACAGGCGCAGGCAATAAAATTTTAGCACAAACAAGTATAAAGTAAAAAGGGCAATTACAATAGAAAATAATAATTCTGGATTATAACTCTGAACTAATACGATGCTATGCTAATATAATACGTCTAAGGACATAAGTATATATATATAACAAAAACTAATTAGTAGGTATTTGCTATTTTTGTTATAATTTATGATAGTTCTCATATACAATGAAATTAGCTGATGTATAAATGTTTTGACAAGCTACATGCTCCACTTGATATCGGTCCTAAAGTGTATAAATGGTTCATTTTCCAAAGTACCTATTTAATCTGTACCTACCTTCATAATCTACGGTTCAGTTCTCACAGTTTACTAGTTCCGGTGTAGCTTTCAATAACATCGCCTACACGCTAAATATTCATAGACTTCGACATAAAATCAAACGTGCTCATTATTTTTGCCGTAGGTGTATTTTATACGACGGTACCTACGTAGGTTGGTAGAATTTGTTGAAGGTTTCATATTTAGATTTTTCAGTACTCGTAAATATAATATACGGTATGACTAGCCACAGCGGTTTCAAAAACTACACCTACGCTATAGGTCCCAAAAAATTAAAAATGCAGGCTCAAGGATTCCACACATATCAGTCATAAGACGTCCACTGCTGGACGAAAGCCTTCCCCTTAATAGGGAGGGGTCCAAGCAGGGTACGGAAAGTCAAGGCTTCCACAATTGCATGTTTTTTTTTGTTGTTTGCTATCAAATACACAACTGTGTTGTCTTCGTGTTTACGTCTGTGTATATCTTCTTTGTTTATGTAGAAGTAAACCCAATGAAAGACACGTACTTAGCAGAGCCTCCGATAAAAGTCCCAAATCGAGGACGAGGACCAACAAATCTCCATCGACCATTCGTAACTCCTTCGATTCTATAGCCATGAACAAACAAGCACGGTGCCTACCGAGGCCCAAGGATAACTACGGAAAGCATAAAACTAACATAAAATGTAAGTTTTCCTTCGTTTTACCGCCACTACAGCCGTAAAGTTAAGCAGCGTTACGAGGTCCTTGGCCCGCGCCCCTGAAAACTAGGATAACTCCGCCTTTTTATCTCAAGACGCGTAATAAAAGGGTGATACGTGTTTAGTAATAAAATCTATATCTTTATTGGAAGTGTCCTTTGGATGCAGAAAATGAAAAACTATGGCTTCTCTTTCGATCGTTAATATTTTATAGCGGATTAGTTTTATGGTTTTTATCGCATATTTTCTTTGTTCGCTCGTTGATCACGGACCTTTATTTTTTATAAGAAGTCGCAAACAAGCAGATGGTCCGTTTGATGTTAAGGGCTAACTACCAGCTATAGACACCTGTAGTGTTGGTAGTATTTTCGATATGTGATCAATCCCGAGATATACTTATATTTACAGTTTTAAAAACGCATTTTTTCGCCATGTAGAGCTAGGAACACAAGACTTTGACTGGGCACTAGGGAAGAACATTTCATAACTTGCAAGTATGCGGGAAAAATTGGCGCCAAAACCAAATAAGAAAAGGTTGTAGAAAAATATCTATACGGCGCGGAGTTCAGCGTGGGATTTCTAAATGAGAATGAGTTTTGCTAAATGAGTCGGGGTGTGAATTTTGTCTGAAGTTGATCATTTATAATTATTCTGCGTCTTGTAGCTAATGTAGTATAATGTTGATTTTACCTCCCTACTCTACCCTAATACACTTTACGAAAAGAAAGATTCTAAAGACACAAAGAGAAGTACGAGAAAATATTTATGTATGCAATGCAGATAATTAACACAGGCTAAATATCAGGCTTTGATAAAAGTGACTTGCCTAAAATCTAGCATAAATTACAAGTATAAAATAAATTCACTTACTTCTGCACACAATGCGCGGCAGTGGCCACGTAGTCTCTGCTGATGATGAACCCTCCACAGAAAGAGTTCCCATTCAGCACCATGGAGACCTGGTACGGATGCCTGTTCACGGAGCTCGGCCGGCCGCCGATGATCTGGCCGCTCAGCTCGGGGCACGCCTCCAGCAGATCCAGCTGCTGGTTCTCCAAGTCTTGAAGCTCATTCTGGTCTGGTTCTACCTCCTCGGAACAACACTCTTGAAGATCTACGAAATATTGGTTCATTAAGACGATAATTAGAAAAAAATATACGCAATAGTATACAGTCAGACAGTAAGCAAAGCAGACAAAAACATATTATTTTATTAAATAGTAATTTCCTCATGAGTACTTATATAACACCTACTGCAGTGCTGTAAAGTTTACTTAGTAATATCAAAGATAATATAACACTATACTATTACATTTGGAATGGCACTTTATGGGTCTATTTATTATAATCCAAAAACTTTTATCAGACACTGTGGTCGATTCTGGCAGTTTTAGTTGACAGCTCTAAACTAATTAAAATATTGCTGTCACTTTTTTACTAGGCATGTTAGCTAAGGACAGCAATACTTTAGTTAGTTTAGAACTGTCAACTAAAACCGTCAGAATCGACCACAATATGTGCCTTTAATAACTAAAACAAAATACCACAAAAACAAATGGCTTTTAGAAAAACAGATGAAACTCCAGAAACAATCTGACTCCAGCTAACCATAGATTTTTCATTGTCTGTTTAGCTAACTTCTAACTAACTTCTTATTTTTGGACGTTACCACACGTGCATGTTTTCACTCCTTGAAAAAGAATTCACCATCACCAGAGATGGTTGAAAACATTGTTGGAGTATACTAATTAAAGTTTAGTAATGTTAATAAACAAAAACTATTATTAAACTCTTAAACCGAAGATAAGTAAGCCAAGCAACAAACAAAAGGTACTCACCCACCGCAGCCAACAGAGCAGAAAGCAGCAGCACGTGCGTCCACATCTCGGAGGGATCCTGACCGTCGGCGTTCTCTCAGACTACCAACCACCAAGCCCCGCCTGCCAGCATCGACGGTCTACCTCCACCGGGCGACACTGCCGTTCAGTTGTCCTCGCCACTGTTGCCTAACGCGACGATTTCGCACGGACAACCTCCACGGTCGCGACCTTTTCATTAGGGTACCTTTGATAACTAACTGCTACTGATTTCAAGCTCGTTGCACGGAATCGTTGTTCAATTAAAAAGGTCTTGTGTCAATCACTTTTTGTAAACCTGAGAGTGAACAAAAATAATAACGGTTCGAAAAAATCTGTTCAAACTGAAGAGTATCTCTGAGTCTGGTAAAAAACCACTGAGCCGAAGCCTATGTCAGTTTTATAGGATCACTGTCACAGTTTTATAGGATCACTTCGAGAACTTCCTCTGAATAAAAATAAGAAGCATGTAAATCGGTTCATAAAGTAATCTGGCTTACCTACATGAAAAAATATATATTGATATAATTATGCAAACCTTTCTTTTTTTGTGCAGTCGGTTAAAAATAAAATAGCAGTAGTTAAGTAATGGAAACAAAATGGATTGTTTTTTCAGAAAACCTGGAAATGTAATCAATTGAAAAGCAAGCAAGTATGCTAATTTTGGACCTTCACCTGGGTAAACTGGACTTGCGACCTCCAAGCCGCCTGCCAAGCGTGGGGATTATGGCACATTTTAAGCCGGAGGCCTTCGTAAAGCAGATTGGATGTCTTCTGGCTGATGATGATGATGTTAATTTTTGCTTCGTTCAGAAACCATTCAAATGGATACAGAATGTAAATTATTTAACGTCCTTTTCTTTGTTATTAAGACTTCCCTGGGATAAGAATTCAGGTCCGCTATGTAGCCAGGTATAAAATAAATAATTTGACCGGACGAAGCCACAAACAATTTGGACAGGTAGTAAAATAACTTTATGGCTACGCTCTTGGACGCAATGAAATTCATGTTTATTATATTATTTTCTTGCCAAATTTTTGCTGTTTTTATGAAGGTTCCATAGAGGGGAAATAATTTTAAATCTGTATTTTTTTTATTTTAGTTATTATGTCACCGTGAAACATGTTTTATTTTCATTAATGAAAATCTACGACGACCCTAAAACAACGGGAACTTGCCCACTGATGGGAAATTGCCTATTCAAAGGACGATTGGGTGATACTCTACTACGCTAGCCCAACAATTTGCAACTTAACTACATTTGAGACACTTTGCCACGCTGTGACAATCAAAGCAAAAAAGGTAATCTTACATTACACCTAATCAAAAGTACTGTTGTTTTTTTTTGAATATTGGAGTAAAATTATTTGATGTCTTACTAAAATTAAACCAAAATAACCTGTTGATTTTTCTTTAACTTCCTAAATATGCACATCGCTCTACTTTGCTCTACCAAAAATAAGATTGTCTACGGAACCCTATAAAGATATTGCAATAATCACAACTATATCGATTACAGTAAAATATACTTATCAGCGGTACAATAACTCGAATCAAGTGTCTGTACGGTAAAAGATAAATTTTCACGGCTGTTACCGAGTTCACGGCCTCCTCTTTATTCACATCTATTCAGATAAACAACCGTCCAGAATAGCCATGGTAGTCTAGAAGCCGTGGTAATACAGTAGGAGACCACTCGACTGGAAATCGTGAGGTCGTGGGTTCAAATCCCAGGCCCGTACCAAAGCTCATTGGAATTTATGTACGGATTTTCATACCATTCGCTTTTCGGTGAAGGAAAACAGCGTGAGAAAACCTGCATACATCAGGAGAAGGCAGTGAATAAATTCAATTCGTATATGAATTTGGCTCTGTGGGTTCATAATTTTGGAATAATTTCTGCATAAGTTTTATTGTATGTTTAAAGCTTAAACAGGAAGAAAAGTTATGACCTCTAGCAGGACTCTAACCTGCATACGAGCAGTCTCTATGGGTTTCCGTCCCAACTGGTTTGCCAATTAAGCTACAGAAGTATCCGCCTTAGATGCCAAATTTACGAACCTGTAAAAAATATATTCAAAAAAGTTTTATTGTGTTTTGCTTTAAGAATTGAAATGTATTGGTATTATTATTGCTTTTTTGTTATGTATTGTTATTAATTTCCCTGATTAAATGATTTTTTTATTATTAATAATATTCAGAATTTCAGATAACTGCCCGGGTATGGCCAATCCCCATCCCCCTGGGGAAGTACTTCGTTCGGTAGTGGACGCTTCCGGCTGATGATGGTTTTGATAGCTTTCTATTATTAGGTACGCATAATTGGCGAGTGATCGCAATGAGTGATATAGGCCATTGCCTATACCTCAAATGATATAGGCAATAGCCTGTATCACTCAAGACGATGTAAGGATTCTAACGACATCTAAATCTGTTCAGGCAGTTAGAAGTCATGGTTAAACAAAAAAACTCACATAGGTACATCAACCTTAATACACTCCTTTTTTTGAGCTGTCGTGTAATAATATGAGGTTATTTAAATGTCAACAACGATACTAAATATTTCAATAACAACAAAAGCATTCATTAAGATTTGCAAGCGACATACAGACGACTTAGTCACAGAGTAGAGAATTACAAAGGCACAACTACAGTTGCGAAAATTATGCTGAGAAGTGATTTTCACAAAAGTGTCTAACTCTAGAGCGATGTACGGCGTATGTACGTTTTTATTTCGTATATTTTTTTAATGCCGTTAGATAAGTCAGTTTCTTTCTTATGCGTGATTATCTACCATTTCTGCCAATCTGGCTGTCAGTGACATAAAATCGGCCAATACGTTGGATTAGAGATTGCTGTAGAATAAAACCTAAGCTTAGTATATTCAGTATTCTAAACCCGGCCGGAAAGGTTTCGATTTGGAAACTACACTATCTCTCTCCGTCAATCTGGATGCAAAAAACAGAGATAGTAAGTAAGAGTAGATTTGGAGTCGAATCCGATTCGAGTGACTTCAGCAAAACGGAGGCTGAAACGGCTTATTAAAACTAGAGTCTTCCAGTTTCAATAAGCCGTTTCTATAAATGACGGAGAGAGATGTAGTGTAGTCACAAAGCTAAAATTGACATAATATGTAGTTTGCTCGTGCAAGTTCAAGTCCTACCAGAAGTCATTATTTTTCTTACTGTATATGTAACGTAACGTAACGTAACCTATGTAATGTAACGTATTTTTATTTCATTTTATTAAGTGTTTATTTATTGTGACATACTTAATGAATTTTGACGTGTAACTTTGGTGTTATCAATAAACTATTTTTTATTTGTATTTGTGTGCATTTAAAATATAGAAATACCCAAAGTGTGGAAACAATTCATATAAAATATTCAGAGATAGTGTAGTATCAGAATCGAAACCTTTCCGAATGGGTTAAGTTTAAAATTCGTATGAACAAGATATACAATAGTGCTTTTGGTTTATAAATACTCTAGGTTGGGAATCTGTAATATTAATCTGCGTGTTTGGCATCCATGGCGCTGTTCTAGCGCTATATTTATAGCGAGCGTCACGCCGCGCGCTAAATATACCGCGTCGCTTAGCACTACATAGCTCTCACAGATTCTTGGGATGCTGGAGGGTTTCCTAGCCTACTGACATTTGTACTTTGAAACCAAACGCTTAGTTTCAGTCAGTATGCTACAGAGATTCTCTATTTCATAGAGCTGTAAGTACCTACTTATTAATGTATGATTATATGAATATGTAGTCGAAACAAAAATGTGTCGATACCACGTTTTAAGAGTAAAATTGTGTCTTCATTATTTTCGAAAGCAGCTAATTTATTTTCCGCTTCGAAATAAAAGAAGTGAGAAACTTCCGATGATGCGGTTTCCAAAGAGTTCCATTATCTGATCTTTAATTTTCTATTTCTTTGTGATGCTTACCAAATACTTGCTGATGAATAGGTACTTATATATTTTCAGTTTTCAATAGATACATCGACTTATACTTAACAATGTTTTCTAAAGCCCATTGTCGTTATTCAATAGTTATTGTCGTAATTATTGCTTGTCACGAAGTTAATAATAGTTTGGAATACAATCCGATTCTGATGAATCATAAATTATTAGGTTATCGGCACGGACACTGAACTGGTCAACAATAAAAATTAAGGGACAAAAAATTGGGACAGTTTTTGTGATAAGCCTAGGCCGAGCTTGAACTAATAGGTTTACACAAAAAAATTGATTATGTCAGGCTTCTGTCAAATAGATCCTTTACAAAAGCATAATTTAAGTACTTTGTATTAAGTCAAGTTTCAATATAATAATCAAATGTAGATTAGTTTATAAGTAATTACGTTAACAACTAACATTTGGTATTTTTCTTGGAAAACCTATCGGGACTTTTAGAATACACTACGCTATAATGTAGGTACACGTACAGTTAGTCCTATACAAAGAGACACCACAAAAAAAAAATTGTTTATATTATAAGGACGGAAAAAGTTACAAAATATGTCTGTCCTGACTGACTGACTGATTGATTGACTGACTAACAGACAACGCACAGCCTAAACTGCTGGTCGTACAGACTTGAAATTTGGAGGATGTATTTGTCTTGATGCGTGTCAGGAATGAATTAAGAGGGCGAAATGGGGGATGAAACGTTGTATAAAAAGTTCTTTGTTTTTGTAGTTTGATAGCGACGTAAAATTTGTATTTGTATAGTCAATTAAAATAATAATAATGCTTTCTTCAGTGCTAAGCAGGACGCAGCTGCACGCACGTCGGGCTCTGTTTTCACTCTTTGAAAAAGGTCACCGGATGTGATCGAAACTATAGTCGGAGTATCCGATTTAATTAAACGTGAGTATTCCCGTATAAATAAAACAAATAATAATAATGCTGTTTTCAATATTTTTTAACAGGGATGACTTAAGAGAAAAGAGCGATATGGAAGATATTTGGGAGCGGCTAGGGGGTCCTAGGGGGGCCTGCGGAAAGATAATTTTACTATATATATTATATATATAAAACATTTTATATTTCCGCAAGCGTTAACGCTAACAGAAAGTGGTTCTTGTCTAGACCCCCTGGGCGAATTTATTCCGTACGCGGACAAAGTTGCGGGCAACCTCTAGTTAAGATATTAAAAAAAATTGAGGCAAGAAGCTCTTGCTAGACGGTTGGGTCAAGGCTCGCATCCAAAAAGCAGTGATCCTTGAGCACGCATTATCAGGAGGTTCCTCACTCTGCAGCCCACCGACAGCTTGAGGCCTGCTCTGCTGCTGGCGGCACTCTATAGTTTTTAAGTTTTTTATAATATTTGTATATATTTTATTTTTTTAAATGAAAAAAATATTATGTGTGAACAATTATATTGTTTACTTAATATATATATTTTTTTGTTTATTAATGTATTTATTGATTACAGCGATAGCTTTTTTATTTATGATATATCTAGGCCACACCCTCGCAAGGAGACCTACACTACCAAGTGAGTTGAGCTTTATACATTTATAATAACCAATGAAGAGAGAAATAAAAACTGGCTTTCGCTTTTCTGTGTTCATATATTTAGCTACGTACTGGTATCGTGAAGATCGTTATGCGAGAAGAACAAATAAAGGTCGGATAAATAAAATGTTGGTTAGACAAGAAGACGGCCCAGATATTGAGCGCATTCCCTCGGGATCGGGTTACCGGGGTTACCGTCACAAATATGCGGTGCGTGGGTATTTTCATATCAGCTATTCTTGAGACCGCTACCTTTTCGCTACGTAAATACCTAACATTTATACTATTAACGGGCCAACGGGAGTGAAGCAGATGTAAAAATGTCTCACTCTTTCTTTCTGAAATAATAAAATCTCACACCAGACTGTGATTTATAGCAAATCAAATTGGTATGTTTTAGGAAGAATATAGACATGCGAAATCAATCGTCTCGGGTCAATAAAAAAGAAAAGAGAAACTAAAATAAATAACATATTGAAAAAATTTATAAAACGAGTTAGGGAAGAAAGGTTCTTGAGTAGCGACCGCGAACCGGAAGATGCAGCGTAGGAAGGCCTCCCACTATATATAGGTGGACCGACGACATTGTAAAAGTCGCGGGCAACCGGTGGATGCAAATGGCAGGTTGTCGTACAGTGTGGTTATCTAAGGGGGAGGCCTTCGCTCAGCAGTGGACGTCTCCGGGATAAATATGATATGGGCTAATGATAAAACGAATGTTAGAATATTTTCATACAATTGTTCTTTCTTTTCCTCTGTTTCGTTTCTCAGAAGGCGGCGGTTCTCTTAGTCTTTGGTTACATTCGTTTGTCACTACATTAACGTGTGATCTAGGGCTAACCATTAGTTCCGAGTGCAGAGGAGCGTGTCCGTCGTGTTTCGTCATTACGACACTCGCTATTTTTGCGTTTGTTTGCAAGATTTATTTATGTCGTCGACGCGCCAACTCCCTTGCTCTACACCTTCAGATTCATATTCAGGTTCAGATATTTATTGTTTCCATAGTGTACACAGATATTGTCAAAAAGAAGTAAGATAAAAAAGGTTGATTTGAAACTGTAACAAAATCTAAAATAAAATACATAATCATTAGTTCGTATTATAGTCTATTAAAAATTCATTAATTGAATAATGAGCCCTACTAGTGAAAAGTCGTTTTAAACCATTTACATATTTTGTGTCATTTATTTCACTTTATATTTCATTTGGTAGCTTTTAATATATTTACTTACCGACATAGATAAAGTGCCAGAGTGCTAAAGTGATAAAGTGCCTTCCTCCCATTAACTAAACCGAAAACGATACAGTATTAAATAGGTTTATAGGCATTACTACCTCGTCTCTAATATCTCTGTGTCAAATCTAAAAAAATATTTGACATAACTTTATAAACCGGGTTCTGTTGGTAGTTTGTTGCCAGTTCGCGGCTAAAAGCGTTCTGGTGATAAGACGTAGGTATCAGGACAGATTTCGAATACTACTTTTTGATATCTACTTGAATTCATCTGTGTACCCGTCGACATGGTGCAACTGCGCCAAAATATTGGAAATACTGATGTGCAGGTATTCTACTATACTGTATAATTAGTATTGAAACGATTACTCGTACCTACCTACTTTTCATTAATTCAAGACGAGGGAGAATAGAACATTACTGGCAAAACTTAACAATCAAAAAACCGAACTAAACAAAGTCTAGTCTAGACTGAAATTCTTGACCAACGACCTAACACAGTTACTATAATTTTATTATTATAATTTTTTTATTGAATTTAAATTTTCTATGGATACCTTTACCTACGAGGTAGTAGCAACACCATCCTAAAAACAATAGCCGAGAACCTCTTCTCTCCTGTCGCTGGGCATTTTGTGCAGACGATGGTCAGAAAGGAGTCGCTGAAGTTTGACATCGTCTGCGCAAAATGTTTAAAATAAAACAAAATGCATATTTATTTAAGGTTTTTAGTTTTAGGTAGTATTTGGCTTGTTAGTAAGTAAATAATTGTAATTTTATAATTTTGTAATGGATTTTATTGTCCGAAATAAAAACATTTTGATTTTTGATTTTGATTTAACACCTGAAATAAAGACCTTTTTTTAAATAATTATTTAGGAGGATAAAGCATTCACGTGTTCCTAGGTCGGTGACATACCACGGTCAATAAACGCTAATTGCATGACAACCTATACTCGTAATACTGACGTGTAAGTATTTCGCACTGAAGAGAGAAGTAAAGTAGGGCCGTCGCTTTTTTGTGGTGTTTCGGATTCCTGTGTATTCTAGTCTAGAGCATGCGATATTGTTTTTGTTCCCGTCGCTCTTCTGTCGATCTAAATGAGAGAGACAAGTGGCAGAAATAGTAACTCGGGTTCGAACAGTCCAGATTACACAAATCACGAGAAGTGAGGTTTGTAGAGTTTGCAGCAGTATTTCTTAAGCATTCATCGAGTAATATCACATCTAGGTGTAGGTACTCATAGTGATTGGTTCCTCAAGTCTAGTCGGCCAGACCAAGATCCACAAAAACTAGCCCCGACTCTGATAATTGGCGACACTAATTACCAAAATAATTCGATTCAGACACTTTCCCTTTCAGTCATTGCAATATTTTTTCTCAAATAAATATCAACGTTTCCAATGTTTCATATTTTCAGCGAACGAAATCGAAACAATGTGCAATACACGAAACTAGTTTTCCGACTGTATAGACTTAGAAAACGTTTGTAGAAATTCTCAAGTAGCAAAATTTATTGCGCTGATTAGATTTATACCCTTGCTACTTCTATATACGTAGGTACATCGAATTCAAATAAAAAGTCCTTTATCGATAGATCTTAATAAATCCTTTGCTGTTGAAAAACAAAATTGCATTCTTTCGCTGCAATTCACGAAGAATTTCAGGGTAATTTGGAGAGGCGTCCATTTTTGTTGCTTCGCTTTTTCAGCTCGGGGAATGTGATTGTAATAAATAATGCTGTTTTTTGCTGGTATCGGACAGAACCGTAATTGCCGGCGGCCAAATTTATAGATGCAACCGATGGCATTATTGAAACAACGTCGGATTAATGAGTTTGATCCAGCAGCGCAGACCATGTGTTGGCGATGTTGGCCGCTCGCTAGCCGATTGGTCGCCAACTTCGATTTATAACCGTGTTGCAAAAACTTGTTCGTAAATCAAACACGTGGAAGGTAATGGATGTTGGAAATTGCTTCTGATTTAACTTTACGGGAATAAATTTAAAATGATTTAGAAATTCGTAATGTTATGACAAGAGCACTATACAAGAGCGATTTCGCTGAAGTCACAACAAGCAACGTATAATTAGTCGGTAGGTAGAATGTATTATGGTAAGTATACATTGTAATTAATAGGTAGGTATTTATAATCATAGTGAAAGGAGAGCTAAAAAAATGTTTATGGAAACATTTTCCAGGTACCACCGTATAGAAATTTCGTAGTAAAATTCAATGTCAAAATTAATTTATATTTCGACCATCGTCATAAAAGCAAATCAAAAATTATCAACTGGATCAGATAAATTTACTAGAACTGGATACAACATGGAAGACTTCGGTCTACCTGTCATTTTAATTCATAAAATTTTTTTTTGTTCATTATAATTTTGGCTTATGTCGGAGTCGACATTCAGCCAACCTCGTAGTAGGTAAAAAATGGGTTACAGTAGCTATACAGTAAGCAAGATAAACACCGGGTTCACATAATATGGCGTGGAGCCAAAGTGCACCATTTGGCAGCGCTCGTGACGAATCTATCAGCAAGCGACGGCGGTGAGCAGCGCCCTGCCATGCTTTACACGTGTTATATTATATCAATAATAACAATACATAGATGTAGATAGCTATAGCCATCAACAGCCGATGCTTGCCCACTTCTCGACGTATGTTCATTGTTCAACCCACCACCCACTTCCGACGTTAAAGATAAGCCAGTGGCAGTGACGATTGACAGTGCTAGTGACTCGTAAAAAACTCAGCATATTTTATTTTATTTTATTTTATTCGGGAAACTAACAGTGACAAAAAAACATAATTACTAAACATTTAGACTAAAGGAATAGGATCTTTTAAAATTATAGGGCACCCTGTTTACTGTGCGTACGTAAATCTTCGACCCAAATAGGGCCCACGGCACCCTGCACCGTATACCCGATTAAGGCGCTTTGTAAGTGGATATTATTATTAAAAAAAAAAAAAAAAAAATATTACAAGTTTTAAAGTTATATCAATGGTTTAAATTTTATCAAGCAGTGCCCGAGACGTTGCTTTGAAACTTTGAAGCCATCATGATTTTTTTCTGATGTAACGACTTTCAAAAAAGTCTAATAATCGTTAAAAAAAAAAAACAAATAAAAATCCCATGAAATCCTTCACTTGCCCGCTTGGAGGATCTAGCTCTCTAGATCTATACGTAATCAAAGCTTGTCCGTGATTCGTAAAGATCTTTATAAAGCGTGACCTTTGAGGAGTACAATTGACATTCATCATCATCAGCCCGGAGACGTCCACTGCTGAACGAAGGCCTCCCCCTTAGACCGCCACACTGTACGACAACCTGCCATTCAATTGACATTACTAATACATAATTATATAATATTGTTATACTACAATATATTCACAAATAAATATCATGTAAGCAAATAAACAGTGTGTTCGAGTCTTAATTTCCCGTGTATTGACGTCACCATGCGCGTGCGCTGACGCCTAAGCAAATTCATTGCCGCTGCTTCCGCGAGATGTTAGCGCAATTAACAATAATATTGTTTAACGATACCTAAACTAAATAAACTCTGTTTTCTGTTATTCATGTAGTTTTTTTTTTTGTTTTTTTTTTTCTTAGACAATTAGTTGCATTGCTCAATTTATAACTCTGCCAAACTGCATAGCAGTTTGTAGGCAGACATCGACTCTCATATTCATTACTATTTACTACGAGTATGTAGGAGTAAGTATTGACATTTTAGCGATAAGTAAGCTTATAACTCAATATATGTTAACTTATAGGTACACAGGTTATTTACATAGATATTATATTTAACAGTAGTTAGTTAGTTCAAGGCTAATTTAAATGTAGATTTGTTTATTAATTGTTTGTCACAATTATCTGGCAAATCATTGCATATTCTAGGCACCAGCCACTTTCTCGTCTCGTGTTCCGTAATAATTTTGAGTGTTAAGTAAGTATATAAGATCGTATAGGCTGAGTGGCCAGCCCTAGAGTCAGAGCTAATGTGCCGCCCGAAGGCCTCTGACATGCGTGGGGATTAAGGCAATACCTTTTATTTGAGGTTGATAGTTTATTTTTCTCCATTGATGTGTTTCCAAACTTTTCTGTACTAATCCGAGTCACAGTAGATTTTCCAATGCCAAAAGCATCAGGAACTCTATCACATACTTGCGACACTGGCATTAGCGGTCCACCATTTTGATTTTTACGTTCATAGTAGACATAACGCAAGCGAATTACAAATTCACGACATTCACTATCCAAAACCGTCTCTTTGCCCTTTTTGGCATTGTGTCAACAAAACAATACAACATTAACGACAAATCAACAAATAACTTTACTACAGCAACAGATATTTTATGAAATAAAAACACGTTGCAAAGCCTGAGCACTCGTACTAAATCAAATCACTCAAACAAATAAGATAGCGGAATAAGAAAATAGTATACCACCTGTAAAAAAAACGTATATTTCTGAGTTTTAACAAAAAACAATACAATCATACATCATACAGCTTGGCTTAAATTTCCTCTGACATATTTTGACACATAGAAATACTAGTTCCATTTCAAGACTTGTTCACCAAGCTGTAAGTACACCTAACATCACGGCGGAACGCTGTTTTTTTAAATATGGCATTCACAGAATTTGTGCATCTGCAAAATAAAACGATAGATTATATTTTGTTTTATTTATATGGGAATACTCACATTTAATTAAATCGGGTACTCCGACCATAGTTTCGATCACATCCGGTGACCTTTTTCAAAGAATGAAAACAAAGCCCTAGGCGCGTGCGGCTGCGTTCTGCTTTGCACACAAGCAAATAAAACAAAATGTGTCAAGTCATGTTATTGTTTTGTGATAATCCACGCTAAATGCAGTTCCGTTTTATAGTTCAAAAATATAGTTTTACTATTTACATGTACTGCTCTTGTAATTCATAGTAGTTTTACGCGCAGGAAACCAGTGATCTTTGTGTTACAAATAACTGTGATTTGTCAGACGATATAACAAAGTTAAGCCGTGAAATTCCGTAAGCTGGCGAATCGATCAAGCTACATTTAAATTCATCTTTTAATGATATATTTTAGTTATTATATTATATTTTTTCAGGTTTTTAGTTTTAGTTTCAATATTGTAGTATATTAGGTTTTCTAGTCTAATGTTATTACATTCTGTTTTGTATGTTCACTAAATAAACCTTCAAATGAAGTTTTCAATGTTATTATTATGTCCATAAAATGTGTTTTGTATAGAGTATAGGTACTTCAATAATACTTTTTTCTCATTTGGTTAGTTAGCGCTATTATTTAAATAAATTGCATTACGATTTATTTAATAAACCTGAGATACTAAATATTTCAACTTCTGTGCAGTAATGATTAAATACCTAAGTACGTATGGCTACGATTTAGCCACAAGTAGCGTGGCAAGTACCTAAGTAGTTTTAATTTTCAGCTAAATATGGTATAATGAATTAGCTAAATACTGAATCAACAAACTCTAACAACTGTGATTAGGGCAAAGTAAGTTTCATTATGCTTGTGCTTTCCAATTCATTGTCTATTAGTTTTTTAACAGGTGATATACTTCAACTAAATATCACAAGTGGTGCTACTCGCCCAGTTTATCTATTAACAGCATCTGATAAATTGCCTTGACTCATGACTGTTAATTAAAATCAACATTGTAATTTCATTAGTACATTATTTCATCTCAATTCAAGTTCAACTAAACAGCAATGCATAACAGAATCAAGGGAACGCGGAGGTCGCCGTTAATTTGTAACGCGCACAGAAATAACCGCTTTATGGAGCAGCTGTCCAGCGGTACAGCTGGAAACTAATCAAACTGCTGGAAAAATACAAGCGGGTTTGAGTGATGCGTAAGAATTTAGACTTTTCAAGTGTGTGGTAACAGATAGATGAGCACATAAGGATGTATTTAGGTTTCGAGTTATTAGGTGTTAAGATTATTTATTAAGGCCGGGTTTCCACGTTTCAAGCGCATTTTTAATGAGATCGATCTTTAGTCTAAAGCTGTATCAGGTAGGGTCACATTTAGCGGAGCAAAAATATGGCGGTTACGCAGATTCGTGCTTGTCAAACTTCGTTTTTTGAACATTTTCTCAGATTAATACTTGAAAAGTAAAGAAATTAATAACTTTTCAACCAAAGAATGCTCTCCAAAATACTATTATCTTATAATACATTTTTTTTATGTGACTATGTGCTGTAATTAGGACATAAAACTGAAAATGGTTTAAAAATAGACACTGTTTCGCTATTTTTTTCTATCGAGGAAAGTATAATCAATCGTGTTTTCAACCGGTAAAGTTACTAAGGCGGATGTTCTTCTGTAACATTTTATATTTTTGGGTTTTAAATATTGTAATTTGACTAAATAAATTCGATTTAGCGAGGGGCAAATTTGGAAAATACAAGACTTAAGGCCAGGTTTCAAGCATTTTTTTACTGCAATCGACCTTCATTCTAAAGGTGTATTAGATTGTCACATTTAGCGGAGCAAATATTATGGGATTACGCAGATTCGAGCGTATCATGTTTCGAATTGATGTTTTTCACAGTTTACTCGACAAGTATCTAAATTAATATTTTTTCAATCGTAGAAAGTTCTCCAAAATATTGTTTTTTTTCTATTAAACCAATGTTTTATGGAATTCATTATAACTTAAAAATGTTTAAATAAAATAGGCTGTTTGGAGTTTTATCGATCAAGGAAAGTATAAATTTGAGATCGCAAGTAAAAACAAAAGATAACAAGTTTTTTTTTTATCATCCGACTTCAAAACATAATACGGAATTTCGTTTAAAAATTCTAATTCAAATAATTTATTTTCAGACTTAGTCCATAGTAATTAGATTCACATTAAGTGTACATGGATGGTTTATAGGTTTAACTGGAAGTATTTTTTTTTCAGTTATTTTGATTTAAAAACCAAACCATTGAACCGATTTTGATGAAATTTGTATGGAATCAATCTGAGAAAGAGTAAGTTTAAAATGACAACAAGAAGTTTCGAAATCGGGATTTAAATAATGGAGTTCTAAGGTAGCAAACATTTTTGAATTGAGAATTGAGAACCTCCTCCTTTCTGAAGTCAGTTAAAAGTTGAGCAAAATAGAAACTGCTAGTAACGGCACCGCAATGCTATTTTTAATTTTATTCTGAGAGTTTAGCGGATACTTTTGTCCAAACACGTCATTCCATTGCCAAAAGTTAAGTAATGACAGATACTCGTGCCATATTACGAAACTTTGTGAATGAAGATTATCTTATACTCTGACAATGAAAGTACAGAACTTTTCACAAATACAAACTTTCCATTGAAAGAAAGTAACCTGAGTCTCCGTTTCCACGGACATTGTCGTCGGCAGACGACGCCACGTCTGGCAAACTGCCAGATAATCGTAACTAACACCACAGGCATTGTTTGCAGATGCCATTCATTTGGCAACTCTACTTTTAGAGTTCCTTACCCGCGGCTGTCCAACGGAACGGACGGACGGATCATAAGCGTAAAATGAAAGAAAATATTTTTATTTTTATTTAGGTATTAAATTTGACATGTAGGTGCATTGGTTTTGTGAGTTAAATATATATGACTATGGAACCCTATTACTCATCCTACCTACGCCGTCTGCCAGTCTGTCCTACCTTCAATGACCTGTCAATGTGACATTGTTCTATTTTAAAAACAGATTGTAACTGAATAAAATTTTCACAGTATATCTTTAACTAGCTTTTGCCCGCGGCTTTGCCCGCGTAGTAATGTTGAATACTGGAATTCGGTTAAATCGGGGCCCAACTCAATTGAATCACTAAAATACGTATAATATTGCATTTTCTCCAAGCCGCTTGCATGTCTTTAAGTTTTCTTGAGGATGACCAAATTTGGCATGTCGCGTTTGCAATACTTACTTCAAAACAAAGCCGTCTTGTTGAATTTTAAACAGACAGACAGATGGACATGACAAACTTATAAGAATTCCTCGTAGTACTACGGAACCCTAAAAATGTCTGCTAATGACGCTATAGTTGCCGGGGCCTTTGACCCGAAAGATTACAATATTTCTTTGTAGACAACGTTTTTGATTTTTTTGTTGGAAGGTGCTAAAATAGCCAGGCTTTCAGGGGAGCTAACTCGCGAGCAAGCCACATAGAACTGACCATGCGAAAAACAGTCCTGCCTTAAATCAATACCAGCGTATTTTAAAGTTTGACCCTGAGCCTTATTGATGGTCATGGCAAAACAAACTTTTAGAGGAAATTGAAGCCTTTTGGAGTCATAAGGTAAGTCACTGGGAATCATGGGAATACGCGGCACAAACACTGTTTCGCCATGGGCACACCCAGTCAAATGATGGCCTCAACCAGATTACGATGCAGCATTTTTACTTGTAACCTGGTTCCATTACACAATTTGGGTGGTCTTAAATTCCGAAGGAGCATGACGGGTGTACCTTTCTTCAGGATAAGCCTCTGATATGGTAGCCCCGCTGGTCTTAATGAATTTAAAAACTCAACTGGATAGTTTACAGCATCATCATTATTGCATACCGTATCAACAGAGTCAATGAAATGAAATAAGCTTAAGCAGAAAAAGTATGATAACAAAGAACGTAAAAAGATTACCAAAATATCGCAAGAATTACGAAACTTCGATAAAATACAGTGCTGCACTGATCGCTTAGGTAGACTCGGTGTGGGTTGGAGTGGGGCGCGCTCGAGGTACAGCGCGTCATACTCGGGTTTTAACGTATCTGAGCCGACGCGGGATGGACGTTTCGAAAGCGCTGTGCTTGGTGCGTGCACCGGATCAAGTACATGTGTTTAAAATATTTATCTTCTTACGCATAAACACTCGATTAGCTAATCTATAAATATAACATTTTTTTTCAAATGAAAAACTGACCCGTGGCCTTCCAGTTTTGAATTTGTTTGAAAATTCTGAAACATGTTTATGTTTATTTTATCTTATCTCTTAAGTCAAAAAACTTAACAGCCTTAAATGAATGGTTTCGGCAAAATGGTATTTTAATGATACATTGAACCCCTTGCGCATTTTTCAAAATTGTTGCTGAGTGTGCGTTTCTCTGCATCAGCCCTTAACACTAATGGTATATCGGCCTACCCTGATTGGGCCATATTCACTACGCTGGCCCAGTGCAGGTTGGCGGATTCACATACACTATCGTATTTCTTCTCCTGAAATATGAAGGTTTCCTCATGATGTTTTCCTTCACCGAAAAGCTAGTGGTATTATCCATGCGTAAGTTTCAAAGAACTAATTGGAACAGGCTCGCCCGGGTTCGAACCCGCGACCCCAAGAATGTGAGTCGAGCTTGATCTCACTGAAGCTACCACAGCTTGAGCTGAGTGTAAGTTTACACCACTCAAAATTTTGTTTAGGCATTTAAAAGTAAGTTAATTTAATTATAAAAATTAATTTAGCAGCTTAGGCTGTACAGTATCTATAATAATTATGTCCGTCAAACAGTCGTCTGCGTGGACCTACAAAAAAATAGCCTATGTCCGTTTCCGAACCTTATGCTATAACTACCTATCCAAAAATGCAGCTCCATCTGTTCAGCCGACCAATAAATACGCCCATCCCCGTCCCCATTCCCAGCCTCATCCCTATAAGCGCCCCCTTCCCCATCCCCATCCCGATACCAAATGTCATTTTAATATGAACACGCCCATCCCCGTCCACGTCCCCGTTCCCTCTCTCATCCCCATCCCGAACCCCATCCCATCCCCACCCCCATCCCGATGTCAACTTTCATCTTAATATGGACACGGCCATCCCCGTCGCCAGCCTCATCCACATCCGCATCGCATCCCCACCTGTCCCCACCAAATCCCCACCCATCCCCACCCCATCCCCACCCCATCCCCATCCCCATCCCGATACCAATTGTAATCTTAATATTAAAATGCCGATCTCCGTCCCGTCTCCGTTCCCAGTATCATCCCCACCCCCACCCCCATCCCCACATCTATCCGCATCCCTATACCAAATTTCATTTTAATATGTACAGCCGTTACAAAGTTAAGGAGAAACAAACGTACTATCACTAAAACTTAGTTTTTTTTTTATACTAACGGGAGCTGATTTTGAAAAAACTGTGACACCCGTATCTTCTTATTTTTATAGTAGAATATGTATACCAAGTTTTGTATCAATCGAACCAGAGAATAAAAAGTTTCATACAAACTTTAACACCCCATTTAACCCCCTTCGGGGTAGATTTTCGAAAAATCCTTTCTTAGTCGGCGTTTACACCTCTCCAAAAACATACCCTCCAAATTTCAAGTCTCTACGTTTAGCGGTTTGGGCTGTACGTTGTCTATATGTCAGTCAGTCAGTCAGTCAGGACATAGCCTTTTATAGTTATAGATTAATATAAACACGCCCATCCCCGTCCACATCCCCGTTCCCTCCCTCATCCCCATCCCGAACCCCATCCCATCCCCACCCCCATCCCGATTTCAACTTTCATCTTAATATGGACACGCCCATCCCCGTTCCCAGCCTCATCCACATCCACATCCCATCCCCACCTGTCCCCACCAAATCCCCACCCATCCCCATCCCATCCCCATCCATCCCCACCCATCCCCACCCCATCCCCATCCCCATCCCGATACCAATTGTAATCTTAATATTAAAATGCCGATCTCCGTCCCGTCTCCGTTCCCAGTATCATCCCCACCCCCACCCCCATCCCCACATCTATCCGCATCCCTATACCAAATTTCATTTTAATATGTACAGCCGTTACAAAGTTAAGGAGAAACAAACGTACTATCACTAAAACTTAGTTTTTTTTTTTTATACTAACGGGAGCTGATTTTGTAAAAACTGTGACACCCGTATCTTCTTATTTTTATAGTAGAATACGTGTACCAAGTTTTGTATCAATCGAACCAGAGAATAAAAAGTTTCATACAAACTTTAACACCCCATTTAACCCCCTTCGGGGTTGATTTTCGAAAAATCCTTTCTTAGTGGGCGTTTTCACCTTTCCAAAAACATACCCTCCAAATTTCAAGTCTCTACGTTTAGCGGTTTGGGCTGTACGTTGTCTATATGTCAGTCAGTCAGTCAGTCAGGACAAAGCCTTTTATAGTTATAGATAGTGTTGTTGCAAGCGTTTCGTTTAAAATAATAAATTTATATTTTTTTTCCATTTTATCAACACAGATTTTTGTGTAATATGTACCCATATAACTAAAAAATATGAATACACAGAAGCATTAAATGTGATTTTGCCACAGAATTTTAATATACGTATCTACTCCTGTGCATTAGGTATACCGTTATAATATATGAATCATATAGATTTTACTTAGTGCAAACCGTAAATTAAATATTACAATCATAAATAATTTTCATTACTTTTTCCTGAAGGCCAACAAAACGGTCAATGTCGTGAGGTTTTAAAAAATACGTAAAAAACTTTAAACAGCCTTGGCCTTATGACCCCGTGAGTAACCAGCGCACTAAATTAATAATTTCACGGAACAAACCGAACCAGCGGTAATAACCTACATTATCAGAGACATGTTTAATTAATATTTGTGCAGGACTGGCTCTGAATGAATCTAATACTTTTTTGTGTCTGTTAGGCCTTCTGAAGAAAAACGTGACATAAAGTATTGCGAGAACTACCTACGTAGGTATACATACATACTATTACAGAAAAGCGAAAGCCCTACTCCTTCATACCATAGTATTATTATATTATTATATTATACATCCCCCCCAATATTATTCAAAAAGCCGTTTCCATTTAAGCCCAAAACTTACGCTGTTCAAGTTTACTACTTAAACATTCTGTAAAATTTTCATGCTTGAACTTCGATCAATGGTATTGATCAATAGTATTATTCCTCGATGTGCTAGACGTTGTAATGAGTATTACCTGACCTGAACATATCGGTGCCAACTCGCACGGGGCGCGCACCGTGCGGCTTCACATAGGTACGCTATTGATTTTCTTCTCCAAAGAGATAGAGAATTCCTCACGATCACCGAAAAGCCAGTCGTAGATTCATATAATCCGTATAGTACGAAGCCGAAAAGTACCTCACCCACGAACTGTCTTCTCCCAATGGGCTACAACATTGATACATCACATTTTTGTTTTATTTATACGGGAATACTCACATTTAATTAAATCGGATACTCCGACTATAGTTTCGATCACATCCGGTGACCTTGATACATCATATTGCAAAGTCCGCCTGGGGAAGTACCACACCTTTGGCAGTTACTCAACCGCCAAGCAGCAGTGTGCAAGCATTATTGTTTGAAGGGCAATGTTACCAGAGATATTTCTGGGCATGAAAAGATTTGATATCTAATTTATTTATTTATTTATTTGTGTTGTCACCTCATCCATAAAAATAAAAACATCGTCAAACTAAATTCCCAAGCAATCTCAACAAACATGCCCCAGCCGGGGGGCGAGGTAGCTATGTGCTATCAATGGCCAGATTAATATAGTAATATTTGTTACCTGAGTGTTCCTGGTGAAGCCGTAGCCCAGGAACCGCTCGTCGTGCGGTGGCACGGTATCCGGGGCCACGTAGAACGGCTCGTACAGGAGCTCGAAGTTGGTCACGCTGTGGCTGATGTGAGTCTCTGACGTCTCGTTGCCGCCGCTCGCTTCCCATCTATTTTTTTAAATATTATTATTACTAGCCTTCACTGTCCCACTGCAGGGCAAAGGGTTGTCTTCCTTCTTTCTATTCCTCTCTATTTTGAGCAACCTAGGCTGGGACAAACCTTTAAAATTGATTGATGACTTGCCTCGAGAAGTTAGACGCGAACTGGTTGTAAATGAACACTTTTCTGTGGAAAGGTATGGCGAGCTTGTTCCGGGAGAGCCGCACCAGCTCCGACTTGTTCGAGGGGAAGTTGGCCACGCGCTGGTCCAGCTCGTACGTCGGGACCACGTATGCACAGGTGTGGCACTTCGGCGTTGTCGACAGGAACTGCAAGGAGGAATACTAGATGAGTGGGTGTTTGGAAGGTACAGGGTTAGTACTCGGTTATATGGATGATAACAGTTGTAGTAATGAGAGTTCAGTGGTTACCGCGTTCGGATCGTACGCCGAGGGCGTGAGGAGGACATGGCGGGGAAACCGTAGCATTGTGGCAGGGTACATCCTAGTAGGTACTCGGCCGGTTAGTTTCCAATTTCAAGTTGAAGATCAGCTGCATAATCTGCTCGTAATTGTGTGTTCTGGAAACTTTACTTCCCAATCGGGCTTCCATTCCAGGATTTCCAGGCAAAGTTACCATCCCCTACTAACCGTCAGTTTAGCTGTGGTCAAACAAGTGGCCTATCAATCATAATAAAAACTAGGCAGAGAGAAAGTCCCTGTACTCATCATTGTAAACTACTTTTAGGTACTATGAGACTGCTCTCGTAGTAGGATAAGGATAACTAACTACTATGGGACTCAGGATAAGTCCCATAGTAAAAGAACAACACAACAGTACCAGTAGTAGTTAAGGATCACGAAAAAAGCTGTTTCATGCGTACATTTTGCCTTGGATGAATTATTTTGGTCCCATTGTAAAAGTAGTTTACAATCATAGAAAGAAATACTGGTTCAATCTCATTGTAGAGCTTCTTTTTTCTTAGTAGTACTGTTCCAGTTGTTGTTTTGAATTTGGTTTCATGATGATCATTTGGCGACCTACATCCACATACCTTATCCAAAGACTCCGCCATTCCCTTCGATGGCACAATATCAACATCCACCAAAAACACAAACGGCGTGTGGCAGTTTTTTCGAGCTAAATTCCTCAAGTGGTTTTGAGGATAGGGATGCTTGGCTCTCCATGCTACCGTGTCTGCTCGTCTTTCTCCGTGTGGTAAGGGCTTGGCGCCGCAGTCACGAGCCCAGCTCGGCATGGTGCCGAACTGCGCGGGCCGGGCTCCCGGAGTCGCCACGTGTATCGCCAGCCGGGAGTAGAACTCGGGCTGACATCTGAACAGCCACGTCGCGAACCCTCTCAGAAGCCTCATCTCATCCCCGGCGACGAACACAGCCACGGATATAGGCCCGGTCCAGTGCGCGGCTATCCTCAGCAGCTCGTGCAGTCTCTCTATGGAGCTCTGCGTGGCCAAACAGACGTTGCGTGTGGTGGAGATCTCGGGGTAGAAGTCTCCGACGGCCGCGTGGTCGAAGGTCTTGAGGGAGCGGGTGGAGTCCCAGCGGCCGAGGCGCAGGTCGAGCCGGGCGAGCGGGTCGTCGTCGGGCGCGCTGGGCGCGGTGTCCAGGCAGGGCTCGCACGAGGGTTCGGGCGGCGGCGTGGAGCGCACGGGCGCGGGGCACGCCGCGGGCCGCAGAAGCCACAGGTTGGCCGCGGCGTTGTACACCACCAGCGCCACCGCCGTCACCGTCACCACGCTCCACTGGCAGCGCCAGCTCCACTGCACAAATATAAACCATCTAGTTTTACCCGGAAATTAAACTGTCTCCGTCATTCTCAATACAGAAGACGGAGATGGTGAGAGTAATTCGATTAGGTTTAGAATACGGACATACCTAAATGCAGACATTTATGAGCGTCGAACATTGCAAATCAACTTTCCTACAAAAGCGGTTTTATTTAACAATACTTCACACTCATAGCTTCGCACTAAGACTCCCTGTGTCAAGGGTATCATACAACAAACACAATAAAAATTAACACACGTAGAACCAAAGCAGACAATAATAATTATTGAAATACATCATTCAAACGGGCCGGCGCCAATCGAACCCGCACTTACTACCACAGAGCTCGTCTATTAGATTACTTGATCTCACTCAGCAAAAAACTCATGACCTTATATATTTACCAGTCTTTCTCTCCGTTTCGCCATGGGATAAAGACGTTTGAGGGAGGCGCGGTAAGCCATCTATGTAGAGACGGTTACGGACACGTCGCCTTCGAAAACATAGCGGAACAAAAAACCGCTCTTTCTGAAAAATGGTTTCATATCTTTGTCAACTTTTTATTTCACTTCACATAATTATAATTTGTGTGCAAGGAACAAACGTAATAAGTATGCAAAATGACAAAGTAGGTACCTCTCGCAATAATTATTTTTATTAACACTTCTATAAATCGTCAAATAAGTTAGTAATTTTACTTAAACTCTAGTTTTAGATTTTTTTGTAAAAAGTGACTGACCGTTACAGTCAAGTTATCGTCTATAAAAATCACTGATAAGGTACACTACAATTACTGGTTAAAGTCAATTGCAAACTGGTGCCGATAAAGTATTAAGCTATTGCGTTGGTAGGTACCTACGTGAATTCAATTATTTACATTTAAAAAATAGAATTTAACATGTTTATATAATACGTATTGCTAATTGTTAACAGAAAAGGCCTTATCTATATTTGCATACTAATGGAACTGTTAACACGTTTTAATTAATTAATAGACGTTAATTAATAAAAAGTCACAATATTGTACCAACCTGTCACAGTACCTAACGTTATATCCCACATACATTATGCCTAAACTATGAATTATTAAAAATATTAGCCATTTCGAGGTTATTCCCTCGAGCTATCACGGGATATGACGATAGGTGTAGCATTGTATATCTACCATGAGTGGCGAACGTTCACTTATTTCCTCTAGTATTTAATATTGAAGGTTTTGCATTATAATATGTAAATATAAGTAAAAATAACAATACAGTTGTAAGAGAGCAGAATACTGGGACGCGCATGTATGGCGCTATGACATGCGCAGTGGACCCCTGACTCACCCCTGCCTGGTTCCTAAATATGGGACAAAATTCCCCTTTAAGGCTTAGTCAGACTATTGCCGGAACCATAGATTAAGTATACTAACAGTTAACTAACAGTTAGCTTAACTTAACTTTAACTTTAACTTAACGTTAACTTAATCTATGCCGGAACTCACTTAAGCCTGTAAGTAGATGAAGACACAAAATAAAGTCATACTCACCATCTACAACAATATCTTCCAGGCAACCTTTGAAAGGTACAATTTGGTTTTAACTTGGAAGAATATAGTTCGTCCATGTTTTGAATAAGTTCGGTGCTGCACATGAATAACAAAGCAAAGCAAACAAAGTAGGTAAACCACTTAATTATGTATAACTACTAAGTATAAATAATCGAAGTATCTAAAGATAGTTTAAATTATCTCTAATTTCGGGTAATGTGCCTAAACTGCTGGCTACGTTGCCCCCGCTGGATTGCTAGGCTAATTTTCTGCCCCAAATAAAGGCCAGCATTTTAGTCACGTGAGCACAAACAGTTGTTTTCAAGATCCAAGAAGTAACTAGCGCCCTAAATCGAGGACTCCACATAACAACATTCGACAAAATGTAGCTTTTAACTGATTAGGTCCCGTATAACAATACCCGCATTTGCTCCACCAGTAAGTACCTAAGTGACATTTCCGACGAGAGACCAATAAAGCTACGCCACAATATACACCTAGGGGCAGCGACAGTGATAATGGAATGGACAGGCCCAGCGCTTGCAAATCGTTCAAAATTAAACTAACAAGTCAACACAATCAAGCATACCTAGCTAGAAGTATGCATATTACATTTGCCAGAAAATAGAGATAGCGAATGTAATTACGGCATGACAAAAAGAGAGCACATGTACATGTATTAGAAGTTTGTATTGTCGTATCGTATGGCTCGCATGTCGCAAAGACAGAGTATCACTGACGCGAGAGGAAAGCCGGCGCTCAACATATGGTCTTCAAAATCCGTGCGCTTATTTCCCGTCCATTCATTTTATCATTGTCGCTGCCTAGGGGTAGTATTCACGAGTGATCTAGAATGCTAATGCTAATCTTACATTCATTCATGAATTTCCTAAGATATTATGTACTACTTAATGTCAATATCACTTTGAGCAGCTAGGTAGGTTGGTACCATGTAGGAAAATAATGAAAGTACATGTTACACAAGGGGCTAAATGACCCATTATATTCGACGTAGTTTTACGACCGAGAGCGAGTGAGTAAAAGAAACTGGGTTATACTGGGTTTTTAGCGCCGTGTACACGCTACTTTTCACTACGATTGCGAGAATATAAAATAATTCATGACAAAATAGGTAGGCAATTGCTTTGTGACTTAGACGGAAACAGATTGAAAATTATTTCTTTTCCTTTCTCTTCCATCTAAAGACATGTGGATTTTTGGCCTATTTCCTACAGGGAAGTACCTATGGGAAGTTTGTATCACTAGGCCACCTGCCTATGGGAAATGTCCTAAGTCTATAAGACTACTAAAGATGATGAAATTATCACAATTTTAAAATACTACTGATTTCGCGCCTATGTCTTCTTATTTAATTTATTCTTTACTGTAGCCGCAACGGCAACGCAAAGCACGTTTCTACCAAGGTCGCAGGCCACACGGCGTCAGGCGCGGACATGGCATGGGTTCCATTCAAAAGTCATACTAAAAGCGTTGAAATAAGATATGTCTATGGAAATAAGGCAATCAAGGCAATATTTAGGACACACCGAATGACGTTGATTGGGCTTCCATCGGGTGCGGATGCGCCCGAAAATGTAATTCGCTGTGTGCCTTATTTCAATGTATTTAAAAATGAAATTTGAATGGAATGGCAAGCCGCCCGAGCCTTGCCCACGCCCGGCGCCAAAGAAATTTCCGCTATTATTCCATTTTCAAAAATAAAATGTTCAGAATTAATTCGAGTTATTATTTATTATTATTACTTATACATAAGAATGAAGACTTTTTCGTTTGTATAGGCTCGTTGATGTAACAGAATAAAAAAAGCTTAATCCCTAGAGCATATTATGCTATATTTTATAAGAAAGAAAGAAAAATAATTAATTTTGTAACATCAATAACGTAATGAAACTATAATTAATTACCAGTCCTGGAGTGATGTCACAAAAATGGTTTCAACTCAGCATAATGCTATTTATAAAACAGCGCTGATCATCCGTTGAGTTTTCGTGTTTTTTCAAAACTCCGTAAACACCCTTAATAAAGTCACCACAACTTTAGTAGAGCGTGACTTAGTCTCGACTGTGACTAATTTCGTGTGACTGACTGTGATTTGATGACACCTAATACATAACTTGATATTTTATAAAATTGAAAATGCATATTACTTGACACTGGCTGAATGCACAAAGTGCAAAGTCAAAAATTATATATTAAAAAAAAAGAGTAGAAAATTGTGACTTGACATTGATAACTAATTTCGACTGTCAAAATTCTAATTCTAACCTTAAGTAGGTACTTAACCTATAAATGTATGAAATTAAGTAAAGAAGTAAACACTATACTAAAAATAACGTTTTAATGTGATTTATTAAACAAATCTTTTTAAAATATAAAATGTTTAAAGTACCCGAGTGGCAAGATGTTCCTAAAAGTACTGTAAACTTAAAGAAAAAGATAAACGTGAGTTACAATTTTGAACATTACATTTCTTGTTAACTTGATTTCCTGACAGAAATCATGCATGTTTACGTTTCTTATTTTCAGATAATGTTTTAAATTAAAAGTATGTTGAAAACATGTTACACCAAACTGATGTCTCAAATGGACACCCATTTGAGACATCCGATAATATAATTAATTAAGCAAAAACATTATTTAGACTAATTTATTCTACATAAAAATGACAATCGTATTCATTTTGTGATAGTGATAGTCCCCCATTTCCTACCGTATTACAGTAAAGTTCATAATTGTGTTGGTGTACGATTATGTTGGTACCCAATAAATAAATAAATAATCAATATATTATATATTTGTAGTATTTTGTAGACACAAGGGCTTTTTTTTTAAATTATTTAATACAGAGTTTTGTCGTTAAAGCGAAGATGCCGCCCTGGTAACAAAACATTACATTTATACAATTAAAAATTAATATCTATTTGCTAACCTGGAAAGCTTTCTGGCCGAAGACACAAGACCTATCACTAGTTATTCCAATATAAATAAATTATCATACTATCACTCCTACAGAGCTATCTCTATTATAATAAATCACTTCTTCAGACTACAGAGCTATATCTATTGCTTAAAGGCTAGAAGAGGAGTGAAATTCTTCAGTAAGTTCAGAATTCGTTTTTGCACAAAAATATAACAGCCTTTCGAGTGACAGTAATAATTTATGCAAATGGCATTTGGTTAAGAGTCCGATTTGATTTCAGAGTAAGAAGCAGCATAAAAATGATATCAAGCTTGTACCACCTAATAAAGCAAAAAAAGTTGTCACACCTGCAAAGCAAGAGCCAGAAGTGAATGATAATAAAAGTCAAGGCAAGAAAAGAAA
This sequence comes from Erannis defoliaria, assembly GCA_905404285.2. Lineage (NCBI taxonomy): Eukaryota > Metazoa > Arthropoda > Insecta > Lepidoptera > Geometridae > Erannis > Erannis defoliaria. The sequence continues at coordinate 19,633,568 of FR990072.1, read as the reverse complement.
GCACAATGGACAAATTAAAAACAATAAGAAAAAGAAAACCAATAACAACTCTACAGATATATCAAATGTCGATACAGATAATGCAGATGAACTTTTACTAGATGCCAAGAAAAAAAAGTTTTATGAACCTATTGAAAGAGATGACATAGAAGACCAGTTATTCCAAGAAGCAACCAGTAAAAAAGATGAAACGAAAAATAGGAAATATAAGCAAGTTACCGCACTTGAAAATGAGAAGCCTAAAAAAGTATTTCAAGTTCAGGATACCAATACAAGTGACTCAAACAGTAGTCAACAAGTTAACAGAAAAAAAGAGAAATTAAAGGCTATGCTTGAAACTCATACCACTAGAAACTCAATTACTGTGACTGGGAGCAAGTTGAGAGATAGAATGATGGACAGGCTAAAAGGTAAATAGTAAAAAGATACGTAGACCTAATATTTTACTCTAACCACATCATGGCCGTAATGTCAATGCTCTTCAAAAAATAAAAAATAGTTTATTGTTTCATAAACATAACTTCAGCATTGCAAGGTCCCTAAAAGATAGTCTAATCTATGAGTTTAACCTTTTGTGTACCAATGTTAACAAAACTTGGCAAGAGCTAGCAGGCCCTGTGTGCCAACAACATCTATAGATGCCAAAAAAAGAAACTTGAAAATATCCTTAGTTACCAATTTCTGATCTGAAACCTAAGTTTTTTAGTAGGTGGCATTTTGATGCCATACAGGATAGGGCAATACAATAATTATGCCATGGCAATCAAAGATGGTCTTAAAAATTGTGAGTATGACTCTCTCTAAAAACCTTAAAGGCTACTGAGAGAATGCGACAATGCAGCATAATAACATTGTCGAAAATGTAATGAAAACATTTAATTATTTTGCTATAGGTTTGTATAATCGCAAAACTAGTAACAATAAAACTGTTTTCATTCAGATTTAGACAATGTTATTGTAGCTGTCAAACGCATTCTCTCAGTGGCCAGACTTTAGTTATGGTCACAAAGCTTTTCATCATTTATTCATAGTAAGGTTATAGGTTATTCTGTAAATAAATGATGCACTTAATATAAAAAAATATGTGTGCAGCCGCACAGTTCCGGTATCTAAATGAGAAGCTGTACACGTCATCGGGTACAGAAGCCAAAGAACTTTTTCAAAGTGATCCGGCCGCGTTTCGTACCTACCATCAAGGCTACCAGCAACAACTGAAGAAGTGGCCAGTCAACCCACTCGATGTTATTGTTAAGAGGATACAGAAAATGTGAGTTTTCTCATAATTATGATAAACTATGCCTCCACATCTTGTTTACTTTGTAAATTTTCTAAATTGCCAGTCATAATTATGTCCACTGATTACTTTTTATACACTGTCCACCTCATAATTTCTAACGAGTAATGGTCTAGACACAGCCGCGGGAAAGCGCCGCGGGACGGTTTTTTTGTAATGTTAGTGTTTATATGCAACATGGCACACTGAAAGCGGGTGCGACCGCCGCTTTTTGTATGGCCCGTCCCGTCCCGCGCCGCTTCGCGCCTTTCTACCGTGCCCTGTGTAACTCAACTATAAGTTGACTTGTAAATTTATATTTATCAATAAAAGATAATTGGAGTGCTTTTTCATGCAACAGGTAATGTTGTGCTTTTTGCATAGAGATAGTTGAAGGACAAGAGATTGATGTAGAAGACTTTATTTTTATCTTTAATGATTGACAAGCTAGTCCGGAGAAGTTTGACCACAGTGACCGGGTGGTCGAAGATGGTTGACACACATAGCCTGGAATGTGAACTGACTCTAAAGTAATGCTTCAGAATCACTCAATAGGTTCAGCTTGACGGCAGATTTTCAACTTAATTTTATTTATCTGTTGTTTGTCACGCTTAGCTAATACGAAATATATATCTTTCCCCTTAATGTCCACAGGCCCAAAAGTCACACAATAGCCGACATGGGTTGCGGTGAAGCGGCTCTGTCGAAACGCATTCCTCACAAGGTGCGGTCGTTCGACCTGGTGTCGGCGGCGCCGGGCGTGGAGACGTGCGACATGGCGCACACGCCGCTGCTGGCGGCGTCGGTGGACGCGGCCGTGTACTGCCTCGCGCTCATGGGGACGGAACTCACGCAGTACTTGGTTGAAGCCAATCGGGTGCTGAAGATGGGGTATGCCACTGATATCTCACTTAACGAGTAGCATTACCAAAAAACGATAGACTTCAAACTATGGACCACCTCGAGAGTTATACCCTTTCAAACAAAAAAAGATTTTTTATAATCAACAACTAACGGAGGACGGAATCCATAATTCGATGGAGAATATACATAAAAAGATATAAATACAGTCAAACATAAAACCTACTTTTTTGAAGTAGGTTAAAACGCAGCTTATAATAAATGAGAGGTACTTTAATTTTTCCATTTGCAAGGAAGTTAAATGACGTTTGCTAATTTAGACAGTATTCTTAAGTGACACACTTAAAAGCGCTGCTTAAATTAAAGTATTATTAAACCCTTAATAATAAACGCGGAGCATCGTCGGAATAGTTAGTCCATCTTTTGTCTTTATTCATCAAATTACAAATTCGAAAGTAAGGAAAAAAAACAAGTTATGATTCTGAACCTTAATGGGTTCATGTCGAAACCATTCCAGTGGATATGTAAAAAAATTAAAACATAATCTACATTGAGATTTGTCTCATTCTCAATGCCGAGACAAAACAGGAATGTCGCAGATAAAGCGACCAGGGCCCGTACCGTGATATCTTAAAACCTTGTTACTATGTATGCGAAGTGTATGAAAGGCGATGGCACCATACTCCATCACGTTCCGATGCGGATTGGCGAGTTCAAAATTATCGCAATTGAATTTCGGACATATAATTATGGAGGTTAGTCAATGATAAAAATGTTATCAGTCTTACTTAAAAAACTTCTCAACCGGTAATCACTGTTTAAGATGCTCTGTCAAATTCTCTGACGTGAAGTGTCACGTGCAAGAACAAGACAGAGAAGTTTAAGCAGTGTCTAAGTTTTGAGCGGCGTTTTTAAGTAAGGCCGTATATATATAAGGAGGGAGATATGTCATATCGCGCCCTCAAGCGGCCCCAGGGACCGTCGCCTGTCTGCGCTCACTGAGCGAGACGCGCGCTATCCCTTTTGCTCTCGTAAAAGTGCTATCTTCTTTCGCACTCCGGCGCAACTCGTGAACATGACGGCACGGGGTCATTTTTAAACATTGTTTTATTACGCGATGGTGCATCTTTCGTAATCTTTGGGTTATGTCATCTTATAAAATCTAAACAATCAGCCTTTTGATAGTTACTGCTGCATAAGCTCTATCCTCTAAGGGCGATAGCGAAAAGCCGTTATAATATTTTTTTAAGATCCGAGTACTAATAACAACCTTTATTAACTTTCCAGTGGTCACCTTCTGATAGCGGAGGTGGAAAGCCGTTTCGACGACGTGGACGCGTTCCCAAAGGAAGTGATGAAGCTCGGTTTCAAGCTCAAGAAGCTGGACAAGCAGCACAAGGTGTTCTTCTTCATGGAGTTTGTGAAGATCAGAGACCCTCCCGCTAAGAAGTCCAGGTTGCCGATGTTGACTTTGAAACCTTGCTTGTATAAGAAGCGGTGAATTAAACTTGTGCCATGTTAGTTTGTCTTTCATTTTAATTTAAGCCTTCCTTCCTTTCCGGAAAGCTTAAAAGACAATGAGTACTTTTCTCACCACCCCCTCGAAGCAAACTCCGCTTCGGAAATATAGTCATCCACGTCTTAGGTATAAAATAAGTAAGGAAAATAATGGTTTGATACAATTTTCCCTTTATGGAATCCTGAATCCGTACCTGCCTACTTACAATAAAATGCAACGCGTTTTAAGAAGGTTTTAGACTGACTTGAGTTGCATTTATAGTTTAGCAGAAACTTAAAGGCGCCACGATCTAAATATCTCTGAAGCACGTCACAGGAAGATAATCGGACGAATACACTCACGGACGTGTACCACAATACTGTCAGGAGCTCGTAGGACTGAAGGATTTCCCTCTTATAAATTTCTGTGGTCAGGAGAGAAAAAGTTTATATTGCAAGAATTTTTCAACCAACTTCGAAAAATGAGGTTCTCAATTCGACTGTACTTATGTAAAAAAAAATGTATGTTTCTTACGCGATTACTCCGCCAACAGGATAGATGACTAGTTTTTATTTATTGTCCTGTTAAAACGTGGCCCAAAATATAGCTGATTAATGAAAAGAAAATTAAAATCTGATCACCAGCAACTTATAAGCATTTCAATATCATGCTAGACAGAGAGGCGAAACAGCAAATCGTGACGTATAAATTCTATTCTGATAAGTAAGGCGTGACGTCATTTTTTGGTTTGTGGGAAAGGGACAGAGTTAGCTATACCAAAGACTTTAAACGCTTATATATTATTTATCATTAATAACCGGTTTAAATTATTTTTTCAATAAACATACTACGAGGGCTGCACTAAAAGTATCGGGAATGGAATATTTCCACTGTTTCTGTTATATTAAAATCTTTTTAATTGAAAACTCCTTGGTTTTTAAAATCGAATACCATTTATTTATATAAAAAAAGATTCTCGGTCTTGTCACAAGGTTTTGTCAAACTTGTTTAGTCGTTGAGAAAATGGAATTGACTCGAGAAATTTCAAGAGCGATGATTTATTATGACTTTCGAAGTGGTTTAACACAAAAACAGTGTGTTGACCGGATGATTTCTGCATTTGGTGATGAAACCCCATCCAAAACCACAATTTATCGCTGGTTTGCTGAATTTCAACGTGGACGTGTCAAGCTCAGTGATGATCCCCGTCAAGGTCGTCCAAAAACTGCAGTCACCCAAGAAAACGTTGATGCTGTGCGTAAGCTGATTGAGGAAGATCGACATGTGACATACCGCGAAATTCAGGCAACTTTAGACATTGGCATGAGTCAAATACAAATAATCTTGCATGAACAATTAGGTGTAAAAAAGTTGTTTTCCCGATGGATACCGCATTCGCTCTGTGAAGAGCAAAAAGCGGCTCGCGTTACTTGGTGCGTCAGAACTCTCGAAAGATTCCACGCAGGATCTTCAAATGCTGTATACAACATCGTATCAGGTGACGAATCCTGGATATACGCGTACGAACCCGAAACAAAAAACCAGTCACGAGTTTGGGTGTTCGAAAATTAGTTAAAGCCAACAAAAATTGTTCGTTCACGGAGTGTTGCAAAAAAAATGGTGGCCACGTTTGTCTCCAAAACCGGCCATGTTACGACTATTCCTCTTGAGGGACAAAGAACGGTTAATGCAGAATGGTATGCTAGCATTTGTTTGCCACAGGTCGTTTCTGAACTCCGTAAAGAGAACTGCAACCGCCTCATCATCCTCCATCACGATAATGCGAGTTCTCACACCGCGCACAGAACAAAAGAGTTTTTAGAGCAAGAAAACATAGAATTATTAGACCATCCGCCGTACAGCCCCGACCTAAGCCCTAATGATTTCTATACTTTCCCTAAAATAAAGAATAAATTGCTTGGACAGAGATTTTCATCACCTGAAGAAGCTGTGGACGCCTACAAAACGGCCATTTTGGAGACCCCAACTTCCGAATGGAATGGTTGCTTCAATGATTGGTTCCATCGTATGGCAAAATGTGTCAAATGTCGCGGAGAATACTTCGAAAAGCAATAAATATATTTTTAAATAGTAATGTTGTGTCACTTCCTTGATTCCCGAAATTTTCAGTGCCGCCCTCGTATACTACACTACTACTCAATATAAAGGGGGAGGCCTTCGTCCAGCAGTGGACGTTTTATGGCTGACGACGACACTACTACTACTATATTAATACTATATTTACTTAAATTCTTCATCAAAGAAGGTTCAACGATTTAAACATCAGTCATCTACCCTATTATGCATAGATTTTGATGTTTTTTTTTTTGTTTTGTAGGTTTGATACTTCAGAGCACTTCAGCGTAGTTCGATCCCCAAGCCGCCTGCCAAGAGTGGGGATTATGGCAACCCCTCCCTTTTAAGGGGTAGGCTTTCGTCCAATAGTGGCTGTTGAAGAGTAGGGCCTTCGCTTTTCTGTGGTTGATGACCATACAAAAAAATATATAAGTTTATTTTATTTTATTAATTAATAAAATAATAGTACATTATGATACGAGTGTGCTATGTTGGTCATTACACTAGAGGCGGTATTATGCGCGCGAGCCGCAGGCGAGCGCGATAAGAAAGCCGAGAGCGTAATGACTAATAGCACAAGAGTTCCATACGACTGTTTTCGTCACACTTGCGAGGAAAAAACAATTTTTTTTGATAATAATCAACCACACAGCGAAAACGTCAACAAACATTTGAGGAAAATGGCGCCCAAATCAGTAATGCGCGCGCAGGTTGACATTTACTTCAGCGGCATAAGAACTCTTTGTTGGTATTACAAAAAAACTGTAAGTATTACTCGGCTATATTAAGAGTGCTTCGTACACGTACGTCTAATTGCAGTCACGTACAAACTTGACTTTACCGGGTTATACCTATTATAGTACAAGTGCCGTAATGTAAAGTAAAAAGCACGCGTGTATAATAGCTTGGATTATGAGCCTAAAAGCGATGTAATAAGATCTACTTTACGAGCAAGTGTGATGAAATAGTACATTATGATACGAGTGTGCTATGTTGCTCATTACACTAGAGGCGGAATTATGCGCGCGAGCCGCAGGCGAGCGCGATAAGGAAGCCGAGAGTGTATTGAAACATAGCACAAGAGTTTCATACGACTGTTTTCATCACACTTGCGAGGAAAAAACAAACTTTTTTTTGATAATAATCAATCACACAGAGAAAACGTCAACAAACATTTGCGGAAAATGGCGCCCAAACCAGCAATGCGCGCGCAGTTTGACATTTACTTCAGCGGCATAAGAACTCTTTGTTGGTATTACAAAAAAAACTGTAAGTATTGCCCGGCTATATTAAGAGTGCTTCGTATACCTACATCTAATTGCAGTCACGTACAAACTTGACTTTACCAGGTTATACCTATTATAGCACAAGTGCCGTAATGTAAAGTAAAAAGCACGCGTGCGTAATAGCTTGGATTATGAGCCTAAAACCGATGCAATAAGATCCACTTTACGAGCAAGTGTTTTGAAAAATAAATAAATACATAGAGATAATAATATATTAAGTGGTAAGCATTTTATTTTTATCAAATGCATAAAATCTGTGCAATACGTAATAAATTTGGATAAAATTTTCAATAAAAAGAATTATAATAGAAAAAAGTTTTATTTCAAACAAGTAACAAATTATAGTCATTTATTGCCTTACAATTCTATTGAACACTTCATGAGGCATCGTATTATCATCTTTACCACTCAAGTTATTCTTGCTTAATTATTAAATATCACTGATTCAATAAATCTAATGTTGGCTTTACGATCCCAGAGCGAGAGTTCGCTAAACAGGGTGTCTGACCACAGCTCACTAGATGGTCAGTGACGGCGTCGTCGAAAACTGTTTATAGTTTTTTTCACATAAGTAATTCATTTTATTTTCACTTTTAAATTACACTTTTAGTTCTTCCATTGTAATGAAGTGCAGTTTTAAAAAAATAAAAGGAAGTATAGGTTATAAGAATTTTAATCTCTCTCTTGTTGTAAAATAGATGTCCTACCTAGTGTTTTAAAGAATTTGCCTATACTGATAATTTCCTATATGGAAGTGGTAACCTTACGGATCCCTAATATCGAAAGTCAAAAGAAGAATATTTTATTAGAGAAATCTAGCCACCATGAAGACTTCCGCAGTGGAGATTGCTTGAAGCTTCCAGAAGCCGACACGTTCACTGGAGAGCTTCTGTACCAGATGCAGACACAACCATGGGACACCAGATTTGCTTGTAGTTCTCGCAACCAGAAGTAGGCACGACATAGGACACCAGGGTTGCTCGGAGTTTCAGCTCCCCGAAGCAGGAATACGGGTCTTGAGGCAGAGTCACGACATAGGACACCAGGGTTGCTCGGAGTTTCAGCTCCCCGAAGCAGGAATACGGGTCTTGGGGCAGAGTTCCCCAAGAACTGGAGCTGGCAACCGTCTAGGGAATCTGAAATAATTTGTGATGAGAAAAGAAAAAGGAACAATGAAGGGCCTAAGGTTTGCCCAGTAAGAGATCAAATCGGACCAACTCGTCCAAAATTAAGACTGGGTTAAATTTAATCACAATAACCCTTAGGGCATAAGTATCATTGATCTCAGTAGTAGTTGTAGAATCAGAATCCAAAAACAGAATCCCGCACCAGGGATGGAAGTCTCCCTTATATACGGATTTTGAAAGTATTCTAGAGCCATTTCTAAAATTCTCTGCAGCCTGAAATTTTGTTCACAGAGCGGAGAGGTCCTATTAATAATATAAAAGACCTTACCCAAAAATACTCCATGTAGTCGAGATTTCCAGGCAAACCTCTTTTCACGAAACTACATGGAGACTACAGACGGTCAAATTTGACAACTGTCAAGATTGACAGCGCTTTGTTTACCTAATTTTAAACCAATATTCAAGTAAAACCAATAAGTTATTTCACAATCTAACTACACCAGATGAACCACAAAAATTCGCTCTCCAATCGATGTAAGTTTCATGCAGATCGAAGAGGTACCAGGAAAATTTATTATTTCCAAAATTAATCCGAAAACGTCGATCCCGGCACCAGAAGAGCATGAAAGATTCAGCATGCGGACCCAAAGAACGCCCGTATGCCGACAAACCAGGAAAACATTGGTTCCTAGCAGGAGAAATCGTGTGAACACGAAAGAAGGAAAATTATAACAACTTGCCCTAAACATACAAGGTAAAAGAAGGCACCTAACTTTCTACAAGGGCCTAATCTAAGACGAACATCATGCCTCAAAAACGAGATGTGAGAAACATTATCCAAATAAAGAAAAGTAATACATAAAAGTGTGTTATACAAGCATGTTCAGCTATTAGGAAGCTAAACACAGGAATTACCTATAAAATAGTAAGTCAATAGGTACCCGTAGGGAAGCATATCCCTACACCATAACATCCTCGGCCTCCGCTCGGAGATTTTCTACTTTTGCTATTAGCATCATCTGAAATTCGAATATTTGCATAAAAAATTACATCACATTTAAAAAACATTCAAATAAGTCCTTATATAATACCTCAGGGCGAGAATGTTTACCCTTTGCTCGTTTTAAAGTTATTTAGTTGACATTTACAGCCTTCCTTAAAAACCCTGACTGGGTTACTAGTAGGTACGTCAGTAGAGTGTCAGAGTTAATGTGCCGCTCGAAGCTTTTAGTTAAGAGTTTTTAGTCTCACTTTAGCTAACTTAACGATCGACAAGTTGACGGCTCGAACTCATCGGTGGGCGCGGCTAAAAAGCATGCTCTCTTCATCAAACAAACTGTGGGAAAGGGAGAATGAAAGATAAATGAGCGCGCAAATTTTTTTTTGTCGACCTTTGGCTGCAGTAATGTGGTTGAATAAACTCTGAGTTAATTTATTCCAACTTAAGTTATTTGAAATGTTTATGGACTAAACTATGCCGCTGGATAAATTATTTTAGAGGTTTCGTATTTCTTATGTTACTTATTTACGTCCAATGTGGCGTTAAAATTGAGCTAAAATACAAGATGTTTCCTGGCTCATAACTTTCATGTTTATTAACTTTTTACTTTCGTAATAATTTACAATCCTAGATAATGAAGAGATTAATCGATATAATACTTAGTCTTGGACCTACAAAATTACATAGTGGAGTAGTAATACTACCGCGTTTCTATGGAGAAGTGACCAACTTGTCTACTCTTAATAAATGAAATGCTTTAAAATTCATTCTTAATGCGGTAAAGAACCCCGTACTTTGGTGATACGAACGAAATACGGACTTTCCTGTTGTACAAATATTAAGATCCTCGTTCTTCTGTAGTCGGATAAACATGAGTTGATGTTACGTGTACTGACCCTCGCAGCGCTAACAAGATGGTCGGCGGCGGTTCTCGACAGATGCGAGATGGAGGCGGCGAGATCCTCCGCGGACGCCTTGGCGAGGTCTTCTATCCGCTTGTACCCCGCGCGCAGCAGCTGCAGCGCGCGGGCCTGGGGGACACGGTACGTAGCATCAGCGTCATAGGCCTACCTAGGAGAGCTTTTGGGCCATATCGATCCGAAAGCTCTTTTCGGCTCAGTTGCGGGTTGGTAAATTCATATTCGCCGTTTAATTTGTTCTCCGGACATAGTCCCACGCTTGGCTGGCGGGGACTAGGCGGGGGGATCGCATGATGCTCACCACCATTAACCGAGATTTCTAGATGCAGTTTTAGGACACACCCAGGTCCGGGCCCGTGGCGACGAGCCCTACAGCTAGATTATTATTGACCGAAGCAAAGCGAAGGTGTCCAAGTCTACTGGGGTAGATCGCCTGTTGCTGTATATTTGTTCGACGATAACATGCCGACTGTTAATCCGATCTTTATGAAATTTTGTAAACAAGTAGTACGTGCAAATACAATGACCAAGTTCTAATATAAGCTAAATTTGACATGGTTTTTGGAAGATGTGGAGGACGCGAGGTCTCAGTTCGCTGCGAACTACTAGTTGAGTACCTTCCTGACGTTGGGCAGTTCCATGAGTTGGTGGAGCTCTGGCGCGGCGCAGTGCTGCAGGCGCGGCGCCAGCTCGGCCAGCAGCGCGCGGAAGGGCCACAGCGGCTCCAGCTCCTATAGTAGTACCTTCCTGACGTTGGGCAGTTCCATGAGTTGGTGGAGCTCTGGCGCGGCGCAGTGCTGCAGGCGCGGCGCCAGCTCGGCCAGCAGCGCGCGGAAGGGCCACAGCGGCTCCAGCTCCTATAGTAGTACCTTCCTGACGTTGGGCAGTTCCATGAGTTGGTGGAGCTCTGGCGCGGCGCAGTGCTGCAGGCGCGGCGCCAGCTCGGCCAGCAGCGCGCGGAAGGGCCACAGCGGCTCCAGCTCCTCGCAGAACCTGTGCGCCGCCGCCGCGAGCGCGGCCGCCGACGTCATCAGCGCCTGCACCGCGCCGCGCGCTATGCAGTACCTATCCGACGACAACACGTTGGAGCTACCATCTTAAAGACGCAGCGTGGGCGGAACGGTCTTTACCATAAGACCTCATGAGGACCACGGAACGCCGGTACAACACTTGCTTAATAAATAGATACATTTCACACAGCGCCATCTAGCCCCAAAATAAGCAAATGTACTATGGGAACCAGAATACTAATAAAATACTTATATAGTTTTTTTTGTAAATAGATACTTTCTTATAATACATACAACAGACAACACCCAGATATAGAACACACATCGTTGTTTCACATTTCACATTTTTTCGTGTAGGTATATAATGAATTATAATTATTGCTTTTACCGATTTTACACGACTAATTCAATGAAAGAAAGATTTTTTTTTATGCAGGCAATTTTATCAAAATAAGAAGACAGATGCAATAAGATTGAAAAAGTTAGTTTCTGATAAGGATTACTTACTTTTCCGCAACTGTAGCAAAAGGCACTTGCCTCCACAAATCGTGCAACATTAACGCTAGATAGAAACGGCTTATTACTTTCTCAGGTACATTCTATAAAAGAAAACCCTATTATTATTATTATTACATACAGAAAAACAAATATAATTGTGAACTAAAATAATCATGAAAGTTACACCTTACAGTAATTGATTTTCCAGTCATCATTCTTATAGCATTCATTTCTGTTATACCCAAAATTTTTGCCGTTTGTATGCCCTCGTCGTCTAAATTACAATACTGAAAAAATAACAGTGAAATACTTTGTTAAAATCTTTTACATCATTTTCCAATGTATAGCAAAAACAAGATAGGCCCATACATTCCTCCTTGAGGCACACCAATGTATACAATACCAGTTTCCAATGAAATATGATCCTTACCAGCGAGTAATAGTGTCTATAATCAGGCTTGATGCCGGCAGCGTCATGAGGAGTGACTAGATATAGAAGGTGTAAGCTTCCCATCAATACGAGAGAGCGAGACGCTACTTCGAGATCTTTGAGCAACTGCTTGGCTGTTGACAGGTCTATACAACCTATGTAAAGTGAAACAGATAAAAATAAACATTTGATCGACCAAATCGTAACTATTTAAATAGATAGTTTTTTTTAATTAAAAAATCTATTCTGAGGCGCCAATTTATGTACTGGAATTTTAAAAATAAAAGTGCTTATCTAAGTATCAATCCAGCTCCAAAACTAAAACGTTATTTTATCTTTATAAAGAGTAATTAATAAAAAGACATAAATTGGTCCTTCTAGCCTAAAATAAAATTATAATTGCTATTAAAATTATGCTATTGGTTTCTTGTTGCCGACGTCGTTTCTAATCTAAAGGTATTCTTACCTTTGATCGCAGCTCGTCCCAGCTTGCTGACAGCTAATAAACTGTCTTTGTACACATAGCAGTCTTCTGTGCCCGGTTTCAATTCGTCCTTCTTGGTGGTCTCGTTCAATATCTCCAACGCGCCGGAGCGTAACAGGGAGTGGAGTGAGGAGTCACATAGGGACTTTATGTCTACAGGCGAGCTAGAAATAATAGAAACTGTTTCAAACATTTTAATTGCAATACGTCCCAATTCGTAAATATGTCTCATTCCTGCAAAAAACCCATTCTCAGAGCGTCTAATTCGCAAAATGTTTGAAACAAACTTAGCGACATGTAGCATGCATTTAACAATTTGGGTTATTTACGATCAAAAAATATACAAGATTTAAAAGAAATATATCTTAAGAAGTTCAGCCCTGGTAATGTTTCCTGTAAAACACCAGATGATAAAGATGTTTATTTGATGGACAAATTAGTCACGATCATCTTAACTACCCTCAATTTTAAGTAAAGTTTTTAACTAATGGACATAAGCTTCATGCCTCTTTCACCTGTACAGCGTCATATTAGCTAATAATATTCGGTAGTACCACAGATCTTTAGGTGACTTTATGGCAGCGATAAAAGGTAACGAAGGCATATCTTATTGCTATTTTTTTAATCTGTAAAGTCTAAGAATGACGGTACCTCCTCACCTGTCATCTCCCGTATGCGTTATCGCCAGCAGCGTAGTTCCCAGCAAGTCCCACAGGTGGGCGCGCGTGCAGGCGAGCTTCAGCGACACCGCGCTCAAGATGAGCCCGTCCACAGAGTCCGCGAGCACGCTGCGCGCGGCCGCGATGCCGCCCGACAGCACCGACCGCAGCTGCGGCCACTCGTGCGCGTTGCAGATTATTATACTTTCACCTACAATATTTGTTATACAGTTAAGTGACGAGACAAGAGAGATGTTCGCCTGGTGGTTAGCGTCACGTCTACCCATAACAGCAGCAGTGCTAGAATTGTGAACTGCCGAACAAAATCCTGCGCCGCACTGCACTGCGCTCGTCACCTGAGATATTAGATGTCTCTTCACGCCCAGTAATTTATCTGGTAACATTGCCCTTTAAACCGAAACACAGTATATCTATGTAGTATACATATATATTGGTCCGTGCATGACGGGACATCGCTGTCGCTGACGTATTTTATTGTTCGTTGTGTTACCTTACCGGGTCACCGGTGTGGTGAACGGCTAGCTCGAGGGGTAGTGGGTTCTGTGTGCGCTCTGCGGGCCTGCCTCTGGCGGGTGAGATGGGGTTAGACCTACCTATCCGAGATAACTAATTCTAACAAGGGCGCCACCAGCACGATAATGCTGGGAAATGAGACAAGGAATTAGCGTCCAAATCTTATGTATTGTAAAATATGTTCTTCAATTTCTTACCATTGTACATCAATGACGGTTCTGTTAGTTATAGGTACATTCTTTAAGATATTTCTATTATGTTAGTACATTTGTTAAACAATGTAAAATCAAGTACTTAGGTACTAGGTTAAGTATAGATAAGTTAAACCTTTAATATTGTAGTTCTAAGTTTTAAAGTTACACCAAAGGATTGAGACAGAAGGGCCAGTTCTGCTCGTTGAAGTTAAATTTACAATTCTTGATCACATAATTTCTAGTTAAAGTCCAAAAACATTCTAGGTTCTTTCTTCGTTGTAGACACTTGACTGACGTGAGAAAATTAAGAGAAAATTGACATACCAAATGCGCGTGGCATTAATATTGATTAATTGAGCTTCACCAAGACATATTTCTGCTTCTAAATGTTATTGCGACGTATTCACGTCGAAATCAAAATGGTAGGCTACGAGTCATTTCGCAGACATGGACGCTTTACAAGCACAAACACTAAACCAAAACAAAAGAGCGGCGGAATCTGCAATAATGACAACGACGTTACTTCTAATTCTACTATAATTTAGGTACGTGGATTTGGAAACAAGACGAGATGGGTTTCTTACCAATCCACCGCTTTGGACCTCATGGAATTGTTGGTGGCCATGCTATCATTAACTGCACTGCAACCATCCCAAGTACTGTGGAAATCAGTGAAAATGATAATCCTCGCTTCAATCTCCAGCGGGCAACGAATCAGGTTGAAAACCAAGTAAAATAACTTACTATTCTGCGGTGTGGTATTTAATTCACAGGAGCGGATTATTCGCCCGCTTACTCCATCAAAAACCAAAGTTAAAAAGGATGTTGCCAGGACTTGCCGGCGTAAAAACAAACAAAACTTTTCTTTCTGAATCGATAAATCAATAAAGGGCTGTTGAACCTAATGAATTCTGTTCTCAATGAAAAAATTACAGGAATCTACGAAATGTCAATGTCAACGTTATTACGTTACTTACTCTATGGTCAACATCTCAAACGTCATACTGTCAAGCGATATGTAAACAAAATCATAAGGGTTTCTAAAACGAAAGTTTTATAAAAAGATGTGTAAAATATTGTGATATCCCACACAAAATGATAAGCCACATCATATTTAACAAGTTATTATGTTCCACCGGCGTTCTTCAGTGAGGAAGGACTCCTGAAGATACGAAGCAAATGACAACAAAAATGTTTCTAGATTCTCTTACTTCTTTGCCTGAAGAACCCCTTCGACTGATGGGAGAAAACCCACAGGATACGTCTGAGCGTCGAAGAACACAAAACAAAGGTTTGCAACAAAAAACATGATAAGGTTTTTGCAATGCAACAGTTGCACCGTATGTAAACTCAAATGTTAGAAAGGTAGGGTATTACATGGAGGATGTCTTAAGTGAGTTGTGGTGTGTGTGTAGTTACCGGAGGACCAAAGACACCGTCATAACTCTCAGGGTTTGCAAGTTTAATTGACAACGACACGACGTCCTACGTTTGTTGAATGCACATCGCTCTAAGAACTGGTATCCGATGGGGAAGATATGGTCTTGAATAGCGACCACGAACCGGAAGGCGCAGAGTAGGAGGACCGACGACATTGTGAAAGTCGCGGACAACTGGTTGATACGAATGGCAGGTTGTCGGACAGTGTGGCGGACCGACCGCCGTTGTTCAGCATATTATTCGGGCTTATGATGATGAGTTACCGGAGGCGGCGTGCCCGGCGCGGCCGGCGCGGCCCGCCATCTGGCGGTAGGCGGCGAGCGAGAGGAAGTCCCGCGCGACCCGCGGCGCGCGCACCACCACGCGCGCCGCCGGCAGGTTCACGCCCGCCGCCAGCGTCGACGTGCAGCACACCACCGACAGCACGCCCGACCTGACCACACACGCAAACACACCCCTCACAATCACATAGACGTAGAGTACAGTGATAGTGTGAGGGACACTCGCCTCTACATTAACACACACAATCATTAGCCAGAAGACGTCTACTGCTGAACGAAGGCCTCCCCCTATTTTGTTGCCACAACCCACGCTTGGCAGGCTTGAGGATCCCGGAATGCTAACCGATAGCGTCGCTAGTGGAGAATTTAGAATTACCATTTCTGCTGACGTAGTTTATTCGTTAGCAGTTCCGATTTTCCCCACCTGAAGGGCTAAGTTGGTGGCACTGTATGTCATCGTCAGGCAATGCCTATAAACCCTATTGTCAGGCGGTACATATACCTCGCTCGCGCCAAACACAAACTCCAGTATAGTCAATGCGCGAGTTCCGTTGATTTATTGTCAAAAATGAAATCGAAATTGTACTCATTATTATTTTATTTTATTTTATTTGGACAACCAACAGCCTTCATATGGAGAAGGTAAAAACAGTATAATGAGTACAACTAGGCTGAACTAGGCCAACAAAGGTTACCACTAATAGAAAGAATAGAGCTAACATGCAACAAGAACAAATGTTACCAAAACCAGAAAACACTAACGAGTTTTTGCTGTTCCACAGAAAGTTGTCACTCGCCTTGGACGATTTGTATGTGAACCTACTGAACAGCAGATTTTTCCTTTGCTATATCAGGGTCAGTCCAATACCTTAGAAAATATGCAATAAAAAATCTATTGCTACGATGATTCCGGATGTGACCATGTTGAACCGGTTCAGCCTCCGACGCTGCGCGATCATGAACCGTATTGCGGCGCGATAAAATGCACAGTCTTAAAAACCATAGTTATTAAATGTGCTGGCTGGTGTCTTGCTCCAGCAGCGCGCGCTCGTCGCCCGCGAGCCCGGCGTGGTGGTAGGCGACCCCGCGCCGCACGAGCTGGTGGTACCTGAAGGCTTGCTCCAGCAGCGCGCGCTCGTCGCCCGCGAGCCCGGCGTGGTGGTAGGCGACCCCGCGCCGCACGAGCTGGTGTTACCTGAAGGCTTGCTCCAGCAGCGCGCGCTCGTCGCCCGCGAGCCCGGCGTGGTGGTAGGCGACCCCGCGCCGCACGAGCTGGTGTTACCTGAAGGCTTGCTCCAGCAGCGCGCGCTCGTCGCCCGCGAGCCCGGCGTGGTGGTAGGCGACCCCGCGCCGCACGAGCTGGTGTTACCTGAAGGCTTGCTCCAGCAGCGCGCGCTCGTCGCCCGCGAGCCCGGCGTGGTGGTAGGCGACCCCGCGCCGCACGAGCTGGTGTTACCTGAAGGCTTGCTCCAGCAGCGCGCGCTCGTCGCCCGCGAGCCCGGCGTGGTGGTAGGCGACCCCGCGCCGCACGAGCTGGTGTTACCTGAAGGCTTGCTCCAGCAGCGCGCGCTCGTCGCCCGCGAGCCCGGCGTGGTGGTAGGCGACCCCGCGCCGCACGAGCTGGTGTTACCTGAAGGCTTGCTCCAGCAGCGCGCGCTCGTCGCCCGCGAGCCCGGCGTGGTGGTAGGCGACCCCGCGCCGCACGAGCTGGTGTTACCTGAAGGCTTGCTCCAGCAGCGCGCGCTCGTCGCCCGCGAGCCCGGCGTGGTGGTAGGCGACCCCGCGCCGCACGAGCTGGTGTTACCTGAAGGCTTGCTCCAGCAGCGCGCGCTCGTCGCCCGCGAGCCCGGCGTGGTGGTAGGCGACCCCGCGCCGCACGAGCTGGCACAGCTCCGCGCCGGCGCCCTCCGCGCGCAGCGCCGCCTGCAGCCGCGCGCGCTCACGGCACATGGCCTCCGGAACCGCGCTTTGTCTAAAAATAATAATTTAAATAAGTCACAGGAAAAACAAGTATAATGTACGGGTCGAAACGAAACCAATGAGCCCAAACTTGAGGAATTTACCTCGTTTACTTTAAACTCATCATCTTATCGCATCTTTCGTAATCTTTGGTGTAAGCTAACTTACTGTAACAAAGTCGCCATTGTATCGAATATAATCCAGGTATTATAATGAGCCAGTTATACGTGCGAGGTCGTCGTGACCGTGACTCACTGCTTGTGCACCGTGCAGAGGAGCGCGGCGACGTTCTCGCAGTTCCGCTTGGTGGGGCAGAACACGAGGCAGGCGCCGGCGCCCGCCCACACCAGCGCGCCCAGCCGGTCCGGGTCCAGGCGCTGCTCGCTCGGACTGTACTGCACCAATATGCACGCTATTCATACAAGTATTTGCGATAATATAATATTACCAACAATTTATTTTTTACAAATTACTCTATTGCAGAGACCGCCTAAGGAAGGACCACTCATTCGCCAGTTATTCAACGGCAAGCAGTAGTGGTCAAGCATTATAGGCAGGTGTGAAGCTAACCACCAGGCGAACCTGTCGCTCGTCTCGTCAATCCATTGCATAAAAAACAAGATTATACTCACATCACAAGTGACTTTTTTATAGGGCACAATCTCCAGCGAGTCCCCAGTCTTTATCTTATATAGCATGTCGTCTAGCTTGACGTATTCGTCAAGCTGGACTGGCCGGAACTGACGCTGGAAGATCTCGGCTCGAAGAAAGGTGGCCAGTTGCGGCAGGTTGCCGATTGTTGCACTCATGCCTACAATCTGGATGTTTTCTGGAAAGTAATCAATGATTTCTGGAAAACAATAAACGTTTTCTGGAAAATATTCAGTGTTTGCTGGAAAGTAATTAACGTATTGCGGAAAATATTCAGTGTTTACTGGAAAGTAATTAACGTTTTGTGGAAAAAATTCAGTGTTTCTGGGTAACAATGAGTGCAGAAAATTTTTCATTAATTATCATAAACAGGATTAATTTCATTATGGCTAAATTACCTAGCTAGACTAAGCTTCTGGATACCGCCCTCAAAAGTACTTACTGAAAAAAATTCCTCAGAAGAAAAGTAGATGAGGCAGACGGCTTGGGGATCACACAATTGTGATCCCCAAGCTGCCAGCCTAGCGTGGCGATAATGACAACCCCTCACTATTAAGGGGGAGGCCTTCGTCCAACAGTGGACGTTTTCTGACTGATGATGAACTGTTGTCTGCTGTGGGCTGTTGGACGAAGCCCCCCCCCCCCTTAATAGTGAGGGGTTGCCATAATCCCCACGCCTGGCAGGCGCTTGGGGATCGCAGAATCACCACCACAGCCACCGTTAACGCAGAGGACGCTGCTGCCTGTCCTCTGGTGATTCTGGTTGCAGTTTTAGGACATACCCAGGTTTAGGTCCAGGATCAGGTACTTACGATTTGTAAATATGACGGTAGATAACAACGTTTCAAGGGTTCCTCCGCGGCCCTTCTCGCCAATCAAATGCAATTCGTCTACCTGCAAACAAACTAAACTAGAACAAAGTGGAAGAGGCTAAAGAGTTAAAGATTTTGACTAAGAACTAGAAAACTTGGCAACAGATGCCAAGTAAAAGCAATGTATTTAGTAAGAAGTGAATGCATAATATTTTGTTCTTTAGAAGACGCTATTTTGTGCGTCACCACTACTTGGCGCACCATTTAGAGAAGCACTCCGAAAGATGCTGTGAAATGCTGTCATTGGGAGCCTAATTACTTTGGCATTATGTATCTCCACTGCCAATGGCAACTTTAATAAGTGCATTCTTATATGTAGCAAGTTCATAAATACCACAATTAATCCAATTTCATTCAAGCGGCCTAGCTCAATCAAGCTGCGGACCAGCGCTAGTCCTTTCTCTATGGTAGCCATATAGATGCTGTTCTTTTTCCGTCTCTTCTTGGGAGGAATATGGCCTTTGCCCGCTGCATACTCTTCGACAAGGAAGTCCAGTTGTAGTGCAAATGGTGATAATGACCAGATCTGTAAGAAAATGCACAGCTATAAAAGTAGACAAGGTATTATGAGGAACCAAAATATTTAATGTAAGCTTAACGATGGAATCACATTACGCCAGTCTGTTAATAGTACACTGCTGGAAATAGGCCCACCACACTAGCCCAGTTGCGGGTCGGTGGATTCACATCCGCCATTAAATTCCTTCTTTTTTTTTTGTACTGTCACTTAACGAGACGAGCAACACGTTCGCCTGGTGGTAAACGTCACACCTGCCACGAACAGTAGCAGTGCCAGAATTGTGAACTTGCGCACACAATCCTGCGCCGCACTGCACTGCGCTCGTCACCCTGAGATATTATATGTTAAATCTCTTCGTACCCAGTAATTTCTCTGGTAACATTGCCCTTCAAACCGGAACACAGTAATGCTTGCATACTACTGCTTGGCGGTTGAATAACAGGCAAAGGTGTGGTACTTCCCCAGGCGGACTCTGCAGTAGAGGCCTACCACTACAATAAAATTCTCCGGACGTATGCAGGTTTACCCATATTGTTCTCCTTCACCGAAAAGCCAATGGTTTGAAAATCCATACATAAACCCAAAAGAGCTCATTGATACAGGCCTGGGTTTGAACCTGCAACCTCACAATTTCAAGTCGACCGGTCTCTCGATTAGGCTACCACGGTTATGTCAGTTGTTTATAAGTTACATATATTGTTACAAAAAGAGTAATAATGACGCACTGATAGCCTGGTGATCGTTGGACTCCATAGTTGGTCTACAACCGCTCAAGGTGACTTTGCATTGCAATAAACTTATTTTCTTACCTTTTCCTGCACAATAGCTACAAATGGCAGTATAAACAGTGCATTCTTCTTCCTGACAATCACTTCTCTCAGCATCAGCACCTCAGCGACCAAGGTCTTGCCTCCGCTTGTTGGAAGAGCATAAATAAGATTCCGATGCTGCTTGATTGCTTCCAAGTTTAAGCATTCTTCCTGCCACTCTGTTGTTATAAAGTAAATTTGAAATTTATTTAAACTAATAACTCAAACTGAAGGAGAATGTCAGTGATTTATATATTACTAGCTGAAGCTGATACCCGCTACTTCATATGTGTAGAGTTCGGCCTTCGGCCTCGCTACTATGTCCCGCTCCAGGAACACAAAAAATTTTCTAAATCGATCCAGCTGTTTACACACTCTTTAAACCTTCCCTGAACTTTGACAAATATTTTAAGATCAAAATTAGCCAAATCGGTCCTGTAATTCTCGAGTTTTAGCAAGACAAACAAACAGCAATTGATTTTTATATAATACATTTTGTAGACTGGAAGTAGTACCTTTGGTGAACAATTTGAGCATACATTTAATCATCTAACCAAAAAAGTATCACAAATAAGTTGACTAATGGCAGCACATGTAATCTGTATAAGTGTAGGCTCTAACAAGAATTAACTCTGATCATCATAAAGAAACAAAATTATATTATAGCTTTGAGTAGAAATTAATACCACTGTAAAACGGCTGTCAAAACAATGTTGTAAAGCAATTATATGGAAAACCGCTGTGGCCAGTTTCACACATAATTGTATAGAAACTATGACGAAAAAATGCCAATCATTGGTCACACATTTGAAGTAAATTGCTCTAAATGCCATTTTGCAACAGATTAAAATTGATCTAATTAATTAATTACGATGCAATGTGGTTTGGTTTCCGACACGTCTATTTAAATTGTCTTTTTGAGTATTCTGAGTTTAAAAACATGTATATTGGTAGAATTGTTATTAAGCGCATTTACACTTAATGCCTGCTAGCGCGGCCCATCTCAATTCCGTTCTATTCACTTCTCTCTTCATAGGTACAACAAAACAGTTCTGTTAAATAAAGCAGGCCGAATCTAGATAACATTGGCACAAGTCCGGGATAAGTGGCGTACAAGATGAGAGGACTACGCTCAGCACTGGGCGATTACAGGCTGAAAAAGTTGATGTTGATGATATATTACTTACCATAAAACTTGTCTATGTTTCTATAAGTCTTGAATAAGTCTTTGGTCAGTGGAGGTAGTCCATAGAATCCTTCACTTACATTATTCGGCATCACAACTGTGTTAGGTTTTGTAAATTCTTTCTTTGATTCATTATCTGCCATCACAATCCCACTTTCTTTTATGTCTAGTAAAAATGAGTCTTTAGTTTCAAATAGCGAGCTTTTATCACATTTATTTGGCTCTGACAATTTGCATATTGACTCATTTATTGCATCAAAACTTTGTTCAATGCTTTCTTTGAATTCCTTCTCTATTTTCGACTGGTTGTGCACGTAATTTGACTGTTCTAGCTTTGAGTAGAACATGTCATCAGATATATCATCAATCTCTTGGATTGCAACCATGTTAGACACTTCTTTATTGGACAGTTTATTCGTATTATTATTTACGACTAGGGACTCCCAATTCTCGATGCCTCTGACGATCGAGCTGTTTATAACATCGGGAGAACACGGAATATCAACCGAGGAATCATTATTACTATTGTTACTTTCACTCAGGTACTCCACTTGATTACACGGTAAATGTGGCGAATCACACCTTTTAGATGAGTTCGCAATCGGTGATTTGAAGTTGATTGGGCTACAATTAGCAAGGAAATTAACGTTTTCATGATTATTTTGGCGCAATATTCTTCCTGTGCCGAGTCTACGACGCTTTGGCGTGGAGGTTGT
Source organism: Erannis defoliaria (assembly GCA_905404285.2). Taxonomy (NCBI): domain Eukaryota; kingdom Metazoa; phylum Arthropoda; class Insecta; order Lepidoptera; family Geometridae; genus Erannis; species Erannis defoliaria. The sequence goes on along the minus strand of FR990072.1, from coordinate 19,611,284 downwards.
GTCTGTGTCGTGTTGTGTTGAGATTCGTGTGTTATTTGAGTACATGGTTTTAGTTGATTTTCTTTTTCAGACACATTTCATTACACTATTACAATATGATCACTTCCGGTATTATAATTGATTTACTATCATATAATTTCATTTAATCGCGCCGAACCGCGTCATTTTCAAAATAAACAAACATATGATATATGACATTGACAGCTTACATGGCTTTGACTTTGACATATAAGTTTCCATTCAAAAATCTTAAAAAATATTTTATTGTCAAAATCGACAGGCATTTTACAGCCAAACCAGTTTTGAACGAACTTTTTATTTTAACCGACTGCAAATAATTGGCAATGGCAAGCTCTTGAATATGATGGACCTGTTATTATAAAGTATACTACCTACCCTGAGTTTAAATCGTTAAACACCGAGTGACTGGTAGTTTTTGAAGTTAGCAAGCAAACGTAGGGCTATAGGTACCGAGAGAAAAAAACTACTTTTCCTTATGACTTTACCTGTAACTTGTGGAGGGTAGAGCCTACTCAGTAGGTACTCTCCAGTGGCATAGGTACTGTAAGTTTAGATATAACCCCATCAGCTTATCCCTAATATCAGACACGGTATGGTCAAATGCATGTAAGTTGGTTAGGTACTTATATATGTACCTACCTACATAGGTACACAGGTACCTACAGAAACTAACTTTTTCACTATTGATGTCAGTATATCGTAGTTATTTTGTGCCTTTTTATGTTGTACCTACTTTACTATGATCTTGTATTGTAGGATCGGTGCGATAACAATGTCATTGGCACAACATATGTGATATCTACTCCCTGGCAGGATCACTTGCCACAACAAGCACAACTAATGAGACTCACCATCCAATGCCTCCAAGCAATGAGAACTGGGCACCTACATGTAAAGATGCTCTTGTTGGTTCCGTTGCTCAGTAGTGATGGGCAGGTGTTATCTCTTACTATCAGGCGAGAGAGCGTCTCGTTCGTCTCAATACTTGGTACTATTAAAATATATTCAACTAATACTTACCTCGTTACCAACTGAGTCTTGCGGCCATAAATCATGGCCGCACGACCAACAAGTGCAAGCAAGACCCACAAGTGCGAGCGAGATAGACATAGTGAATGATTTATGGCCGCACGACTCAGTTGGTAACGCGGTGACTATAGTACCTAGGTCGTTCGATACGAACTGAGACATCGCGAATCCCATGTCTTCAAAGCCCCTTGACCAATTTGGCTCAAATTCGAACTTGATAATAGGCTAGATGACTGTTTTTTTTAAAATTGTCCTATTAAAATGTGGTCCATAAATATAGCTGATTAATGAAAAGAAAATGAAAATCTGATCAAAAATAAGCATTTTAATATTTTTATTTTATTTTATTTTTAATGCTATACAGAGGCGAAACAGCAAATCATGACGTCACTTCTCAGTACGCCATATAATTTATATTCTGACAAGTAAGGCGTGACGTAATTTTTTGTTTTGTGGGAAAGGGACTGAGTTGTCTCTAACAAAATCTTTAAACGCTCTTGTATCAGAACATTATTAACCGATTTAAATTATTTTTTCAATAAACATACTATATTTACTTAAATTCTTCATCAAAGATATTGGTTTCAACGATATAAACATCAGTCACCTACCCTATTGTATTCGCACGAACTACTTGCTTACAAAATTTCAGAAAGATCGGTTCGACGACGGTTCGCAAGTTATCATCGAACAAATATAGGTATACTGATAGGTACAAACAGGTACATACAAACACGGTCTTCTCCCTTGGGATTCGGAGGCTTTTACATCGCCCAAGCGACCAATCAATTATTATAAACACTACACTAGTGTTTCACGGCACTTGCAACGTGGCAACATAATTATACAATATGTAACCAAAAGGGTTCAACAATACTGAAGGGTAGGTATGTACAACTTTTCCTATGGGGCCAACCTTAAAATCATACTTACCCTTCAGTATTGTTGAAACTTTTTGTTACATGTTGTATACATACTACTTTTCATCATTATCAGGCGAATATAGCCGCGGCGCCAATCTCTCTGTTGTTCCTTTGCTGCGTGAAAGAGGAACATAGGGAGGAACATAGGTAGGAGGAACATACATACAAACAAACATCCAAACACTTTCGCGTCTACAATATAGACGATATACCTAGGTAGGGTTTATGTCAGCCTAGCCACTACCAGGCGGGTGTCACTCCGCAGTTTAGGTATGTTCGACCGGCGCACCGTCCGGGCGGACAATGCAAGGCAGAAGTCAGTCGCCGCCCGCACGCTAGCCTCGTCACACGTAACTAAGCATACGTGATAGAAAGAGACGGTATATCTAGGTGAATATAACGAGCGGGATCCAGCGCTGCGCGAGTTGAATTGCTACTTTATTGCCTAGTAGATAGAGTCCTTATTTATTTCAATTCCTTTGGGGAGCTAACTTTCTGTACGTAGTACTATTATTTATTCTGTGCCACTACTGAGCTCCCGCTTTAACTCTCATCCTGGAAAATGGTTGGCATTCAGTCAGCCAGAAGACGTCCACTGCTGGATGAAGACCTCCCCCTTAATAGGGCGGGGTTGTCGTAATCCCCACGCTTGGCAGGCGGCTTGGGGATCGAATAATGCGCCCCGCCGTTAACCGAGAGGACGCTGCTGCCCGTCCTCCGGTGGTTCTGGATTTTGGACTTACGTATTATGTAAACAAAATGTTATCACACCTTTTTTTCTTATGCAGTGAGCCAGACGAGCGAGACGTTCGCCTTGTGGTAAGCATCAGGCCTGCCTATATCAGTATAGCAGTGCCAGAATTGCGAACTTGCGAACTAAATCCTGCACTGCGCTCATCCCTGTGGTCCTGAGATATAAGATTCAAACATCTTCATGCCCAGTGATTTCTCTGGTAACATTGCCTTTCAAACCGAAGCACAGTAATGCTTGCATATTACTGCTTGGCGGCAAAGGAAGACTGGCAAAGGTGTGGTACTTCCCATGTGGATAGGCGTGTGGCCTAATGTTTAATTTATGACAAACAACAGGCTTAGTGATGAATATAACTTAATAAATTACACATTGAAAAAATAAATTGTATTGGCTGATAAATCTCTGAGATATGAGCTTTTAAAGTTTTAGGTGGGGATAGAGAGGGGATGCTCTATCCCTTTCTCGCAAAGCACGTGTTAGTATAGCAATTGTATGCCGCGCCTGAGGCTTGACGACATAGCTCAGTATAGCGCGCTCTCTGTCTAGCTTGAAATTAAAATACATAGAACTTATTTATTTTTGAATTATTTAAATTTTTGTTTTCGTTGATAGGCTCTATTGATGATCAGCTTTTTTATGAGGTAATAAAAAAATAGTAGTCATCATGCCTATTGAATCCTACCACTACAGAAAGATAAGTACCTACTACCAGATCACAGAAGTAATGCAAGCTCTGGTACTCGGATGGGTGAACGCGACCTAAGTATTTACAAAGGAGCGCTGTCGTGGTTCGAACGAATCATTAAATGTAGGGCCTATAGTTGCTTCAACTTTACTCGTAGCTTGAATACACTTATTTTTCAGACTATTCATCATCATCATCAGCCCGGAGACGTCCACTGCTGAACGAAGACTATTATAGTACATTATGATACGAGTGTGCTATGTTGGTCATTACACTAGAGGCGGTATTATGCGCGCGAGCCGCAGGCGAGCGCGATAAGGAAGCTGAGAGCGTAATGACTAATAGCACAAGAGTTCCATACGACTGTTTTCGTCACACTTGCGAGGAAAAAACATTTTTTTTGATAATAATCAACCACACAGCGAAAACGTCAACAAACATTTGCGGAAAATGGCGCCCAAATCAGTAATGCGCGCGCAGGTTGACATTTACTTCAGCGGCATAAGAACTCTTTGTTGGTTTTACAAAAAAAACTGTAAGTATTACCCGGCTATATTAAGAGTGCTTCGTATACGTACGTCTAATTGCAGTCACGTACAAACTTGACTTTACCGGGTTATACCTATTATAGTACAAGTGCCGTAATGTAAAGTAAAAAGCACGCGTGTGTAATAGCTTGGATTATGAGCCTAAAAGCGATGTAATAAGATCTACTTTACGAGCAAGTGTGATGAAAAGACTATTATATTATTATTAAATATTATATTGTGACATACTTAATGAAATTTGACGTGTAACTTTGTCGTTGTTATCAATAAATTATTTTACATGCCTGCGGGGCTAAAGTAGCCACTTTAGCCCCGCTACGCGGAGCGTAGGGAACCACTTCTTCCCCGCAGCGGCACGTAAAATAGTATACATACCACGGGAGCAATTAATGAAGCCTCAGACTTTACTTTTGCTCCTCAGGTGAGTAATCTACTATATATTTGTATAATGTTAGTAGTGGGTTTTTAGTCTAAAACTTGTAACTGTAATATCTATAGAGATTCAGGGCCAGATTCAGAATTGCTCAGCCAGATTGCCAAACAAAAAGGATAGCAAACTGCCTGCACAACCAACGACCGACGTCAATGTCACTGAGATGTGATGTGACTTGCGTCACGCATACCATCGAGTGTAAGTACGACATAGAGCAGAGTGAAGTACGACTTGCATTTTACTTTCCACAACGAATACACAATATCTGCAAGGTACCTCAGGTAAGTAGTTGCATTAAAGATAGTCGAGCCTTAGACTCGTAGCCTAGACTAGATATCTTATAAGGTCCAAGAGTTGAACATTTCAACTGGCTATCTAAAATACTTACTATACTACGGTTAGTTAATAAATACTATTAAATTAAAAAGCCCCGACTCTTTTGAGTTGTTGCTACGAGTAAGAATACTCTCGATGGCTCAACTAGGTGAGTTAGCCATCGAGACAAATAAAACTAAATCAAAATAAATTTATCCGTTTAGGAGCTACGATACTTAAACCCCTCTAATTGCGTAGGGTGTTAAATAGATATAGGTAATTCAAGGTACAGACAGACGGCGTAAGCTTAATATGTTTCCGTTGAACACCATTAGGAAACCCTAAAAATCACTACGTTAGGAAATTCTAGAAAAAACAAGAACGTTATACGCGATCAAAAGGTAGGCTGCCTTAGGACAATAAAATGATATAGCTTCTTCAAACTTATAATAGCTCTTCCAAGGACAGCTATGACAGGTGTCAAAGGTTTTCCACGGCTGGATTGAACCAGCGGGCCTGCAGGTGAGAGAAGTGGGTTAGTGGAGCACAGGAGCTTCCTGAGCGAGTGCGTTGCACCTGCAGCGAGCGAGCTCGAAACCGGAGCTGGCCGCTATCGCACGCTCAAAAATGACCGGCGCTAAATATATCGCGGCGGGGCGCGGGGGGCGCGCTGCGGGGGCGGGGGGCGCGCTGCGGGGGGAGCGCTGCGGCGGCGGCGCGGCCCGGCCGGCCGCCAGAGCCGCCCCGGTCGCCGCGGACTCCACATTCCAACGTCGCTGTGCTGGATCAGGAACCAGTGACTGAGTGACCGTCTTCCACCCGTGCGACGTAAGTGCCGCGCCGCGAAGTGCTTCCAGTGCAGGGGATGTGTTGTGCTGTTCGGGGAACCGTGTACCGCCGCGCCCCGGGCTATAAATACCCCAGTGCCTAAACGGGGCCGCCGCCGCGCCGGCCGCCGGCCGCCCAGCGCGCGCCGCCTTGTATAGCCTCGGATTACGTTACACGCCTGGACCAGCGCGCTCTTAAGTACCCACACTCACACTACACAACCCATTGCGCATTCAGTAGACAGTGTTTAACATCAAATCCACATAAGTTGCCTTCGTAAGAGTGTTTCACTTTTTTTGTATATTACATTCCGTAAGTACTTGCTGTGTAATTTTCGCACAAAATAAAAAAACTACATACACGAGATCTCAGATATATTTTTTTATCTAGAGAAAACAGCCCAGTTGGAATCAGTACAGTTTTTATCAAATTACCGAATTTGTATACCTCAATGTTCTATTTTATGTTACAGTCTATGAGTGCCAAAAAATGCATAAGACCAGACAGATTCGAGTAAACAGATTTTAGATCATATTTTTTAATTTTACTGTCAATAATATCCCCAAAAATAAAACCTTACAAAACTCAAAACGACGATCTCCAAGAAATTGCGCGTAAATTGGCTCTGACACTGCAACACCTGCCAATGCGGATATCGAAAACCAATTGATAAGTGGCGACGATTGATCCACCGAAACGAGATAAACAAACCTTGACTCTATCATCGCTGAGAAGCACCCAGACATACCTAACATATAACCTGAGGTAGCACCCCATCCCCGCCCATCTACAAGCGGCTTGACGTGCCGGACTGATGGATGCTGCGCTACCGCCTCCATCATACTAATCTATTTCGGCATTTGTGCCTTGACCTTATTGACTTCCAAATACTTAGCTAAATTTAAAAACATAATGATTATAGGAACACTATAACGCAGTGTTTTTAATCTAATTGATGATTACCTGATATGAATTAAGAAAATTCGTTTATGTATCAACAATGCAAGAGAGAACAGTTGTAAAACGACATACATAGAATATTTCTCAAAGAGTTCTTTGCAGATCTGAAACGGGACCTTTTTTTTTATTACTTAGAAAACTTGGGATGATAAAAGAAGTAAATATTTAGTAGAATCCATAGTATAGTATAGTTAGTGTAGTACAGTATAGTTAATATAAAATTTTAATCAGAAACTCAAAATTCGACATCGATTCAACATACTCCTTGAACGAAGATAGATGTTCGGCCTTTGATTTTATGATGTATATATTGAACTAACTAATAACTAAAGATTAACTTATATTAATGGGGTCTTATGCATAAAACACTAAAACGATTAATAAACCTGTTTTAAACTATAACGGTTGTTCACTACATTTCAATTATTATTTACGGGATATTTACCCTGATTATGTTGTGAACATAATCACGCTAAATTAATTAATAAACCTATTTTAGTTATTAAGTGTTAAGTCTTCTTTTTCAAACACAGTTCGTAATTAGAAAGAAATTGACAAAACACTAACTAAAATTGGTTTATTATATGTTTTAGTGTTTTATGCATAACACGAATCGAGTAATAGAAAAATAAAAAAACAAATTTTGTGTGTAGTGTAGTGTGGGTGTGTGAGTGACCTCTAAAAAATAAATTGACATGACAGCAAAAGAAACCGATCCGCGAGAACGGTCCGATCTAAAAGCGAAATAACTTGCTGGCCGGCGAAATCTGAATCCTGGGCGACTGAGATCCAATTTTACACTTTCGTTGAACGCGTGCCAACGCTAGCGGCCGTAGGTGTGCTTAATGGCGCGAAAGATAAACCCGCTAAAAATAAAACAACTCATAAACAATAAGCACGTTTGCCCCGCGGTCCGCGGCGGCGCCCCCGCGGTCTTGGCACCGACACCGCTGCCGGTGATGTCAATCGCATAATACGTGATTGATGATCATTCCACTCATCGCCCAACACTTTATTTAAAACAACTAGTTTCGTATGCAAACTATTGATTACGTAGTACGTACAATGGATGGGTAATAAAACTACAGTAACAAACGGCGAAGAAAAAGTGTTGGCAATTTAAACTGAAAAATGGTCTGAAATAAACGTGAAATTATGTTGCGGCAAAAAAATTTCTTGCGGTGCAATGACTCCGAACAACTCCGAATTGTTTTTGTAACGCGAACTTGAATTAAAGAGGTGCAATATATTTAAAAACAAAAGACATTTGGATTCAAATAATATTTTAGAATGAATTTACAAATAAACAAGTCTCAATTTGTGCCAATGTCGCCAATATTCATCATCTATAAAGCTATTAATTACTCATCGATAATTAAAAGCACAGACACAAACCCTGCCAATAGACACTCGAGCCAAATTCATAAAGAAATCAGTTGGTAACGAACAGTTTAATTTTTCAGATTAAATAAACTACCAACATGTCTGACGAAGAGGAATATTCGTAAGTATAATCAACTTGTCAATCAATTTACATTATACACTCTCCTGGATAGAAAGCTTCAAAGACTTGAATGACAGTCAGAATATTGCTAAAACATTCCCCTTTGTAACTCCTTTGTTTATCGATCGACACTTACTAAAGACGCGGTCATAGATCGCCATGTTTCTCATGTTATTGTGTTCTAATGTGTCCATCCCCTTTTCCATAGTGGCTCCGAGGAGGAGGAAGTCGAAGAAGAAGTCGTAGAGACGTAAGTATCCCGGTGTGGACCCCGGCGGCCCCATTTGATCTTCTCTAGACAATGTTTGGTTTTGAACACTTCAGCTTTTCTGGGCCTGGTTTCCGACTTCGCCTTGCCAATACTATAATTTTCACTGAGTTGTGGAGTTCATTTGGAGATAGTTAAGGACGTTTCTAGTGTTGTGGCCGATAAGACGCGAACCGCCCGAGGCTTGGCTGCGTTTGAACCCGATCTGTCGGTTACCCCGGCCCTTGCAGGTGGGCTTTGCACCCTCACCAATCCCCGTCTCTTTTTGTTGCAGGAAGTAAGTGACGTGCCATATTGGTTGATCCGGCACGCACATTCGCTTCATTCGTTAGGCTAAGTTTAGAACGCAAACCTAACGCTTCTAGCGCTTGAGTCGTCGCTTCAATTGCTTTCAGATTCACAAATAAATGCTGTGCTGCGATCTCGCTTCCTAATACCAAACCTTTCATTTAACCGAAATCATCGGCAATACCGGCTCTGATATTGTCCAAAGACCGGTCCTTATCATGTGTAAGTAGAAACCTATCTTTCTGTGAACAGAAACGATTATGTGTGTCTGGTTTGGTTTGACTAAACGTGCCACGTTCGCATTAACTGTACATGTTAGCTTTATGTAATTAATGTATATTATAAAATATTCTAAGATGTCTAATCCATATTTCTTCTTTTTCCGCTGCTGCTGTGGTTGATCACACGAAGGCCCCAGGCGAAACCCGAGTGAGTATCCTACGATACGACTAGAGAGTTCTGGCGATGCGTGGCTTGTAGCAGACAGACAATGTATTGTGTCACACGATTGGATTGATTGGCATTCGAATTAACGATCGGAACGTAGCGCATTTTCCGCTTAGCCGTGCAACGATATCTCTTCAGGCAAAATTCTAAAATTGACAGATGCTTGTAATGCAGTGTTTGTATCGTGTATGCGCAAAATAATTGTCTCACCGCTTGTTTTATTTCGAACTTTATGCAATGAAGTAGAGTGTCGTGCGAGAGGTAGAGGCTGATTGATGTTTTCTGTTTCTAGGAGTAGACCATCGATCAGTGCAGCGTAAGTTGCACCGCTCTTTGTGGTGACTAACTGTACTATCCTGTCATTAACTGAGGCGCGGGCGCATTATTTACGCCTCGAGCTCTGCTCGCATCCGACCAGATGACCGTTCCCCGAACGGCAACCGTCGTCGGTGCTATTTCTGTCGGTTGTTAGGCGTTCTATTTTTGAAAATGTAGTGTTGTGCGCCCGCGCCGCTCACGACACAAGATGTCGGTCAAACGGCGCGCCGCGGCGCTCGCGCGCCCCGCTCGCCGTTTTCCTGGTTTACTGCATGACATCAACACGCATGTACACCTTATAATAACGAATCTCGATCGTACCATTATCTTGGTAATTACAGTGATGTCATTTGTGACGTACAACTCGCAATAATAATAAAAACATTTAATAGAATCGATTTTGTTAAGTGTTAACGCCAGTCGATAATATCTGTATGAGTAATCGATTACTTTAGTCCCACGTTAAATTTTCTAATCGATCTCGATCCGAAGCTGCATAACCGAAGTGTTGTAACCGACCATGTAGATGTTCACGAAAGCTAAAACTTTAACAATAATATGTACAGAGCCTTTGTCCTTGCCAAGACGTTCCTAGGAGAGCGTTGAAGCAGAACTTAAAATTCTAACGAGTTAAAAATCCGTTTATAATGATAGTATTGTCACCGTAACCGATGTTATTGTATGTGGCCGTCAGAGGCGGCTTCCTAACATTAACACTCGTACATTTTGGGGATGTTTTATTAATAGATTGTTGGCTTTACAGGGGCGAGGGAGACCCAGAATTTATCAAGGTAATTATCAAACAGATCACTCGACTTATGTTTTTTACGAATGCTCAATAGTAAAGCAGACGCAATCATTAACGGAAGTGTAGAATGACATACGATTGAACGAATGGGAAAATCTACAATAACATTCACCAATAAAAAGGGGGATACTTACTATCTTATCAAAAATCTTTAAAAAAAATTGGCTAATTGAAATAAAAGCAATATATATTTAATCGATTAAGCGATTTATATTCAATTGAATTAAATGTAGGCCTCTGAGCTCCGAATCTTGGGCATTGTTTCTTAGATGAGATAACATAAGATTTTCTTGAAGTGAGTATATATATTATTTTATTTTCAAATCGAGCAAAATCTGCCCAAAATATGAAAATAAAGGGGTCGCCAGATCTCATTTTAAGGAGAACCACTAGTTATATCAACAAATGATCTACTTAGTGCTAAAAAGTAGTAACGAAGTAATTATCTCGTCAGCAGAAGTAGGTTACTAAGATTCCCGCAGTCGGTTTAAAACAATTGCTTTATTTATGTCTGGGTCAAATAGAATGTCGGGGTGAAATAGAATGTCGGGGTGAAATAGAAAGCCTTGGTGAAAGAGAACGTCTGGGTGAAATAGAACGTCTGGGTGAAATAGAACGCTTGTCATGAATAAAAGTTTCAATAATGAACTAGTGACATAATATATGTGTTTTACAGCGTCAAGACCAGAAGCGGTCGGACTTGGATGATCAGTTGAAGGAATACATCAACGAATGGCGCAAACAGAGGGCCAAGGAGGAGGACGAGCTCAAGCGCCTCAAAGAGAAGCAGGCTAAGCGCAAGGTGAGGACTACATTTCAACTAGAACATAGCTTATCCTAGATGACAACTCGTCGACAACACTACGCACAGGCGATTAAAATCTGGCTGATTATTATCATTATGTTTCTTGAGTTTAACAGATAGGCAATAGGTGGCACTGTATTTTTATAAGCTGGTTTTTGATTACCAGCATGTATTTTCACATTACTGCTTAAAATGTTATAACATTACTGCTTATTTTTCCTTAGTTTTTTTACTGTCTAGTCATTTTGAATTTTGTCACTCCAAAATAATAGTAAGACGACTCAAAAGAAAAATATGATACGATTTCCTGGTAAATTGAAACGTTTTGTTTTATAGGTATCTCGCGCTGAAGAAGAGAAGCGCCTCGCCCAAAAGAAGAAGGAGGAAGAAGAGAGGAGAGTGCGCGAGATCGAGGAGAAGAAACAGCGCGACATCGAAGAGAAGAGGCAGCGGCTCGAGGAGGCCGAGAAGAAGCGCCAGGTTATGCTGCAGGCCATGAAAGAGTCGAGCAAGACCGGCCCCAACTTCACCATCCAGAAGAAGAGCGATAACGTGAGTCAAACTATAGCGACATAACCTACAAGATCCTAACTCCTATCCTCTAACCCCATCCTTACTAGAAACGGCGTATCTTTGGAATCAACCTATTTCACCTTGAGAACGCTAGTCATTGGCAGAATTCCTTATGTCGTTAATCGAACTTCTCTTTCTGGTCAATTCTTTATTCAGCAGTTATAACTACACGCTGTATACGTATTGGAAAATAACTTGACTCCCTTTTTTATATTCTTAATGTACCATACAATGCCAACAATGCAGGCATACAAACCAAATATGTAGGGCATTGTAATATGGCAAAACGATATAAAAACTTTAATGATAAACATGAACATTATCGACTATATTCAACTATAAATGACTGACTTTGACATATCTTTGAAATATCTGCCCCTGATCAAACCACTTCTTTCATTACTCCTAACAATTCATTTTTGTATCCATTTGTCAGTTTAATAAATATCGAGTCTATTCGTTCCAGTTCGGCCTTTCCAGCGCTCAGCTAGAACGTAACAAGACCAAGGAGCAGCTTGAAGAAGAGAAGAAGATCTCCCTCTCAATCCGCATCAAGGCCCTGAACATCGAAAACCTGGGTATTGAGAAACTCCGACTGAAGGCTACCGAGCTCTGGGAGTGCATCATCAAACTCGAGACCGAGAAGTACGATCTCGAGGAGAGGCAAAAGAGGCAAGACTACGACGTGAGTACACCTTTTGTGTCACAACAACTTTTATATGTTCCCAGTGTTCGTCAAACAACTTATTGGAAGAAATTTTCTGTCGTTAGAATGGACAATTTTAAGACAACTTTTGACGACCGCTTCAGGTGTCAGACTTTTATTTTTCTTGTATAGATCAAAGAAATGTAACGCCACTTCGGTTTCGGATATACATTTTGTAAGACAATTCTACTTGGATATCAGTAGCATCTGCGCACCCCATCTAACGATGGAATGGTCCTATCGTTGTAAGAGATGAGATTAACGAATGGAAATGCAGCACTGATGACTCGGTCTTAAAGATAGGAATTTGAATTTGAGTATAATTAACGGTTTTTTATTAAATTCAACAGTTAAAAGAGCTCAAAGAAAGACAAAAGCAGCAGCTGAGACACAAGGCCCTCAAGAAGGGTCTGGACCCTGAGGCACTCACAGGCAAGCACCCGGTAAGCAACGACTTCATTAGTCACGTAAAAAATATTGTATCTAATTGACCACTAACGACGTACCAGTTAAATCAGTGGCACACCTACATTGAAAGAAAGTTAAACTTTATGACAAAATGTCTAATGGGTAATGTAATGTTTCAGCCCAAAATCCAAGTAGCATCCAAGTACGAGAGACGTGTCGACACAAGGTCCTACGACGACAAAAAGAAGCTGTTCGAGGGTGTAAGTATAATGAGTCAAGCAGATCGACCAAGTTGTCAGAGACACTGGTTAATGAAGTTGTTAAAGAAATTGTTTAAAGTCACTTTCGGTCGATGACTGAGAATTTGAAGAAGATGAAGGCCATTTGATATTTCTTATTACAAATTTTATAACATTGCAATGATATTTTAAACAATGCTTAAACGCAGGGTTACGACAATCAAACAGCCGATATTTTGGATAAATCGTGGAATGACAAAATGAGTGAATTCATGAACAGATCCAAAAGTAAGCAATGCTCGGAACCGTGTGGTACTCCCTTACAACCCTTGTCATTGCGGCATGACTCTATATTATCCATACCCAGTTAGCATTAGATACGTGTTTCTAACGGGAACACATTTACTTGTGGTATGATGCTGTCAAATTGATATCGGGCTAAATATTTGTTAGACAACAGTAAGCAATAAGCTGATCCACGGGAGCGGAATTATGGAGTGTAGAAGGGAGGTGTACTATCTTATATGGGAGACAAGTTGAAAAAGTGTCCAGCTATTGCAGTTAATCTTTTTAAAATAATAGAACAATAATGCCCAAAACTTGTGTGGAAACAAGTTAAATAAAAAAAAATGTGAAAAGAAAACCGTCATACCGAAGCGGTAGTTAAAAAAAACTCTGCTTGTTCACTAGCGCCACCCTAATTTAACGCATTACGACGAACACTTTTCATATATAGAGATAGTACTCCATCTATTTTACACTCCACGAGCGGAATGAAGAAGCAACTAAGAGATAAACTCAAAAGTAACATGCGTCTTTGTACAATTCTATTAGTTGATATCTCTTCCTTTTTGCACCTCTCTGATTTAATAGCAATCATCTTGAATGAATAATAAAAAACATTAACGAAGGTTAAAACTTTTAAAGATCTATATTTTTTTAAAGATCTTTCCTTTATCGGTTTGAAATGCAATTTGACAGCGCCGCACTTCCAAACTGTCTCCTGTGTAACTAAATGACCCACACATTGACCCCTGTGTTAACTCCACATCTAGGACCTAGAGAAACTCAACAAGGACTTCATTGAGAAGGTCTGGCATGAGAGGGTCGAGCAGTTCGGAGGCAGGCAAAAAGGTGAGTTCTGCCGTCGTTTTGTCTGTCTGTTTTGTATTTATGTTGTATGCTTTTCTATCGTCTCGTTTTGATTCCATTTTATGTTATGTTTCATGTTTGTTGTATTAAATTCAACAATAAGTAAGTTATTGGAGAGATGTATCTTTAATTAGTATTTTTTTTACTAATACTATGTTGCTACTGAACATAATAATTGAAGTTATCTCAATGTATTTTTGTATCATAGCAAAGTTGGGTGATTCAGCAACGGATTTTTAGTTTAGTTTTTAGTTTTTAAGACAATATTCGCTTCTTTTTTTTCATCACAACTCAATTTTTGCAACTAAGATTTTGAGAAAAATACGCTTCAAGCTTTTGCATAAATGTTTTGAACTACCATTTTAGTTAAAAAAAACTTTTACTTGACACTGTCGAACTCCAGCGTTCGAATGAAAATGTTTACGCACACAGACGCTTAACACCATTTCAAATAACACTTGCAAATGTATTTAGAAAAGATTACGAGCCAGCTGATTCTCCGAAGCTTATTCATTGCACTAGATAATGGAAACACTTTTAAGAACGCTAGTTACGCCTCATTTCCAAGCATTATTAATACGCTTTAAAAAAAACAACCGACTTCAATTACGACTACGTTGACGAAATCTTCATATTTTCCAGTTATTTTGATTGATTCCAGTAATATTGATTTAAAAACCAAACTACTTAACTGAGTTCAATAAAAAAAAGTATATGGGACTACCTCTGAAGTATCACCTACCAAACAAAAAATAACTATCAAATCATAATCGGCGGAATAATCGCGTAACATATATAAAAAACATACAGTCAAATTGATAACCTCTTTTTTTGTAGTCGTAGTTGATCGCTGTTTTCACACTATATCTTCCAATCCAACCGCACTACATCTACTAATATGTAACATCCCAACAGCGAGACTGCCCAAATGGTTCGGCGAGCGGCCCGGCAAGAAGAAGGGCGAGACAGACTCCCCTGAAGGCGAAGAGGACGTCAAAGCCCTAGAGGACGAGCCCGTCTACGAACCTGAACCCGAAGAGGAAGAGGAAGAAGTTATCGAAGAGGAGGAGGAGGAAGAGGAGGAGGAAGAAGAGGAGGAGGAAGAGGAAGAAGAGGAAGAGGAATAAGTGAGTGTTGATGCTCGACAGCCAAAAGTAGTTTAAAAAGGCAAGCAAAGTGAGGGTACAGGATTGACTTAAAAGTTTAAACTATTTAGATCGGTATATCTCAACCACCGCTCTTTATAAAGTTATTCAAGAAAAAGAAAGACAAACGAAAACTGTTAAATACGAATACTAAAAGTTTTTTACAATCAATATTTGAATTGCCAATATATACGACTGAATTCCTGCAAACGCTCGATCTTTTCCACTGAGAAATTCAATAATCGACATTTAAGTCAGCCTGTTCACGCTTTGTCTGTCCATGCGATGTATGTATCTGTTGTTGGGATCTCTGCGTTGCTGTCTGACGCAGGTTGTGTTGTTTCAGATATAAGTGAGGCCACATTCGACGGGAAGCAAGCCCGGGCGGTTCCAAGTCGCCGCCCGCTCTGTTTTGTAACCAATCCATTAACTTATTGCTATTATAAATTATTTTTATTATTTATACAGTTGAAACATTTGTTACGGAACATGGACAAATCACGCACGCCGCGCGTCGCTTACATCTTGACGGTGCAATAAACTAATTTATTTCATAAGGTTTTTGGGTTAATTTGTTTTATTTTTATCGTGTAGAACTTCCTTTAGAATTTAAATGTATTCCAGAAGAAAAAAATGTCACTGGCAGAAGCGCCATACTGGTTTTGCAAAACCTTTGTTATATAGTTCCATTTGTTAATCTAGAACATTATCAGTTAAGCTCATATTCGTTCACTGCTGGACATATAAGTCTCATTATTTCACTCACCGGTTTTGCAGCGCCGGTCACTTCCAAATGCCTTTCGTAAATTGTCACTTTGTCGAGTTGAGAACGTTCTGCGCAAATCGGTTGATGCCCGGGACCAGATACTTATATAGAGATTTATTCTACGACTAGAAAATGCCTGCGGCTGTCGGCTTCATGACTGCAGGGCTCGTAACCGAGAACCAGTCGTTGGCCTCACCTCATCTCGGATTTAATCCTCTTAGGGGATGATTTTTATAGTATTCTATTATAAAAGAATTTCTGTGCATAATTTCATGTTTTAGACACACTTGTTTAAATTATGCATGAATCCGAAAGTATGTCAAACGACTAATCTATCCCAAAAATATTCAATCGAAATAGATCGCTACCTACATTTCCCTTCGTCAATCGGTTCAAAATAGAAATCCGTATTGCATCATTATACTAATTCCGAACAGAAGTTCGAAGTAACAACTGTTAACGGTATTTGGGATAATCACCAATGTCTAAAATGATATCGCATTTCACATTTGCGTCCGTTTGTGCGCTTAGTTATTTTAAACTACGTAGGTTTATATGTATAATTCACTGTGCGAAGCGGGGGCGGGTCGATAGTCAAGGATAAATAATGTATATTGTATACCTTGTGCACAATGTGAGTGTACCAGTTATTCAATCGCCAAGCAGTAGTGTACAAGTATTGCTGTTTAGGTTTGAAAGGCAAAGTTACCAGAGAAATTACCGGGCATGAAGAGATTTAGGGTGACGAGCGCAGCGCAGTGCGGCGCAGGATTTTGTTCGCATGTTCACAGTTCTGGCACTGCTACTTGTGGCAGGCGGGTCGCTTGCCACAAGTACGCGCATTATGTTACAATGCGACGCACTTAGTAGAAACTTCAAAGACTTAGAAAGACTTTATTTAGATTATCATATCCTGATATTCGGACAATTGGCAGTGGCTGGAAGCGATAAACCGAAAACCGAGCTGCGGAGCGTCACAGATAACATAATAGAACTAGATACAGATGACTCGCTCCCATAGAAAACGCGTCCTATAAACAGCAGTGGACTTTGATAGGCTGATTGTGATGATGATGATGAAACTCTAAGATGGGGCTGAGTGGCGTGCCACCGGAGAGTCCTATAACCAGCTATGGACTTTGATAGACTGATTATGATGATGATGATCTTGAAATAAACTTGGATGATGTGTGTTAGTATTTTCCAATGTTGAATTAATATCAATCAAAACCTCAAGCTACACTCAATAAATCGAATATATTCCATCATAGTATTTAACAATTTAGACAAATCATAATAATACGCTAAAATCGATTCTGTGCACCGTTATCTAAAAATAAATGAATCTAGCTAATTTACCACCCTTCAATAAGAGCTTATCACAGAGCCATCTTTCGGCAAGCTTCGCAAGATGACGCTTTTGCGGCACATTATAAAACGTCAAAAGAAGTCGGGGCGTCAACGACAATATATTTCTAATTTCATTAAATAACGTCACACACATCGGAGAGCCGTACTTATTGCATTTGTTTTTATCGGGATGCAGAGTTTATGATGTAACATGGAGCCAAATTGAAGCCAAAGTTCCTCGCAAATGGCTTTGATCTGTAGTCGAACTGGCTTTAGTAGAAAATGTCATATCCCAAACATGGCGGTTATGTCAAAAATGTGTTTCAACTCGAACTATTGTATATTCAGCAAAGGGCGTAGCCATTATATGTCATTGACCAATTTCTAAGAAAGTGACATTAACAACAGAGTGTCACTTTTTATTTTTGAGCTACATGCGATTGTTCGACTTTTTTAAAAGATTTCCGGAGTTGTGGTTATGCCGCCTTGTATTTTATTTTTTATTATCGATCTGAAAAGCCCTCATCAAATATGTGGGCAATGATAAAACTATAATGCAAAACCCCCACAACAACTTAACTTAAACTCAAACTTAAACTTAGATAATCGTGCACAGAACCGAGTGAATAAGTAACTTATGCAATAATATAATGTTTATATAGTATTCGTACGTTATGCGGCGGGGATGGAGGACTTGCTGTTGACCGCCTGAGGCTTGGTCTGCGCCGCTTTCTGCATCATGTTGATCTTATCTCCCAGACTGAGCGCCATGCCCTGGAAATTATCGTAAAGCGAATGTAAGGTGGATGTTTCCAACTTGATTTTGAGTAACATACGTGTCTAAAGATTAGTGTATCTATATGTTCGTGAACATGTTGCGCTCCGCGCTCCTGCAACTGCTACAACGGATACGCCGCATGCAGCACGCGCGCTCGGCGTGCACACTGTTGGCGCCAGCTGCCGACGCAGCGCGGCCCGCCGCGGTCGAGCAACGTTGCCCGCTGGAAGTTCACAAACGTGTCCACTATGTGGAGCAGTTCCACGAGCGCGGCGCCAGGAAGCTCGCGAACATGGTAGATACCCACCTTTAAAAACTATCTGAAAGGAATAAAGCTTGTCACACTGAAGCTCAGAATGGGCATGTTTCCCTATTACGTTTATCTTGTATCAGTAGCGAGAGGTTTGCGCCCTAGGAGCCGACATTCATTTCGTTTGAGATACCGACCAGATAATGCTATATTACGTATTTATTGGATTCAGAAAGTAGACCAAAGAAGAAAAGTTTCATGTCCTTTTCACATCATCATCATCATCAACATGCATCGAGTCAATGTTGGCTATAGGGCTCCTCGCTCTTGTGCCATTGTGCCCTGTCTTGGGTCATGATATCATAAATAGTAGATTGTATCATAAGGGAGCAAAATAATATTTTACGGCGAGGACGTTTTTTTGAATCCTGAACGTAACGAGGGATTCAAAGTACGTCGCCCGAGCCAAAATTTTATTTTGCGCCCAAGTGATACACTCTACTTTTTATCACCCACTATGACAAAATAAAAGGGATTTGCTCGGGATGATTTAAAGTCGTGAATTTTGGGAGCGGGCCGAATTTCTTCGGTACGCGGACAAAGTCGCGGGTGACCTCTAGTGAATGTAATATGTTTACAGAATAAAATGAATTTGAATTGAATTGAACTGGTGGATTCAAGAGGACAAAAAAATAGCTTTTGGTCCACCGGTGGAGCCCGACGGTGGGTCCGCGTGGGGGAGGCGCACTGACCTGGCTCTTGGCGCGGATGCGCACGTGGCCCGCGACGGGCGCGCCCGCCTTGTGCAGCGGCGTCTCGATGCTGAGGTTGGCGAGCGCGTCCTCGCCGAATATGGAGCGCGCGTACAGGTTCGCGGCCATGAACCCGCACTGCCCCGACAGCGCCTGGGGGTGGGAAACCAGCTTTAGAGCACATTTCCCCCTCCTTCTCTTTTCTGCCTCCATATTTTATAATTTCGTCATCTTTAATTACTAGTTTACTTTAATAAATCTAATTTACATTTTCACAATGTCATTGTATGTGGCAAAATAGATGGAATAATCTGATGAAATTCTCAAATACACTGATATTGCAATTGCGAAAAAATATCGGTATGTGTGTGTGTTTGTTTCTTCACGCCAAAAACCGCTGATCGAAAAAAAATTTACCTTTACATAAAAAAAATTGTTAGAATTATACTTTGAATTTGTATTTTGAAATTATTTTTTATTTATTTGTATTTTTATCTCAATTGTATTAAATATAAACATAATTCTGAATTAAAATAATGTGTTTTTTTTACTTACGAGTTTTATTTTGTGCACGTTACAAATAATAAGAGACAAACTAGATTTTCAACAGTATGGCTATGAAAGGACAGAACTGACCTTATCTGGCGTGAGGCACTTCATGTTGGTCGAAGATAGCAGATGCTCGAGGTACTCGCGCAGGTCGGTGATAGTCGTATTTACAGAAACCTGGACACATGAGAATACACGTAAGGTAGATATGTATCCGAGTTACTACAAATTACAGGATTATCCTACAAATATTATAAATATCAAAGTCCGTATGTTGAGACGTTTGTTACTCAGTCACGCAAAAGCGGTTTGGAACAGATTTGAATGAAATTTGGTACAGTAGTAGCTTATTATGTATACCTTAGAATAACACACAGGCTACTTTTTATCCCAGGAATAGCGGGTGAAGCCGCGGGGCGCTGCTATTACTAATATTATAAATGTGAAAATTTGCGTATATTTGTTACTTCTTTACGCCAAAACGGGTGAACGGAATTGGATGAAACTGATGAATTTAGTGTGAGTAGGAGGAGACTGCGTGAGTAGGAGGACGCTACCCGAGATAGTGCGAGTAGGAGGAGGCTACCCGAGATAGCGCGAGTAGGAGGAGGCTACCCGAGATAGCGCGAGTAGGAGGAGGCTAGCCGAGATAGCGCGAGTAGGAGGAGGCTACCCGAGATAGCGCGAGTAGGAGGAGGCTACCCGAGATAGCGCGAGTAGGAGGAGGCTACCCGAGATAGCGCGAGTAGGAGGAGGCTAGCCGATATAGCGCGAGTAGGAGGAGGCTACCCGAGATAGCGCGAGTAGGAGGAGGCTACCCGAGATAGCGCGAGTAGGAGGAGGCTACCCGAGATAGCGCGAGTAGGAGGAGGCTACCCGAGATAGCGCGAGTAGGAGGAGGCTACCCGAGATAGCGCGAGTAGGAGGAGGCTACCCGAGATAGCGCGAGTAGGAGGAGGCTACCCGAGATAGCGCGAGTAGGAGGAGGCTACCCGAGATAGCGCGAGTAGGAGGAGGTTACCCGAGATAGCGCGAGTAGGAGGATGCTACCCGAGATAGCGCGAGTAGGAGGAGGCTACCCGAGATAGCGCGAGTAGGAGGAGGTTACCCGAGATAGCGCGAGTAGGAGGAGGCTACCCGAGATAGCGCGAGTAGGAGGAGGCTACCCGAGATAGCGCGAGTAGGAGGAGGCTACCCGAGATAGCGCGAGTAGGAGGAGGCTACCCGAGATAGCGCGAGTAGGAGGAGGCTACCCGAGATAGCGCGAGTAGGAGGAGGCTACCCGAGATAGCGCGAGTAGGAGGAGGCTACCCGAGATAGCACGAGTAGGACGAGGCTACCCGAGATAGCGCGAGTAGGAGGAGGCTACCCGAGATAGCGCGAGTAGGAGGAGGCTACCCGAGATAGCGCGAGTAGGAGGAGGTTACCCGAGATAGCGCGAGAAAGGAGGAGGCTACCCGAGATAGCGCGAGTAGGAGGAGGTTACCCGAGATAGCGCGAGTAGGAGGAGGCTACCCGAGATAGCGCGAGTAGGAGGAGGCTACCCGAGATAGCGCGAGTAGGAGGAGGCTACCCGAGATAGCGCGAGTAGGAGGAGGCTACCCGAGATAGCGCGAGTAGGAGGAGGCTACCCGAGATAGCGCGAGTAGGAGGAGGTTACCCGAGATAGCGCGAGTAGGAGGAGGCTACCCGAGATAGCGCGAGTAGGAGGAGGCTACCCGAGATAGCGCGAGTAGGAGGAGGCTACCCGAGATAGCGCGAGTAGGAGGAGGCTACCCGAGATAGCGCAGGTGGCCGCAGGAGAGGTACCTTGTTCTCCCACTCGAACTCTGCCCACATCTGCCGGAAGTCCGCGTCGGAGCAGGCGGCCGGCTGGATGTAGTCCACGATGTCGATGTGGATGTCGTTCAGCACCACCACGCCCTTGTCCATGGACGCGCCGGACACTTCGTACACTGGACATAGGAAAGTACGATTATAATGTAATATATACAAAGAGTAATCAATAAAAAATACGCTTTAAAAAAAATACAACCGACTTCAACTATGAATGCTTGGATGAGATATTTATACTTTCTAGTAATTTTGATTTATAAAGCAAACTACTGATTTATTTGGGACCACCTCTGAAGTACCAAACAAAAAAATCATCAAAATCAGTTCAAATCAATAATTGGCGGAGTAATCGCGTAACATATTTTTTTTTTTATACTTACAGTCGAAATGAAAATCTCCTTTTTTGAAGACAGTTGAAAAGGTTCAACGACACTGAAGGGTATGTTATGTACTCATCATTATGGACAACTTTTACTATGGGGCAACCAACAAAAAGTTCATTGATTTTGGACAAAATGTATGATGAGATATGAATATGAGAACGATGAGTACATAAATACCCTTCAGTATTGTCGAACCTTTTTGTTACAGATTGTATTATACTGGGTGTTTTAACCTGGCGAGAATGTGGTGGGGGTTGATTAGACAATACTCCAATACGGTGGCCCGGTGGGGTTTGTCGTTTTAGTATTCGTTCGTAGATTTCGTAAAATCCATTGGTACAGACAGGCCCGGGATCGAACTCACTACCTGAGCGGTCTCTCCACGTTATCATAGCTTGTAACTCTTGTCCCACTTGCCTATATTGCCGAATATGATGCCGTTCTCCGTGGAGGCCACCTTGACGTGCGCCTTGATGGTGGCGAAGTCCCGCGGCGCCAGCACCACGGCGGCCGGGCGCTCCACCAGGCGCAGGTCGCCCAGCGTGGCCAGCTCCACGGTGCAGTTCTGCAGCGTGTCGTCTGCGGCATGACAAAACCGGTATACTCGACACAATATTTAAAAAAACTACCGACTTTAAACGATAGGGAATCTACATGTTTTTTATTGACTCTGACTAGCAACAAAATCAATCATCGAAAACAAAATTTAAATTTGTGCACAAATACCGAAGTTCTAAATAATTTAGTTTCATGTTAGACAGAGAGCGCAGTACTACAATGACAATGACAGTGGACAATGACGTCAAAATAGACGATTCCAAACAAATTCTATAACCGTAACCGTATCTGACCATGACTCCACTGCTGGACGAAGGCCTTCTCCTTAATCATCAACAGCCAGATAACGTCCGCTGTTGGACGAAGGCCCCCCTTTTAATAGGGGGCGTAACTCCTCCTTGATGGGTTGCCATAATCCCCGCGCTTGGCAGACGGCTCGGGGATCGCAGAAAACTCACCACCGTTAACCTCGAGGACGCTGCTGCTGCTCCGGTGGCTCTGGATGCAGTTTTAGGACATACCCAGGTCCAGGTTATACTAGGTAATCGTTACGAAGTGAGGGTCAACATCGTCCGGCAGCACTGACCGGTCTGGTTGACGACGAGCACGTCGAGCACGATGTCGTACTGGTTGACGGCCACGATGGCCTCCGCGTACACGGGGTCCGAGAAGCCGGTCAGCTGCGTCACGCGCGACAGGCGGCTGCGCTCCTCGGCGCCGGCGCTGGTGCGGCCTGCGCGAGGGGCACGGGGCACGTTACACGTTACACGTTACACGTTACACGGGACACGTTACACGGGACACGTTACACGGGACACGTTACACGTTACATTTTTACTGAAATGATTATGGCGTCGCTTATTCTACATTGGGTACTATTTATTATGGTAAAACAAATAAATTTGTATTTTTGAATTGGGGACACATAGACGTACAATTAATGGTAGACAACAATACAAAAATTAAAACTTCATGGTTTTGAATTTTTTATTTTATTTTATTCAATCAAGTGAAGAGACGAGCAAGCCGTTCGCCTAGTGCTAAGCGTCACACCTACCACTAACAGTAGCAGTGCCAGAATTGTGAACTTGCGTACACAATCCTGCGCCGCACTGCACTGCGCTCGTCACCCTGAGATATTAGATGTTAAATCTCCTCATACCCAGTAATTTCTCTGGTAACATTGCCCTTCAAACCGGATCACAGTAATGCTTGCACACTACTGCTTGGCGGTTGAATAACTGGCAAAGGTGTGGTACTTCCTCAGGCGGACTCTACAGCCATAATCCTCGCCATAAGGGTTTGTAGTGGTAGGACTCCACTACCACTACAAAACCTTATGGCGGATGGGTCTATGCCAGCTTCCATAAATAAATGCTTTTACTTTCTCCGTACGAAGGCTGTTGGTTGTCCGAATAAAATAAAATAAAAATCTAACCCCTTTTGTCACAAAGTTGTGTCTTTTGTTTTTACCAAATCACAGTAAAAATCAGCACAAGTAAAGAGCATTTAATAGAGTTTTAGCGCAGTGTGTGTATGTGTATTAATTTTTATTTTTTATTATTTATTTATTATTTGGAAAACAAACAGCTATTACAAAATATATATATATAGAACACAGAAAAACATGCACAAGTAAGCCAAAAAAGTGTTCACAAATAGCAGATTGCATCAACAAATTTTGACATGGCCACACATTTAGAAAAAAAAATAACGAGCACATTCAGCCTTCTAGATGTGCACAAGGAGACATGACATGCATGTGGCATGCAGTGCATGTGGGTGTGTATATGTGAGGGTATGTGTGAAGGGGTAAGTGTGCGAGTGTATGTATATTTGTGTGTGAGTATGTATGCATGTGTACCTTGCAGCGCCTTATTGAGCGCCAGCTCGAACATGTCGCTGTGCGTGGCGACGCCGGCGCCGCACAGCGCGCCGAATGTGATGCCCGTCTCGATCTCCACCTTGTTCTCCGCGCGCTTCGGCGACCGCTCCTGTAACGTCACCACCACGTCACTCACTGCACTACCGCGACACTACCCACCTACTGCTACCCAGCAGCGCGCGCGCACGCCGCCTGCACGCACAGCGCCGCGTGCTCCACGCCGTCCGAGGTGCGTACCTTGTCCGTGTCGTCGGTGAGGGGCGTGGCGCGGTCGGGCAGCGCGAGCAGCGCGGCGAGCGCGGCGCGCGTGCCCTCCAGCAGCGCGTGGCGCACGGCCGCGGGGCGCGCGCACGCCACCTGCACGCATAGCGCCGCGTGCTCCACGCCGTCCGAGGTGCGTACCTTGTCCGTGTCGTCGGTGAGGGGCGTGGCGCGGTCGGGCAGCGCGAGCAGCGCGGCGAGCGCGGCGCGCGTGCCCTCCAGCAGCGCGTGGCGCACGGCCGCGGGGCGCGCGCACGCCGCCTGCACGCACAGCGCCGCGTGCTCCACGCCGTCCGAGGTGCGTACCTTGTCCGTGTCGTCGGTGAGGGGCGTGGCGCGGTCGGGCAGCGCGAGCAGCGCGGCGAGCGCGGCGCGCGTGCCCTCCAGCAGCGCGTGGCGCACGGCCGCGGGGCGCGCGCACGCCGCCTGCACGCACAGCGCCGCGTGCTCCACGCCGTCCGAGGTGCGTACCTTGTCCGTGTCGTCGGTGAGGGGCGTGGCGCGGTCGGGCAGCGCGAGCAGCGCGGCGAGCGCGGCGCGCGTGCCCTCCAGCAGCGCGTGGCGCACGGCCTCGGGGCGCGCGCACGCCGCCTGCACGCACAGCGCCGCGTGCTCCACGTCGTCCGAGGTGCGTACCTTGTCCGTGTCGTCGGTGAGGGGCGTGGCGCGGTCGGGCAGCGCGAGCAGCGCGGCGAGCGCGGCGCGCGTGCCCTCCAGCAGCGCGTGGCGCACGGCCTCGGGGCGCGCGCACGCCGCCTGCACGCACAGCGCCGCGTGCTCCACGTCGTCCGACGTCAGGCCCGCGCCCGTCCCGCTGCCGCCTGTGCACAAAACGTAGACGAGTATTGACTTTGCTCGACAGGCCTTCGAACATTGGAGCACACGTAATGGATATTAAGTTGCTGCGCATGCTGACTCAAATATTGGGGCAGCATAAGATCTTTTCAGTAACAGTTTTCAGTCCGCGCCGTGCGTCTGTACCGTAAGCACGTATTCCGATCGCTCGCTGTTTTCGTACGGCTCATACCGGCTACCTATCACTATACGCGGCGCGGATATTTTTATTTTACAATGTTTACATGTCCAGTTTGTAGTAACGATTATTCTGACGGAGTCAAGTGCTCTAAATGTTTGTTATTCTACTGCTTTTCATGCGCGCATATCTCCGAGTCGAACTATAGGAAGCTCGGGACGGCAAGGCAAGCTGCCTTAATGTGCACCAGCTGCAAGACTGGCCAAGTGCACGCGCCCCCGGCGGTGATGCAGCCCTGTGCACCCTCCGCTGCCACACTGGACATAGTCCTGCAGGAGTTGCGAAATGGCATCAGCGGGATTAACGTTCGTCTTGAACAACTACCCTCTATAGTCCAGGAAATCAAGAATGTGAAGGATAAACTGCATCATTTTGAGGAGTCTATGTCCGTAATAAAAAAGGAAGTACAAGATAGCTCTACAAAGATAGTGGACGTGGGTAAAAGGGTTGATGTTCTAGAAAAACAGCCCACCATCCCATCAGACTACCCCCATTTAAAAGCAGAAATTGCTAAGCTGTCGAATGAACTTACTGTCAAGGATCAAATGTTGAGATTAAACAATATCGAAATTAAAGGAATTCCCATGAAAAAGCACGAAAACTTGTTCGACGTGGTGCGCAACCTCGGGGACCTCATTGGCCAGCCTATTGTTAGGACCGACATAAATTTTGTTACTAGGGTTCGGTCTACGTCTGAACCCAAGCCGATTGTTGTTGGGTTCCTCGGGAGGTACCTGAAAGATAGCGTCGTAGCAGCGGCCAGGGCTCGCAAGCCGGGCCTTCTTGTTGAAGATCTTGGATTCTCGGGATCCTCGACTAAAATTTATATTAACGACCATCTCACGAGAGAAAACAAACAACTTCTCACGCGGACCAAAAAGGTAGCTTTGGATAAAAACCACAGATTTGTTTGGGTGCAGAACTGCAAAATCCTGACGAGGAAAAATGACACCTCGCCTATCATAGCAGTCTACAGTGACGAGGATCTCGCTAAGCTTATGTGACTCCTGCTAAACCCTATAGTGAATCTATTCGCTACTTGTTTATATATTGAATTCCTTTTAGTGTTTTTGTACCATAACCGGTTTGTATTGTGCACCATATCTGAGCCATATCAATGTGTTTTAATAAAAAGTAATATCATGTTAATATGTCTTATTGTTCTTTCTAGTATCTACTTAACTAGATTATTATTAAACTACAGTCATATTTCCACCTATTTTAATATTCCTTTGAGAATAAATCAGATAATTTATTGTAAAGTTTTGTCTCACATAATAACAACGCAAGTACTTAGCATTTATATCACTGTATTATTATTTGCCTGCTTAGTCGGTCACTCGTGCTATTATCCGTTCAGTCAGGGCATAATTGCTACATCATACGCTCATACCTACACTTATGATTTTCACTATCCGGTATTTATGTCTCTGATCTCGCTGTCTACCGTGACTTGTCGTACTGCAGTAGCGGTAAATAATATTAGAGTATTAATTCTCCATCATAATATTAATCACGATCACTTTATACTAGTATTGGGAGTTTTTATTACGCTACGTCTTCATTTTTATAACCTACATAATACTAAAACATTGTTTACTCGCTGTATTGTTGCACTGTCTTTGATTCGCAAACACCTAACTTCACTCAAGTTAACTAAATTGTTGACTGACGTAGCGCGATCCGGTCAATTAATAATTTGGCCGGGCCGTGTATCATGACTTTCAGCATCTATTACCAAAATGTTAGGGGTTTGCGAACAAAGACATTGGAATTTAAGAGGGGTGTTCAGCTATGTAATTGTGACGTAATAGTCTTAACTGAGACGTGGTTACTGGACGGAATTAAAAATGAGGAACTTTTTAGCGACAAGTACACGGTGTGGCGGCGGGATCGAGACTATGCGAGCGTTGCGCAGTCGCGCGGTGGGGGAGTCTTTATCGCGGCGCGGCGAGACTTGGCGGCGGGCGCGCGCCCAGAGTGGCATTCCACGGCCGAGGATATCTGGCTTTCTGTTAGGTTTGATGCGTGCAGGGGAAAACCTCCTGTTACGTTACATATCGGTTGCATTTATCTATGTCAATAAAATAACGGGTTGTCTTTTTCTTCACAATTATCAAATTTTTCCGACAGAGCGCAATTAATCTGTGCTAGTAACCCGTTTGATAAAGTGTTTATAACCGGTGATTTTAATATGAGCGATATTTCATGGTCGGCGACTGGCGACAGCTCCTGCCTCACCCCGACATTTTGTAGCTCTAATTCTAATCATAACGAGGTACAGGATTTAATGAACTTATGTGACCTAAACCAGTTTAATAATATCAGAAATCACGTGGGAGGCCTACTCGATTTGATTTTCTCCTTTGGAGATTTATCAGTCTACCATTGTACGGAACCTCTAGTAGGCGAGGACTCTTACCACCCAGCTCTTATTTGCCTGCCTAATTTCATTGATTCACTTACTTTGAAGGCTAGTCCTAGGCTAAAGTACCTATACGCAAAAGGAGACTATTCAGCCATATGCGATGAACTTAACGACCGTGATTGGCGTTCTTTATTATCTTGCGGATCAGTCGATGAAGCGGTCGAATTATTTAATCAAATACTGCTTGGCTTGCGAGACAAGTACGTTCCAACCAAACTCATGCACACTAGTCAGTACCCTGTATGGTATTCCCCTGCGTTGAAGAAAATATTGAAAGAAAAAAATAAGTTACACGGCAAATATAAGATTTATTCTAACAAAGCTGATAAAAATGCTTTTAGTGTTCTACGTCAGCGTGCCAAACGAGTGGAGATCGATTGCTATAATAAATATATACTGAATACAGAAAATTCTATTAAAAAGAACCCTAAAGCTTTTTGGTCTTACGTTCAAGCTAATAAACAACATAACACTTACCCATCCTCTATGACATATAATAATGACAACTTGTCGTCGGGTGAAGACATCTGTAACGCGTTTGCAGAATTCTTTAACTCCACTTATTTACCAAACTCGGGAGTACCTAACAATACTTCAACTAACCGTTTCATTGCCTCGTCTTCGTGTGCCGATATGTACTCGGTTGAAATTAAGAATGACGATATTTATAAAATTTTAAAGTCTCTCGACTGTAACAAGTCTGCAGGGCCCGACCACTTGCATCCAATGTTAATATCTAATTGTGCCAGCAGCTTGACCTTTCCGGTTTGTTTGTTGTTTAAGCGCTCCATTGCTGAAGGAGTCGTGCCTAGGATCTGGAAGTCGGCTATCATTACTCCTATTCATAAAAAAGGCTCCAAGCGTGAGGTTGCTAATTACAGACCTATTTCCAAACTTTGGGTCCTTGCCAAAGTAATTGAAAAGGTTATTCACAATCAGTTATATGCTGCTTTACTTTTCTGTACTTTTCTATACTTTTCTGCCACAGCAACACGGGTTCTTGAAGGGCAGGTCAACGGTTAGCAATCTCATAGCGTTCACTGATGATCTGGCTAGTGGAATGGAATCTGGAGGACAGGTTGACGCAATTTATACCGACTATAGTAAAGCGTTCGACAGAATAGATCACGTGATATTACTTAATAAACTACAAGCGGCAGGTATTCACGGAGATCTTCTCCGATGGTTTAGTTCGTATGTTGAAAGTCGTTGCCAAACGGTGGTTTTAAACGGATTCTCTTCAAATTCGCCACTTTCCACTATTTCTTCCGGTGTCCCGCAAGGGTCCATTTTAGGACCCCTGCTTTTTATATTGTTCATTAACGATATTAGTGCATGTTTCTTAAATTCTAAGTTTCTATTATTTGCAGATGATATGAAAGTTTATAACAAAATCAACTCAACATTAGACTGTCTGCTGTTGCAGCAGGATCTTGATCGATTGGAGGATTATTGTTGTAGAAATAAACTAGACCTTAATGTATCCAAGTGCAACTGCATTACTTTCAGTAGATCCCGCAATGTGTTATATTTTAATTACGAGATATATCATCAACCGCTGCAGCGTATTGAGCACGTTAGAGATCTGGGAGTTATTTTGGACTCTAAGCTTCTTTTAGATAAGCATGTTGAGAGCATAACTTGTAAAGCTTTAAAGACTTTAGGATTCATCTTTCGAATAACAAAAGATTTCAAAACGGTTAAATCACTTAAAATCCTGTTCTGCTCGTTGGTGAGAAGTCAATTAGAGTATGCTTCCCAAGTGTGGAATCCTCGATACGAACTTTACATGGATAAACTAGAAAGAATCCAGAGAACATTTCTGCGATTTGTGAATTACAAGCACAGGCTAAAATTTTTGGACTACAGCTCAAGTTGCAAGCATCATCATCTGCTTCCATTGTCACAGCGAAGGGAGGTCGCAGATTTAACGTTTCTCCATTAACTTATTCTAAATAGATTAGATTGTAGTGACCTTCTGTCAAAAATAAATTTTCAAGTGCCTACTCGAGCTGTTTCCAGGAGGAATTTCCTGGTTCTCCGTGCGGATTCATGTGTGACCAACTACAGGCAGAATTCTTTCTTTTTACGAGTATGTAACAACTTTAATTTAAAATTTTCTAAGTACACGGACTTATTTATTACGAGACAATACTTCTTAAAAAATTATGTAGCTACATTTACAAATTTCTCATTGACAAATAGTTCCAGTTATATGTTCTATCATGTCTCTTACTTTTAAATGTATTTTTATTATCTATATATTGATATGGTATTGTGTGTTATATGGTATCATCTTTGGTTAGTGTCGCAATGTCTTTTCTTTTTATTTTAATTTCTGTGTTCTGTCTATTACTCTTCTAGCTAACTTTAATAATTGGCTACCTTTTTAATTTTAATTTTAATTTAAATTGTAAATTTATGTTTTAATTTTAATTGTCTATATGCAAATCTGATATGGTATATTTTTGTGTTTTATGGCATCTTTCGTTATTGTTTCAATGTCTTTTGTTTTTAATTTAACTTCTGTGTTTTACATTATATTATTCTTCTAGCAAACTAAAATTGATTATCTATATATTTGATTCATTGTAAATTATATTTTATATACCTAATACTTAATTACTATTCAACTGGATTGTATCCAATGTTGCTATTAGTGAAAACTTTTTTGGCTTATTTGTTTATATTATTCTGTGTCCTAGCAAATGAGTTTGTGATAGCTGTTTGTTTTCCAAGAAATAAATAAATAAACATGCAAATAATAAAAAAAACACATGTTAGTATGACCACTGTCTATTATCACTAATAATGCTCCGGCAAATGATAAGGCCTAGATATACTCATTATACTGTTTATTATTTTCCCGTAAGAAGGCTTAGGTAAGAAGGCTGGGAAGGTTGTCCAAATAAAATAAAAATACTAGGAATGAATACAAGGCGCAGTTTGGACAGTTTAGCGGAGTTTGGTGTGTTCAGTAGAGGAAGCGCGACGCTTGAAAAGTTCCGCCTACTCTTCCATTTGAAACGTCCATGATTGCTCCGTAAGATCTAAATGGGCCGACTCGAAAAACATCGAGGTCACTCGATTGTGTGTCTGTGTCTCGACGCTGCTGTAGTGCTGTTGTTATGCCTCTCACGGCTGGAAGTTGCAAACAAGCACTCACGCCACTGTGAACCCTATATTGAAGGGGACAAGGCTTACCATTAGCAGCGTTCTGCTTGTGGTAAGCGAGCAGCGCCGCAGCGGCGTGCAGCGCCCTCGCCCTGCCCCTCGCAGAAGGCAGGCGCAGCGCTAGGACCGCTAGCGCGGAGCAAGCGCAAGCCGCTGTGAACCCTTCTCCTGAGCGCAGCGCGCTGGCCAAGCCTACCTCCGACGTTGTGTTGGACGCAGAACTGTGGGAAATAACTATGTTTCAGACCAAGAAAACCTAGATCTTGTGGTTTATAAAAGTTTACTTTACGCACGATAAACAAAAACTAGATAGGTCTACTGTATCTTTTTATAAATTTATCTTCTTTGCGACCTCTGCCCACCTAGTACGCGAGCCGTGATATACGTCTATCCACTCTTTTTCCTCTCGAAAACGAGACAGACGAATACATATTCTAGCTTTATCACGTTCCCGTACGGGGTAAGACTATTAGTCCACGGCGCGTACTAGCATCACGTTATGTTTTATGGTAAAAAGAAACGAGAAGGGCTCTCCCCCTCCCTCCTCCGGAAGACGCTCTCCTGATGGTAAGAGAAAATGCCTGGCCACGACTTTTGCAGTCTGCCCAGGACTAAGAGTAATTCCCGTATTCCCGTATAAATAAAACAAAATAATCTTAAGAGCCTAAAAACCTGGGTGGTTGAAAATGGATTTGCATTTTTGTCATATAGCTGTCATCTACATCACCTGTCAACTTGACAAAGGCCTCGCGCCTTTTGATCTGCGTAACGGATACACTCTTCAAAAAACTAACGAACAAGTAAGTACTACGAGTCAGCATTTAGTATTTTCAGTATGAAAGCGGTATGAAGCGGTGTTTCAGGTCCAATAGAAAAGGCGTAAACGCGGTTGTGTAGAGGTAGGACTCTATTGCATTCCGCCTGGGGAAATACCACACCTTTGCCAGTTATTCAACCGCCAAGGAGCAGTGTGCAAGCATTACCGTGTTTCGGTTTGAAGGGCAATATTACCAGAGAAATTTCTGGGCATGAAAAGATTTGACATTTTGAGTCTTGCTTGTTTCGTCACATCATTGCATAAAATAAGTACTCCGGGTCTGCATTTGCACCGAGTACGCGTATTTTCAGTGTGAGAGCGATGTTTTAGTTCCAGCGGCAAACACGTAAAAGCGGAGTAAACGTAACGCTGGCGCTATGACTCAACGTGTTTGGCAGAATAACAAGAGCTTTAAATTAAAACGTAGATATATGTTTTTTAAACAACAAACAAATATATTAGTGCAAATGTAGTGTGTAGTGTGTAGTGTGTACTCACGCGGGCAGGTTGAAGGCGGACTGCGAGGCGTAGGTCCCGTCGCTGGTGACGAGCTGCCGCGGCGCGCTCTCCACCGCACTCGACTCCTTCTCGTCCTGTAACCGGTGCCTAGTTACTAACACATACAACCACTGAATAATTCAGTATGAAAACTGAGGTGCTTTTGACACATTTTTTTTATTTGTACCTGGAAATGTCCTAATACTGCACAAACAGCAATGTCAGAGGCCTTCGAAACTGACATCGTGCCAGTTGCATGTCCTTCGAGCTAAACATCTGTCGCCAACACCGAGGTTCCGTCAGCCTCAATTAAGGGCCGGTTCCTACTCCAAGCCTTCTAGGGAAGCTTTTTTATGCTCGACAGACTGGGTTTGACCACAACTCGCCTGATGTTAATCGTGGTCAAACGCGGCCTTACAACAATAGGTACAAAAAAGATAATTGAAAAAATCGTCATTACATGCTTTCTACAAAACAACAGTGTAACAGTGTCTACCATACCTTCTGTTCTTGCGACGAGGTCTCCGGTACGACCGCCGCTATGGCGTCGAGCGCGAGCTGCGCGCGCGCGGGCGTGTCGGCGAACTGCGCGACCAGCCATATCGCCGAGCGCGCGATGCGACCCGCCTTGATCTGGGGCAGCGCTTCCAGAAGTTTCTGTACCGATCATTTACAAAATTAGACCCTAACTACTATTTATGTACTATGTTTTCTCTAAATTAGGTTGATCATTTTGGCGTGAGCTGCCAAGGACGTTTCGTATTCTTTTTTCGAATAAATCTAATACAATTAATTCGTACTTCGTTGATGGGTACCGCCAACTTAGTGAAGTGCAACAACCACAGACTATCAATAATCGGTTTTGAAGTAAAATAAATCAAATAATAAAAAAAATCATTTGGGTAACTGGGTAATATTATTTTTGTAAAGATATTATGAAAGTTATTTGCAATTATCTATCACCCAATTATTTCATTATTAATTATTTAATTTTATTGCTTACATGCCTAATGATTTCTTTTTGTAACCCGTCAGCCGTCACGCGACCGGGCGCAGTGCCGGAAATGTGGAGCTATAATCGGTTTTCGTAAAATGACTAAGTTATGGAAAATTAATAATTTTCGGTTTTTTGCTCCATTATACGCATTTTCGAGTAAAAAATACTATCTAACCACACGAAATTCATTTTCAGTAAATTGTTAGTTTTCTCATCAGCGTCATTCTGATCTGAGTAGTCATGAGTCGTTAAGGGAGGGTTTTATAGTCATATTAATTAATTAATTATTAATTTAATAGAAAAAGATAGTTATCGAATCCAAGTTTTACGAGAATAATAATCGAATAGGTTCATTACCGATTAAACACTACCTCATCCGTACTGTGAGTTGTCAAAATTATCTACCTAATTTAGACAAAGCATAGTGATATTCGATGATTAGTCGGGAGTCGGGAGCCGCACCTCACACCCCACAGACCTGTAATCCTGAACCTGTACCAACGGGCTCTTCAAATTTAAAAAATCACATCACTGGATTGTCCCGGAGCAAAAAGGAAAAATAATTTTGGAGGAAAATGTGAAGAAACCTGCTGATAATAAATTCAATAGCGTATATACGTAAACGCCCTGCTTGGTGGAATATGACCCAATCACTCTAAAAGAGCAGCCTATGGCCAGTTAGAGAAACAAAGGCTAAGACAATCTTACGCTGCACCGCGCCACGCGTCGGTGCGCGGAGAAGCGGAACAACACCGACGCGCGGAGACGCGTTGTCAATGTTTTGTACCGCGCGTGTTATCTATACATACTGAGGTACTTCGGTACGTATTTAAACCCCGCTCCGCACACCACTGCGTTGTACGGTGCGGTATGTTATAGTCCTGAAGCTGTCAGAATTTCCAGGGGTATTTCCGGTTTACCGCAAGAAAAGTGCTAGGAGGGTACCTCCACCCATTCCCCACCCACATTCCAATGGAGTTCCTGGTGCCCATTTTGTCAGGCTTAATTGCAGGCCACCGCGGTTTTAGTTGGTACAATCCATAACCCCGGATCCAGGTACCTTAAGATTTTCTCCGTTATCAAAAATGGTCTAGCTATGTCCAACAGTAAGATACAGTGCAGCGTGCATATGGGGTTTGGTAGTTTGAGTTAATTAAATTAAAATTATTAGTTTCCGTGGCACCATACACAGCACCTGCCGCGCTGCTGGATCCAGCACCAGCCACTACGCGGGGCCACGCTGCTGTGTGTTCGTGTGCGTGTGTTACCTGGTAGATGTGGTCCTGCAGGTGCGGGAAGGCGTGCAGCGCGGCGCGCAGGAACAGCATCACGTCGTGCGCGGCCGGCTCCGAGCCCTCGCCCACCATCTCCAGCAGCGCGGGCGCCACGCTCCCGGCCACCTCCGGGAACTGCACACGATATGCACTTTAACACCACACACATAAGGTGCTGTTTAGCGTGATAAGTTTCTGTGTCAAAAAATCACAAAAAAAAAAGTATAAAAACATGCTTTCACTATTCACATTCAAAATAGCAAAGATAACTAGCAGGCCATTGTTCCCATTTTTTTTCACTTTGATGGGTAAATCGTCATCAGCCAGAAGACGTCTACTGCTGAACGAAGGCCCCTGAAAAGGGGGACATTACCGTAAACCCCACGCTTGGCAAGCGGCTTTGGGATCCCAGAATGCTCACCACCATTAACTGAGAGGACGCTGCTGCCCGTCCTCCGGTGGTGAATGATGATGGGGGTAGAAGAACCCCCTCGCGCACGAGCAGCTGGTGGTACTTGACAGTCGTCCTGCACGGCGCGGTACATGTTAGTGGTACCTGTATAGCGGCGCGGTGCATGGCAGTGGTACCTTTATAGCGGCGCGGTGCATGGCAGTGGTACCTGTATAGCGGCGCGGTGCATGGCAGTGGTACCTGTATAGCGGCGCGGTGCATGGCAGTGGTACCTGTATAGCGGCGCGGTGCATGGCAGTGGTACCTTTATAGCGGCGCGGTGCATGGCAGTGGTACCTGTATAGCGGCGCGGTGCATGGCAGTGGTACCTGTATAGCGGCGCGGTGCATGGCAGTGGTACCTGTATAGCGGCGCGGTGCATGGCAGTGGTACCTTTATAGCGGCGCGGTGCATGGCAGTGGTACCTGTATAGCGGCGCGGTGCATGGCAGTGGTACCTGTATAGCGGCGCGGTGCATGGCAGTGGTACCTGTATAGCGGCGCGGTGCATGGCAGTGGTACCTTTATAGCGGCGCGGTGCATGGCAGTGGTACCTGTATAGCGGCGCGGTGCATGGCAGTGGTACCTGTATAGCGGCGCGGTGCATGGCAGTGGTACCTGTATAGCGGCGCGGTGCATGGCAGTGGTACCTTTATAGCGGCGCGGTGCATGGCAGTGGTACCTGTATAGCGGCGCGGTGCATGGCAGTGGTACCTTTATAGCGGCGCGGTGCATGGCAGTGGTACCTGTATAGCGGCGCGGTGCATGGCAGTGGTACCTGTATAGCGGCGCGGTGCATGGCAGTGGTACCTGTATAGCGGCGCGGTGCATGGCGCGCACGAGCAGCTGGCGGTACTTGGCGGAGTCGTCCTGCGCGGCGCCGGCGGCGCGCGTGGCCTCCTTGCGCAGCACCGACACCAGCTCCTCCGCGTGGCGCGGCGTCACCAGGTCCAGGGCTGCACAACCACAAATACACTTACGACAAGGACAGTATTACGTGTTTCCGTTTGTTAGATTGATCGGAGCGAGTACACTTTGGTGTCCATGGATGGACTAGTTGAATCCTCGACAAATTTATTTTTTGCGTCCATCTGGCCATATACCACGGCGTCCCCGCGCCAACCATCAGTCGACTGTCACCCCTATGCCACAGTACACAAGGCATGTATTACCGAGCTGCAGCGTGTGCCTCCTGACGTCCAGGTCGGAGGAGGCCAGCACCCGCAGCACGTCCATGGCGAGGTCGGGCAGCGCCCGCGCCGCGGCGTCCCCGCCCTCCTCCCTCAGCGCCGCGAGCCGCCCGACGACTATGAGTTTCACGTTGTTGTCGCTCTCTTTCACAATCAGGTCGATGTAGCACGCCGCTGCCGCCTGGAAAGAGACAATTACATTATTGAGAATTCATTCCACACCAAGCGATGCGGATGACAGCAAGATGTCAGTGTCAAGTCTTATAAGTTGCATCGAGTAATGAAAATGTATGAAACAAGACACAGTCACAGACAAGCCCAAGTTATGGCTCAATAAAGAAGCTCCTATGAAGACTTAACACTTTATCACTTGGCATTGGCAACGCTCATGCACAAAATCAAATAGTTATAAATATTAGAAAAAAGAATCAGTTTTGGAAAATTGTACAGAGCGACGCCATAATTTTATCACGTTCACCAAACTCGGCAGGAAGTTGTATTGTTGTTACCTTGATTGCGGCGGGCGCGGAGGAGAGCGTGACGAGCGTGCCGGCCGCCTCGTAGCGCACGGCCGCGCTCGTCGCGTTCAGCAGCCCGTACACCGTGCGGATGAACCGCGACCGCTCCGACGGGTTCGCGACGCACACCTGACGATCACGTACACAACATTATAACAATCTCAACACTTGGAATTCAATGGAAGTTACACTAGCATCTTTCACCATGGACGTCATATTATAACTCCCAAACACAGCGAGGGAGTTTGATGTATGTCTGTGAGTTTGTGACTGAGCGTGTTTGAATGTTAACATAAGGCAGATAATGTCTACATAATTTCTGACTAATAAAAAATTACATGTCAAATGTTTAACGTCAAACCTTTTCAAAATCACGCTATAATGCTAGTAAATTTATCTGCTATAATGGGAAGGTTTCTGGCAGCTGTCAAAACGTAGTTCTACAGCCATAGAATAGACCGCGCTGGCGAGATATGGGGCCTTATTTTTATTTTTATTGTACGCAAGCGTAGCGCATGCGTAAGGAGCTGACCTTCGAACGATACTGTTTGGAATAGGTTCAATATTTTTGCAAAGTCGGCTCCTTTCACATACGCAACTTTGCGCACAATTCAAAAATAAGGCCCATGGTCCACTTTTTTTCGCATTTTTCTTGTGAAAAAGCAGTTCACTCATCTTCACTGCTTCACTTCACAGTTCGCGTCTTCGCGTTCGTTGTTGAAGTGCCTTTCCAAGTTTCCTTGTATCAATTTGTTGAAATTCTAATAAATTGTTATTGTTACGTTACGTTATTGTTATTATTTTTTGTTGATAGCTATTGTTATTTTTTATTGAAACTAATTGGCAAGGCACACTCACTAATTTGCGTGGAATAACGAAAGCTTAAGAAATACTATGGGCAAGTACTCAGACAAACAATAACCACAAAAAAACGCATGACAGATCTGATATCAATGAAATAAGGTTACTTTTTCTTTTTTGACCATTTTCCTTTGCTTCATTCGTTCAAAATCTTCAGAACCGGAGACTAGACGGTGAAACTGTTCAGGGCCATGTCTCTTCATCGCCGTCTAACGGATTTTAAGAACTAGTATTTAGATGACCTTGTCGTTTTAGGCCGAAATTTAGCTGAGCATAACAAAAATTTCATGATGGTATTTAATCGACTTCGAAAAGTAAATTTAAAGCTTAATCCATCTAAGTGCGAATTCTTAAAGAAAGAGCTTTTGTATCTAGGCCATGTACTATCAGATAAAGGTGTTTCCCCAGATCCAGAAAAAAATGAAGTAGTTAATAATTATCATAAGCCAAAATCCTGTGATGAAGTAATACGATTTGTTGCTTTTGCAAATTATTACAGAAGATTTGTTAAAAAAAATGCCTTAATTGTACTACCTTTAAATAAAATGTAGAATATCTATGGACAGAAGAATATG
The DNA here is from genome assembly GCA_905404285.2 of Erannis defoliaria. Lineage (NCBI taxonomy): Eukaryota > Metazoa > Arthropoda > Insecta > Lepidoptera > Geometridae > Erannis > Erannis defoliaria. Next base: position 19,572,944 of record FR990072.1, on the reverse strand, counting down.
AAATAGCTTTACAAACACTTAAAGACTATTTAATTAACCCACCAATACTTGACTATCCAGATTTTAGTGAAGAGAACGAGTTCATTCTCCAAACAGATAACTCCGGTTTTACAATAGGGTAGATGACTGATGTTTATATCGTTGAAACTAATAGCTTTGATGAGGAATTTAAGTAAATATAGTATGTTTATTGAAAAAATAATTTAAATCGGTTAATAATGTTCTGATAGATGAGCGTTTAAAGTTTTTGTTAGGGACAACTCTGTCCCTTTCCCACAAAACAAAAAATTACGTCACGCCTTACTTGTTAGAATAGAATTTATATGGCGTACAGAGAAGTGACGTCACGATTTGCTGTTTCGCCTCTATTTCTAGCATTATATTAAAATGCTTAGAAGTTGCTTATTTTTGATCATATTTTAATTTTCTTTTCATTAATCAGCTATATTTATAGGCCACATTTTAATAGGACAATTAAAAAAACCAGTGATCTAGCCTATTATAGACACGCAAAAACTAAGGAAAATACTAATGAATAAAAAACTAGAGACCAAAGTATCAAATAAAATAAATTATGTTTATGGAGTACATCCTCTAATATACTACGTTAATGATGATCCAAAATCTTTATCGGCAAGAGCGTGAGTCGACTTGTTGAAAGAGTTGGAAGAATTTTGTCATGAATTAAAAGTAAACAAGCTCGTTCTAATAAAAAGAAAGGAAAACGTAGAACTAATAAAGAATATAAAAAAGAATACTTCATGTAACAATCCTAAATTTTGTGTTATTAATAATGTGGAAATAATAATTGATGATGACATGAAGAAGGTGATTGTAAGAGATTTTCATTTACTACCAACAAGCGGATATGCAGGAATTAGACGAACTATTAATAGTATAAAAAAATATTATTATTGGCCAAGTATGGAAAGTGGCTTAAGGAAGTAACGAAATGTGCTAATTGTCAAAAGCAAAGAACCCATGAATATAACGTCTACATCATCATCATCATTTGAAAAAATCTTTTTAGATATTGATGGTCCTATAGACTCACATATATTTTAACATTACAGTGCGAACTAACAAAATATGTAGAAGCATATCTATTAAAATTAAAAGTAGCAAATATAGTAGCAAACACATTTGTAGAAAAAAATATTTTAACCTATGGAGTACCAAAAATTATTGCTACAGACAGAGGCTCCGAGTTTATTTCAAATGTTTTAAAATAAACATGTGCAATTTTGGAATAACTGTTCTCAACTGCTTACCATCATGAAACAATTGGAGCATTAGACAACTCACATAAAGTGTTAGGAAATTATTTGCGAATACAAACAAACAATAACCCGAATACATGGAGTCCATGGATTCGTTATTGGACGTTTTCATATAATACAACAGTACATAGTGAAACAAAATACACATCATTTGAACTAGTTTTCGGACAAGTATGCTCATTACCAAACAATTTGAAATCACACGAAGATCCTATATACAACTTTGACGATTACCCGAAAGAACTAAAATTTAGATTACAGAGAGCCCAAAATGATGCAAAGAATAATTTAATTAAATCAAAACAAATACGAAAAACAAACTATGATAAAACGATAAATCCAATAACTTACAATAAAGGTGATTTAGTTTTAATAAAAGAGGAAGACAGAAAGAAGCTTGACTGCATTTATATTGTATTATATAGTTTATTATAAAGTAACCTTATAAAGTAATTATAGATGAAACACCAAACATGATCATAGAAAAGAAAAGAATAAGACTAGTGGGATGTTTGGTGAGTTGCGCCAGTCACACAATGACGCGTCATAGGCAAATTCATTGTACTTTTATTTTTATTTTACTGTAACTACTTAGTTACAGTAAAAAAAATTGATAGAATAAAATAAATATTATTGATGTTTCATCCTTTTATAATAAACTGCTTGTAATTTTATTATAATGCCTTGTCACATTCGTCGTCGTCGTCAGCCATAAAACGTCCACTGCTGGACGAAGGCCTCCCCCTTTATAGAGGGGTGTTGCCATAATCCCCACGCTTGGCAGGCGGCTTGGGGATTGCAGAATGCTCACCACCGTTAACCAAAAGGACGCTGCTGCCCGTCCTCCGGTGGGTCTGGTTGCAGTTTAAGGACATACCCAGGTCTTTGTCACCTTGTCACCTTGTCACATTATCCGGCCTAATTTGGAGCCAATTTCCATTCCATTCATGTATATAGATATAATTTGCCAATAAAATAGTAGTAGGTATATTTACAAAAGATTACAATAGAAATATGTTTACTTATATTTCAAAGTCAAAGTCAAATCGTTTATTGTACATTATGGATTATGTAAAACTAATATTAATAACAAACCATTGCACCTATCTGCTAAGTTACCTTATAAATGAGTTCGACGATGACGAGCTGCAGTATGTCCCCGAAGCCGTGCACGTTGTCGAGCCGCGAGGCGAGGTAGGCGAGCGCGCGCTCCTGGTCCGCGTGCAGCAGCATGAGGAACGCGTTCCGCTTGCACGACATGTCCTGCTCGCCCTCCAGGAAGCTGGCCACCAGCTCCGGGGCGTCGGGGATTAGGAACTCGAAATTGCTGCAAAGGAATTGTTTCATTTTTAGATGTTACAGACCCACCGGAGGACGGGCAGCAGCGTCCTCTTGGTTAACGGTGGTGACACCCCTTTATTGGGAGGCCTTCGTCCAGCAGTGGACGTCTTATAGCTGACGACGAGATGTTACATTTTAATAGAAACTAAGCAGTAGTGTGCAAGCATTACTGTGTTTCGGTTTGAAGGGCAATATTGTCAGAAAAATAAAATTACTGGACATGAAGGGATAGGACATCTAAATATTAGGGTCACAATCGCAGTGCAGTGCGGCGCAGGATTTTGTTCGCAAGTTCACAATTCTAGCACTGCTTCTGCTATGGGCAGGCGTGATGCACCAGGCGAAAGTCTCGCTCGTTTCGTCACTCCGTTGCATATAAAAAAACTAAATTTATATACAGCAAACAAGCAAGTCAATCACCAAGGAAATGCCATCTATTGAAACTTGCAGTATTAGTGGCGTTGCCAATCTGATGCAAAGGCGAAAAAAAAAACGTTATTTATGACTTTGTGGTGTCTTCAAATGAGTTATGCTAAAACGCATCATTACTTAACCCACCCCAAGGCATTGTGTGGTCTAATGCAACTCCATTAATAATAAGAAAAAAAACTATGAGGTTCTGTGATGAAATATAGGTTAGAACCCCGATCGCCGCTCGAAAATGGCATCGTCAAAACAAGGCATAAATATAGTAATATGCCTTGTTTTGCTCTCATTCACGTGTGACGTGCTACGATGCCGAATGTTTTACCCGCTCACAAATGTTTTTCAACGCTATTACAGGTTCCTTATTCAAATAAAACAATATCCACTTGTGGACTTTTTTTTATATTAGCTAGAGAGGTATAATATCTATATAAATAAGCATTGGGACTTTTGATGTTTGATTTTCATAGAGACTGTGTATCTATTATATTTGATTTAAGATGAGCTTCCACTTTTACTCCACAACAAGAACGAAAATTTAGCTCATATTTAAAAAAAATACTCTGTGGGCCATGAAAATCCAAGTTCCTTTCGTAATAACCATCCTCTCTAGGTTGCCATCCTCTTTTCTTTCTATGTTATCTCACCGGTAGATGGTAAATATGGCTAGCACTGCGTTCCTCCTCACATAGGAGTGGCGGTGGTCGAGGCAGGCGCGGATGGCCGGCATCAGCGGCTCCAGCAGCTCGGGCTCCTTCAGCTTGCACAGGAACCGCAGCGTCGACCCGCGGATGAACTCGTTGGGGTGCTGCAAGTCCTACAAACAAGAAAGGATTTTAATCGGTAGCTCTCGTGGGTAGTGGCACACATGGAATAATGTAGTGCCCATAACATAGGTTAATTAGGTGTTCCAAAAGATACAATGCAGTAAGTTTTCAGATGGGTGAGTGGTATTTAAAACAGAGCACTACAGTGGGTGCGGGTCAACACATTTAATAAACACTCACATATTTTTTTATTTTTTTTTAATTAAAAATTCTAAATCCTCTTTTTATTGTTTATAACATGTAGAGGATTTGGAGTGTGACTTGTTAGTCATCCATAATCTCTAAATACATACTCATAGCACTACAGAAAAGCGAAAGCCCTACTTCTTAAGTAGAACGGCTGTCAAAACCATCTTGTAAAGCAATTGTATGGAAAACCGCTGTCGCTAGTTCCACACAAGATTGCATAGAAACTACATGGGTTCATCCACTTCTGAGCATTAACCTCTTCTTATCGCTTGTGGCGTAGCTTGTCTAGGTGAGTCTAAACGATCACCAATGTTAAGCAACGGACGGTCCGGTCAGTCTTCAGATGGGTGACCATGAGTGGCATTTATTTCTGAGCGCTACCGTGGGTCGGATGACACGTTAAATTGTTAGTCCCGGTTGTTTGTTCTAGTTTCTATAACAACAACCGTCAGCCATGTCAGAGGCCTTCGGGCGGCTCATTAACTCTGACACTAGGGCTCGCCACTTAGCCTATACGAACTTAATTTTTACTTTTACCTCTTCTTATATTCAAACCCATCCTGGTCTTATACCAATTTAGTTAAGTTCTACTGACTTTTTCGATGTTACAGTGCTTACCTTCCTGTAAGCATCGCAGACAAGAATCATCTCCTGCAGGAGTTTGCCATCGGAAGAGGTCTTAGGCACAATCTCCCAAAAGATCAGCAGCAGCTTCTTGATGGTGTGGTCTTGCAGCGGCAGCACAAATCTGATAATGATCATCAGAAGACCGGGGATCTTCTCTCCAGAGAGGATAATGCTGATAACTTTCTTCAGGGCTTCAATCTTCTTTTTAGTATCACCTTTTTCTGTAATGCATTAGAAAGTTTACAGTAATCCTTCTCTCAACAGTCAGGACAGATGTATATAAAAGTATAACATGAAGAAGAAGATTCAATAGTTTGTAGTAGTAGTAGTAGAAGTAGATTACCTATGATATTCAATTATGTGCTAGCCTGATGAGCACTTGGCATGTTTTTTACTGTTGTCGTATTTATAACAATTTAATTAGTTACTAAATAAAACTGCACAAAATGGCAATTATATTAAAAATATAACTATAGTAACATAGGTCATAGAAGTGCTTATATTATTATAAGTCATAAGCCATTTATTGATAAATTGTCAATTTACATGTCAATTATTTAAACCTATTTGAATCAGCCTTATTCCCTCCCAAACCTGAGCAAGCAAAGCAAAGGCATCTCTATCCGGCTTCAAAGCTTGATGGGTTCATTTGTTACCAAAGGACTCCAGTTCATCCCGCCTGACCTCACCTGAGCTTGCCAGCGTTTTCTACCAGTCAACAAGAAATTCGGAGAGCTTCTCAAACATTAGGTAATTAACAAAGTAGGTCAACAATCATAAATGTGGTGAATAGTAGGTGCTTAAACTCGTGGTGTGACTTACCAAGTTCAATCTTGAGTTGCATCTCATTGTTGGGCTCCGAATCAGTTGGGAAGTTGATGAGGGTGTAGCATGGCTGCTCTACTCCCGCCATGCTGCGAAACAAGAAGATTAAACATTCTATCACGATTACGCACAAGCAGCTACTGGTTATTTGAGCTTACAAGACTAGAAAAAGTGCAATACTAATTGGAAGATTTCGGGCTAGTACATTTGATCTATGAAGCCCGGTTTTTGAGTCACGTTTTATGTTATTTGCACCCCTGTGACACTAGCCTATTGATTTTGGTGGTGGCAAACGGAAAATAATTGATCTTAACAGATGACTCGTTAATTCATGCGTTTTATGCATAACTTAGTCTGCTAGTGGACAATATTTGTAAAGATTTAACTGCCCCTGCCAAACGCCTACAGTTTTAAGGTGTTTTCTTGTTTACTTAAAGTAAGTATCAAAATATTTGGTAATAAAACAGAATAATATTGAGTTGAGTCAGATATATCTTCTATCGATCTTGCACTGGTTGGTATCCGGTATGGGTAAGACAACATCAATAACTAACCTGAAGAAAGTCCTATTGTAATTTTTGTAATAATGTTAATAATACACGCTTTTATCCGCTGAAAACAGCACAAAATTACGCTCACTTCGTTGTAAAATAACTATATGCCGATCAAAATCATTTCAATTTCAATACACAATAGCAATACGTGTCCACGTCCAGCAAAATATTGCAATGATTTTGGGTATATGTCAATGTCAATGTCAGGAAGATCGTGTATTCACTGTCAATGTCTAGGCAAACAATTTTTTTTTTCTCGGGCCTAGGTACGGTACATTATGAAATAAGTAAATAACCACGCCATTGGAGTTTTGGCGGGAACACGGAAAAATCATGTCGTTGCATTCTATTATTTTCTTAAACTTGTGTATTTTCGCGAATTAATGATTAAAAATGGTGGTGTTTTATTCATTGAGTGTTGAATTACATGCACGAGTGTGGGCAAGTGATATAATGTGGTGAAACATGTCTTTTTGTGTTGTTTTCAAAACTCCGTATAAGCTCATAGTAAAGTCGCCACAACTTTACTAGGGCATGACTTGGACTCGACTATGACTAATTTCGTGTGACTGACTGTGATATCATTACATATTTGACTTGATTTACATATAAATACTTGAAAAAATCATAAACTTGACACTGGCAGAATGCACAACGTGCGATGCCAAGAACTAAGAAAAAAAAAAAAAAACCACGCCATTAATCGTAAACATTTATTTTTCAGGCCGTATAAATAGATCTTTATACAAGTTCACTGGAGGTCAGTGCAGTTAATCTAAATCATAGAGCAGAGTAATATACTGGGAACAGAGTAATATACTGGGAATAGAGGGCCCTCTCATCAGTTTTTAATGCCACCCAAAATCTAAACGTTAGCAATAGCAGATGTTGGTGAACTTCTAAAAGATGGTGCTAGGATCGCCAGATATCACAGAATAAATAATAGTTCATCTGCTATTGCTATACCTACCTATACTATACCTACATACCTACCTACCTATACTAAGCTTATATAGATATAGGCGCTATAGGTAGATACATATTAGATGGGCAAACTAAAACCACATAATTACACCTTTGGTCACTTCAATATATTTTATTCAGCTCGAAAATTACAACACTACTGATAACATTAAAATATAATTATTAGTTCATGAGCACATAATATAAAATATACACACTGCACTAAAGTCAAAGTTCAACTCGACGCAACTGTAGACGAATAACTGTTCATTTCGCGGGGAGGCGAACAAGCAATTACTAATGAAAAAATAATTATTATTACTGTACTTGACGTAATTGTAAAGAATTATTAGAATTTAGACTGGAAAATAAACCCAACCGAAAAATTTAGTAATTTAATTGAAGGATTTGACTTTGACGGCTGTTCAAATGAGTCTTTTTTTTTTTCCTCTTGGAGGATTATGGCTTCGCTCTTTGTGCATTTGCCAGTGTCAATCAGGTATTTATAATTATTATGTACATAATTTTTTTGATGAATTTCAAGTCGAATGGGTTTTAGATATAGTCAAGGTCACACATAGTAAGTCACAGTCAAGTCCATTCATGCTCTAGTTCAGTGGCAACTTGAATGTAGGATTCTTCGGAGTTTTGGAAACAACACAAAAAGACATGTTTCACTTCAATAAATCACTTGTCGATTATTCCAGGAAAATATGTTACTTTTCAGGGGTAAAAAGGTAACCTACTTATTTGTTCATTCATGGCCTAAGTAACCTAAGTAATCATCTCCATTCCATATTTCATCAAAGCATGTCTATCCATTTCAGCGTGAAAAGGGAACAAATAGGTAAACGCACACATATAAACTTTAACTTTTACGGCCTTACTTAAAAACGCCGCTCAAAACTTACTCACTGCTTAAACTTCTCTGTCTTGTTCTTGCATGTTACACTTCACGTCAGAGAGAAGATGGCAGAGCATCTTAAGCAGTGATTAACGGATGAGAAGTTTTTTTAAGTAAAACTGTAATTCATACTTATTATTTATTAGACTGGTGTGATTAGCAGTGTGAAATACCTATCTATCTTAGAGCTATTCTGGCTGATTTTTGGGCTGTGCAGAAAATATGGGAATGATCTAAATTATTACTTGGTTGCTGTTCATCAGTTTCTTGATATTCAACGATTTCTGAAATTTATCGCATATTATTATGTTCTTCTTTAAAATGTTTGCTAAGAGGAAGATCTGCATTAAAAAATACCAACATTAAGAAAATTCTGATATACTGTGCAATAATAAGCAAAATAGTTATTTTAATAGAAGTATAACAGCTATCTAAGTGTAAGATGGATGCAGTATGTATTACTTTACTCTATGGATGCAGTCTTATACCGATGTAAAAGTGTATAAGGTGTCACATACAGTTTTAAGTGATAAAACATTTCCAACGTACAAACATGTAAGTGCCTAGATACACAAATTATTGATTAATGAAATCCCGACGTATAAATATACATTTGCGAAGTTACTTACTTTTTTACGCTGGTACCTCAAAAACTACAATCACATAGCACAACAGTTAATAAAGAAAGCTATTTACCTTTTCTTTGGTCTTTATATTTGTACATGGCACCTTTTTTTTTACTCCGAAATCGCTTGCTTGATATTTTTGACGAAAATAATGCCTATGCGCGGTCTGCAACTTCAGCGCGCGAACCGCTCAACGTCCGCCGAATAAATGCGTATCGCAGTTACCCCAGCCCGCGCCGCAAAATATCCCGCATAATTGTAGGTAAGTGGCAGATTCATAATTATTCAGCAGGGAATGATACAGAATAAAATAGTTACTCACATATACATCTAGCTTACTTTTTTAGCAACTTAAACAGTTTTTTTAAAAATTCAATATTATAGACTAGCGCATACGTACCTACAGTTCAAAAAAGAATCAGGTGTATAAGTGTGTATCTATCAGATACACCGGTATACTATATTATGTATACTAAACAGAGTTACACGGCCGAGTACTCGGTTTCCTAAACTTAAAGCCGAGTAATACTCGTTACTCGGTAAAACTAGAATTCGGCGCACCTCTAGAAATAATCATGTCACTCCATTTGATTATTTTCCAAAACTTGTGTTTTTACGAGTGTTGATGTAAGAAAACGGTGGTGTTTTATTCATTAAGTAGTAATTTACGCGAAAGAGCGTGAGAAAATGATATTACAATGTAGTAAAAAGTCGAAAGTGTCTTTTCGTGTTGTTTCCATATCTCTGAAGAAGCTTGTACTAAAGTTGACTTTCCTAAGACATGACTGGACTTACTAAGTGTGACTTTGACTGTGACTAACTTGTCTTGAAATACATCAAAACCTTGATTAATATTTAGATAATTGATACTAGCAAATGCACAAAGTGCAACGCCATAATCCTCTTAGGAGGAAAAAAGAATAGACACTGACAGCGCTAAGTAGCGTCAGTAGCGACATCTATGAGCGGCTTGACGCAGCGCTTGAGGCAGTGCATTGCTTAGATTATGGTGAAATTAAGTTAGATGGCGCGCAAAAAAAAACGGTAGGGACGCGCAAGGTAACTTTCCAGCCGATGATCTAAATGTAATATAGATCAAAACAAAAACTTGACTATATACTATAGACTATATACTATCGGTCTGGATACAATCCTTTTGTTTTTTGTTGTGTAGTAGGCTAAGTAGTCATTGTAGTTTGTTGTAGTTAATAAAGGCTTATGCCTATTTAAAAAAAAACTTGACCATTATTAAAACCTGATACTGACACAATGGTCAAAGAGCGATGCCAAAACTTTAAACAATTCAAGTTGTCTTTGTTTGCATTGTCCTGTCACAAATTCACGTTGTCAATTGTCAAATTGTCATGTCTCTGTTCAAAAACATGATTTTTTGTTATAGTCCAAAATATTATTGAAAAACCCTACACAGTAGGTCTTATTAATGAATATAGCAGCTTCAAACGGACATTAAGCGCTATGGATTACCTTGTAACACTCTTCTATGCCTTATTCTGTGTTTGCATCATACATCCACCAACAGAGTTCGTATCCGCCGGATTTACAATCGCCCACCTATTTGAGAGCTTCTTGGGCTCGGAAAATGTAAACTTTGTTTTCTATCATATGAAAAGAACCACGTTGACGATGATGGTTCACGCCGCGCTTCCTTTTGGCTACGTTTTGACGCTGTGGTGCACGGGATGGCGGTCCGAGTGGGCCCCGGTTTGTTTCTACGCAACCATAATTATCTTCATGCTGGTGGCGTACAAAATGCTGCTCTGGTGGGAGTATGAGAAGAAAGGGCATCCCGTGGTGAAGACTTTACTGCCATACGTAATGGAAGGAATGGATTGGAGGATAGTTGCTGCTCATTTGAATAATGAATTTAGGCAGTAAGTTATAACGTCTTGGAATATGCAATACCTTGTCATTATCCATGCACAGCTAATTTTTTCATCAGATTTATTAAGAATGTCACAAAAAAAATACCACATACACAATATAATATTTTAAAGTAAATCATTATCATTATCTAAATTTTTTTAATAAGATTCAATGTTTTAAAACATATTTTCTTTTATTTTTATCCTGCTGCTAGATTCCCCTATTCCTAATAGGCCATTTGCCTCGTTAGCCATGCCTATCTGTTTTGTTTAGTAACTTGTAATTTTTATGTAATAAAGTTTAACCTCTAAAGTTTACGACTCAAGTTCTATTTTCTTGGTTTTTCAACCTGTTCTATCAAACCAACATTTTCTTGGGTAAACAAACATTTATTAGCCGTGGAATAGTTTATTATTAGTTTGTCTTTTCCTTTCTTTCAATCAAAGACAAATGCATTAAATCAATGTTTTTATTTATTAATAAAGCCAAAAGAAAACAATTCCCTACAACCAACACCACCAAAAAGTAGATTTTTCACTGCTATCAATAAATTTGGTTTAGTACATTTTCTTTTTTCTGTAAGTTCGGTACTATTGTGTATATCTAATGACATGTTCATAATTGCAGTGTGGATAAAGTGTCAATAAATCTGACAAGCACCAGCAAGTTTATAGCGATGGAAAGCTACCTGATCAAGGTGACGCAGTATGCCGTCCAAGTTATCAAGCAGAATGAATGTACACTAGTAGCCACTGGGGTATGCTTTTTTACTTTTTGTATTATCGTCATCAATCTTTATAGTCCGTTGCTCATTATAGGCTTCTGCTAGTGCATGCCACTATACTCAAGTTTCTTTTCCGATTTCAGTCAGCCCACTGCCTTACATATATTGATACTTCTTTAATCTTTTAATAGCTATACATAATAGTATCTCCATGCCCTGAACGTCAAGGCACAATTACTATTAAAAAACAAGGGTTTCAGAATTTGATATTGATAACTAAAGTCCGGCCACTGAGAGAATGTGTTTGACAGCTGCAATAACATTGTCTAAAGCTGAGGCTGTAAGCCTAATATTGAATAAACAGGAAAAACAAACACTCTCACGGTGGTAAGAAATAATGCCAGTAGCAATAACCTTACCCAGAACTTAAAGTTGTTCAAACTATGAAACAAAATCATAACTGCATTGGAACGCATACATGTGATAATTTTGTAAAATATCTTGTCAACTAGAAATTTCAGTTTTGAATTGAAGGTGACTAAAAAGGAACCCTGTACAGATGTGTGAAACTATCATGTATAGTTCTATTATTATTTACGGGATATTTACCATGAACAACCAATATTTTAAATCAGTGTTTTATCATGATATTACAGACAGACCATCATGCTCTATCACCAAATGGAGAAGAAGAGGTCCAATACGTAAACATAGACATTATATCAACTCGAGATGATGTAAAACCATTCAGCTTCAGAGTCTCCACAACCATCTTGAGAGATGACCTACAGCCACGGTTGCTGAACCCAGTGAGAGTGCCGGAAAACCTGTCCCTACTGCCAACACTTATAGAGAGATTCGTAACGGTGTTCAAGTCTTATGTGGATCAGAATCCTGTCTATTATATTGATCAAGTGAGTCTAAAAGGATCTGTATTTTTTAACCAACTTCAAAAAAGGAGGTTCTCAATTCGACTGTATGTTTTTTTTAAATGTTTGTTACGCGATTACTCTGCCAATTATGAACTGATGATGATTTTTGATGATTGTTTATTTGTTTAGTAGGTAATACTTCAGAGGTGGTGTCATATACATTTTATCGAAAATGGTTGATTAGTTTGGTTTTTAAATCAAAATCACTAGAAAATATGGAGATGTGATCCAGGTAGTTGAAGTTGGTTGTATTTTCTTTTTTAAAAGCGTATTATTTAGTGTATAATTGCATCGAGATATATGTTGAATTACTTATTCAACATATATCTCAAAATTATTATTATTACTGTGCCCTGTGATTACAGTCTTATCTGTTTTTTTATATCCTATGAGTATACTACTATGTGAAAGAAAATAAGTAATTACTTATAAAATATGTATATATGTATTTTTGTTTTATTTATACGGGAATAACTCACGTTTAATTTAATCGGATACTCCGACTATAGTTTTATATACTACACTATAGACTTTTACTACTGTAATTTTTTTTTATTTAACATTTTATTTTTTCTTTCTGTTCTATTGGTCTTGTTGACTATAGGTTTGTATATGTAATAACTTATTTCCGGGCTTAAATTAATTTAAGGGCTTTACTCCAGCATGTTGCAGTAAATGTACAAAAAGAGTACTTAAGCCTTTGAGAGTGACACCTAGTTGTGTTGTCAGGAGCCCGACCAGTGCATCGGGTGCATGCAGGCGACGGCCGACGTGAAGCTGAACCGGCGCTGCCAGACCCCGCCGCCGCACCTCATCGGCGGCCCCGAGGAGTGCCAGCGATGCGACTGCAGGTCTTACATCTACTCTATACGAGCTGTTATTAGTCTGTACTAGCTACGCCCCGCGGTTTCACCCGCCTGATGATGAAAAACTGTGTTAATAATGATGATAAAACTAGCCTGTATTTTATTTCAGCTGTTTGAAATTCGTTCAGCTGTTTTGGCGTGAAATATGTTACAAATATTATACAGTCACACACGCATACCGATAAACTTTCGCATTTATAGCATTAGTGTTATAACGTATTAATGTTTTTTTTACTGACTTCGAAAATAACCCATCCCTAACAGTATGACCCGTGCAAAAGTGTCGTCGTTTCTTTTATTTTACAGTTAATTTTTTGAAACTAGATCGGCCTTTCGTTTGTACGACTGTGTTAAGATTTGACAGTTATTGTTCCAACAAATAAAAATCGTTTTGGCACCATCATCATCGCCACTGCTGGACTAAGACCTTAACCTTAATAATCACTACGCTGCAGGCGGCTTGATGATCGCAAAATGTTCACTACTGTCAACCGAAATGATGCTGCTGCCCGTCCTCCGGTGGTTCTGGATGCAGTTTTATTTGAGCCCAAATGATGTCTGTGTTAACGAGTTGCGTGTCGTGTCAGGGTGCTGTGGTGCTGCGCGTGCATGGCGCGCTGGTGGGCGGCGCGCGCGGGCGGTGCGCCGGCGCAGTGGCTGGCGGGCCGCTGCACGTGCCCCGTGTGCCGCGCGCGCTTCTGTCTGCTCGACGTGTGCCCCGCCCTTTTGCGCGTGCGCTGACCCTCTGACCGCTCACCTCACTGCCAGAGTCGAGGCGGTGGCGGTGTAAAGAATCAAGGCGACGGCGCCCGCACCGCGCCGCCGCCTCGCTCCTGCCGCGGCTGCCAGCGCGCGCGGACCATTTCTATTGTATATAAAAGCTAAAAGAGACGCGCATCCGCCCCGACGTCGCCTCCGCCCCGACGTCGCCTCCGTCCCGACGTCGCCTGCGCCCCGACGTCGCCTCCGTCCCGACGTCGCCTGCGCCCCGACGTCGCCTCCGCCCCGACGTCGCTTCCGCCCCGACGTCGCCTCCGCCCCGACTTCGCCTCCGCCCCGACGTCGCCTCGACTTTTCATTCGGTGTGCGATTCGACGTTGCCGTCCGTCGGTCGCGAATATCGAATTTCAGTAGTTTAATACGAGGGAACATATACTACATATATAGAACATATATATAGGTACACATATTGACTGACAATATAATAACTTATTTTTGCGTAGTTGGGTAAAAATACACGTTGCAAGGGGAACGATCCTAAAAACGAAAACAGGTTCTATCATCATCTTCCTGCCGTTACCCCACAGTGAGGTCGGCACATCGTGTTTCCTTTCTCCTCTGCACTCTATCTTCCGTCATCTGTACATGCTCCCCTTACACACATAAATCATGTTTTACACAGTTTATAATTCCTTATTTCCAAAAAAACTTAAATCATGCCGAATTGCTAAATATATTTTTGTACATAAAAAAAAATCAAAGATTAATTTATTTTTATTTATAACATTTTGTATTAAAACCCTCAAAGCTGGAGTTGCTGGTGGATGTCATAATAAGTAATATATAAAAATATACCTAATATTCGCGTTTTAGGGTTTCGTACCTCAAAAGGAAAAAAGTTTCACGCGACGCTAATGTTTTTTTAACTCGATTAGGTAAATCAAAATTCATATGGTACTTCCCATTGACGTAGAATTACGAAATTTTGTAGGAAGCACGGTTATATAACACTGGTTAAGGGAAAAATCTAAAAATTTATCATTTGTATATACGTCGTTTTTGTTACACGTTGTATATAGAACATATATACAACGTGTAACAAAAAGGTTTAACAATACGGAAGGGTATGTATGTACTCATCGTTATGAACAACTTTTACTAGCCGGTTGTTCTTATAGAATAATCGTTAGATACTGTCGCAGATTTCCTTTCTACTTGTGGTGGTACGGAACCCTCGTTATTCGAGTCGCAAGTACTCGTACTCTTGACGGCTTTATTCAATCTCATCACTATCATCTGCTTTCGTTTTCGAAAACTTTTTACACCCTGTATAGCGAGACCAAGTTTAGCAACCTGACGTAGAGTAGCTAAAACATAACCTAATAATCTCAGTATCTGTGACGTCTAGAATAATAATAAAATTGTTAAAATGTTTTTGATGTTACGCGTTGTAAGTGTTGCACCGCGCGAGTTTTCTATTCAAACTGAGATACTTCTACGTTAGTAACGCAGCTCCGCGCACCTCCGGCCCGCGCGGTGCGGTGCGGTGCGGTGCGCAGTGCGGTGCGGTGCGGTGCGCGGTGCGGTGTGTGATACACCATATTAGTGATAAAGTTTTTTATTGAGATTGTTTAGTAGCGTAAAGTGGTCGATTTTGAAGGTTTTAGGTGACATAACTAAACTAACTAAAGTATTGCTGTCCTTAACCAATTTGTCTGATGAAAAAGTGACAGCGATATTTTAATTAGTTTAGATCTGACAGATGTCTAAAGGCATACAGTGTGGAATGTTTCTGTTCATTAAGAAAATTCTAAAGAACATTTATAACTGATATTGATATTTTAAATTTAGGTTAGCTAAATTCTACTATTGATTTCTATTTATCTATTTCGGACAATACATAAATGCAAATAAAAATTATGATGAGTTTAAATAAGCAATGAGTAATGTTTTCTCGTTAAAAATATCACAAGCATCTCCTGCAATGCTCAGATGTGTCGATTACTTTGCACCTCGCCCTGCCACCGTTTTGCTAATCTGACAGTACTACAATTTTATTATCTGCGTCTCACGCGCGTACCATTTCATTTCAATAGGCGAGAATATGATACCACCAGTTTTAGTCCTGTCAAATTAAGTTTAGTGACCCGAGTGGTCCAGCATAATCAACATTAATGTGATAAATTCCTTATTGTGGTATGATTTTAGTTAATGAAACATTTTTCGTGTGTTGCGAACTAATTTGATTCAAATAGATTGGTTTGTTATTGTGGCTATTTAAAATCTTAAATTCGTGTATGATGAAATTATATTAAATGTTTTAACGGTGTCTATTTTTATATCAAAAATGTTTTAAGGATTCCTTTTTAACACATATTTATTTCCTTTTTAACCGATTTAAGAAAGTGCACATATTTATAACGTCATATTGTTTTTTAGTTTATAAAATGAGACAGAGGAGATACAAGGAATGAGATAACACAATCGGCATAATAATAAATGGGTGATAAATTAGAAATCAAATAATTTGATAGGTGAATTATAGTTTATAAATGAATGTATGTATGTTTTCACGGTCACCGTAAATAAATCAATTTTACCAAATGTAAATTAGACAGTAGTTTATTTTAATGTTTTGTATGGACAATCGGTGTACTATGAATATTAGTGTCAAACTTTAGTGAGATAAATGTATAATAGTTTTTTAATGTTGACTGTATGAAATCGTGTTTTGGTAGATATTTTTGTGTGTAATTGTATTAATTTTTGCGTTTTTATTGCCAGTAAGCTATATTCCGGCGCCGTACCAGTTACACATTAATAGTACTTGCTAATGCAACATTAGCAAGTACAATTAATCCCTTGATAACTTCACTACAGATATCGCATTACGTAGCATTGTTGTTAGCTCGGTGGTTAAAGTGTTTGTGGATCCTCTTGCGACAGGGCGTGGGTTAAAATCCCAGCAGAGCTCGAGTTGTCGGTGAATTAAAATATCGTGAAATCATACGTGCTTTGGTACTATAATGTACTATGACTATTACTTTGATCAATGCGCTGTTGTGCGCTGAGAGCTACGATATCGTTCTAAATGCGGAATCTATAGCGGGGTAATCTGTGCATACAACTAACATTATGTATTAATGTTGATATTTTTTTGCTAATGTAATCGGCACGAAAATAATGCTCATAGTTTTGTACGTTTGTGACACAATGGAAATAAATGTGGTCTTTTTAATAATGAGACATTTTAATTTTCTATTTTATGGAATAGGATAAGTATATAACATATATAAGATTCAAATCACTAGATCTTTGTATAGTTTTTATCGCAGTGGACTATAAATTGAGGATGGGGTCAGAGTAATTGTCTGTGGCTTGATAACGCGCACGTCTGATCGAAAACTATACATTTTATGCAAGTGAAACGACTTTTTTTTTACTCTAATATGGCACAGATATTATAATACTATACTAGGTTCGTGGTAATCTTCGGAACTAGGTACTAATTTGATATACATAAACCTTGTACCAATAGAAAGCAACACTATCTCTAAATGTTAAAGGCAAAATCGTATTGTAACATTAATTCAAATACTAGATAATATTATGACCCACAGCAACGCGTGGCCGGGTATAGATTGGCTAGATAATCTAATACTATAAGAATCACTGTCCTGACTGACTGACTGACTGACAGCCAACGCACAGCCCAAACCGCTGGTCGTACAGACTTGAAATTTGGAGGGTGTATTTGTCTCGATGCGTGTACTAAGAAAGGATTTTTCGAAATTCGATCCCTAAGGGGGGGAAAAGTTTGTATGAAATTCCTTTGCTTTTGTACTTTTAGTCACAAAAATTTGGATTTGGATAGTTCATTTATAAAAAAAAATGCTGTATTCAATATTTTTTTGAAAGGGACGATTTAAGGGGGGAAAGGAGGGACGGAATGTTGTATGGAAAGTTCTTTGTTTTTGAAGTTATAGCAATGAAAATTGATATTTGGGTAGTTCAATCAAGGGGGCAGGCGGTGGGAGGGGGTTGGGGGAGTCGGTAGAGTTTGGGGGCTAAAAAAATTGCTCGGGATGATTTAAAGTGTTGTGTTTTGGGAGCGGGCCGAATTTCTTCCGTACGCGGACGAAGTCGCGGGCGACCCCTAGTGTACCATAAAGACCAACTATCTACTTATCCTTTTGTTTTTGTGTAGTAGTACAAGTTAGTAGCCTGTGTAGTTTTTTGTAGGTTTATGCCCATAAAAAAACTACCTACTCGTATGCTGTACAATGTGTTACAAAAAGGTTCAACAATACTGAAGGGTAATGTACTGATTATTATGAACAACTTTTACTAAGGGACAACCTTGAAATCGCAAAAAAACAGCTGTTCCATACAAAAAGTTAATTGACCTATGGAAAAAAGTATGAAACAGCTTTTTTTATCGAGATTTCTGGTTTGTCCCCATAGTAAAAGTTTTTCATAATGATGAGTATATAAATAGGTACATATTACCCATACCTTAGACCTAACCAAAGGCCTAAGACCCATACCCATACAATACTGAAATTGTTGAACCTTTTTGTTACACAATATATTATAATTTTATATTATAGAAAATGAAGTTTCATCATCATCACCCAGAAGGAAGACGTGATCGAAGAAAACGACGTGACGTGATTGAAATGTACAGTCTTACTTAAAAAAACTTTTCAACCGTTAATCACTGCTTTGACGTGAAGTGTAACATGCAAGAACAAGATATAGAAGTTTAAGCAGTGACTAAGAGAATCGAGATTATTTTAGGTATGGCTGTTATTATCTAACTTTTCATCACACTTGCTCGTAAAGTGGATCTTATTACATCGGTTTTAGGCTCATAATCCAAGCTATTACGCACGCTTGCTTTTTACTTTACATTACGACACTTGTGCTATAATAGGTATAACCCGGTAAATTCAAGTTTGTACGTGACTGCAATTAGACGTATGTATACGAAACACTCCTAATATAGCCGGGTAATACTTACAGTTTTTTTGTAATACCTACAAAGAGTTCTTATGCCGCTGAAGTAAATGTCAACCTGCGCGCGCATTGCTGGTTTGGGTGCCATTTTCCGCAATTGTTTGTTGACGTTTTCGCTGTGTGGTTGATTATTATCAAAAAAAGTTTGTTTTTTCCTCGCAAGTGTGACGAAAACAGTCGTATGGAACTCTTGTGTTATGTTAGTAATTACTCTCTCGGCTTCCTTATCGCGCTCGTTTGCGGCTCGCGCGCATAATACCGCCTCTAGTGTAATGACCAACATAGCACACTTGTATCATAATGTACTATTAAACGAAAGCTAATGATGCGCGATACCTCTCGTAGACATTTAATCGATTTTAATGCGAGTGATTAGTCGATAAACATCGCTGGGCAGGCTAATCGTACTCTGTGTTTGCTCTTTGTGTAAATGACCAGTTGCATGCTATCTACAGTTTGTAAACAGTGGTCAGTGCCCCTAGCACAAACTAGGTTTTGAAAAATTACCAAGGTAATATGTAAGTAAAACAAAGAATAAAATAAAAAATATTATACCAGAAAACACACCCGGTCTGCACAAACTATTGAAAAATTACCAAGGTACCTATGTAGGTAATACCAAAAAAATATTTTAAATAATACGCTTTTAAAAAAATACAACCGACTTCAACTTCGAATATCTGGATGACATATTCCTATTTTCTAATAATATTGATGTAAAAACCAAATCACTTAACCGATTTCGATAAAACTTATTTGGGACCACCTCTGAAGTATTACCTACCAAACAAAAACATATCATGTTCATAATTGGCGGAGTAATCGCGTAACATAAATACAAAAAATAAATTAAAAAAAAAAACAGTCGAATTGAGAAACTCCTTTTTTAAAGTTGCTTTTTAAGTCGGTTGAAAATATCGGAAAACACACACAGCCTGGTGTTTACCAAGTTAGAAAAGTGGTATAAACCCCTTCATCCACATTCGTAGCTAGTTCAAACTAGCTACGAAAAAATAAATTTTCTTCGCTGTTTCATAACCTGGTTAAACAGGATTTATTTTTCCATAATTATTAATTTTTCATAACCAGCTACGAAAAAAACAGTATGAATCAGCTTACATAGTTTTGACAAAAAAATCTTTAAAACTAGGTAGATGATGAAACCTAACACGAGTCAAATGACATAGATATAAAACAGCTTGATGAAGTGCCGGGAAAGCCAACAATAGCCAACCTCAACCTGCAGCAATTAGGTACCTACTGTAGTAGACAATAATTAACAACTTATCAGCAGATCGAAGTATACAAACAGGTAATCAACTTGATAGGTCAAACGCTAATAGCCGTTGAGTTCCTTTCATACCTTTAGCACTGGCCTTAGTTTATAGTCATTGTAGTCAGAGTGGCGATAAGAATCAAAGGAACGCTCGTATAAGAATTTGGCGGAATGAATCGCATGTCAGCCCTCAAACGGGTTCTGGGCAAATTTTTCAAGTCTACGACGTTGCACGGGTTCAAATACTTGTGGTCAAAGTATTGTATTGATCGGTGAGTCTATGAACAAAATTAAATGTTAACATGGAACCATAGCATGGAACCTCCTTGCTTTTAAGTCGTTCTCATTTTCATTTCTCCCGTTTTTACTAAACATTTTTTTTTAGCGCCATCTATTGAAGATTAGTAGGTAACGTAGGCTGTAAGCTCTGTTGATTTCTGCCAAGTGTACAACAATTTACGCAGGGTTCCGTAGTATTTTGTAGATCATAGGATGCATTCACCCTTACAGGGAATTCATTTTAATTTGTTTTATTAATTTTAATTTGTAACGACATTCTTCAATTAATTATTTTTGTGCTATATGGATTTATGTAATCTGAAATAAATGATATTTGATTTTGATTTGATTTGATTATTGTTTTGCGTCGAGTGAACATTTTTTGGTCCCAGGTTAGGATGGGTATTAGTGTGCGTGGCAAGCGCGTGTTGCGCAGGCGTGCTGTGCGCGGTGCTGTGGGCGCGCTTCCTCGAGGTGCCCGCGCTTCTGGAGCTACAGGACGTGTATGTGTACAACAAGGTGACGAGCAACATGCCACGCCTCGTGCTTTGCCCGCCCGTCGAGAACACTGTGAAACACTTGTGAGAACACTTTTCATAATTCATAATTTCCAGGAACATTGATAGAAGATACTTGATTTTAATAATTAATAACTTTGTCGACAGAAATTTGAGTAGAAGAAACGCCAACCAACTCGCAAGAACCATAACAAGTGTTTTAGTTGGCAGCAAAGCTGCCGAAGATCAGCTTAAGCTACTAGAAAAGGTACATATCTATGGTATAAATAACATTTCTTATGATCTATCAACACTAATATTTTAAGAGGCAGGCACTTATAAAGGTGGCATAATATTAAGAGTTTGAATCTTTTTAATATAAGTAGGTATCTTTGGAACTGAAAGCTAAATAACTATTTGTTGAGTGACTTTTACTTAGATTTATTTTTTACCTTATATACAACGTGTAACAAAAAGGTTCAACAATACTGAAGGGTATGTAATGCACTCATCAGAATTAACAACTTTTACTATGTGGCCAACCTTGAAATCGCGAAAAAAATATCAGTTGTTCCATAAATTTTGTCCAAGGTCAATGAATCATTTTGTATCGAACAGGTGTTTTTTTTCACGACATCAAGGTTGACCCCATAGTAAAAGTTGTTTATAATTATGAGTACATAACATACCCTTCAGTATTGTTGAACCTTTTTGTTACACATTGTATAAGAGTGAATACATCAAAACAGTTGATAAATACCTAATTAATAAATGAATTATGAATTAATTATCAACGATATCAGTAAAACATTTAATCCTTCCAGTTGCTGTCAGAACACAATACAACCGTACCAGACATGTTGCTGAATTTTTCACCAGCGTGCATAGATCTCATCGTGACTTGCATTTGGCAGTCTGTAAGGGTACCGTGTAAGGCTCTGTTCAAAAAGGAGCTCTCTTCTGAAGGCGTTTGCTGCATTATGGAACCTGATATGTTAGTGTTTCGTGCCCGAATTACCTCGTGAACAATCTCTTTGTTTTGTGTTGAAAATTGTATATAAATTAACTGCTTGCTTGTTTAAACATTTCAATAAGAACACATCACTATAGTATTGAGATCGTTACGAGGGCTACACTAAAAGTATCGGGAATGGAATATTTCCACTGTTTCTGTCATATTAAAATCTTTTTAATTGAAAACTCCTTGGTTTTAAAAATCGAATACCATTTATTTATTTAAAAAAATATTCTCGGTCTTGTCACAAGGTTTTGTCAAACTTGTTTAGTCGTTGAGAAAATGGAATTGACTCGAGAAAATTCAAGAGCGATGATTTATTATGACTTTCGAAGTGGTTTAACACAAAAACAGTGTGTTGACCGGATGATTTCTGCATTTGGTGATAAAGCCCCATCCAAAACCACAATTTATCGCTGGTTTGCGGAATTTCAACGTGGACGTGTCAAGCTCAGTGATGATCCCCGTCAAGGTCGTCCAAAAACTGCAGTCACCCAAGAAAACGTTGATGCTGTGCGCAAGCTGATTGAGGAAGATCGACATGTGACATACCGCGAAATTCAGGCAACTTTAGACATTGGCATGAGTCAAATACAAATAATCTTGCATGAAAAATTAGGTGTAAAAAAGTTGTTTTCCCGATGGATACCGCATTCGCTCTGTGAAGAGCAAAAAGCGGCTCGCGTTACTTGGTGCGTCAGAACCCTCGAAAGATTCCACGCAGGATCCTCAAATGCTGTATACAACATCGTATCAGGTGACGAATCCTGGATATACGCGTACGAACCCGAAACAAAAAACCAGTCACGAGTTTGGGTGTTCGAAAATGAGTTAAAGCCAACAAAAATTGTTCGTTCACGGAGTGTTGCAAAAAAAATGGTGGCCACGTTTGTCTCCAAAACCGGCCATGTTACGACTATTCCTCTTGAGGGACAAAGAACGGTTAATGCAGAATGGTATGCTAGCATTTGTTTGCCACAGGTCGTTTCTGAACTCCGTAAAGAGAACTGCAACCGCCGCATCATCCTCCATCACGACAATGCGAGTTCTCACACCGCGCACAGAACAAAAGAGTTTTTAGAGCAAGAAAACATAGAATTATTGGACCATCCGCCGTACAGCCCCGACCTAAGCCCTAATGATTTCTATACTTTCCCTAAAATAAAGAATAAATTGCGTGGACAGAGATTTTCATCACCTGAAGAAGCTGTGGACGCCTACAAAACGGCCATTTTGGAGACCCCAACTTCCGAATGGAATGGTTGCTTCAATGATTGGTTCCATCGTATGGAAAAATGTGTCAAATTTCGCGGAGAATACTTCGAAAAGCAATAAATATATTTTTAAATAGTAATGTTGTGTCACTTCCTTGATTCCCGAAATGTTCAGTGCCGCCCTCGTACAAACATTTACAAATGCTTTATTTCTAGTACCAAAGTTCTAGTTCTAGTACTTTTGGACCTGGGTATGTCCTAAAACTGCATCCAGAACCGCCGGAGGACGGGCAGCAGCGTCCTCTTAGTTAACGGTGGTAACACTCTGCGATCCCCAAGCCGCCAAGCGTAGGGATTATGGCAACCCCTCCATATTAAGGGTGAGGCTTTCGTCCAGCAGTGGACGTCTTCTGGCTGATGAGTGAGTGAGTATTTCTAGTACCTAGACAGATTTTATCTTTGCTTGGTATATCATCATGAGCGTGTTAATACGAGTTCATTTCCAGGGCATTCAAATCGCTTGATAAATTAGATCGACCAAGCTCGCTATACAGACAAACCAGAACGATAGACTTGGCTCTGCAATGTTCAAACGGAACTATCCACTGTTGTAAGGTAAAAACTTCACTTTGAGTTACAGTTTCAATCCGTTTCAGTACAATTACAAGTAAAACTTAGTGTGTCTGTACCTACTAAGTATGTATTAGTAAGATACCTAATGATAGGTTATCATGCATCTTAGTCGTGCATTTTTAGGTAAGGCATGTTTAGTTGCATTAGTTAGCATGCATCCACAGCAGCACGCTTGTGGGTATAGTGGGTTGAGAACTGGCTGTTAGCCCCTAGCTGCGGCTGCCGGTACGTGTTTTTTTTTAATACAATCTAGTGACGAGACGAGCTAGGCGTTCGCCTGGTGGTAAGCGTCACAGCTGCCACTAACAGTAGTAGTGCTAGAGAACACAATCCTGCGCCGCACTGCACTGCGCTCATCACCCTGAGATATTAGATGTTAAATCTCTTCATAATACCCAGTAATTTCTCTGGTAACATTGCCCTTCAAACCGGAACACAGTAATTCTTGCACACTACTGCTTGGCGATTGAATTACTGGCTACCTAAACCTAGTCCTACCACTACAAAAATGTTTTTGTAGATATATATTTTAAACTAAAGATAATACAATTTTTATTGTAGTTTTATACTAAGTACGACGACGAGACGAATGTGCAACCTATGATTTTAGCACCAGGATACATTTATACAGCTCAAATGTCTTTTAACTCGGTGCCAATGAGTTCCACAGAAGAGTTTGTTGAACCTAATTGCGTTACCGGCAAAGGATATTCTAGAGAAATATGCCAGGTAAGTCCAATACAATTTAGAGTAATCATTCAAGAGTTTACAAGTTTAGTACCTATGAAAACATGCCTAGCTAATCCGTCCGCTGCTTTCTCAGCTCGCAAGTATTAACACGATTTTAGCCAGTTGTATTTTAGCTGCTACCGGAGGCTGTGTATGTCATTGCCAGCTTGTGTGCTTTTAACAGCTTTAGTGCCTTTGGACTTAATTTTTTTTCCTGAGAGTAATCGTGTAAGGACATTATTTAATTTTTAGAACAAATGTGCAGAGAAATATTGTGGGTGCTCAGATCCGCTTACAAAAATAATTGGAGCTGAAGAAGAAAACAATCTGCCTAAATGTTCTATCGAACAATTAACCTGCCTTCGAACATACGATGAAAAAGGTATCGTATTATATTTACTTGTGTTGCCAGTGATGACATATGGAACTGAAACGTGCTCTTTAACTGCTGCCCTTTTGGAGAAACTTAGAGTCACACAACGGGCAATGGAGAGAGCTATGCTCGGAGTTACTTTGCGCCATAGAACCAATGTCACCGACATAGCTCGCAAGGTTTGCAAGTTGAAATGGCAATGGGCCACATAGCTTGAAGAACTGACAACCGATGGGGAAGAAAGGTTCTTGAGTGGCGACCGCGAACCGGAAGACGCAGCGTAGGAAGGCCTCCCACTAGGTGGACCGACGACATTGTAAAAGTCGCGGGCAACCGGTGGATGCAAATGGCAGGTTATCGTACAGTGTGGCGGTCTAAGGGGGAGGCCTGCGTTCAGCAGTGGACGTCTCCGGTCTGATGATGATTATATTTACTTACTCCTATTACATTTCCTTAGGTAAAGCTGAAAACAAACTATCGGACGCGCCCTTCAGCCGCGGCTTAAGGACGTGTCAGAGTAGTTATATCTCCATGGTAGTTATTATTCTTTCACTTAAATTTCCATGAGATTTTTTGATTTCAGATAATAATACTTGTATTTGCTTGCCGTCGTGTAACAAAATAACGTCTGTTATAGACCTGGATTCAATTCCTATGGACCTAGACATCTTCACAGTTGATCCCATTTAGTAAGTAATATTATAAGTTTTATGTACCTACTCTCTGAAAACAGGCCCTAAGTATTTCCATTCAGTACTTTTTCTTTAACTTTTTAGTGCCGGACTACATCCTAAATCGACAGTGATACATTTTCACCTAAATCTGCCTTCTTCTAAAATATTTTCATTGAATCCTACAGAAACTTGGCTGACTTTATTGTGTGAGTATCTAGTTATATTATAGGTTACATGCATTTCGGAGAGTGTGCTTCGGATTTGCATGATCTGGTTCTCTCCTGCCCATTCTACTATCGGACGGATAGAAGCTCGAAAAAGTGTCATCATTTTAAATATTTATACCAAAAACTCGAACGAAACGATTAGATTCCACTTTTATTGTGCGAACTGCTAAACAGCGGATTGAGCTTCCTGAGTGGGTCTTTCCCGACGAGAGATATAATCTGGGCATCTTCAAGCCACGAGTGAAACAGTTTCTTCTAAGCAAGCGTGATCCATAGTAGTCCGCATCTTCGCGAGTTAGCGGAAAATCACAAGGTATAAATGTTTTTTTTTTTAAAACCTTTAAAGATTTTGAGGCCTAAGCCCGAGTGGAGTGGCCCGAGAGAGAGACCTTTTACCATTTCTCATTAAAAAATATCACGACGGACAGTTAAAAAACAATGGACTTTCATATAAAAGTTTTCACCCGTTTTTACCCCATTCATTCAATCATTTATGTAAGAGCACGGCTCTTGTCATTGGAGTGATTTCCATCCTTCTCTAACTCCGCTCCGGCCAGTTCTTTGATCTCCTTGAATGACTTTACTTTGGCCCTCTCCTTGAATTGAACAACAAAGCTTTTTTTTACCCCTTTAGGGATTGAATTTCGATAAATACTTTTTTAGGTTATGCGTTGTCTGTCAGTCAGCCAGGACAGGATTATGTTTTTATCTCCCAAACCGGCCAAAACATAAAATACCTACTAGTTTATCTTTGTAAATTTTTGGACCTCGTAGCCCATGTAAAAGCTACGCTCTTGCTATGTAGGTACATGTTACGTCCTCGTTTTTTTCTGTTACGTCTTTTCTTTCAGTACGAATATTAATAAAATAAATAGATGTGCTTATAGCCGACTATATTGAATATTATTTGTTGCAGCATCCTTAGGTGGCGTATTCAACATGTTTCTGGGGGTAGGTTTGTTTAGTGCCCTAGAAACGTTGTGTCTCCTACTATTTAAATTGCCTTCAATTTTATTAAAATCACGTTTCAATTGATAAAGTTCATTGTCGGTAATCCTGCACTGTTTTCAAGGCACTTTATTAGGCAAAAATGAGATTGGCCTAGTTCATACAATGTGGTATGGGAATTTTGTACCGTTAGGCCACCTGCGTATGGAAAATGTCCTAATGCTAGCCTTTAGCAAAAAGTTTGTAAGTGGTGAATGAAATAGTAGATTGTTACTTGTTACACTAGAGGCTAATATAGCCCATTATATACGACGGTAGTATTACTCTACGCTTTAGTGATGGACTAAAAGAAACCCAGCTATAATGGATTTTAAGCGCCGCGCCGTGTGAAAATCGCAATCGTAGTGACAAGTAGATTGTAACTACTTTTCACTACGATTGCGAGAAAATAAAATAATCCAAATACAAAATAAATAATGCTTTCTGACTTTGACGGCGATTACAGATAGAAAATTATTTCTTTTCCTTTCTCTTCCATCTGCATATTGGGCTCTCCATTCTCACTAGATGTTATCATTTTCACTGTTTTAAAATAAATGACGGTAACTTTTTGACGGCCTGATAGCTCAGTTGGTAGCATGCCTGCCATCAGAGCCGTAGGGCGTGGGTTCGATCCCCACCCAGGACAAAAATATTTGTGACGTACATCGATCTTTGTTCTGTGTCTGGGTGTAGTATGTATTTTAAGTATGTATTTACGAAAACAAAATTGTATATGAGTATTCTATCAGCTATCTGGTTTCCATAATACAAGCTTTGCTTAGTATGGGGCTAGATGGCGCTCTGTGTAGCCTGTCCCCCAATAATATATCATAATCACTTAAAATAATAATACTTAGTAAAAATATTTCGAGTTTAATTATCAACACTAAGCTTTAGGTCAAATCCATTTCTAGTAATTTTGCGTGCGTCAAATTACTGTGTGCGTCAAACCCTGTCCAACTGTATGTCTGTCCAAGAAGAAAGGGTGAAACCTAATATATTTTTGGACGTGGGGTACCTAAGCAATAGGTGTACGTATGCAATGCATGCACAGGATGCGTGGTACACAAGTGGTACAGTATGTGGTATATGATGTGTGTTTGTGTGTGTGGGGTGTGGTACATTATTTAGTCAGTACCTATTTATTTATAGTTTGTCTAGTTTTATAGTTTTGCCAAGTTGCGCTAAAAAAATATAAGATTATGTAGTTCATTTTGTGTATTAAGAAAGATCATGTCGAGCCGCATTGTATATTATTATATACTAAACACTTGCTCTTTTCCAGTGTTATTTAAAACTAATAAAACTAGTGGCATTTTTATGCACCAAATATTGTTTAAGTATATAAAAATAAAATCATTTATAAAATTGCGCAAAATTCCGTGAGTTACTTTGTGAGACTGACTGTATCCTGTTTGACTATACTGTGTATTGCTAGCGGCACGTATCTTTAGCGCTGAGCGAGCGGTGACTCTCTTTCTCGCATAGGGTAAGGGTGGGGTGAGTGAAAGAGAGGTACCCCTCGCTCAGCGCTAAAGATACGTGCCGCTACATGTATATTTGTTTGTTTATCGTCTTTACCTACCATTTTATTGGGGCAGAGGCATGCTTAGACTTAACTGTGACTTAATACTTGATTAAGTACCTATAGGTAAGCCAAAGAAATCGAAAGATGCGCTATCGCGTAATAAAACAACGTTTGAAAATGACTCCCGTGCTGTCATGTTTACGAGTTGCGCCGGAGTGCGAAAGAAGATAGCACATTTATGATAGTAAAAACTAAGATGTTTTTACCTTATTTCAACTCACTGAGTAAAAAGGATGGCGCGCGTCTCGCTTAGTGAGCGCAGACAGGCGACGGTCCCTGGGGCCGTTTTCACGGGGCCATTAGAGGGCGCGATATGACATATCTCCCTCCTTATTATTTACATAATATCATTGGTTTATGTAGGTACATTTCTAACATAAGTAAGTAAGTAAGTTCGTATAGGCTGAGTGGCCAGCCCTAGTGTCAGAGAAAATGTGCCGCCCGAAGGCCTCTGACATGGCTGACGATTGTTGTTATAGAAACTAGAACAAACAACTAGAAACATTGAGAGATATACAATATAATTATACATGCTTACGGCCTTACCTAAAATAATCTCGATTCTCTTAGTCACTGCTTAAACTTCTCTGTCCTTTTCTAGCACGTGCAACTTCACGTCAGAGAGAAGATGGCAGAGCATCTTAAGCAGTGACTAACGGTTGAAAAGTTTTTTTAAGTAAGGCCGTTAATGTGCGATGCCAAATAAAAACTTGACACTGGCATATACATAATGTGATGCCATATTAAAAAAAGTTAAGAATGGCTTCTCAAATGATAAAAGAAATGTCAATGTCAAATATCCACAACAAAACATCCAAAACAGCTGCAATACAGTGATTGTGTTAACCCCAATGTTGCCGTTTTGTCATTGTAATGCTAAATTCATTTAACTGGAGAAAGAAGGATCGATGAAGAAAAATGTATTCGGCTGAAGGACTAGTATCCATGGCCAGGAACTATTAAAAACAACAAGATTGTGACAGATTGTGATTTTCTCTTTGGTGATTGTTTTCAATTTTTCTATTCATTTCATTTTTAATTTATTCACACTAATCATTAAGTCATATTTCATCAAAAACTGATATTGATTGATTGCATAGTCTTTATTACCGGAATTTACAATGTCTTCGTGGAAAAAAGCCGCGAAGGCCAACCAAAAAACTCATCGTGAGCGGCACCAGCCGGAGTCCAGAAAGCATCTCGGGCTTCTTGAAAAAAAGAAAGACTACAAAAAGCGGGCTGATGATTACCATGAAAAAGGAGAAACCCTGAAGGTTCTGCGCAAAAAAGCACTGGACAAAAATCCTGATGAATTCTACTTCCATATGATCAATTCAAAAGTGAAAGATGGGGTAAGAGAATTGAAAATTTGCTAGGTTATGTTTTGAAAAACAATAGCTGCACTATTTTCGTACTTTGCGTTGATTAATTTGTTTTTTTATTATTCGTATTAATTAGTCTACTGCTGGAATTAGGCCTACCGCTGGCTAGGACCATATCGCTGGTCCAGTGGCAGGTTGGTCGATTCTCATAAGCAATTAAATTTCTTCTCCGGATTTATGTACATTCCTCCCTATGTTGTTCTTCACCAAAAACCCAGTGATATGACAATCCGTAAATGAACTCCAAATAGCTCAATGGTGCAGGCTTGGGTTTTGAACATGCAACCTCAAGATTTCAAGTCGAGGTGACTCCCGATTAAGCTACCACAGCTTCACGTATTAACTTCTAACCTACTATTTAAACTTGCACAGGTTCACAATGAGTTTGAAAAGGGTGACGAACACACCAGTGAGCAGATTAAATTGATGCAGACCCAAGACATAAAATATATCAACATGAAAAGAACAATTGAGACGAGACGGATAACTAGATTACAGGTATGTGCACAATAGATTTAATTCCAAATAACTTACGAGTCAAACATCAAGTTTATAACATAGAGTTTACATCATTTTAGTAAACAAGATCCTAAACAACCTGAGCAAAGACCTTTATCCCAGCGCCTAGTCGGCGCGACGTATGATCAAAATAACCAAAGCAAAAGCATTGCCATTCGACATGACAATGCCGCCAGCCAGTTGTTGGCGCTCAGGGTCTGCTAGAGCTAGTCACGTATAGATGACTGAGGCAGTTAATAGGTTAAAAGGCCAGTAATTTCTTGCTTAATTTCATAAATAAATAACAAATTTTCAGAATGAGCTGCATATGACAGAGGTGGCAAATTCAACCCGAAACACACACACATTCTTTGTAGATAAGGGAGAAGAGAAAAACTTTGATCTGGCCAAGAGGCTGGACACCCATCCACTGCTGATCAATAGGAAGTCAAACAGGCCTCGGCTCTCGGAACTTGGAAAAATAGAACTGCCAGAACTTAATGATGCGGTGGGTGTTATTTCGAACCGTTTTTAGTAATTAAGCCATACTTTAATTCCTACAGTTTTTTGTTTACCTAGCTGTTAACTTTGTGTAAAACTAAACGAACGATTTATGTCACACTCTTCAATACTGCATATTCAAACCGATCTTTATACAATTTGGTGAGGTTTGTTTTTAATACTATTAAGTGGCGAGACGAGCAAGACGATCGCCTGGTGGTAAGTGTCACGCCTGCCACTAACAGTAGCAGTGCCAGAATTGTGAACTTGCAAACACAATGTGTGCTGTGCTGCACTGCACTGCGCTCGCCACACTGAGATATTAGATGTTAATACTCTTCATACCCAGTAATTTCTCTGGTAACATTGCCTTTCACACCGGAACACAGTAATGCTTGCACACTACTGCTTGGCGGTTGAATAACTGGCAAAGGTGTGGTACTTCTCCAGGCTGACTCTGCAGTACAGTCCTACCACTATATACAAAGTCATGAGAATGGACATTAGTGTACTTTATATTCTGGAATAGTATTTATTGAGATTTTTGGAAGACTGCTTATTAGATTCTGCCGCATTGTGAAAAGATTAATTGAATATTCAGTCAGCATTAGTATCCTATACCCAAAAGCCTTGACAACTAAGAGAACAACATTTCAACATTTCAATTTTCAACAAAAAGAAATTTGTTCTTTTTTTAAATTGAAATTTTTACACAGGTACACAGCTGTACACAGGCTTCTCCCAATGATCACATGCCACAATCTACTACTTTGCACATCCACCTTTCACAGCTCGTATCTCCAGCAAGCCTTACTATAATAGTAGAGATTTGTGGCGAAAGACTATTTTGTACCTATTGTTCAAATTTCTTATGCTTTCCTATTGTCTTGTCTTGTGTACAAAATGTGTTTTTTTCCATAATTAAAATCTTGTCTATTGTCTATAGAATGTTAAAAAGGCTGATGATTACTATTATTTTGCTAACGTTTCAGGCTGTCACAACAATGAAGAAGAAGAAGGAGAAAGTCTACAAAGAGCTTGCAACACGGATAGAGAGAGAAAAGGAGCTCTCCGTGATTCAACGGAAAATGGAGGTTAAACGGCATCTCAAACATCGCGACGCAAAAACTCTTAAACCGAAGAAAATTAAAAACGGCTCCAAGGTCGCGGCGCCTGTCTACCAGTTCCAGTACAAGAGGAAAAAATGAAAACAATGTGGTAAAATGGTTCTTATTTTAATAAATACATTTTGTCATAATTTGTTTGTTCTTAAAAAAATATTTCACTAGAACATGCATACAGTAGTCCTAACAATTAAATCGCAAACAGTCTTAGCTTAGCTTATAATCTCACACATGTTAATACTTAATACTTAGTACTCAGTAGTCGTAACTGAACATACCTACCTACTTACATCGTGTTTCTTTTTAGACGTCCTAAATACAGCAGATTTAGTAAAAAGATAGTAGACATATAAGAAAATAGTATATTATGATACAATGTTGGCCATTACACTAGAGGCGGTATTATGCGCGCGAGCCTCAGGCGAGGGCGATAAGGAAGCCGAGAGTGTATTGAAACATAGCACAAGAGTTTCATACGACTGTTTTCATCACACTTGCGAGGAAAAAACAAACTTTTTTTGATAATAAACAACCACACAGCGAAAACGTGAACAAACATTTGCGGGAAATGGCGCCCAAACCCGTAATGCGCGCGCAGGTTGACATTTACTTCAGCGGCATAAGAACGCTTTGTTGGTATTACAAAAAAACTAAGTATTACCCGGCTATATAAGAGTGCTTCGTATACATACGTCTAATTACAGTCACGTACAAATTTGACTTTACCGGGTTATACCTATTATAGCACATGTGCCGTAATGTAAAGTAAAAAGCATGCGTGCGTAATAGCTTGTATTATGAGCCTAAAACCGATGTACTAAGATCCACTATACGAGCAAGTGTGATGAAAAATAGAATAGGGAATTTGTAGTGAATTAAAGGAAGTTCTCTTTATCGAAGTTTGTTTTCTTCATAATGATCATAATGCTCAATTCAGTATTAAAAAAAAAAATAACAATTTAAATTTTAATAATTAAATGTGAATTAAACAAGTTTCCAATTGTAAATTTTCAACAATATCTGACCAACTTAATTTCTTGTCTTCATAAAGCAAAAATACACTAACCACTAACAACATTACAGTCTCTTTGTTGTATTTTTTTGTGTCAAAAAATAAAGAAAATATACAAATACGGGGTGTTAAACCGTTATCCTTCTAGGATATCATTGTACTCATCATTATGAACAAATTTTACTACAGGGCCAACCTTGAAACCACGAAAAAAAAACAGCTGTTCCATACAAAAAAGTTCATCGATCTTGGACAAAATGTATGGAACAGAAGAGATTTTTTTCGCGATTTCAAGGTTGGCCACATAGTAAAAGTTATTCATAATGATGAGTACAATGAAATCCTAGAAGGATAACCGTGTTCAAACTAACACCCCTTATACGAACATAATCACTTACCGAGAAAAATCTCTGTTATTGGTAAATAAATGCAACGTTTACAAAATCTGACATCTAAAAAGAAATAGACACACAGTTCTTGTACACTAAGCCTTACTTATAACGCTATATTTCGATGACAAAGTTAGTTCATACTTTTTGCAGCGTTTATAAGCGAGGCTGTCAAACTTAAGGCGGTAACTCACGGGTAACCTTGAATCGTCTTTGGTTGTCTTACAGCTAGGATCACAATATGCCGAGGTTCTCACTGTCACCACAGCACGCACTTGTGTTCTGGGTTCATGGGCGAGCCGAGCGGGCACTGCCACGCCTCCGCGAACTCCTTGGAGTTACTCAGGGTTCCTATCACTCTTATTTTGTTAGGACTGTGGACTCCTTCCACCATTTTCGACTTGAGAGCTCCTACTGTTGAGTTACCGCACCATACCTAAAAAAAATGCTGATACTGTTATAATGTTATAAAATAAATATGATAATAATGTTATGTTGATAATGTTGTCTTTCATAACAAATATTGGTTATTATTACCCATCTACTCTCTTTAGGAACACACGTGCGCCGCCCCATTGTCGGCCAGTATTTATTGCACACATAAATTAATGCACAATAGGATTGCTTATCGCTATAACTATTAAGATATTGTAGTTTCTTTCGTAAAAATTTGATTTTTGATTAAGATTACTAAGTGCAAAGTGAAGTTGTTGACGCTAGTCAGCATGTCTCCTTATTTGTATGGAGGTCTGTCAGAAGTCAGAACCCGGTTTTGTAATGCAACATGTTGAGAAGGAGCTATAGAAGTGTGCACAGAAACGAATTATTCTGTTCACGTAGCGAGGAGATTGCTTGCCGCTACGGAAATGCGACGCTGCCGCTGCGTGAACGTTTAAGCGAGCTGCAAGCAAGCGTACAACAAGTTGCAATGATGATGAGCGGGCGTGAAGCTACGATACGTGGATAGACGTGTTTAGGTTGGCTCGAGCCAGGCTCCCCGGGAGCCTCCCGGCTCGCCGGTGACCCGGCGCCGGCAGTGGCCATGTTACCTGCGCGAACCCGAGGAAGAAGAGTTGGTCGGGCTCGAGGCGCGGCAGGCCGGGCAGCGTGCGGCGCGCGGCGGCGCCGTGCGTGCTGCGCCGGGAGTGTCATGTTACCTGCGCGAACCCGAGGAAGAAGAGTTGGTCGGGCTCGAGGCGCGGCAGGCCGGGCAGCGTGCGGCGCGCGGCGGCGCCGTGCGTGCTGCGCCGGGAGTGTCATGTTACCTGCGCGAACCCGAGGAAGAAGAGTTGGTCGGGCTCGAGGCGCGGCAGGCCGGGCAGCGTGCGGCGCGCGGCGGCGCCGTGCGTGCTGCGCCGGGAGTGTCATGTTACCTGCGCGAACCCGAGGAAGAAGAGTTGGTCGGGCTCGAGGCGCGGCAGGCCGGGCAGCGTGCGGCGCGCGGCGGCGCCGTGCGTGCTGCGCCGGGAGTGTCATGTTACCTGCGCGAACCCGAGGAAGAAGAGTTGGTCGGGCTCGAGGCGCGGCAGGCCGGGCAGCGTGCGGCGCGCGGCGGCGCCGTGCGTGCTGCGCCGGGAGTGTCATGTTACCTGCGCGAACCCGAGGAAGAAGAGTTGGTCGGGCTCGAGGCGCGGCAGGCCGGGCAGCGTGCGGCGCGCGGCGGCGCCGTGCGTGCTGCGCCGGGAGTGTCATGTTACCTGCGCGAACCCGAGGAAGAAGAGTTGGTCGGGCTCGAGGCGCGGCAGGCCGGGCAGCGTGCGGCGCGCGGCGGCGCCGTGCGTGCTGCGCCGGGAGTGTCATGTTACCTGCGCGAACCCGAGGAAGAAGAGTTGGTCGGGCTCGAGGCGCGGCAGGCCGGGCAGCGTGCGGCGCGCGGCGGCGCCGTGCGTGCTGCGCCGGGAGTGTCATGTTACCTGCGCGAACCCGAGGAAGAAGAGTTGGTCGGGCTCGAGGTGCGGCAGGCCGGGCAGCGTGCGGCGCGCGGCGGCGCCGTGCGTGCTGCGCCGGGAGTGTCATGTTACCTGCGCGAACCCGAGGAAGAAGAGTTGGTCGGGCTCGAGGCGCGGCAGGCCGGGCAGCGTGCGGCGCGCGGCGGCGCCGTGCGTGCTGCGCCGGGAGTGTCATGTTACCTGCGCGAACCCGAGGAAGAAGAGTTGGTCGGGTTCGAGGCGCGGCAGGCCGGGCAGCGTGCGGCGCGCGGCGGCGCCGTGCGTGCTGCGCCGGGAGTGTCATGTTACCTGCGCGAACCCGAGGAAGAAGAGTTGGTCGGGCTCGAGGCGCGGCAGGCCGGGCAGCGTGCGGCGCGCGGCGGCGCCGTGCGTGCTGCGCCGGGAGTGTCATGTTACCTGCGCGAACCCGAGGAAGAAGAGTTGGTCGGGCTCGAGGCGCGGCAGGCCGGGCAGCGTGCGGCGCGCAGCGGCGCCGTGCGTGCTGCGCCGGGAGTGTCATGTTACCTGCGCGAACCCGAGGAAGAAGAGTTGGTCGGGCTCGAGGCGCGGCAGGCCGGGCAGCGTGCGGCGCGCGGCGGCGCCGTGCGTGCTGCGCCGGGAGTGTCATGTTACCTGCGCGAACCCGAGGAAGAAGAGTTGGTCGGGCTCGAGGCGCGGCAGGCCGGGCAGCGTGCGGCGCGCGGCGGCGCCGTGCGTGCTGCGCCGGGAGTGTCATGTTACCTGCGCGAACCCGAGGAAGAAGAGTTGGTCGGGCTCGAGGCGCGGCAGGCCGGGCAGCGTGCGGCGCGCGGCGGCGCCGTGCGTGCTGCGCCGGGAGTGTCATGTTACCTGCGCGAACCCGAGGAAGAAGAGTTGGTCGGGCTCGAGGCGCGGCAGGCCGGGCAGCGTGCGGCGCGCGGCGGCGCCGTGCGTGCTGCGCCGGGAGTGTCATGTTACCTGCGCGAACCCGAGGAAGAAGAGTTGGTCGGGCTCGAGGCGCGGCAGGCCGGGCAGCGTGCGGCGCGCGGCGGCGCCGTGCGTGCTGCGCCGGGAGTGTCATGTTACCTGCGCGAACCCGAGGAAGAAGAGTTGGTCGGGCTCGAGGCGCGGCAGGCCGGGCAGCGTGCGGCGCGCGGCGGCGCCGTGCGTGCTGCGCCGGGAGTGTCATGTTACCTGCGCGAACCCGAGGAAGAAGAGTTGGTCGGGCTCGAGGCGCGGCAGGCCGGGCAGCGTGCGGCGCGCAGCGGCGCCGTGCGTGCTGCGCCGGGAGTGTCATGTTACCTGCGCGAACCCGAGGAAGAAGAGTTGGTCGGGCTCGAGGCGCGGCAGGCCGGGCAGCGTGCGGCGCGCGGCGGCGCCGTGCGTGCTGCGCCGGGAGTGTCATGTTACCTGCGCGAACCCGAGGAAGAAGAGTTGGTCGGGCTCGAGGCGCGGCAGGCCGGGCAGCGTGCGGCGCGCGGCGGCGCCGTGCGTGCTGCGCCGGGAGTGTCATGTTACCTGCGCGAACCCGAGGAAGAAGAGTTGGTCGGGCTCGAGGCGCGGCAGGCCGGGCAGCGTGCGGCGCGCGGCGGCGCCGTGCGTGCTGCGCCGGGAGTGTCATGTTACCTGCGCGAACCCGAGGAAGAAGAGTTGGTCGGGCTCGAGGCGCGGCAGGCCGGGCAGCGTGCGGCGCGCGGCGGCGCCGTGCGTGCTGCGCCGGGAGTGTCATGTTACCTGCGCGAACCCGAGGAAGAAGAGTTGGTCGGGCTCGAGGCGCGGCAGGCCGGGCAGCGTGCGGCGCGCGGCGGCGCCGTGCGTGCTGCGCCGGGAGTGTCATGTTACCTGCGCGAACCCGAGGAAGAAGAGTTGGTCGGGCTCGAGGCGCGGCAGGCCGGGCAGCGTGCGGCGCGCGGCGGCTCCGCTGCGCCTCGAGAAGCGCCGGTACGCCTGCAGCGCCGCGCGCAGTCCGCCGTTGTCCGCGATGTTCTCGCCCTGCGTGTTGAACCCGTGCACCTGCAATAACACAACTGGTTCAACGCACTGCTCACTAGGAGGTACACCTTAGTCAACGGGACTTATCGCGAAAGGGACTTATCCCGCACGGGAATTAACAATTCCTATCTGTATAGATAAATGTAATCTAGGGTGTCTTTCAGTCGTGAGTGAATCGGTTTCTTCTGGGCAAGCGTGCTCCATTATTCTTTCGATCACTTCTGGGGTGATGATGCAAACGCAAGGCCATTAAACCATAAAAAAGCCGTCAAGTACGAATACTTGCGACTCGGATAACGAGGGTTCCGTACCACCACAAGTACAAAGGAAATCCGCGACAGTATCTAACGAATACTCTATGAATACAACCGGATACCTATTACGATTTACGAGATAAACTTACGTCGTTATAGATCAAAAACAGACGAACTAACATATAGACAAACAGAGACGCATTGCTTAGTCATAGGGTACAGTTTAACACCCTTTGGGTAAGGAACTCTAAAAAGGGGTTTCAATCTACGTTCGACAAGTTGTTCCAGTTTTTTCATTTTTTCTATCGTGTACGTACTCCGTCTTTTTCTGTAGTTACTATGAATGTGCTAGGGTTACTTATTGATGCCAGTTCTCAGATAAGAAAAACCACTTTTCAGCCTTAGGTAGTACAATATTTATGTACGCAACACGTACCACGACAAGGACGAATGAAACAGTTGCGATAAAAGAGTCGCGCGAGATATTTTTTTCTGTGGCGCCGTCTAGTTCAGTTTTTGGGAACTAAAGTACGGAAACCAACTGAACGAATAATCATTCAAGTTTTGGCTTGAGAAATGACGATTTATCCACAAATTATCAAATTTAAAAAAAAACCCATAAACAAGTGTTATGTTACCTTGCTTCTTGCCAAATGTCGTGATTCTAGGTCAACGGGAAGTACCCTAAGAATTTTGATTTACTTGCGAGTAAAAAAAACACTAAACACTACTAGAAAAATGGCTGTTATTTTTGATTGCGTTGACTTAGAAGATTGAGAACAGACGGACGGACGGACGGACAACGGAGTGATCCTATAAGGGTTCCTTTTTTCCTTTTGAGGTACGGAACACTAAAAACGATCTTCATGTCGCTAGCAACGAGCACGAAGGCCAAAAGGTATGTTCAACGTAGTGTACATTTCTTCAGTTATGATCGAATAACTTCACTCGCGGCCATTTCTATCTTGCCCCCAAACGACTGCTCTAGGGCCAATAACCGCTAGAGCGCCTGTGCAACCGTGGTTGCACGTTCCCCGAAGCAATTATACTTCCTGCAACTCCAGTTGCACGAAATTCGCGCCGTATGATTTACCTCATGATTTGAATGGGGCGCTCAACAGATGCCGTGCCGTTAGTGAGTCTAATACGGATCTTTGATATATTTGCTTGAAGTTACATGTCTTTGCCACTCTCTGTGAGTATTTTAATCTATGCACGAAGTAAAAAAAATGTGCTAGTCGTAATTTTTTTCTGTAAGTTTCTGATCTTTTTTTTTTCTAAATCAAATTGTATCGATATTTTTACCTTAATGTAATGCTATGTTCATTAAAGTTTGAAATAAAAATAAAAAACAGTATGCTATCGCTTTCATTTTCAAATGAATATGTTTTAAAAAACAAAAAACATATTATTTTAGGATAATTTTGCCTAACGTAGCATAATATTTTATTACTACACTAGCCAAAATTATTTATGTAACGTATTCCTTGGTTCTTCAATGAGTCCTGTCATAAATTTTGTCACTCAGTGTCGTAAGAGGCGCTTTCGAGACGATCACTTAGAATGCGCGGGAAATACC
Source organism: Erannis defoliaria (assembly GCA_905404285.2). Lineage (NCBI taxonomy): Eukaryota > Metazoa > Arthropoda > Insecta > Lepidoptera > Geometridae > Erannis > Erannis defoliaria. Next base: position 19,534,104 of record FR990072.1, on the reverse strand, counting down.
TGGCGCCGACGGCGCGGGACGGAACACTTATTTGAAATTTGATACCGCGGGATGGCGCTTGAGCGGATAAAGCAGCCATCTGCACCCATTTTGCGTTTAGCCGCGAACGCCTAGTCATTAAATAACTAGTTGTATAACGTCCTGTTTGCGGTATCACTCACTACTCAATTTGCAGCAGTCCAATTTACATAGTAGTTACCTAAGTAAAAAAATGGTTCCGCTTAGGGTACGGAATATATAATTCATGATACGCGTGAGATATGATGGTTTCGAGCGCGTTCGTCGGAAGTAGGTACCTTGTAGTCGGGCAGCTGCGGCATGTGGTACTTGCTGTACTGGTCGATGATGCACTGCACGCGCCCGTGGTAGTGCTCCAGCGTCGCCGCCGACCACCACTGCTTCAGGTTGCCCTCCGAGTCGTACCGCCGCCCTGACACCGCGCAAAACAATTCAGTCCCCATACAGAGCGGGTCGCGTGATCAAATAAAAATTGTTTTTTTTAACGAATTTAGCAAGCTTGTAGATTGTTTAATAATAGCATATAGAATATAATAGCATCTTTATGTTTAAGCACAGATTAATAGTTTATACAACTAGTGGGTTCATTCTAGATTTCAATGTATATGGGCAACACGGCAAAAGAGATAAATTTTATTAAATTGCTGTTCGGTTCTTGCTATGAGTAGTTCTTGCTCATTAAAACACACAACTCTCCCTCCCCATCCGTGCGCCACTTCCCCTCTCTCCCCTTAAAAAAAAGGTTCCATTTTGCAGATTTGCTTAGTTTTCGATATGGAAGCCTAGAGTGTAATGACTAACATAGCACAAGAGTAGGAGTAGTTGGAGTACTGTTTTCCTCACAATTGCGAGGAAAAAACAAACTTTTTTTGATAATAATCAACCACACTATTACGTAGTATTTACTTACTCTATGATCCACACAGCGAAAACGTCAACAAACATTTGCGGAAACCAAACCAGCAATGTGCGCGCAGGTTGACATTTACTTCAGTGGCATAACAAGTCTTTGTTGGTATTACAAAAAAACTGTAAATATTACCCGGCTATATTAAGAGTGCTTCGTAAACATACGTCTAATTGCAGTCACGTACAAACTTGACTTTACCGGGTTATACCTATTATACCACTAGTGCTTTAATGTAAAGTAAAAAGCACGCGTGCGTAATAGCTTGGATTATGAGCCTATGGGGATTATAAAAAAATATATGTATAATTAAAACAAATATTATAATAATTTAATAGCAAAACTTTAGGGGATCCTTGTAAATAAAAAATTGACGTATAGACGTTATGATACCTACGACAATACAACCTAACGGATCTCACCTTGATCGTCGAACCCATGCGTGACCTCATGTCCCATTATGGCACCGATTGATCCGTAGTTTATTGCTCTGAAAACAATTTACCATTAATATTCACGTGCATGCGATAAAGAATCATATTCTTCAGCTAATAGGCGCCTTACTCAATTCCGTTTCCATAGAAAGGCGGCTGAAGAATACCCGCTGGGAAAGCTGAAAATTTTACGGAAGTTGTGTCAGATATTCTACTAAACTATACATAAAGTCAATGTAGATATAGGATGCTACTCACTGACTGAATTCAAAGTAGCGGAGTAGAATGCGTTTACCGTAGTAGCAGTGGCCACCCATCTGCAAAGAAAAGGAGAAAAATATATTAATTACCTAGGTGTTTGAGTTAACTTCTCGCTGCCTATGTATCACGCGTGAAAGCGACGAAATTTTTTATTTAGCAAAGAATCAACACAGATATAAAAAATTTTGGAAGGGAGATAAGTTCCTACTGCCTTCATGATTCATCATGCATTGGCCTGCCATCTTGTACGCCACTTATCCCGGTCCTGTGCCAATCTTACCAGATTCGACCCGTGATCTTTACAATATCATCGAGCTGGTGGACGTCCAACGCTTCGTTTACCTGTTCGCGGCTACCACAGAAAAGCGAAAGCGAAAGCTTAAGAGAGAAGTTAAAGTAGGGCTACTTTAACTTCTCTCTTCAGTGGCGGCCACCAATCCGTCAACGTTTTAGTCCATCTGCCATCACTCTGCCTGATGACATATGCTGCCCAACTCCATTTGTTTTGTGATTCTAGTCCCAATGTCGCCTTAGTGCGACGTCGAAGTCCTACATTGCCTGAGAGTACCAGAATACCAGCAGCTTACCTGTTTCTGTCAGGTTTCTCCCGCAGCGATTCCAGCGACTTCTTGACGGCCGCCCACGTCAACTTCAGATATGTCTTGAACAGACTTCCCTCCACCACTTCCGCCTGCAATCAAACATTTTTTTTATAGATACCCACATTTTTCTACGCGTTAGATTGATCATCACGCATTTATTACCAAAGAGTGAAAACATAGTATTATGTGGTAAAATTTCTACTGTACATTTTAAAGTACTCATTACAAGTTCGTTATTGTGAACACTTCTTTAGGAGTATATAATTAAATCGCAGAAAAAAACCACTCCATAGAAAAATGAACCTTCGTATAGTGAAATGTATGGAACTGCTGATTTGTATCTCGCGATTTCAATGCTGTTCCTGTTCCCATGGTAAAAGTTGGTCACAATCGCATCATCAGTTCAGAAGACGTCCACTGCTGGAAGAAGGTCTCCCCTTAATAGGCAGGTGTTGCCATAATCCCCGCGCTTGACAGGCGCCTTGGGGATCGCAGAATGCTCACCACCATTAACTTTACAATGACGAGTAGCAATTACCTCCTTTAAACCTGTAGATCGATTTTAGCGATGAGGCCGCTTTGTGTATCAATCATCGGTTCTATTCTAACTTAATTTTCTGTTGTGATCGTCGTGACTGTAATTATTTATTTTGGTGTGTACAGTATAGAGTGTATCTATCTATCTCTAGTAACCCTGGATACGAGGGGATCTCAACCCTCCTTGGTCTATATTGGCGCTTTCAGTTTTTCTTACTTATTGCTTAAAATCACAAGCGGGAACTAGTAAAGATGGAGCCTCCGAGAGAGCTATGACGCGTGATGTGGTGCTACACTCTTGTTGAAAGTAGTGTTGGCTAACTCACGTGTTTGTAGTGCTTGTCCAACTGTTCCTCGGTGAGCAGCCAGGCGGGGAAGCCCACGAAGTTGCGGATGGCCTTCAGCTTGCTGAGTGTCTTGAGCCGAGTCGTGGAGTCCATCCAGTCCAGCTCCTGGACGGCGTCCGCGAACGCGGAGCGGACGTCCTCGATCATCTCGATCGCCTGGGGACGAACCATGTCGTAAGTCATTTCTGGTGTGGATTTTAGGGTTAGGAAATTGTTTCTTTTCAGTTAACTTCCTTTTGTTTCCTGCCCGCCTAGCACGCGAGCCGTGATAAACGTCTATCCAGTCTTTTTCCCCCGTGAAAACGAGACAGACGTATCGATATTTCTAGCTTTATCACTTTCCCGCGCGGTGAAAGACTAATTTGTCCTCCAATTAGGCCTAGGATGTAAAGTTGGTTCATTTTCAACCGACTTCAAAAAAGTGGAGGTTCTCATATGACTGTATTTTCATTTTCAACCGACTTAAAAAAAGGAGGTACTCAATTCGAATGTAAGTTGTTATTTGTATGTATTTTACGCGATTACTCCGCCAATTATGAGCCGATTTTAATGATTATTTTTTTGTTTGGTAGGTCACACTTCAGAGGTGCTCCCATATAAAAAATTAATCGATATGGGTTCAGTATTTTGGTTTTTAAATCTAAATAATTGGAAAAAAGTCATTCAGGTAATCGAAATTGAAGTCGGTTACAATTTATTTTGTTATGTGGGTACTTATTAAGGATTTAAATATTTACCCTTCCTTTAACGCTGACAAGATGTTTGTCACCAGTTTACGTTTAGGTACATCATGTAAAATAGGCTAAGTTTAACATACCTTCTCCCTGGAGGCCTGATCAAAGTGCCTCTTCACATAGAGGTAGCTCAAGGCGACCCCAAAGTTGGCATTAACGTTGGCGGTACAGGACTTCCACCTTGGGGTGCGCTGCTGCAAGCCGAACACGGCCTTGGAGAACTCGAACCCGAGGTCGCGGAATGAGCTCAGGGTCATCGGGGCCACCGTCGAGAACACGCTCCACCATAAGAACCGCTCTGGAAATAATAAGAAAAAGTTTTTTTTTATGCTCAAAGAACTGCTAAAAGGCCATGCCAAGTTAGCGACTGTGTAATTTCCAGACCACTTTTTGGGGATCTTGAAAATTTAATAGCTGGTACGCATAAGGGCCTCACAAAGCGTTGTTGCCTTTGCCCCGAGAAGCCTTGCAATAATTATTGTAAGACCGCTGGTGTCTGGAATTCACTGCCGGAGTATAAACATATTACCCCGAAAACTATTCATTCATTTTCTTAACGAATACGTTTTTCGGTCATCGTCTATCGTTCGTTACTTTTTTGTGCTTAGAGTATAAGTTTAAAGATACCTTGTAGATATGTAGATGGAACTTACCGATGATGAGAGGCTTGGTGTCAGAGAGCAGAGTGGCCAGTTTCTGCAGGTAGGGCAGGTCCATGACGATGACTCTGTCCTCGTGCGGGTGCAGCTTCACGCTCGTGTTGGCGAACACGAGCTCCAGGTACCCTTCCCAGTCGTGCTGGAAAGAACAATTAGTATAAGCGGGTGTCGAAAAACATGTCTAAGTAACATTAGAACAGCAAATTTGACAGAATGTTCTCGTAATGTGACGAACGAAACGGAAAAGCATTGCTAGATCAGTGATCGCCGCCGCCGGGAAGATTGACGACGTTGAAGACCTACCTGCCATTTACCGTCTTACCAACCATGACCACTGCTTAGAGTGTCCGGATAATAAGAAGAACAAATAAGGGTTGTAAAAGTCCCAAAGTCCTACACTCTTGCAAAACAGGTTTGATCAGAACAGAATTAGGGCGACGCACAAAGTCAAGACAGCAGACAAAGTCAACTGTCTTTGTCGCTTTTAATTAGACACGTGGTTCATATAATCAACGCTTGCTTTTTTGCATCATGAGAAATAATTAGGTAGGTGATTCTATATTCATATGAAGGTACTCACGTCGCTCCAGTGCGCGGGTCCGCCGGCGGAGCCCTGCAGCAGCTGCTGCACGCTCACCTCGTGGAACAGGTGCGTGCCGCTGCGGCGTACCTCCGCCGGAGTCATTATCTACCAACAACAGCACTTAGTCAAACGCTTCAATGTTACTATTTTAATGCAATGAAACGTTCGCCTAGTGGTAAGCATCACGCCTGCCCATTACAGTAGCAGTATCAGAATTGTGAAATTGCGAACAAAATCTTGCGCTGCACTGAACTGCGCTCGTTAACCTGTTTTTGTAGTGGTAAGATCTATTGCAGAGTCCGCCTAGGGAAGTACCACACCTTTGCCAATTATTCAACCGCCAAGCAGTAGTGTGCAAGCATTACTGTGTTCCGGTTTGAAGGGCAATGTTACCAGATAAATTACTGGGTAAGAAGAGATTTAACATCTAATATCTCAGGGTGACGAGCGCAGTGCAGTGCAGCGCAGGATTGTGTTCGCAAGTTCACAATTCTAGCACTGCTACTGTTAGTGGCAGGCGTGACGATTACCACCAGGCGAACGTCTTGCTCGTCTCGTCACTTGATTGTGCAAAAATAAATTTGATTTCAAATTCTCTTCGTGCCCAGTAATTTCTCTGGTAACATTGCGCTTCAAACTGAAACACAGTAATGCTTGTACGCTACTGCTTGACGGTTAAATAACTGACAAAGGTGTGGTACTACATCAGGCGGACTCTGCAATAGAGTCCTCTACCAATATAATAAGTTGTAAACCGAGTTGTGCTAACAGTAGTGTGCGGTACTTCAGTTTTTTAGAAGTATCCGTCTATTACCTTAGCGAGCGCCTTGCTGAAGTGCACGATGTCGTCAGCGAACCCGTCGGCGTCGGCGGCGGGGCCCGCGCCGGCCACCATGTCGCGGATGTAGCGCCGGTACTGCGCCAGCTCGTGCTGGAACTGCGCCGGCGCCAGCAGGTAGCGCTCGCTGAACCCGGGGGGCACCTGCTCCACCTGCACGCGCCGACCGACCACTTTTATACAGGGTTACTGTAAACGGTAGTATTAAGCCGAAGAGAGCGGTCATTGTAAACAACTTTTATTATAGGACCAACGGAATCGGAATCGCGAAAAGAAATCAGCTGTTCCGAAATGTCTTTCACATTGGACAAAATCACCCATTGATTTGTTTCTTTGATCGAATGGTTCCCTTCGATCGAATTAAAAGAGCTGTTTTTTGTCGTGTTTCAGTGTCGGTCCCTTAGTAAAGTTGTTCGCAATGTTGATGATGATGAGTATAGTGACATTCTTTCGGCTTAGTACTAACGTTTTGCGTAACCTTGTATACAATGTGTAACAAAAAAGTTTTACAATACTGAAGGGTATGTATGTATATACAATAAGTTCATTGAAGTTGGACATAGTGTATGGAACGGCAGATTTTTTTCCCGATTTCAAGGTTGGCCTTGGCCCCATAGTAAAAGTTGTTCATAATGATGAGTATATACCTATATATTATATAACCTTCAGTATTGTTGAACCTTTTTGTTACACATTGTATAATTAACGATGTTTATACACTGGCAAAATGACTTCGCGATGGGATAAACTATCGTAATTTGATGTCTTTGCGTGAATTTGCATTTGATAGCGCGTTTGTTGAATAATTGCGTTTTGTATTCTTTAATAAATATAATATAGCTTTCATAAAATCGCCAGTTTTGTATTTGTTCTTGGTGACATTCTTTGACTCTCTGGACCTGGTTATGTCCTACAACTTGCATACAGAACCATCGGAGGACGGGCAGCAGCATCCTGTCGGTTAACGGTGGTGAGCATTCTGCGATCCCCAAGCCGCCTGCCAAGCGTGGGGATTATAGCAATTCTCATCAAGGGAAGGGGACGCCTTCGTCCAGCAGCGGTCGTCTTCCGGCTGATGATGTGATGTTTGATGATTGGTTAACTGACCACGACTCGGTTCCTGCTGGTGTTCCTGACGTCCTCGGCGACCTGCACGCTGAGCAGCACGTTGAGGCCCAGCATCCTGCGGCCGCGGCCTGCCGTGCTCTCCCACGAGAAGTTGCCGCTCGCCTCCGCCGGTGGGCTCGGGGGCAGACCCAGCTCCACGAGGATCTTCTGGATCGGCTTTATGCCTTCCACTTCCAACTTATCTGGAACGGTTGGTAAGGTTTGCAAATTCTGCTTGGCGATCTGTGATTTTTAGTATTTCCATCTGGTTATTTCAAAAATAACCACAGGCGCCTGCGGATTCTAACCGAGGCGTGCGTTGCTTTGGTTTATATTGCAGGCGCTGTATTTAATGCAAACATTTACGGCCTTACTTAAAAACGTTGCTTAAACTTAATGACTTAATCAGTGCTTAAACTTCTCTGTCCTGTTCTTGCACGTGACACTTCACGTCAGTGAGAAGTTGTCAGAGCATTTTAAGCAGTGATTAAGTTTAAGTGACGTTTTTATGTAAGGCCGTTATTGTGCATAGAATCTGAACGGAATTTAGTTTGAACGTAGCTTATGTTCTACATTAACAATAGAGGTACTTATGTTACAGGAATAATACAGGGTACAGGGTGTAACGGTGTTACCTACTAAGCCGAAAGGAGGTCATGGTTCATAATTATGAATAACTTTTACTATTGGGCCACCCCTGACGTCGCGAAGAAATGTGCTGTTTCATACTTTTTGTCGATGTTAAAAGGCATTTTTCTATGGAACAGCTGTCTTTCTTCGCTAATCCAGGGCTGGGACCCATAGTAATAGTACATTGATATCCTAGGGGTGAAAGTAACTTATTTAGTCCCGAGACGGGGTTTGGTCGAGCGACTAAATAAGTCTTTAACTCCGAGGTAAACAATGTGCTTTTCATTACGAATACAAGGAAACTAAAAATAAAAACATGAACTGACACTGGGAAATGCACGAGAAGTGCGGGACCATAATCCTCTGAGAAGAAAAAAAAAAGTTGGATAATGCTTCAATACAAATTTAAACTAATTCCGACAGTGTCCCAGTACTCGACAGATTTAAAAAAATGGCCTGCTATTTATTTCTACCGCGAACTAAATAAAAACTTTTTATGCCAACACATTTTTGGTAATATGCTAGATAATTAGAATAGAAACATAAAGCCATTAAATACAATAGCGCTGGAGAAAAGATCTTTCAAAGTTAGCGATTCCGAAATTTGTGCTTTTTGTGAGGTTTAGTTACTGAATTTGTAGCGCGCAATACCTCTAACTCGCCTGAGCACTCGCCTGACGGTTTAAATTCCGCGGCAAATGACAACAGGACGGAGCCCGAGTCGCGACAAAACATCCCACAACGCGGTGCGCCATCTGGCGATAGCGACAGAGGAACGGATAGCGTCGCTCATCCCCCGCGCGCTACCGCGAATAGCCGGCGACCAATATTTATTGTTTTATATTAGTTTTGCGGCCTATAATTGTTGTTTTGTGCCATTTGCAATATAAATACCTCACGAACGTCTTTACAGTGTTTTTTTGAACTCAAGAACCCAAATAGAGCCAGTCGGGCATTAAAACTGGCTGCCCAATGCGTGGGGCCTGCGTGAACAAACTTGTGGTGCGCGCAGTGAGAACTTAAAAAGTTAAACCCGCAATAAGACGTTGTGTAGTGAATATATACATAAACAAAATGCCGCGAATACGCCGGCAGTCGCGTCGACAATCCTCCTTCCTGGACGCAGAGGAGGAAACGGCCGCGGTAATCCCGCCGCCCTCACCGAGCTTCGCCGACATGGCGTCTATCGTGGCGTCGCTGCAGCAGACACAAACCGCAGCCATGGAGCGGCTGCTGGACCGCGTACTCGATCACGAGTCGCGTCGCGTGTCGCTTTCACCGCCGCTATCAGGATCCACCCCGGAGCCCACTCCCGCTCAAGGGAACTTCGTGCGCTGCACCGCACGGTTTAGTGGCGCACAGGACGAGAATCTGGACGCTTTCCTCGACGCGGTGGAGGCCTTCAAAGAATGCACCTGCATCTCGGACGTGAACGCCGTGAGAGGCCTCTCAATGTTACTCACGGGTCAAGCGGCAGTTTGGTGGCTCGGAGTGAAGGCCACCGTCAACGCGTGGAGCGACGCCGTGATTGCGCTGCGAGGAGCCTTCGGCGACCGGCGGCCTCCTCACCGGATTTACCTGGAGCTGTTCCAGAGACGCCAGGAACAGGGGGAGCGAACGGAGCGTTTCGTCGCCGGAGCGCGCGCCCTACTCGCGCGCCTGCCACCCGGCGACCTCAGTGTTAAAGTCCAGCTGGACATGATCTATGGTCTACTCAATCACCGCGTTAGGGAGAGACTCCGCCGGGACGAGATTGACTGTTTCGAAACATTATTACGCAAATCGCGAGATATCGAAGATTCCGTCGACGAGCTTAGCCATCAGCGAGCACCCCTACGGTCAGCGGATACTTCGGAGGATAAAGCACCCACCAAGTCACCGACAGCATCGGCTACGCCACTGCAGACGCACTGCTCCGGTAACGCCTCGACGACACCGCGCGAAACGCGCCGTTTCTTCGCGTCGAGCGCGGCCGGCGGCTGTGTGGGCGACGACGGCGCCGGCCCCGACCCTAGCCACGGGAGCAACGTCATGCGCCAAGCTGCCGGGACCCCAAGACCGATGGGTACCGACGGAAACGCATCTAGTGCCATATCGACACGAAGTCGTTTTTGTGTGTATTGTAAAATCTACGGACATACGCGCGAAAATTGTTTAAAGCTGTCCGCGCCAAAGGCGGACAGCAATAATAATAATTATAATAATTCACAGGCCGTGCCGTCTTGTTACGGGTGCGGTGAGAAAGGCGTGACACGGTCGCAATGCAAGAATTGTAATTCTTCGTTTTTCGCGGTGGGATGCGTCGACGCCGCTCAGGTTCATCCGCCGTTCGACACCTACCGACACCGACCCGTTCGCCGCCGTCGGCCCTGTACTTCTACGTCTACCGCCGGTAAGGTAGATACCGAGGTGAGTGCTCCATTTCATGGCGATAAATTAGTAAATGCTGCGCCTGCAACCTCCCCTCTGAGCGTGGTAAAGTTGCCCGTTCCCGATAGGTCGTGCTTTGAGCCTAGATCTAACTTAGGTTCTGAAACTAGGTCTTTCGTGTCCGAAACACCTGAAACGCGTTATTTGGATCGTGTGTATTTGCAAAGTAGCGCGGCATTACCAATAACACAAAGTAGGGTGACCACGAAAAGTAGGGTGTCCATGGAAAATCAGGACATGGACAAACAAAATTGTGAGCGGTTTCCTACGGTAAATCCTAATGATACAAATCGTTTTACGGGGCTCCGGCCCACTTTAAGCATAGAAATTCTAGGTCTTCGGGGTAATGCTCTGGTGGATTCCGGGGCTAAAAGCAGTGTTGCTGGTGCTTTGCTTTACGAACTGCTACTGAAACACAACCACCCATGCAAGGAAGCTACGCATCGAGTGAGACTAGCAGACGGCACCACGCGCACACGCCAGGTACTGCTCTCCACCCTTGAAGTAAAGATCACTCCAGAAAGGTCAGTGACTTTAGAGTTCACCATATTTCCCGACGCTCATAATAATGAGACTCTTCTCGGAATGGACTTTCTGGTGGCCGCTGGAATTGTTTTAGATTTCGCCTCATCTAGTTGGCATTTTTCCGGGGATTTAATTTCCTACCCGATGGAGTACGAAAGCCCCAGTCACTCTACCTGGTTTCATATGATATCTACCGCCAACCTTCTGCGCGACGATGAGGGGACGATGCTAGGTCCTGAAGACAAACAGCGATTGTCAGGCCTGCTGCAGGAGACCGAAGATGCCTTTGCAGCAGGGGGAGCTCCTACGCCTTTCGCTGAGCGTTGCACTGACATTGGCGATCATTCCCCCCTTTTGGTACCGCCTTACAAGCTCACTCCGGCCAAACCGGGTGTTCACCAGGTAACTCCGTTTTTGAGGTCATTTATAAACACCCTCCCTGATATTAAGAAACGGGTAGAGAAGTCACAGGATGTACGCAAAGATGTTGCGGATAGAAAGAGGAATAAGTTGGATCCGACGTATAAATTAGGGGACTTAGTACTAGTAAAGACACACGATCTAAGTAATGCGTCTAAGAGTTTAACTCGCAAATTCATGCCACGACGTGACGGTCCGTACCGTGTTCGACAGGTAGCCAGCCCAACTACTTATGTTATAGAGGACCTGTCGGACAACGTCTTAGGGAAGTATCACTCTGCAGACTTAACGCCGTTTACTGCACCGTGCGACGCCACCACCGTCCCATTAATGCCCAGGAAGCGTAGAGGAAGAGTCCGCTTACGTGTAAGTCCTAAGTTGGACTCGGGACGCGTTACCAACTTAGAGGGGGAGTGTGTAGCGCGCAATACCTCTAACTCGCCTGAGCACTCGCCTGACGGTTTAAATTCCGCGGCAAATGACAACAGGACGGAGCCCGAGTCGCGACAAAACATCCCACAACACGGTGCGCCATCTGGCGAGAGCGACAGAGGAACGGATAGCGTCGCTCATCCCCCGCGCGCTACCGCGAATAGCCGGCGACCAATATTTATTGTTTTATATTAGTTTTGCGGCCTATAATTGTTGTTTTGTGCCATTTGCAATATAAATACCTCACGAACGTCTTTACAGTGTTTTTTTGAACTCAAGAACCCAAATAGAGCCAGTCGGGCATTAAAAATTGTAGTACTGCGCACCACAGTTGTTTCTAAGTTTCGGATGTTCAGTGGGCCGCTTTGGTTAATGTAATTATTTTGTGTAACACTTAAGTTAGTTACCTAACGATCAAAACCTATATAATTGTTTTCTTTTTATTACTAGCATCTTTTTTTGCATGTGACATCTACTGGTACATCATATCCCTAATTGACCCAATACTCGTCAATATTAAAATTAAACTTGACGGGTACTGGGACATGTTTGACTAATTGCAGGTAATGTCGACATAGAGTATATTTTAAACCCTATTGCGTCGTGATACGGTTTACGGTTGTGACAGAGGCGGTAGCTTTCTTTCACGTGCCTTGATTTTCACGTGAATAAAAAATAATGAGGGTACCATATGTATTTTAAAGTCTGGAAGATATCGGTGGTTGGTCTAGTCGCTATATTTTTGTGTAAGATACCTCCTTGTGTTTATTCATGCAATTTTTGTTTTCAATTTAATAATAGCCTAGCATTTGACCGCCGTCACACATGCAGATGTCAAGCGACGATGTTGTTTGAAAAAGAGCACGCTTGCCTAGAACTTTGCGGTTCACTGACGATTTGAAGGTTATCATCATCATCGTCAGCCCGGAGATGTCCACTGCTGAACGATAGTACAGTGTGGCGGTCTAACAGGTAGATAGACCGCCACTCTGTACTACAACCTGCCATTTGCATCCACCGGTTGCCCGTAAATTTCACAATATCATCGGTCCACCTAGTGGGAGACCTTCCTTAAATGCGTCTTCCGGTACGTGGTCGCTATTCAAGAACCTTTCTTTCCCATCGGTTATTAGTTTTTCGAGCGATGTGTCCATTTGCAAACCCTGCGAGCTATGTTGCTGAGTTTGGTTCTTTGGCGAGTATCCTCGTTGCGAATTTTATTGCGCAAAGTTACTTGGAGCATAGCTCTCTTCATTGCCCGTTGTGTAACTCTGTGTTTTTCCAAAAGGCCAGCAGTTAAAGATCACGTTTCAGTTCCATATGTAATCACTGGCAACACATATACCCTTGTCTTCAGGCGTAGCGAGATTTTGGACGAGAAGATATTACGCAATCTCCCGAACCCTGCCCATCCCAGTTGGATTCTTTGGGTGACGTCGGATTAAAGTTGGACCTACCTAACAACAAATTCGAGAGAATTGTTCCCAACGACTAATGGTACGGGCACAACATGGACATTGGACATGACTTTTACTTATCCGTGTTCATTTTAAGACCCACCTGTTGAGAAAATTTACTGAGATAGCTGATCTTAGTATTAAGGTCTTTCAGCGACTCTGCTGTAATGACTATATCATCGGCAAAGCGAAGGTGAGTGATGTATTCGCAATTAATGTTGATGCCGAATCCGTTCCAGTCCAACAGCTTGAAAACGTCTTCCAATGCGTTTGTGCACAGTTTCGAAGAAATAACGTCTCCATGTCTCACGCCTTTCTGCGATTGGACTAGTTTCGTGCTCTCAATATCTCGATTGATGATTTGAATATACTCCAATTATATTTTTATATAGAATAAATAGTTTTCTGTCTATATCATTTATATCCTTAGAGGAGATCATGGCTGAAAAAAATGGATGAAAGAAATTGCAAAAGCTATTGAGACAGTATCAAGAGGAACTTCAGCTTCCTCAGCTGCAAAAGAATATGATGTGCCACGGCTCAATAGCCTGAACAAAGGGCCCACTCACTGTTTAGACAGAAAAAGAGGCAAACAGTGGGTTTCCTGTCATCAAAGATCAGTCACAGGACAGTGTCAGCATATTACAAAAACAAAATAGGAAAAAAAACAAACCGACAACCCTGATTACCAATGGTTGGAAGTATTTATTAAACGGCACGCAAAACTTGGGCAGCGGGTTTCCCAAAACTTGTCACAGACAAGTGCCCTAGTCAGAGAATAAGATATCCGAACGTGGTTCAGAGAGATCTAGGAGTACTATACACCGCATGATCCCTCTGTAGATTCACGAAAATTTTTCAACTGTGATGAAAATGCATTTTTCTTATCTCCAACCGCAAACAGGGGTGCTAGCGTGGTTAAAAAACGTGTTATGTCTCAAATGTTGCGGAACACAAGAGTGTGTCATCGTTCTCTTAATAACATAAAAGTCATCGGCTAAGCTATTCAGCATTTCTTGCAAGTCTTGCAGCGATTCTGCCATGACCAGCACCACGATATCATCGGCGAACCGTAGGTGAGAGAAGTGCGCGCCGTTGACAATTATGCCTTTTCCTTTCCAGTCCAGGGTATTTAACATATCTAGGGTGTTAGTGGGTCGAGACCCGAATCAAGATCTGGGCAGTATTGCAGTCCCTTCAGCGATGTCATATCGACTATAGGTATATCGAAATGTTGAAGTGTATAAAATTGCTATCATGTATAAAAAAGCTGCCATGTCAATCCGATTGCAGGACAAGACCACAAAACCAATCCAATTGCAGAAAGGGGAGAGATGAGGAGACGTTATTTCACCGAAACTGTTCACGAACGCGTTGTTGGACGTTTTCAAGCTGTTGGACTGAAACGGATTTGGCACTAACATTAATAGACATCACTCACCTTCGATTTGTCGATGATAAGGGTCATCATGGCAGAGTCGCTGGAGGATCTCAATACAATGCTCAGCGACCTCAGTAACGTTTCCCAATAGGAGGGTCTCAAAATGAACATGGACAAGACGAAAATCATGTCCAATGTCCACGTTGTTCCCGTGCCGATGGTTTATCTATCTATCTACCTCGGACAGATGGTTCAGATAGGTAGGTCCAACTGCGACTAAGACGTCGCCCGAATCTATCTCGGACGGGCGCAGCGTTCGGGAAATTGCGTAATATCTTCTCGTCCAAAATCCCGCAGTGCCTAAAAACAAGAATCTTCAACCAGTGTATTGCCAGTCATGACTTAAGGGACTGAAAATTGGTATTTGACTGTTGGCCTTTTGCAGAAACTCAGAGTCACACAACGTGCAATGGAAAAACAGTTACTTTGCGCGATAAAATCTGGGACGAGGGACCAAACGACGAGGGTTTGGATATTCACCAAAGAACCAAAGTCACCGACATAGCTCTCAGAGTTTGCAAGTCGGAGTGGCAATGTGCAGGCCAATTGCTCAAATAACTGATAACCGATGGGGAAGAAAGCTTCTTGAGTGATGACCACGCACCGGAAGACGCAGCGTAGGCAGGCCTCCCGCTAGGTGGACCGACGATATTGTGAAATTCGCGGGCAACCGATGGAACCAAATGGCACGAAGTCGTATAGTGTAGCGGTCTAAGTGGGAGGCCTTCGTTCAGTAGTGGACGTCTCCGGGCTTTCTTAATACATCTCTACGCATGCAAGCAAATACACCCTTAAAATTTTAATTCTGTTTGACCAGTACCTTACGCTGTGCGTTGTCAGTCAGTCAGTAAGTAAGCCAGGACATTGATTCTGATAGTACTGGATTTTGCAATTATAGTTTTACTTTTGTCACTGACATTTAGCTTTTACTTTGGTTATTTTCGTTCTATTTATTCTCTGTATTTTCAGTTTATTGGGTCACATTGCAAAAAAACAATATGAAAATGTAATTAATGTGAACCTTAAAGCTGAAGTACTAAAGTTCAAATCGGTGTTAATAATTGTCGAGTACTGGGACAAATCTGTCGAGTACTGGTACAAATCTGTCGAGTACTGGTACAAATCGCCTCTTGTACGGTTTTTCAATTATTTTAATACTTTATTGTTTTTCTATCACTTCAAAAATAAATTAAATGAAAAGAATGATAAATCAGCAACCACGTCACAAAATTTCATTTTCCTAAGTTAACAAACAGAGGCGTAACGAAGCTGTAAAGACAGCTAGGTTCAGAAACTGTCGACTACTGGGTCTCTTACCTTATGTGAAAATAGTTTTAAAGACTAGTTTTTTTTAATAATTTGATTTTGTCAACTGTCACTGTCAGATGAAAGTGATTTCTCCCTAGGGCTGAAATGTATTACTTTCAACCCGCTCCTCAGGCAACTTCAAACCTACTTTCCGAGTATAAGGAAAGAAAAAGCTATTTACAATGATGGGTACAATCACCTTTCGGCTTACTTATAAAACTAGTTACGGAACCTTTAGGTACGCGTAAGAGAAAATAATAAAGATGTCCACACACCTGTATCAACACATGTCCTGTACAGAGCTTTGGCTTTCTTCACACTAACAGGCATCCCTTCCACATCTCCTGCCTCGAGCAGTTCTCTCAGGTCTGTGACCAGCTGCTCCCGCAGCTTCCCCAGCTGGTCCCAGGAGGTGGACCAGTCGGGAACTGGGTTCTTCTTGATCCAGCCTCCGCAAGCGTATTCGTAGAAGTCTTGGCAGGGGTCCACGTCTTTGTCCAGGGCTGAGAGGATTCTGGAGGCTAGAGGGATGAAATTAATCTTTTAATAGGAATTAGGAGTGTTTTGGGTCGCTTAAGTTGTTAATCGATAACACTATTCCGAATAGAGATCTCACTATACATTTTGCAAGTAGGCACTTATCGTTTGTGTTTATTGTGTTTCAAATTTTTTAACGTTTACTTATGCATTATACTTATGCATTTAAGTAGGTGCGTGCGACGTATCTAAAGATTACAACAAAAATTATGCCATCTTTTTTATTTCTTTTTTTCTGCCTGTAAACGTGGTGCATGTAACTGCGCCGAAATATTGGGATCTCGTTTCACAACATAATCACGGTAAATATCTCGTAGATAATCATAAAACTGTATTAATTATGGCAGTATCGTGACTCAAGTAGTAGGTACTAAGAAGATTTGTGAAACCAAATATCGACAAGGTGATGGTAATAGTCTTTTCTAAATGCACCTGTTTCTTCTTCCGTCAAAGTCTGCGGTCGCATCCAAGTTTTTGTGAAAACGCAACACAGAACACCCACGACTAGAAATAAATTCGACATTATCCTATATCGATTAGATAGATCGACCTTTTATAACTACGCCAAAATAGGGATTATTACTGAACGATTATTTAACTCAAATTCGACAAAATATAACGTCTATCTCTTAACAACAAATGAGATTTAATAACTCCTGCGAAACCTAACACCTAAATAAGTATCCTTTCTTAATTTAATCATGTCGCAGTTACTGTGTATGATCATGGGGTGAATCAGTACAACTACGTATGTAATTAGATCAGTTAATTGCTAATTTATGAAACCACGAGTCCTTGTTTAGTTATAAACGAAGTAAACAAAGTGCAAAGAAGTTATTACTCGTGGCTGGTACGAGTGCTGGAATAACTTTAGTTAGAGCATAAAATAAAATGAACTTTAAGTTCAAAAGGACATCAACTATCGTTATTGTGGATTTGTTACTGGCATAGCAGCCATGCATGCCTATATACTGCATGAGTTTGTCCAAGTCCACAGAAAATAATAGTAATACTCTATCCCATGAGCTCCTTCTACCGATACCATGGTCTTTGGTTGGTTGCCGATCACTTCGGCTCCCACTCTTATTCTTCTTTATTATAAGTTTATGTAATGCGAAGTCATTTTTGAGTGAAGAGGTGACTCAAGGCCAGACCTATAGCTTGTGTAAAACGGTCTGATTAGCTAGACAGAAGATTATATTACAACGACAAAGGAAAACCTAAAACACTAAATTCAGCAAGGATTTACCAGAGCCAACTTCTCAATTGGCCCAAAAATTATAAGAAAAGTAAAATCAATATTTTGGATTTACCATATTGCTGGTAGTAGTCACCTTGTGGTGGTAGTCACCATAATGGTGAACGAACGAACATTCCGTTTTTTAATGAAAACCTAGCTAGTGCTTTTAGGGTTCCGTATTATCGGACAATAAATATGGTAGATCTGTTATTATAGTATTATGAGAAATATCGATGAGTTTTTCCTATTCGGCAGTTTTTTTTACGATAACTAGGTATGTCGATAGAAGTACCTATCAGTTTTGAAGCTATTTTAATAAAGCCCAAGCTATTTATATATGGGAGACTTACTTAAATCTAGTTGATCACAGCTGAGCGTTTATTCAGTAGATATACCTACTTATCATCACCACATTCCCTAACAAACTGATTAACGAGCTATTCCAACCAGTTACTTAGCAAGCAATCTGAGATCTAGTCGCCGCTCCTTGGATATTCAACGTAGTTTACAATAAACGATTCTATAAAATGTCTCCGTATCATCAAAGTAATTTGCATAACTGTATGGCATATATGGACGTTATATAGGGACCTATTTAAGATGACATACAATTATCATGCAACTACTGTAGTGTTTATATAATGTTAATTAGCACTATTTGTGCAATAATACATAAATTATCCTATTAGCATAGAAATAGAGTCATTTAAAATAGGTGTAGAAATTATACTCTATATTGGATAGGAATTGCGTTTTTCTTGCGAGGATCAGACACGTGGTGACTTTGACTGTGTGTTGTCACACCAATCGATCGTCGATCTATGGTAGAATAGATAACAGTCAACGTCGATCGATAGGTGTTACCATAATAATGGATCGACCGTGGTAGAATGGAACACAGACGTCGATCAATGGCGTCGATCGACGTTCGATCGACTGGTGTTTGGTGTAGTAAACCCTAAGCGTGGTGAGATTATGTAAGGTCGCGTCTCCACTGGTCGCGATGTTTCCTTAGGCGCATGTGTGTGTGAGTGAGAGAGCTAATGGCCGCAAGTGAGGATGCACCTTAGGTATAGTGTTCATCAGACAGGATTGTAGGTACTTACGATTAGACAAACAAGATGCGATGATAAATTATGACTTTTATTCGCTTCCATGTTGTTGTTGTGGATTTGTTTGTTTTCCTCTACAAAGTCTGATTATGCTTGTTATGTAAACTAGGTACATAAAGCCATTTTTCTATGGAAACTTTATAGAAGGTATAATCAAAGCTGAGAAATTATATGATTTTGACAAAAATCTATCTATACGTATACTCGTATTTACATAAGTATGGTGCATTTTTTGATTTTTCTATATTTTTTTATAGCACGACCAGCACGATCACACTAGTAGAATGTACTGACCAGTGGCGACGCAGTCCTCGGAGAGGCAGGGGCGGGCGCTCCTGTACTCGGCCAGCACGAGCACGGCCGTGTAGATGGCCAGCGCGATCAGGGACAGCCCCAGCGCCCCGATCAGCACCGACGAACATCGCACCGTGCGCTCTCTGCAACCACATGCAAAGAAAACATTCACTCAATGGTACGTTGCAATAGGTATTTTTCTAGTAAGAATATTTAATATTAGTTTAGAGTATGTGCTGTGGCAGTGCAAAGCGACAGAAGTAACGAGAATCACTAGGATTGCATAAGGCAGCTTTATCTCTCTAACTACAAAACTATCTATCTCTGCAACGGCTTGATCAGTTTTTATAACCATCATAATATTATTTGGTAGGTACACACTTCCATCTAATCCACTGGAGCTACTATGCCAGCGGCCCAGAGCCTCGCATCGGTACTTCAAGGAGATCTATAATTTTTTTATTACTTATATAACATTCTTAAAAATACTGTTTTAAACTATTACAGTTGTAACCAATAAAAAATAAAACAAAAAAAACTAATATAGTAGATATAATCTAAAAACCGGAAGAACCGGAAGACGCAGCGTAGGAAGGCCTCCCACTAGGTGGACCGACGACATTGTAAAAGTCGCGGGCAACCCGTGGATGCAAATGGCAGGTTGTCGTACAGTGTGTCGGTCTAAGGGGGAGGCCTTCGTTCAGCAGTGGACGTCTCCGGGCTGATGATGATGATGATGATGATGAATCTAAAAACCTATTTTAGGTATGTCTTGAAAATAAGTACCTACTAGGTTTCTGAGGCACTATTAAAATTAAGATTTCTATTAGTATCAAGTCATTTTACCATAGCTCATCTAATGTTTAGGCACGGGTGTGATCGAAGATGGTAAATACACCTGCATTAGGAACTGGCTCTATATATATAATGAGGCTGTTTAACACCCCGTTGGAAACGTTCGGCAGATTTTCAATTTGAGGGTGGTATGGCTTGCCAGCCGAGTGTAGTGCCAGTGCCACCTCTGCTCCCTCAGAAAGTTTTCTTTCACCGGCAGCCCAAACTCATACTTGTTGGGATATGAACCCACGCCCATATGCTAACGTGCTAACTATTCACTAAACTAACCTATCATCGCTATAGAAAGGATGAAAAAAATTAAAAATTAAATAACAAATTCAGAAATATCATCAGAATGTAGATTTTGTACATAAATCGATATAGTGTAAAGTAATTACGAGTAGTAACCAGTATCGTATAACGAAGAACTTTTCTTCTGCCGTAACTGGTTACGAGCCTCGGTTTCGTACGCGGCCCTAGGGGTACCTTCTCCTGCGTTCCGAAATGCGCTAAAAGTGATAATATCGCGAATCCGACCAAATTTAATAGTCACAAAATATAAGGGCTTTGATTTGATCGAGTAGTAATTGTGACTTTGGTCGGGTTCGCGATTTTATTACTTTTGGCGCATTACGGAACGCAGCATTCATTAGAACAAGCTGACACAATAGGAAGCAATAATATACCTACCTACTTTTGCGTAAGATTTGTCTTTTGATCAGAACTGTCTCGTAACTATACTGAAAATAGAGTTGTCTTAATATTATAATAAAGTGGTTATTAATCATTACTGTTGTAACAATCTATCTGTCTTATAACCGAGAGTGATTGTATCGCCAGGTTTTATTTTAATGTTTCACTTTCATTGAGTATTGTAACATAAGATACAGACACTAAAGAAACTACAAGGCTTGTAAACTCGTAGCTTATTTCAATGCGGCTGCTGGCTTACTATAATCTCTAAAGTATTCTTAACTGAGATGTTATATTGAATTTGGTCATACGTCCATAAGAGCTATAGCAATGTAATATAATATTACACTAAGGCGTCGTTCTAATGCGGCCATCGCCAATTCGCGCGTGAGGATTCTGTCGTGAAGGACATCCAAATTTGATTTATGCCATATTCCTCCCGAGTCTTCGGCCCACAACTTTAAAAAGTATTTTATTAGTTTGGTCAATGAAGCCATTGACAATCATCGTTAAAAAGTAAATTAGGACGCATGCACTTCGAAGATTTAGCTCTCTCTCCACATGCGGCACCAATATGTTTATTAGAGTAGTGAGTGCAATAAATATATTTTCACACCACCTGCTCGGCAATGTCCAATTACATATCATGCAACCTCAACGTAAAGTAAAGCATTATCTCTTAAGGGATACAAAGTTGTAAGAAACTCCCTAAGATTCCATAAGTGATTGGAATTTGGAACGTAAAATTCGTGGAAAACTCTAAGTAAAAAATGCCCATATGGCATTGTAAATAGGTTTGTTCGAAAATAGAACTGGCCACCATAAGCAAAACTCAAAAAAACAGGTGCGTTTACAAAGAATGTGAAACGAGAATGTGAATAGGCGTTTGGTCCTGTGATTGTCAGTGAATTTAAATTTATGTAGCCCTGGCTTTTTATTGTCTCGCAGAAGGTTTGATTGCGTAGTATTTACTTACTCTATGAAGATGTGATAAGTAGAGTATGCTCCTCTAGAGCAAAGCCTGTCTTCGTCTTGGGCGCTTCACTCAGGACTCTATTATAACTCCGTCGCTACGCTAGGGAGTTAACTCTAGACTCGTTACGCTCAGTGTTCAATATGCCGCCCGCGACGTAAGACACTGCTTTATTCCCTTAGTGCATAATCTACTATTATGAACTTCAATTCGAGGATGTAAAATACAAAAAATTGTGGAGTACAAGAAAGAGAGAATTCAATAATTTGTGGCTAGAAGTAAAATGATCCACTTAATATATTTGTATGTTTATAACCGTTGTATTATTGATCAGTGTTTATTTATTCTATGCCACAAATAAATGATTGTCTATTTATTTATTTGATACACAAAACAGAATTGTCTATTATTGTCTATTGGATCCAAATACGATATTTGTTCCTTATCCGCCTACTACAACGGCTTGACAGTCCCTACGGGCACAGGTTACCCAACAGTTCCTACAACGGAACTGCTGCCGGAACAATTTCACTTTCTTATTGAATAATGATGTGGATGCAAGATGATATTAATGCTTCGTGCCGCGGGCGCCTTATTAGGTAACTCGGTTGTTTTCTTGCTTGCGGAAAACATCTGGTTCCTTTGTGTTTTACAGTGTTATGATGGAGTCGGTTCTTATGATCTTGGTCATAAACTTAATTTTACTATTGTGCACTATAATTCTCGTCCAAAATCCCGCAGTGTCTGTAGACAAGGGTCTTCAACTAGTGTGTGTTGCCAGTGATGACATATGGAACTGAAACGTAGTCTTTAGCTGCTGGCCTTTTGAAGAAACTCAAAGTCACACAACGGGCAATGGAAAGAGCTATGTCGGAGTTACTTTGTGCGATAAAATCCGGATTGAGGGTATTCGCCAAAGAACCAAAGTCACCGACATAGCTCGCAGGGTTTGAAAGTTGAAGTGGCGCAGGGCAGGCCACATCGTTTGTATCGTTGAAGAACTGATATCGGATGGGGAAGAAAGGTTCTTGAGTGGCGACCGCGAACTGGAAGACGCAGCGTAGGAAGGCCTCCCACTAGGTGGACCGACGACATTGTAAAAGTCTTTAGCTACCGGTGGATGCAAATGGCAGGTTGTCGTACAGTGTATCGGTCTAAGGGAGGCCTTCGTTCAGCAGTGGACATCTCTGGGCTGATTATGATGATGCACTGTAATTTATTGAAATTTGTAGGTAGGTATCTAGGCAACTTTTAAAGATAATGATGATTGTCAAAAAAACATGATGCAGATCCCTGATGGTAACAAGTTACCGTCGCAATTGGATATATGAACTTAGCAACACAAGAAGCATTGCCGGCGCGTTGCTTATTCTTCAGGGTGCGAGCTATAACTTTGTTATCTGTAAGAAAAATCTTGAAGTTATCCAAGTTATAGCTCCGCGGGAATAATCCCGCAAATAGTTCGTTAACGCGTTCGTGCGGGAATAGTTCGTTCTTTTCGACCTTCCTATAAAGGAAGGACGAAAGGAACGAACTTCTGATATTAACTGTATAATAAAAATTGGGTGGACATTTTACACAGTACCATCTAAGCATAGCTAGAATCATATATGGGAATCAGATAGCTGATAGAATAGGTACTACTTATATACTTTTTTTGTAAATAATTAAATACTTAAAATTAAAATTTTTCCTGAACGCTTTTTTGTATTCAAATGCACCACGAAAATTCCACGTAAAGCTGACCGACATTTTGCCGAAAATCATAAACTCTGATGCAATTTCATGCGAATTCTTCAACGCATCATGTAGATGACAATCGTTTCGCATAACGGTGAGCCATACATCTTCGCCTTCCTTCCCTTTATTATGTAGTCTGTGCACGTCGGACGCGGGTCGTGGAGCCACTGACACTTGCTTCACCTCAGGATGTATGGCGATGCCTGAGTGCTTGATGGCTTGATATCGGTGATTGATCGAACACGTGCTCTGCCCGTAATGGATGGAAACTGCGGTTAGCGCTGTTACTAGGAAACTTGAGGTTTCTCGTATCATATATTAATCTATAGATAGGTAGGGTAAAGTACTTGTCATAGTGTTTTATGGCGCGGGGATAGCCTGGTGCTTTGTTAGTCGAAAGGGAATTACGGTGAGTAAGTGTTGTGTAGGATCATTTGTTTGGAATGCATCAGTATCACATTATGCTAAATTCTGTTGGGTTTTTACCTATACTGAAGTTATACTTGTAGATGCTATAAAATGTGTAGCAAAAAGGTTCATCAATACTGAAGGGTAGGTATGTATGTACTCATCATTATGAACAACTTTTACTATGGGGCCAACCCTGAATTTGCGAAATAAAAATCAGTCGTTCCATACAAAAAGTTCATTGACCATGGACAAAATGTATGGAACAGCAGAGATTTTATTCGCGATATCAGTGTTGACCTCATAGTAAACTTTGTTTAAAATGATGAGTACATACATACCCTTCAGTATGTTAAACTTTTTTGTTACATATTGTATATTATTCTATCTACATGGGTATGTTGGTTTCTCTAGAAATCTCTATGAAATTATCGTTTCATGTCTCTAGATAAAAGAGAAGACATCAGTCAGACAGTCTGCGCCGCAAATCAATACAAGCCAGCGCAGCGTGGTGAAACCGTGCCAGATCCTACTCAGGACACATAGTAAACGCTCTCATTCATTTGCCTGTGACCGATAAACACACAGAGCATTGTGCGAGACCATTTGCATAACATCGCCAATGTGTTATGCGGAGCATAGGGTTGGCACGGCTGCTTCTGCTAGTGGGAAAAATACATAAAACAAAGTATCAGCTGCTGCTGCATGCAACACACGAGATACTAAGTACAAACTATTTAAAACTCCCCGAACTGAGACCTCGCGTTGTTAGTGCTGCACTTTGCATTTAAACTTGCGTAATTTTTTTTATCAATATACTTTGAATTTGTACTAAGTATTACGCTGATTCAGAAATATATTGTTTACAAATATTCTGTAAAAATAGTAACGTAGCAAATCCAAATTGCATTTGCCTCCTTTAGTCCAGTCCATCCAAAGGTTGCCTGGAAGAAATCGCTTAAGGTGATAAGGCCGCCCCTTGTACTGCCAAATAATGTACCTACCCTGATTATTTGTAAGTTGTTCTATATTTCTGGTGTGCAATAAAGTTGTATTGTATTGTATAGTATTGTAGTTTAGCTTTAGACTTATAGGCTTTACGGATATACGGATTCCGGAAAATTTGTAGGGCCGACCCTATCAGCATGTCTGATCGCTTTGTCCGTGCGCGATACACTTTCTACAAAGTCTGACAGGCACTGGAAATGTGAGCAGAATGTGAAAACGAAAGCAAGGATTATGCTGAAAGCAGAGCCATTGACACTGGAGTATGACTAACTTGTACAATCCACCTAGATTGGGTAACTCTCTTGAATGTCAATGAGAGTAGGTATGAAATGTAAGCTATATGATGTTCAAAGTTTTGACTGCCATATAGCTCAGCGGTAGCATGTCTGCCTTCAGAGCTGTAGGGCGTGGGTTCGATCCCCACCAAGGGCAAACATTTATGTGACGAACATAAATGTTTGTTCTGTGTCTGGGTGTAGTATGTATTATAAGTATGTATTTACAAAAAAATAATGTATATAAGTATTCTATCAGCTATCTAGTTTCCATAATACAAGCTTTGCTTAGTTTGGGGCTAGATGGCGCTGTGTGAAAAAAAAAATGTCCTGCGATATTTATTATTTATATTTATAAAGTATCAAATATGCCTGCTTCAAAAAAGGAGGAGGTTTTCAATTCGGTTGTATTTTTAAACTCTGTAATAAAAACGAAACAAAGGAAATACATTCATGTTGGTTTGCATATAAATTTTATCAAAATCGGTTCAGTAGATTGCAGTGACTACAAAAAAGGAGGAGGTTTTCAATTTGCCTGTATTATTAAACTCCGTAATTTAAAAAAAAGTTGTTTCAAAGGAAATACTTTCATGTTGGCTTGCAAAGAAATTTCATCAAAATCGGTTCAGTAAACTAAAAGAAAGTAAAGGAAATAGCGTATGTTGCTTTCCTGTGATTTTTCAGTGGTGTTTCCGGAGGTGGTCCTATAATTGTTTAAAGTCGTTTTTTAATGGCTTGTTTGTTCTATAGCCACTTCCTGGCACAGGACAAGTAAAAATGCTTTGAAATGGAGTCTAGATATACTCAACAGTAGTTGGAAAATGGTTAATGACGAGAATGATGATATCACTTCCTGCGACAGTTAGCCGACACAGCCGAGCTTTTGTGTACAGCGCTTTTGAATGGGTCTCATTTCGAAGAATACTGCGCTTACGCGAAGTGCTTATCGACTGCCAGCTGTAACCATACTTCCGCTCACGCCTGTAGACTCCAATCATTCATTACCTTCTCTAATAACCAGTTAATCTAAGCATTGCTGTACCTTCTATAATTGCGAGCAGTTAGATACTCCCAGATAGCTGCTGCTATTCCGGTATTTCTAAAATACCTATTCGTATTACAGTAAGTGAATTCGGGGATGCGGTGTGAGCGTTATGCTCGACATGTGCTGAAACGCTAATCACCAAAGGAGTTCACCAAGGCGCGGCGGACCAACGAGAGGAAAAGTTCGGTTGCGTTGGATTTGGTTATAGTACGCGAACCAATTCAGACTCTTGTCTCATTGCAATATGTCATCTCTCCTAAGTTATGTAGGGATTACATTATTAATCTATTTTCAACCGACTTCAAAAAAGGAGGTGCTCAATTCTACTGTATGTCTTTTTTTGTACGTATGTTACGCTATTACTCCGCCAATTATGAACTGATTTTAATGATTCTGTTTGGTAGGTAATTTATTTATTTAGTAAACATACAAAACAGAATGTAATAACATTAGATTAAAATTGTATGTACATATTGCAGATCTGTATCACATTCCAAAACTATGATGTCTAGGTGCATTAAAGTATCGGAATTAAATAGTCACTAGAAGAAATTACAATTTGTGATTAAAATTAAAAGTGACGTACACAGTCAAATTGGGAAATAAAATTGGAATTGCATTGAAAATTGAACCGTGAATTATAAACTTAGTGCTAATTAATGTAATAATAGTAATATTTTGCTATACACAGCTATACATTTGTGTTGAGTTGGGTCTGAGGGAACCAATTTTAATATTATTCAAGTCAAATTGTAAAGGCCAGACTAAGGTTTTAAGTTGAAACCTAAAATATTTTTTAATTGCCTTTGAAAATAATATAACTTTAGATGGAATATATCGATGTGTTTGTTGGAGACGAGAATCTCATTGTATTGGCGGCTCATTCTGACAATAGGGTTATAATAAGACGTATTATTGGAGAAAACTTGTAAACTAAAGATATTGTAGTTGCGATAATATAGGTGATCCCTTATAAATTTTATCGAAATCGGTTCAGTAGTTTGGTTTTAAAATCAAATTTACTAGAAAATATGAAGATGTCATCCAGGTAATCGAAGTTGAAGTCGGTTGTATTTTAAAAAAAAGTGTATTATTATGTCGTAGCGTCTCGTCTCATTACAATATGTGATTTCTCCTAAATTGTGTAACCCAGGGATTACAATATAAATCTATTTTGTCGTAGCGGTACAATTGTAGAAGGTCTAAGTATAGAAAAGAAAACACAAAAACCTGAGTGGAAGACTTGGCTTGGAGCAAGTTTAAGGTCGAGTGCCACAACTGCAACTAGTATAAAAGTAATGCGTGAGCGAGGCGAGAGCGACTTTTTGGTTCTGTTCGAGGTATATAGGCATTAAAGTACATAGGTAGATTGACTAGCACTCTAGTAGGATTAGGAAAAAATTGGCAGCTTGAAAAAGGAAGCCCAAGGCAATGACTCTCCCCCAGCTACACTACGCCCCAGATCGCAGTTCTTCTAGCACTACTATGTATTCAGTTTATACTTCCTATGATTAAAGAGGAGGTCGTCGCTAGAGGGGCAGTGCCGGCTTCGCGCAGTATCGCACAAGTTCATTGCCACGGGCCGCGTGTCCGAGCATCCAATTAACGCGACTCACGTCCTACGGCTTTCCACTGCCGTGCAGAACTAACTTCTACGTCAGTATATAATCTGTGGCTGAGCCGTGAGGCATAAGAGGTAGCGTTTTGAGGAATGGAGGCCATACCGTGAAGCGAGCGATACAAAAATGTCGGGATGACCTAATCGACTTGAAAACGTGAGGTCGCGGGTTCAAACTCGGGCTCGTACTAATTAGCTCTTTGAAGTTTATGTACGGATTTGAATACCATTGGCTTTTTGGTGAAGGAAAACATCGTGAGGAAAACTGCGTAGTGCGTAGGTACGTCCGACGAAGAAAATCAATGGAGTATTGTGAATCCACCAGCTCACATGGCCAGCGTGGTGGATATGGCCCAATCGCCCTTCGAGGGAAGACTTTTGTCCAGCAATGGACTATTAAATAGGCTGATTATGCTATACACAGGGATATTGGTAACTTGCGCACAACCTCTTAAGGATGACTTTAGTACATCAAGACAAAGAACTTTTGTTCTACTACTTTTGCCAAAACGTAACACATTTTACGAAAATAATTATTTTCGTTTTGTTTTACTATTAAGTTTAGTATTAACTATTAACGTAGTACTATTACGTTTACTGTGCTACGGTGCGGCACGGTGCTGGAACTATGACTGCATAGTAGTTTGAGTTTTATTGATTGAGACCTGTAGATTTTTGTTTTTATTTTTGTAATAACATTGAATTAGCAAGCGCTTGCGTTGTATATATAAATAATTGTACACATATATATATATATATATATATATATATATATATATACGGATATATATATATATATATACACATATATATATATACGGATATATATATATATATATATACACATATATATATATACGGATATATATATATACGGATATATATATATATATATATATATATATGTATATATATATACACAGTTATATATATATATGTGTATATCCGCCTTGGTACCAAGGTACAATATTATTCAATTAATGTATAGGCAGAGCATTTAACATGGAGCGAACGTCTGTTCATCTCGAACGGTCGATTGATACAATAAATTGGGATTACCACATGTGAGCTAATAACGTAAAGCGTGCTACCTCTTACATCAACTTACTGTCAGGCAATAAACCGATAACTCTGCGCTTTACTGTCTGGCGTGAAAGTATTTAAATTATCACTTACCCAACACCGATACCGTTAGCGGCTGAAAGTGAGAAACTTAATATATATTATAATTACAACCCACTTCCTACTACTACGATGCAAAAGACAGCTAATGGAAGGACAGAAAGACAAGGCAGCGGCGTAGGCTTAGTGTGTTGGCAAGGGGGTCCTAAGAATCGACATACTGATTTTTGTCCTTTTGTCAATAGTCATCCGCATCTAGTCATAAACTACTGTAGTCCAATTGATACATGCACATAATTTTTTATCGGCATAATAATTTTTTGTCCTTGTGTTTGTCGATCCTAATAGTAGTGTGACATAATGGGTAGACATCCTAAGATTAGTTGTCATAAATTGTAATTTTACTAATTTCTTTGTTCATAGAGTTATTGTTCCTAAGAATTACTATTAGCTTTTTTGGATTAGTTTTTTTTTTGTTAAATTAGCTCAGTTAGTGGTGTAATGGGTTTGAGCATTTGCATTGTCTCTAGACTTTCATAGGTCTGGATACAATCCTTTTGTTTTTTGTGTAGTAGGCTAAGTAGTCTTTGTAGTTTGTTGTAGTTAATAAAGGCTTATGCCTAAAAAAAATTGAAAATAGAACATAATGTATGTACCTATATTAAAGCCCGGTGACAGATCTGACTCGGATAGGTTAGGCTAAGGCGGGAGCGAAGCGAAGTTTTTATTTTATTTTAACCCAAAATTTTCATTACTCATGCAACACTGTATGTATCTAAGCGTAATTATACCTCCATGGTGCACCCCAACTTGAGTTGGTTAGGTTCGAAATGAGTGACAGATCCGAATCAGAGCACCTTGACTCCACCTAGTCTTGTGGTCCCTACTCCTAGAGTGTATATAAAAAGCGTGGGAGTCAGAAGCTCAAAGGTCCTCCTTGACTACTGGTACTCAGGGGTGACCGCACAACTTCTCGTCCACCCGGAGTCAAATTTGAGTTGGTTAGGTTCGAAATGAGTGACAGATCCGACTCGGAGCATGCTGACTCGAGTTATATCAAAGTTACATCAAGAAATCAGTCCATAAAATATATTTCTAAGCAATTTTTCCATACTTAACCTCAAAATGATTTTCTATTGTTTTCTCGAAAACTATAGGTTTCCGCACTCCCTCTTTCAGGGAGAAGTTCCCGTCTCTCTCTTTCTTTCTCTCTCTCTTTCTCTGTCTGATTACACATATTGGAAAGCGCTTTCCCGCCTTAGCCTTTTTGTCATTTCAACCCAGAAATCCTAACTACTCATGCTACAAACCCCAAAACTCATTTAACCCTACAGGGCAAGACGAAACGCCAAAAGACCGACGGATTTGCTTAACTTAATTAGGAAATCAATGCATTTGTTCGTTAATGATAGCGCGAGAAATCCCTCCGTGATACCGCGAAGTTGTGACAGTGACAAGTGACAATTATGACAAATCGCGATCCGAATCGCGATTCCAAACAGTTACATGATTAGCCCGCAGGGAGCAGTTTTAGGGCATACCCAGTTTACCCAGGTCAGTTCGTTTGTTTCGTTTATAACTTGTGCCAAATTCCGCATGCGGCCGGTAAACACATTCGGCACAAAGCTAACGGCATGTAATCGCACCATAATAGGACTCACTTTCGCCATCATCCGACACGGCCGGGTGCCTCCCTAGTGTCGCCGCGTATTGTTTCTATTGTTGTGTAACCTATGCGTTTATCTAAATACGCGTAATTCAACTCGTTACCGAACGACAACGTGACCTTAACAATCTTAGAAGGGTTACGTGTTTGAAGCATGAGCATAGCTATAGCTTTCATATAAATAAATAAATAATCGTTTATTTCAGACAACAGGAGATACTTTTAGAACACGGGCCCATATAATAGATACATTATTGACTAACATATACAGGGTTAGTTCTTATCAGCCAGCATACTTTTAAGCGCACACAACACAGAAAAAAAAACAATAAACTTTTACTATGGGGCCAACATTGAAATCGCCACAGGGATATGTATATCGCCATATGGGAGTCCAGCTTCTTGTAAGGGTAGACCACTTCCATTGGCGTAACTAGGGGTTATGTATAGGGGACAGCCGTCCACTGAACTAACCACTGTCATTTAATTATATTCTATTCAGTTCAATTCAATTTATTCATATAAAATGCAACTACAACTATGATCCTGAACTGTACATTGTGCTTATAATTCTCCTTGGCCGCAATCCCGATCAAAACCAGAGTTATTTTTTTCTAAACTCGATGTCACTCAACTTTGTCCTTTGATTCGATCTAAAACGTGGAATAGATGCGTTGTTCAGCTATTATGCAACAGCGTGGTATACAGAGCGTGTATGTGTGATATGTCAAGGCAGCAGGACAAAGAACCGGAGTCTCCTCTGCAGCTGGCGTTCCTATCTGATCGCGCCGTACTGCGAGCCGTGTAGACCGACAAACAAGATTACCAGCTTTTTGTGGCCAGAAAGTGACTCATCACAACTCATCACTTCGCAGGAACAATTACAATCTAACATCTTAATATTTGGAAATAATTTATTGCTAATCAGAAATAATTAACTGACATCAGTTTATTTTTTTCGCGTGGTGATTATGGCAAACCGAAGGGGGTCCCCCCTTATTAAGAGGGAGGCCTACGTCCAACAGTGGACGTTATCTGGACGTTGATGAAATTTAATTTTTCGTTGAATTATGATTTGAGATCGAATTTGAGTGGAAATGTAGGCCAAAAAGTTTGATAAGCTGGACCGTGAATAGGACCGCTTGCATGAACATGCTCGAAGTTAGGTTATAGAGCATATCTCGATTCATAATTGTATAATTCAACAAGAAAAGTTTTATTGGACAAGTTGTTAGTCATAAATTTAATCAATTATAGTTCATTTAAATTTTTTGTAGGTTCACTATACGTTTAAATTAAGTTACTAACACAAACAAACAAACAAATCCTACTGATGTCCAGCAGTGTGGACTATGATAGGCTATAATGATAGGGATCCATATTGATATTATTTAAGCAAATTAAAATATAGAAGACAATTACTTGTTTTGGTTTACAATTCGCATAATTTTGGTATGCAGTTAATATTTTGATGGACAATTCACCATGAAATTTAAATTTTTGGGCGGTATATAATTTAGTAGTAGGTATCCTTAATGTTATGGTGTTGTTAATTGTTTGTGCTCGACTGCTCATGCGAGTTTCTGTATCTGAATTTGAAAAAAAAACATTTGAAGAACTGTAATTTAAGTAGTTGGTACCTAGGGTATAAATTAGTAATTATTAGTAACGGAATATTTAAAGAGTTTCTAATGCGAATCGGATTACATTTTGCATTGATGATATATCTAAACTTCGAAAAGCAAAAACGGAGAATCCTTCATACTTTCATAAAATTATTCAGAGGAGAAAGTTTGCAATCATTACCATTATAATACTAAATAAGTCTGAAAACATTAACATATAATAATAATAATAATAAATCATTTATTGACACACACAAATGGCATACAATATTGAATACAGTTCATATATGTTATAATGGATAATTAATAATAGATACTTATTGAGATACATAATAAACACGTATATATTAAAATTAGTAGGTAACGCCGAAATGATTACGAAAGTAGTGTTAGCACCCGAACAAGAAAATTCTGTATCTCGGGTGCTAACTTCCGTATCTTGGGTGCTAAATTCTGAGACCAATTAATAAAACAAGTCCTATGCAAAATACAAATTCTTAATCTGTGGTTCCTGATATGTATACAATCTGGATTCCTTTAAGTCGCCAATATATTGGTTTCTTCTAAGCAAGCGTGTTCCATCGTAGACCGCATCAACCGCGTTATTTGCATCGACATATATATTTACATAGAAATCATTGGTTCTTTGTCAATCTTTTGAGAGAAAGATCCCACAGACACAGAATAGACGAGCTTGAAACTCATAACACCCTTCTTCCCTTTCTTCTTACAGTAACTATAATTATTATGGCGTCAGTTTTAGTGCCTAAAGAAAACCTTTGTCTCTTCGTTATCATGCGGAAACGTTTACCATAATGCACATCAACAAAGAACAAAATGATGAACATCGACTGGAGAATAAATTATGAATAATAATATGGATGCGTTAATAATTCGCGGCTATTTCGCAGTAATGTCGCGGCTTTCTTTGTGTTATTCTTTATGGATTACAATAAAGCTGACTTACGCCTGATTATCGCTGTGAGAGTTGTGACTTGTGACTAACGAGCATTTTATTATATGCAGTTTTTAAATTTTGCTCATGTGACGTTTTGCATTTCGCTAAATCACTTTTTGCATGCTCCGTAAAGTTATGATTAATTCATAAGGTAATTAGAGCACACCTACTATAGTATTATATTATCTGTAATGCACACTAAGTTTCTCTAACAACGTCAAGTGATTTGACAAAAATAAGTAATAAAATAAACTGTTTATTTTTTCTATTCGATCATATATATAACCAGATAAATAAAGCTTTTTCTAGTTCTATTAATATTAGAACAGCTAATAGCTGAAAGGTCAAGGTTTATGAAGGAAAACACAATCTTTTCAGCTTTTATAACTACCACAGATAATCAGTTAATTTGTTAATACCAAGAGGAAAAACATGTTTTCTTTGTTCTAGTAAAAGGCTGGAGTTGAGTACCTAACCTATCCATAAAAGTTTCTTCGTATCTCAATGATTTAACCGTTCTTGATGTAACTTGACAAAAATGCAAGATAGAGTCGCATAATTTTTGATGCTACAAAAACGAAATGTGACCTGGTTCATTTCTAGTTGCCGAGTATAATAAACTGTCTCTGTTGTTTACAAAATAAAATTAGAAGATAATGAAATGCTAGTTTGTTTATAATTCAAGATACATCTTCCCATTAGATAACTTGGCGAAAAGCCAAGCATCGTGAGTTAGAATAATGTAAGTAAATCATATGCTTCGATGACTGCAGCTAACTCATTGTGTTCACGTATTCATTATCATAATGAGGAAATTAAAAGGAATGTATCAGTTTGGATTGCCAAGAGACAAGGCTTTGTGGGGTCTTCCATTGTTGGAGATTAATCATGGGAAAAAACCATTAAATTTATGGGACTTGGATAGTAACTCTTTAAATGCTAAGATGGGCCGCGGGACTAACGCGCCTGGATAAAGTCAGAAACGAGTACGTCAGGGGTTGCACCAATTACCGAAAAACTAACTGGAACTAGACTCCGGTTGTAAGGAGACAAAATGATGACTAGGCCGTTAAAAAGACCATGAGCTTACACAAGGTATACATATAAGCATACAAAGATCCAGAGGTAGAGGCAAAGTCACCTAGCTGGTGGACCAAAATAAAATATATGTGACGAACATAAACGAGCCAACTACTACCACCCAAGATCATTAGTCCTGGCGCCACGCAACAAGGAGACCCGACTCTAGATGGACTGGGAATAGAGACAAGCGAAAGAAGATGACATAGTAAATCTTTTTTGTGCACATCAAAAATTTTTATTGAAAAATACCAAAACAACCTACTTAGTGGGAAATGTGCTAACCTCCTGCCGAGGCTACATATTTGAGCCGTTTAGAGTTGAGACATTGGATCCGTGGGGACCGGTAGCTCATCTTCTTTTGAAAAATATATCCGAGCGCCGCCAGGTCGATGCGACGCGTGATCAAAATGCTGGCATTTATTTCGAATAATCGAATAAATAATTTACAAACTACTTACTTAGTGTAGAAAAAACTTAGGTATTACTAAACTGAAAGCAGGTAATTGAAGTCATCGTAGTGAACTATTTTTACTATTTAATAGAGTTCTAAACAGGATTCGAGGCAAAAAAATGCTGTTCCATAGAAAAAATATATTCACACTCGTCAAAATGTATAAGTAATGCAATGTGTAATGTGTATGGATGTGTGTGTGTGTGTGTGTATGTGTATATGTGTAATGTATGTATGTAAATGTGATGTGTGGAATAGCTGATTATTTATGTTCACAATGATGAGTACAATGAGTTCCTTTCAGCTTAGAAATACCGTTCCTGATAAACCTGCTGTACCTATAGGTGATAGTACGGAGCTCTCGGTGTGCCAGGGTGCCACGCTCACTCCACACTCTCTTATCTCCTTTCCTTTTAAAGACTTATTTATTTATATTTATAACGAAGATATTTTTTTAATGCATACTCGCATAGCTTTTCCCTCAAGTGCCTTTTATCCTTCTGTAATTGAACAATTTTTAATACTTATTTTACAGCTTAAAAGGATAAGTAAATTAGCATATATTGGAAAAATATTTTACGACAGTAATTTTAGTAAAAAGTTGCATGTGCAACTTCCGCCACAGCCAATTAAGATCTGGGGACTGATAGGCATAAAAATAATAATTGGCATATTTTTCACAAATAAGCTTTTTAATATTAGCTTTCGAAAATTAAGCTAATGACTTAAAGCTTGATCTTACTCAACTTAAAGTTAGCCTCCGAATATGAAAAAGGTCACCGGATTTATTTATTTTATTTTATTTTTATTTTATAAGCACACAATACAAATTACAATCATTAATAAATATGATAACAGCATTAAGAGTTATGACCTGGATCGCAATTCAAAATATGTGTACACAACAAAAACCGTATTTAGCTTCTTAAGTTTAAGGTTAGCGAAATTAAAGAGACCCGAATTCGACCGAATCTATTGTCAAAAACTCTCTAAAATCGTTTAAAAATCTTTTTTTTTGTTGTGGCTTATTTAAATTTAGACAGGACGTCTGGCTCACCTAGTAAACAAATAAAGTCGTAAATTATAATTAAAGCTTGTTTTAAATTGTAGGTAGATGTTCACTAACAAGGTGTCGTCCCTTATTCGTTCGTCAAAATTACCATAAATGAAGAAGTATAGGTACCTATATATACCTGTCGCGTCGCATAGTTTATTAACAATGCGCGTCTGATGGGAAACGGGAAGCCTTCAGGTCAAGGCGGTTTTTTGTGGATAAAACCTCCGACAGCGTCTAGCCATCAAACGTAGCGTAACCACGAGCCGCGAAAATAGCTATACAGGGTTCCTTGTATCAGTATTACTAGGCCGAAAGGAAGTCATGTACTAATAATTGTGACTAATTTTACAAAGGGATCAACTATCAATTTGCGAAAAAATACACCTGTCCCATAGAAAAATACGATACATTCACAAAACGACAAAACGTGTGACACCAAAAGGCACCATAGTAAACGTTGTTTACAATTATGAGTACAATGACCTCCTTTAATATTGTTCCGCGTAACCCTGTATAGGTAATTCAATTTAAAAAAAAAACAGACGCCGCACCGTGCGCAGCACGCTTCGTGGTTACTGGTTACGGCCTGCCAAGAAGAAAATCAATGACATTATAGAGTTCATTTTGTACCTAACGTAAAAGCTTTCGCAGGTAGCGGTATCATCATCATAATCAGCCTATCGTTGTTCATTGCATTTTTTTAGACATTTTCCCATGTGTTGCATTTACCTCCGCAGGAAGTGGTCGGCTCCGGGAAACGGGTTTCCTTGTCCGGAGTCTGACGCATATTTTTATATAATTGTTAATTATTATAATTATGAATAAATAAATTATTACTACTGTACATTCATGTATGAAAATAAAAAGCAAAAAAATCTGATGGAAATGTTAACAGACATAGACCTCTTTTGAGGTAGACTTCAATAGTAGATTACTCACTTAGGGAGCAAAAGTAAAGAATGTCTTAGATCTCATGTACTTATATTGTCTCCCGAGGCGAAGCCGAGACTCGTAACGAGAGCAATAACATACTCGACTCCTGATAAACTATGAGGTTTTAGACACGTAAGGAAGATCAATTCAAGGCATCTTCTCATAGGTATATTATCTTTTACACAGACATCAATTGCACAAAGATAGGTTTCTGTAGGTATTCCAGATAATGTATTCTAATTTCCATAGATAAATTAGACTGTTTTGATACAAACTTGTTACCGTTTTGTGTACCGTTTTTTTATTTATTATATGTCAAAAAAACTTTCTTAAAATGAAAACTTTCTTCCATTACACCACTTTTGCCTACATTCTTACGAGTGCTTTGCACAAGTTTAGTTTTAAGAAAAGCGTATTGTACCAAAATATTCCTTGCACATTTTCGAAACAGTGATTGATGGTTGAAAACACGGAATGTTCACGCATTATAATCCATCCTTTGTTTTTGCGAAGGAACAAAACAAAGAAAGTAACATTTTGTACCGTGGAAAATCAGTGGCGCGCGCGTTGAAGTCTTTTGTACGGCCGTTTGCATATTTTGCTGTTTGTACGAAATATTTTGTTGGATTGTGTTACGCAATGGCTCACTTATGTGGCTGGCTCACGACAATGTGAGTGCACGTATATTGTTATTTATGTATTTTATTGCATTAACGGTCGTGTAGTCGGGGTTCGAGTACTCGCGATTTTGTAAAATGTGCTTTGTATTGTAGGTATCTTATTGTCTACCTATAGAAATCGAAAAGAACTTGACAAGAACGTCATTTAAATTATGCGCAATACAACAACGAAGTTAGCAATATTTTTGTCATATTTTTTATACGGGAATACTCACGTTTAATTAAATCGGATACTCCGACTATAGTTTAGATCACATCCGGTGACCTTTTCAAAGAGTGAAAACAGAGCTCGACGCGCGTGCAACTGCGTCCTGCTTAGCACACTAAGTATCCGATTTAATTAAACGTGAGTATTCCCGTATAAATAAAACAAAAATATTGCAAACTTCGTTTTTGTATTGCGCAGAATTTAAATGACGTTCTTGTCAAGTTCTTTTCGATTATCACTTAACTGTTTGTTTTGCCGAATAATGAGTTTTGGTTAAGTACTTTTTTATTCAGCTTCTCGAACAGTCACCATGTAATCTATGTTCGGAACCCCAGGACCAATTTTGCTTGTATTCATTTAATTACTTTATTTTTTTATTGTTTACTAGTGACGAATCGTCACGCTTGCCTCTAACAGCGTGGCAGCGCCAGAATTGTGAACTTAGAATACAACAATCCTGCTCCGCACTATATTCTTAATACTATTACTGTATTTATGTCCTGGACTTGTATGACAAAGATTCAACGGTACTTAAAAGGTAATGTGATCCAAACTTACCAGAGAAAAACATACAAATTATTTTTTCCCTCCGTCGGTGAAGATTAAAATATCGCTAAACTAATAGCAGTTGCTTACGAGTACTCGAGAATGTTTACGTCTGATAAACTGTTACTTTTAGGCATTCTATATGCAAATAACTTGAAATAACACTATTTGCATACCATAATAACAGACACATGATTCTAAACTGTGATATTAATGCTTTATGCTAAAATACAACACTAGTTAAATTTAAATTTATTCTAACTAACTAACAAGCATTGCGCTAGACAAAAAAGTACTTGTAGATTACCTACGCAACGATTAGCTCCGAATAACGATAGATATTTGAACTTAATAAAAACACTGTCTAACACCATCTGTCAATATTTTTACTCCGAATCATAGTTATATACCTTACTAATATAATATTTTACATATAATGTTACAATATAAATTATTTATTTCTTAATTAGAAAGACGATCTGCTAGCGAGTAGCCACGCCCACCTTGAATATCAGACCTCGAATAAATGTACTCTATGTCGTGATTTTAGTTTGGTAGCATGTTATAATTGGTGTATTGTATACACATAACCGTTTGCCAAAAACAAGCGAGTTGCGTGCGACCCGGGTGCCGCGGCCTTAATAATATAATGTTTTTATGATATAATAGTAAAGACAAGCTTCCTACCATTACACAAGTGTTTTGTAACTGAAACCTGACAGTTTTATCGGAAATTTTAGAGGTGCTTATCGATTAGAGAGCGTCATTTGTGAAATGTTAACACTTATTGTTGACCAATAAAACTAATAAAGTGTTGTGTACATACAGAAACACAAAACTGTACACATACGAAAACGTATGCTACTCGATATTACAAGTTTAGTATTTTTGTTTTATTTATACGGGAATACTCACGTTTAATTAAATCGGATACTCCGACTATAGTTTTGATAATAAAACGTATCCGATAATCGTATCAGATTTAATTAAACGTGAATATTCCCGTCTAAATAAAACAAAAATGTGTCAAAACCACGTCAGTTTTCATAGTTTAGTATTTTATTTTTAAAAAAACCTTATTTTGTTGTTATTTATATTTATTGTGCCTGTGTGGCGCGTTATATTTTATCTCCTGATGCAAACAGAGAGGTGGTTATAAGTTGAACGTGTATTGTGTATCTTTTTATCTGTCTGAAGCATAGTACCTTCCAAACGGATGAATCGATTTGATTTAGTTTTTTTAAAGGTGACTCGATCGATACTGATCTTAGCTACAACTCAAGAGAGTCCGGGTGTTTAATATTTTTAATTTTCACTTGTGATGCACAATTAATTGCATATCTCCTAAATTTAAAACTTTAGTAAAATAAGATTTTAGCTGGCCATCATCATCAGCCAGAAGATGTCCATTGCTGGGCGAAGGCCTACTCTTAAAAGGGAGGGGCTGCCATAATCCGCACGCTTGGCAGGCGGCTTGGGGATCGCAGAATGCTCACCACCGTTAACCAAGAAGACGCTGCTGCCCGTTCTCCGGTGGTTCTGGATGCAGGTTTAGGACGTACCCAGGTCCATCAGGCTGACCATCATTTAGGGAAAATTGCACGTTACGATATCACAACAACAAGCTTGAGTGGCGGTGTACCCGTGAGCCGAAAACACCGTGAGGAAATTAATCATGGTTATAGTACTTTCCAGATTACAGCCCCAGATCATCTTCTGTATGACATAACGAACAAAATGTTGTCAATTTGCGATAAGAAAAAAAACAGATGTTCCATGATGTTCGTTTTAATCTCGCCAAAATGTATGGAACCACTGAGTTTCTTCTGGCAATTTTTTTAAGTCATGAAAGGCACTTGTTTCTTATGCTGAATGTTTAATTAGTTACCAATGAAACAGTATCGTCATGATCGGCCAGAAGACGCCTACTGTTGGACGAAGAAACTGACACTGTATAAATATAAATAAAGTAATAATATCGTGTAAAAGTTACTCGTATAGCTTAACACATCACAGATTCTATATAAAAACTGCGCTTGGTGGTCATCCTACGGATCTCGAGATTTAATTACTGCTTGTAACAATGATAACAAGGTTTTTCCCTATTGTCTTTCCACGTGGTAAGTTAATAGCAGTCATTTTCCCCACAATTTGTTTTAATCTACTGTTTGAATAGGCTTCCACAGAGTATCCCGAATCAGATTTTTTGTTATGGTTACTAACCTGAAAGATATCATTCAAGACCTACTCAATCTACTGTACGGGACCGTAGTACGATTAATATTATGCGCCTCGGTAATTATAACTCTATCTTTGTCTATTTCTTTCCATTTGGTTCTCTATCTTGAAACACGAAAATGAAGTGTAATCTTTTAGAGCGGCCGCACATTGTTTCGGTCCGGTGCCGGACAGGCGCCGCAGCGGCCGTACCGACCGTCACACCACGCAAAATAACTGGTGCGAGCGAAACGGCCGTCATGCGAAATTTCTTACGCTGTGCGGGACCTAGTACAAAGTGTATGCACGAAGCGCCTTCGGGCGCGACCATCCGGTTTTTCTATCGGGTTTTTCTTATAATGTGCGGCCAGTCTTAAACGTAGTACAGTTCTAAGGTTTTGTTATATATAGGGTCTGTCCAGCCTATAATGACTTATCGTCTTCCCAATCTTAAATTGAAATGAAATTATTTTTTATTGAAATTTTCCCAGAATAGGGGTTACACATCACACATCACATCAACAGCCGGAAGACGTCCACTGCTGGACGAAGGCCTCTCCCTTAAAGGGAGGTGTTGTCATAATCCCCACGCTTGGCAGGCGTTACACTAAGGCGTTATTACAAAAGTTCAAAATGTACTCAAAAATTATAAAATACCTCCAAGTGTATTCTGCTGCACTTAGGATTCCGGACGATTTGAGAAAAGGGCGTTTTGTGAGAAGGTTTTTTTGAATGCGTCATTTTGCGTATAAGCTGAACTAACAAGCAAATTTATGACATTATTCTATAAGCAAGCTCGGCGAAAACACTTTTAGAATAAAATACTTTTAAAACACCTTATAGTGTAAATAATGTCAAAGAAGTCATAATCACAAAATCATCTCATGATTAATTAGAGCCGAGCGTGTTCTTTGATGCAAGTGTCACACAGGTCACGACTCGGTCATCGCACTGTTGCTACAGGTATTTAATTTATCTACTTATTTGTTATAAAACGATATGACAGATTACTCGAACTTTTGAATATTTAATTGAGATTAGAATCTGTGATACCTGCCAGCCGACCCGTGTTTTTCTGATCTTATCTACCGATTACAGAATAGGGTGACGCGCTATTGTTTTAAATTCGCATAGGATCAGCTATTTATTCATTTGCGCTGGTAACCTGTCTGCTATTGTTTATTTTAATTAACATGATGTGGTTTTATTAGAATGTACGCAAGAAAGAGTTTTTAACTAAATAGCTGGCTATTCAGTCTGCTCAGTTCTGCTCTCACTCTGCTCTGCATCAGCTGGCAACAAACTCTTCAAAGGCATTTTGTACTGCCTCTCGGGAATTGAATTTTTTACCCACTAAAAAGTTGTCTAAATTTTGGAAAAAGTTATAGTCGGTAGGTGCAAGGTCTGGTGAGTATGGCGGATGAGGGAGAG
Source organism: Erannis defoliaria (assembly GCA_905404285.2). Taxonomy (NCBI): domain Eukaryota; kingdom Metazoa; phylum Arthropoda; class Insecta; order Lepidoptera; family Geometridae; genus Erannis; species Erannis defoliaria. Next base: position 19,492,677 of record FR990072.1, on the reverse strand, counting down.
CTTCCAAACCCAGCTCTTGCAGCTTGGAGACTGTCTGTTGTGTATTATGTTTCAGTATTGAGTTTGAAGAGATAGTTATATACACTAGTAGTAGCACCTACAATGTCGCCTTGTCTATGCACTCAGTTTAGAGACTAAAAAAAATAAAAATATACAAAAATCATGTAGGTAGACCTATATTCCTTCGACATTTCGTGCGGTAGACTGGTTCGTCATTCACGCTGCAGTGCTCCGCCGCGTCGCACTCAAAAATCGGTTCGATATTTTATTTTTTTCGTGTCAAGCACTAATTATGCTGAAAAGGAAACAGGACGACGATTGGGAGTACCTTATTCACATTAAGAAGATGAAAAAACTGGAGCGCAAGCGAAGCAAGAAATTTTCTTCATCCAGAGATTCCGTGCAATTGTCAAATGACCCGAAAGGTAATAAATTTACTACTTTACTGATATGTAAGTATTGTGTTCGGTTCACGTTTCAACGATTTGAGTTGCTACTTACCGACAACTATCTACTTACGAGGATTAACGTTCCAACGCTGGAGTTGTTACTTATCCTTACTATCACTCGAGTTCACGATGCAACGCCATGAGTTCATCTTACTCGCAGTATCCGTAGTCAGTCATACCTACGTATAGCTACAGTGTGTGTGATTTATTCTGGCCCACATACATACATACCTACGTAGGATTTTGATAAAGTATACAACCGCACGTAATAACTAATTAGGTAATACGTTACCTACCAATAAGTTTTGTTGGTAACTAATTAGTTACTAATGCATACTTTTAATTATATATTTGGATCTAGTACATCAGTGTAGTACTGTTCCTAATTCTGACAATAATGAACCTGTGAACGTTCAAAAATTAAACCGAAGATCAACCAGGCCCGTCGGCTAGCGGTTCGCGTGCGATTTCCGACCATTTGCCAGAGGTAACCAACGCCGACGTGACAGCGCCGGAGGTACCGCCTCCAGCACCGATGATTGAAGTGATTTCTGGTGGTGTGGAAGTTCCACAGCCAGATCTGGATGACTTCATGTTGGAAAGGATATTTCAGCTATAGGCTACCTTCGGAAGACAGATCCAAAAAGATTTATCCATTCGCTTTAACTTTATTGCTACTACCGGCTTGACTAAGGAGCTCTGTAAATAACTTCTAGATGCTCATCTGACACCAGACAACTGCAGAATGATAGCTGCTCCAGCTCTAAACCCCGAGACAAAAGCGGCCGTCACCGAACAGGTGTTCAAATGTGATAAAGCAATATAAGTTAAACAAAAACAAATAAAACAAACAAATATGCCTGTCTCAGCGAAGCCATTAATTTATCTTTTTAGATAAGAATATAAAAAATCCAACAATTTAAGATTGTTGTTGTCGACACTGGCCGCATCATTTGCGATTCTCAGCACACTGAATCAATTACCAGGCGAAATTGTATACTGGCTGTACTAAAGAAAGATCTAAAAGGTCAGCAGAGGCTACTCACGAAGATCGATGGTCTTCTTTTCGGATCAAGTCAGGCGCCGATCTCAAGGCCGCCATACCCAACAAGAACTCTGCGCCAAAACTAAACGCCCTCCCGCCCCCGTCCGCTAACAAGAATTTAAATTAGAAAGCTCCGGCTCAGGACTGCAGTCAGCCGCCACCGGGGCCCTCGAAGATGAAGGAGACATCATGCGAAAACATCGCAACAGAGCTTCAGTCGCGGCCGCTGCTAAACAATGCGGTTAGTTACGCCGGCAGACTATCTGAATATTACTAATAATGAATATATTATTGTAAGTAAAATAATAATAATTATATTATATAATAATATATTATTATTATATTATATATATATTTTTCTATCACAAAATAACCAATGATAAAGTTAATTTGTCATGGATACGTGGCTATGAAATTCCGTCTAGGAAAACTCCATATATTAGAGCGCAACCCCGAAGTTACTCTTACTCAGAAACAAGTCAATTTAACCTAAACATAAATAACCTAGTATCCATAGGCGCTATTTCTCAATGACCAATAATGACCAACTTATATACTATCCGATATTCTTGATCTCAAAATCAAACAGCAAAACACGCTTCATTCTAAATTAGAAAAAAAATTACAAGTTTAAATATTTTAAACTAGAAAACTTTGAGGCCATTTTGCCTCAATACTGCACCTTATGTGTTTATTAAAATAATGAAACCAGTTGTTAAGATATTACGTTGTGCTAAATAGTTGATAAATATTAACAATTTATTCAGATGAAATATCACATATTTATAGCGATTGTGTTGATAACTAAGAAAGTTCTTTGCTCGTGCATGAGGTTTCATTATAAATGAATCAAAAAGTTGCGTGGTACCGAGCACTTCGTGCAATTTTTTGGGATTTGTAAATTCAGAAATAATGAAAATAGCTTACACCTATAGAAAAGCGCCGAATTGCAAAACAATGAAATAATTTAAAAAAGTAAATATGTATATAATTATACAATATGTACAATCAGACAACTTACGCGATTGGTAGGTCTTTTAACTTCTGTTTGTTCGGCTTTTGAGGGAAGTTGGGATTATATAAAAGAATTTAAAAGATAAAAATATTTGAAATTAAAAGGAGATGAATATTATGATAAGATGATAGAATTATCTTCGACATTACAATCAGATTGATTTGAATGATTTTTGATTGATTGGTGAAATACAGATATTAGTAAATAATATATAATTTAATCAATATAGTTTAGAAATATTTTATGATGCTTCTACTATGGGGGATGGGGAGATGCCTGTGCGGGAATGACAGCGAGCGGTATTTGAAGTCAAGAGGAGAGAAATCTACACAAACTATTATGTACTATACTGGCGGATTTCAACAGGTTAAAGATTTTTGCTAAAGATTTAACCGATTGTCAAATAATTTTACGAATAGAGAATACTACTGCTATTTCATAAATAAACCGTATGGGAGGAATACAATTTCCTTCCTCATTTCACGACACTGACTAAAGACATAATGGCAGTGGTATGAAGCCCGAAAGCTGCTTATTTCGGCACTATACAATATGTCAATCGAGAACACTATTGCGGATACCACATCAAGTTGTGTTCACCCTGATATTGAATGAAAAACATCTAATTTTGCATTTCAACAGATAACAGTTTTTATGGATATCCCCCCTTTCTCAATTATTTTAAAGATATTGAGGAAGATTATTAGTGATAGAGTTAAATAGATACTGATGGTTCCAGCGTATCTACAGCACAACCGCGGTATCTCCTGTTCATACAGCTGTTAAAGTCTAAGCCTTAAACTGTAAGGCCTTTATATTCACGCTTCTGGGAACTTGATTATCTCTCATTCCAGCCCCCGCCGAATTCAGCGCCGTATTACCCAATTTGCAGGAATATTATGCGGGAGTCGTTCATCATCATCAGCCAGAAGACGTCCACTGCTGGACGAGGGCCTCCCCCTTGTAGGAAGGGGTTGCCATAATCCTCACGCTCGTGTAGTAGTCGTTACTGAGAAGAAAAGTCCCTCCCGCATCTATACATAAATATAATGATAGCGTCGCTACCAGACAACTCTATAAAATAATACGACGCTTGAAAATATGGTACCTACATTGTTTACACAATTATATTTGATTTGTATCTGCCTTCCTTTCCAGTTATTATTTAATTATTCACTGATTTGTTTGAATCCGGTGCTCAATACGGCACGCTAAGCAGTTACAGCTAAATAGGCCTGCACTTTCATTGATAATAGGAGGATGACTGTAAGAAGAGCTTTTTTAAGGGATTGTTTAGGCTTCGTCCACCCTTGCCTAAGTATGATATCACTCGGGATACCTCAGCAGTAATTGAAACTCTAGCCCTTTGGATTTCCAATGAATCTTTCTATGGGAAAAATTACGATAAAGTTAGTGAGGTACCCTACCTGCACTTGTTACGGCACACAGAGCGCAAACACTTTCTTTGAGTAACTTTGAAAATATTAATATTTCCCAGAATGAAATTTCTATTAAGATATCGGTCATGATTAAAACCTACGAGTTAATTCGAATCAGCTAGTGCTGGTGCTTTCATTTTTCTGAGACCGACCTGAAATATGTCCGACAAAATTATTGTAGGATTATTTAGAAATTACCAATTCGGTAATAATAAAACCTGAAATATGTCCGACAAAATTATTGTAGGATTATTTAGAAATTACCAATTCGGTAATAATAATAATAATAAGCCCCCTAAAGGCCAACCGCACGTCCTGATCGACCATCTGATCACGTGGGGGGCGGGCAACGCAATTACGAAATTACTGGTGCGGCTAACGTGGCTCTGGAACGTAGGGTAGGGTAGGAGGGGGGGGGGGGGGGAGTAGGATAGGAGAGGAGTAAGGAAGGGGAGGAGTCGGGGAGGAGAGGAGTAGGTTAGAAGAGAGTATACGTAGTAGAGAAGTTAAAGTAGGGTCAGCAGAGTAAAATTGCCATATTAGGGCTCTTAGACCAGAAGGTTTTATCGAGGCTTGAATGGGACAATCGACGTTAGTGTAGGACGTTGGTTTTGGGCGGTGGCGGAGGAGTATATTTTGTACCAACGGCAGCGCCCTCGGGCTCAGTTAGGCAGTCCACTATGCACTCACTCACCCCGGACACGGTGTAGTGAGTTTCTATTTGTCCAAAAAACAAACATGAGTATGAATCCGAAAAATTTGCCCCAAGTTCCCGGCGGTTCCACGGGGGACGCTGATGATAGTAGGCAGGTACCTCGTGGCACCAGGGGCCAGATGAATCTCCGGGCGAGGGTCTTAAACTATCGAACAACTCGTGCTAGTAATACGGACTCCGATACTTCTGAATCGATTTCGGTATCATCGGCAGCTGAGGACGTTGTGTGGGAGGCAAGCGCCGCCAACCCCACACCCGCCAAAGCTAGCAGAAGTGCACGCAGGAAATGGACTGAAGACATGAACATCTTTATCCTGCGCACTTATTTAATACTTACAAACATGGAATCTAACGTAAGATCATATTTACCTGAACTACATTCAAAATTTGTACAGAAGTTTCCGACCATGGACGTCAGCAAACAACGAGTAGGTGACCAACGTAGAGCTATTGTCCGCAGTAATTTATTAACAACTGAACAGATACAAGCCATACATAATGAAGCAAACGCTCAATTACATAACACTAACAACGAACCAACACAGTGTACTAATCTAAGCAGTAGTCAAAGAATGAGATGGGACAATGATTTAAATGAGTTCATCTTAAAAAGTTATTACAGAATTACTGAAGTAGAGACAAACAAAACTGCGTACAGGCGACCATTACACCAATCTTTCATAAACGAATATCCTCATCTTGCCCACATATCTGAACAGCGCGTGGCTGACCAACGTAGAGTCATTGTAAACAACAAACTCATTAACAGTGCTCGACTTCAAGAACTACGAGATGAAATCGCAATAGAACTAGCGTCACATAGAAACGACACATCCTGCAATTCTGAATCTGAGACACAAAATATACTGATTGCAGACTGTGACACTCAAAATCCCCAAACAGAGACAAACCCATTTGTTACCTCACAAATGCCTATACCCAGCTCACAAGACTCATCACCCATTAATAACGCAAACATAGAACAAGCTGATGAAAACTCTACACAAACAAATAACCTGCATGATTTGCCTTCCGAGATGAAACATCAAATTGAAGACATTTTTGTTACGACACTAGCTAAATACAAAAACGTAGAACCAACTTCTAGGCCTAGCATCCCCAAACAAAAAACATCAAAAAAACTTGCCAGTATTGTCAATTACATAAATCTTACAGTACTACCGAAATATTTACTAACAGATGCTGACTTTGACACGACGCAGAACGCTATCTATAGTGGTGCTTGCACAGCGGCAATCTGCAACGGATGTAGAATTGACGATTCTACCAACCACAACACTACCCGAACAAAAAGTATCCCTAAATGGCAAAAAAGATTAGAAAACAAAATCACTGATCTTAGAGCTAAAATAGGAAGACTAACAGAATTCATAAATGGTAACACTAGTCTCGCTTTAAAGCGTCAAGTTAATAAAATCAAAATTGCTTATAAAATACATTCCCGCCATGAAAATGAAAACACTGAACTTGCACATTTCCTTGATACCCTCAAACAAAAACTTAGCGCACTCTCTAATAGATTACGCAGATACAAACAAACTTCCATCAGAAAACATCAAAACTCACTATTTAATAACAACGAAAAACTATTTTACAGGAATCTTAAAAATAACGTACAGGGTAACACAACAGAAAATACCGAAATGCCAGAACCAAGAGCTCTCCATCAGTACTGGTCAAACATATGGTCAAACCCTAAAACACATAATGATAGCGACTGGATTAGACAGGATAGAGAACTATTAGCAGAAACCCCAGAAATGATGTTTAGTGAAATAGACATAGATACTTTACAGTTTGTCATCAACAAAACACACAACTGGAAAGCTACTGGATCTGATAAAATCCACAACTACTGGTATAAAAAATTCACGCACTCCCACCCGCTTCTGCTTGCCCACATCAACAACTTCATCAAATCACCAACTACCATACCTGATTACATCACTGTAGGGACAACATATATGTTACCCAAGGACAAAACTGACCCCAAAAACCCTGCTAAATACAGACCAATAACGTGCCTCCAAAATATTTACAAGATCATTACATCATGCATTGGCCAACTAATTTACAGACATATAAATTCTCAAAATTTGTTAGCTGAACAACAAAAAGGCTGTAAGAAAGGCAGTTTAGGCTGTAAGGAGCAATTAAGTATTGACGCAGTCGTTTCTAAACAAGCACTTAAGAAAAAACGCAATATTTTCACAATGTATATCGATTATAAAAAAGCTTTCGACTCCGTACCTCACAGTTGGCTTATATATGTTCTTGACCACTATAAAGTCCACCCACTAATAATAGGTTTTCTGCGCAACGCGATGCTGAAATGGAAAACCATACTCAAACTATTTAATGAAGGCTGTAGTTTAGAAACTGAACCAATAGCAATCCGAAGAGGCATTTTCCAGGGGGATGCTTTCAGCCCGCTCTGGTTCTGCATGGCATTAAACCCACTATCTACTCTTCTTAACAATAGTAATAACGGGTACAAAATTACTCACGATAACACCCATCACACCTTGTCACATTTGCTCTACATGGATGATATTAAACTTTATGGGAGTAGTTTACGAGAAATCCACAACCTTGCAGATATAACAGAAACTTTTTCTACTGACATCCAAATGGAATTTGGCATCGATAAATGCAAGATACAGTCTATTCGCGGCGGAAAAATAGAACAAAACTCATACTTTTTACAAACCGGAGAAATAGTAGAGCCCGTGGACGAGTTTTCTGGATATAAATATTTAGGCTTTAACCAAACCCAACAACTACACCAAAAATGCACAAAAAAAGTATTAGAAGAACAATTTAAATCGAGATTACACAGAATACTTAACACACAACTTAACGCAAGGAACACAATAAAAGCGATTAACACGTATGCTATTCCGATACTAACCTATTCGTTCGGTATAATTCAATGGTCTAAAACTAATTTGATGAAATTACAAAGGCTCATAAACACAACCATGACAAAATACAGAAAGCATCACCCCCGTTCGTGTATTGAAAGACTAACACTTTCCAAAATAGAAGGTGGTAGAGGTATTATAGACATCACTAACCTCCATAACTCCCAAATAACATCAATTCGTAAATTCTTTCATCAGGAAGCGGACAGAACATTACTTCACAAAGCCATAGTTAATGCAGACACTAAATTAACTCCTTTGAACTTAAAATCGCAAACGAATCAGAGAAACGAAGTTATAGTTACCGCAGATGAGAAAATTAACTGCTGGCTGCAAAAATCCTTACACGGGAGACATCGCCGCGACTTGATAAACCCAATAGTAGATAAAATTGCGTCTAACATGTGGCTCAAGCGCGGTGAACTCTTTCCTGAAACAGAAGGCTTCATGCTAGCAATCCAAGACCAAACTATCCACACCCTGAACTACAGAAAACATATAATCAAAGATCATTCTCTGCAATCAGATTTATGTCGACACTGTCACCATAGCCCAGAAACCATTCAACACATCACTGGAGCCTGTAGTTCAATTACACAAACTGACTATAAACACAGACATGACCAAATTGCTGCCGTTGTCCACCAATACCTTGCTTTTAAATATAAACTTATTAACGAGAAGATAGCGTACTATAAATACAAACCTGAAATTATTTTAGATTCAAGAGATTACAAACTTTACTGGGACAGGACCATAATCACAGACAAGACAGTGCACTTCAATAGGCCAGACATCACACTCCATGACAAAAATAATGACACAGTTTACCTCATAGATATCGCCGTACCCAACACCCACAATATATCAAACACTTATACTGAAAAAATTGCCAAATATACTGATTTAACCGTTGAAATCAAGTCACAATGGAAAGTCAAAATTGTAAAAACCATACCAATCATAATTTCAACAACCGGCGTTATTCCGCACTCACTATTGACAAGTTTAGAAACACTGAATATTCACAAACTCACATATATTTTAATACAAAAAGCAGCCATATTAAATACTTGCAGAATAGTCCGGAAATTTCTGTCGTCTGACCAACCAAATATAAATTAACAATTCTGTTTTTGTTTGGCTAAAAGCCCGCAAAAATAGTAAAATTACCTCGGAAACGAGAGAACTCTAAAGAGTAAATAAAAATAATAATAATAATAATAATAATAATTTATTCCATGAAAAAGTCACGAAGAGTACATAATTGGTAGCATAAGACACAAAAAATACAAACGCATGATACATTTTTGGTAACTTCTGCTGAACTAGGCTTAAAGCCTGTGTTTCAGCGTCAGCGCCCTCCCCATATAGTTGCACATTATGTTATTACAAGTTAAATTAAATATTATGCACATTACAAACTAGGAAAAACCATCACATATTGGTTACAATTAAATTTTAATTAATTATTACTGTTTGAAAATATTTATATAAATTATAATATCAAAAATATAAGCGCCAATGATCATTCATTTTAAACTTTAGTAATTTTAGTGAACATTTTTGTGGTACAGTAATAATTCTAATAGATTTAAATAAAATAAATAGTGTCAACTTTTGTACTTTACTAGATGGAGTTTTGCTCTGTAACATAATTTCTAAATAAATAAAGTAGGTATTACTTTTATTTTTATAATCACAACTATATTTTTATTTCTATAAAAAGCCGCATATTAGTGTTTCTGTTCAAACACTTAGCAGATGGATAGTGTACCTTTGGGGTTTGGTATAGGTATCAGTCAATACTCATAGTACCAGATAATTATGCAAGTACATCAAAAGCTCATAAGCTTGGCATCGATCTATATAGATTTAATTCGAAAGACTGCCGTTGATCCGCGAAATTCAACAACATTTGCCAGGTTTTACAATAGGCCTATATTATAATCAAATGATTTTCATAACCACGGCTTCGCTAGAAGTATAATTTGAACAAATTAGAGTTTATAATCATTTTTGTATCGGTGTTACAGTTAGTACACTGAATAGTATTTTCCAGTATAAAGAAAGAGCTCTTAGTAGCTCAGTTTTATCAATAATACAGGTTTTTGGACTACATATTATAGTATCATAGTCTAAACTTAACGACGATGATTTCATTATGCTCTGTACCTACGTAATAACGTATGTTATCACACTAAGTCGGATATTTCACAACCTTCTCTCAACATCTACTAGTGTATATAACTATCTCTTCAAACTCAATACTGAAACATAATTGATGATTAAACGAACTATTACTTACCAGTAAGTGAAGTTCTATCATAATTATGTGAAGTGTTGAGTTTGAAGAGATAGCATCCCGCCCTCCCTAAACATTATTTCTTAGCGCCCTCGAATTGTGAAATACCGATTTGAGTTGGCTCTGAACTAAATGACGAACCAGTCTACCGCACGAAATGTCGAAGGAATATAGGTCTACCTACATGATTTTTGATTATTTTTATTTTTTTTAGTCTCTAAACTGAGTGCATAGACAAGGCGACATTGTAGGTGCTACTACTAGTGTATATAACTATCTCTTCAAACTCAACACTTCACATAATTATGATAGAACTTCACTTACTGGTAAGTAATAGTTCGTTTAATCATCAAGTATGGGGTCGCGCGTTGTCGTGAAGGAGCAGTGGGGACGACCGATTGACCAAAGCTGGTTGCCGATGTGGAAGCTTCTCCATCATTGTCTCCAGTTCTTCACAGTACACATCTGCAGTAATGCTCATGCCGTTTTGTAAAAAGCTGTGATGAATCACACCCGCACTAGACCACAAAACAGTGACCATCACCTTTTTAGGGGTCATTTTTGGTTTAGGACATAGTTCAAATGTAATGAAAATACAACGCTAATCAATAAACAAAAGACTGAGTTTGTAAAAAGAATGTCATGTTTTTATGACAAAATTAATTTGAATTCAGAATACAAAGCCATTCAACATTTTTTTTCTATTTGAAATGACCAGTACTGAATAACGGTAATTTCATAGGTAAAGACCTACGAGTATTATTACAAATATTTTTTTTGTGTAAACCCAAACTCATAAAAACCGTCAAAAAACTGCTATGACTGCACTTGCTTTTTTTGAACAGGCCCCTTAATAAAGGTACTTGCTCAGTATTTAAAAAATATATTATGTTGAGCATATATACCTAATACTAGAGGTCCCCCGCAACTTCAATCTCAAATTCGGTCAATGTCGCTTAAACCAATTAATATTCGATTAACAAAGAGCGATTGTAATAAATCGAGAAAATAAACGAATTAAGACTTGCCATAACAATCGTTAATTGAAAAGATAAATATTTAAAGCTGGATAAAATAACAAAGAAACTGATATATTGTGGTGCAAGCCTGAAGACTGTGTGTATCTTCTCTTTCTCATGCTAATGGTGTCACATCTATTGGATTAAGTCTCAAGTATATAGATAAATATTATAGATCATAGATTAGTTCTTTATTGTACCCAACATAAATTGTTAGATTCAACAGGAAAGTAAACTTATGTTTAGTGTAACAAATAGTGGCATTATCGCTAAAAGCAAAAAATACAATAGCTTTATTTAGAAGTCACTATGCCATACGTAACGGACTCATTACTGTTCCATACATTTTGCCGAGAGTAAATGAGATATTAATGAAAATCTTCTACGAATCGGTAGAATCGAAATCGTTTTTTTTGTGAATCTTAAAGCCGTTGAACAAAACTTGTTTGTTATGCAGTACATTCTGACCCTAAGAAGTTGTTAGCTAGTTACCACAGACCATGTAAATTCACTCGTGGAAGTCTTCTTATGCATGTATAGGCAAGAACTTGGTAGCAACGAATCTGCGTGTGAACTTGTGCACAAATCACTCGGCCAGGCGAAATAAAAGAAATAGAGCAACAAAAGAACTCCAGCATCCGCTTCCCAGCGGGGTGACCATACTGCCGTAGCCACTTTTTCTTTCAGCTTACTCAGATAGCACGAAAAGATCTATGCAAGTGTATGTACGCGCAGTTTCGGTCATCATCAGCCAGAAAACGTCCATTGCTGGACGAAGGGCTCTGCCTTAAAAGGGTTGCCATAATTACCACGCTTGGGAGACGGTAATTACTATCTAGGTATTGTCTATGATATGACTATGGTATAAGCTAGGTGCAGTCTTAGGTACTCACAGTTTCTCCTCCAAGCTGGTGGCGTCAGCCGGCTTCCCGCCGCGCTGGCTCTCGGCGTCGGCGTCCTTGACCTGTGGAGATTAGCTCCAGTTATCGCCATGTTACCACTCGCGACTATACTGTGGCGCTCGCCGGCGGCGCAACTTTATAGCGGCACTCGGTCGCGATTACATTGTTATCTGCGCACCGCAGTTTCATCTAAAAGTACTGTATAATGTAAGTCCTATGAGTTTGTTGACTGTAGGCAAATACAAAAAATAGTTTTTATACCCTAAAACTGACGCTTTCTTTGCCTGGTTTTACGGAATAAAAAGTACTTATTGGTAATAGGGTATATGACTGATGTTTATATCGTTGAAACCAATAGCTTTGATGAAGAATTTAAGTAAATATAATAAGTTTATTGAAAAAATAATTTAAATTGGTTTGTTCTGATATATACGCGTTTAAAGTTTTTGGTAGAGAAAACTCTGTCCCTTTCCCACAAAACAAAAAATGACGACACGCCTCTGTGCGCCATACTTGTCATAATAGAATTTATATGGCGTACAGAGAAGTGACGTCATAATCTCCTCTCTGTCTAGCATGATATTAAAATGCCTATAAGTTGCTTACATCAGATTTTCATTTTGTTTTCATTGATCAGCTATATTTATAGGAAACATTTTCAGAGGGCAATAAAAACAACCCAGTCATCTAGCCTATTGCCTACAATAATTATCAAACCTGTATGACTTAAGTACGTTACACGGTAGTTTTACATCGACAAGCTTGAGAACTTATTTTCAACGCGCATTAAGCTATTGTCATAAATGAAATTTTATGAAATTACTCTCAGACAAAACTACTAAATTTAGAACACTGTTTTAAACTATCACGGTTGTGCAAATTTCACAACATAATCACCCCGTTAAATAACCCGTTAATAATAATGGAACTTAATATTTTTATGTTATTGTAAGACCAATTTGACGAAAGTCAGAACTCGGAAGTGTAGCGGTTCACTACTGACTCAACAGAAATTACTGTATAATGGTACACTTTTTTACCTTATTTCCCGACTTGAGAAGAGGTTCTAAACTTTTTACTTGCTGAATCCGCAGTTTTGAGTTATTCATAACCGTTCTAAGATATTTTAGCAAACCTAGGGTCCCACCCGACGGAACCTACATTCCCCATGAATTAACTTAGCATGAACAAAGATAATATAATAATATATTAGGCTTGAAATAATGCCAAGCTCAATTGTCTTCCAATAATGACCTCGAATTAGTTTAAACTACTCATACAAAAGTATACTATATAGAACAATTTAATCCTCTGCCAAAATACTTCAAGTTATATAAAACTAGCGAGCCGCCCTGACTTCGAGTGCAAACGTGTATTATAAGCACACATTAAGTATCTACAAACAATTGGGAAGAAATTCACTAAAAGACAGCGAAAACCATATCAGAATCTTTTTCGTAAAAAAAACACTCGTGAAATTTGACTCTATATTTACACTGTTTAGTGATTACGGAAGATTGGTAAAAACCTATAGCTTCTTGGCCGTATGTAGGTACCTACTACTGCACTAGGCGAGTATAGACTGGCACTACATTTTGGCAAGCAGTACGAAAATGACATAATATCGGTGTACGATAATATGAACAATTATACAATTGGTCTTTGTTACGCCGGAACAATGACCGCCAATCGCTCGGATGATACGCCACGTACTCGAGTGTACAATTTAAACTGATATGAGTAATTCGGAAACAAAGTAAAATTAATGCCTAACGTAAAGTATGTTTCCTCGCGATATTTTCATTCAACGGTTGTTCAAGCTCTCGGAGGAACTAGCTCTCTCTCTCTTCAAGTTCTTTTAATGACATGCGGTTGAAGCATAGACTACATACTCTAATTCTACGGAAATGCGCAGACTCAGCGCGTGAGTCAACTGAATGTACATTACAGTAACTTTTTTTATACAGCTGTAAAGTTACCACAGTCGCAATTTGTTTACTGTAAACGCCAAAAGTAAAGGTATAAACTAGTAAGTATGCTAAACGTAAAACGGATGAATTTTAGTAAAACGTTGGCTTTCTTCGGTTGTGTAAAAATTAACAGCCCAAATGAAATAAGTACAGTGTATTTAAATTACTTGGTTGGCTTACCGGGAAAGGAAGACATCGTGAGAAAAACACGTCCGGAGAATAAATTCAATGGTACATGTGAACAAACCTGCAACTGGGCCAGCGCAGCGTGGTGGGTATGACCCAATCGCCCTTCGACGGTAGGCCTCTGTCCAGCAGTGGACTAATGAAAGTCTGATTATATGCTATAATCGTTTGCTTACTTACACGTAAAGATAAGCTTAGTACATTTAGTAGCTTCACTATAACTGAATCAGTCCCGCTCCCAAATTGCAGAGCATCTCTGAGGATTGAACCCACGCCCGGACGCTTGCAAACCTGACACGCTAACCACTACGCGCGGGCTTAAAAACACCACTTAAAGTTAATTACGTTAGTTTTGAGCATAAATTTTTTGTATTGAGCAAAAGTTAAATGATGTTTGTTACCTTAAGCAGCGTTTTTAATAAAGTTCCTAAGTTATGAGCGCTACGAAATACAGTAATTATTGAACTAAACTGCAAGTCTACTTTTGTATACCAAAGTACACTCATTACCATACCATATCTCAACCACGTTGTCATTTACACACCACATGCTCGTCGTTCAAATGTTACCAGCATTGTTTATGTAAAATAGAACCCTTGCTCTAATTATTGTAGATACGTTATCAAGTCTTATCAGTCTTTTTTAAAGAGCTCAGCGTATTGGTAGCCTTGTTGATTTTAGTCCTAAGAAGAGAAGAAGAGATCCTAATATTCTGTGGAGTTTTTTTTAACCGACGGAAAAAGTAAGAGTCTGGGTTTGGCTGGTTAATTATGTATGTTTTTACTGTTTACCGATTTCTTCGTCAATTGTGGACTCATTTCGAATATTCATTATGTAATTGAAAGGGTGTAAGGGTAGGTGATTCTTCTTGTTTTGGGGTGGGGTGATCCCATAATTGTTTGAATCGGTTGTTTTTTTAAGTTGTTTGTGTTACACACCTCGTCATGTCTAGAGATATCAAGCAACCTTATAATTTAGGATTAGGTACTTACCTGAAAGAACCTCCTAACTCTAGATTCGAAGGCCATTTATAACAGGTTGTACCTTTTGTACTTTTCAGATAACTACAGAATCCAACAGAGAGAACCTCGACAACTTATTTACGACTCTCTTTTATAAATCTATTTTGTATTGTACATAATTAAGAATACTTATTGTTATAAAACGTAAGCTTTCGACCTTAGGTTCCGAGGAAGTGGAAGCACGTCCAACACGACAGCCTGATAAATAACTAGATAAAATTGATGTGATTTATTCGCGAGTTCCTATTCCATTTAATAATTAGTTACTAAGTATCTCAGCTCCACGAAAGTATTGATTAGTGTTCAATATTTTTTTACATTCACTTAGTTTCCTTGTATGAGTAATAAATTTTATACAATTTATAATATGACTAGCTTTTGCCCGCGGCTTTGCCCGCGTAGTAATGTTGAATACTGGAATTCGGTTAAATCGGGGCCCAACTCAATTGTTTCACTAAAATACGTATATTATTGCATTTTTTCCAAGCCGCTTGCAAGTCTTTAAGTTTGCTTGAGGATGATCAAATTGAATATAAAAAATTATTTAGCAGCTTAGGCTGTACAGTATCTATAATAATTATGTCCGTCAAACAGTCGTCTGCGTGGACCTACAAAAAAATAGCCTATGTCCGTTTCCGAACCTTATGCTATAACTACCTATCCAAAAATGCAGCTCCATCTGTTCAGCCGACCAATAAATACGCCCATCCCCGTCCCCATTCCCAGCCTCATACCTATAAGCGGCCCCTTCCCCATCCCCATCCCTATACCAAATGTAATTTTAATATGAACACGCCCATCCCCGTCCCCATCCCCGTTCCCTCCCTCATCCCCATCCCGAACCCCATCCTCACCCCATCCCATCCCCACCCCATCCCGATTTCAACTTTCATCTTAATATGGACACGCCCATCCCCGTTCCCAGCCTCATCCACATCCCAT
Organism: Erannis defoliaria; assembly: GCA_905404285.2. Taxonomy (NCBI): domain Eukaryota; kingdom Metazoa; phylum Arthropoda; class Insecta; order Lepidoptera; family Geometridae; genus Erannis; species Erannis defoliaria. The sequence goes on along the minus strand of FR990072.1, from coordinate 19,476,723 downwards.
CCCCACCTGTCCCCACCAAATCCCCACCAAATCCCCACCCATCCCCACCCCATCCCCATCCCCATCCCGATACCAATTGTAATCTTAATATGAACATGCCTATCTCAGTCCCGTCTCCGTTCCCAGTATCATCGCCACCCCCACCCCCACCCCCATCCCCACATCTATCCCCATCCCTATACCAAATTTCATTTTAATATGTATAGCCGTTACAAAGTTAAGGAGAAACAAACGTACTATCACTAAAACTTAGTTTTTTTAAATACTAACGGGAGCTGATTTTGAAAAAACTGTGGCACCCGTATCTTCTTATTTTTATAGTAGAATATGTATACCAAGTTCTGTATCAATCGAACCAGAGAATAAAAAGTTTCATACAAACTTTAACACCCCATTTAACCCCCTTCGGGGTTGATTTTCGAAAAATCCTTTCTTAGTGGGCGTTTACACCTCTCCAAAAACATACCCTCCAAATTTCAAGTCTCTACGTTTAGCGGTTTGGGCTGTACGTTGTCTATATGTCAGTCAGTCAGTCAGTCAGTCAGTCAGTCAGGACAAAGCCTTTTATAGTTATAAATAATATAGAAGATAGAATAGATAGATAGAAGATCAAGGTACGTATTTGTTAATTTTTTAATTAAGAACAAACAAATAAAAATTTACTGCTAATGATATTTTTTTATATTTGTGCCTGAACTGGAGCAATGTATAAAAAAAAGTGAATGCGTTTAGGCTGAGTGGGCAACTCTGATGTCAGAGTTTAGTTGACGTCCGAATCCCTCTGGAACAGAATACCCGTACTAAGGGTAACCTAGATCCTACACAACCCTCAATACCAAATAGCGGATACTGCGTTGTGTGATATTGTGTGAACAGTTGTATTACGGTGTTTTATTTTATGACGATACCGGATTTGGCGGTTGTTGTACGAGTACCTACTATTATAACTACAATGGGCGTATATAAGGGGGTGGGGGTGGGGGGGGTATAGGGGTCCCATCCCTAACATCCGGGTGTCATACTATAAAACCCGGTGGGAATGAAGTGCCATAAGCTATTCCACAGATACCAAATCTATATTTCGTCGTGATACAGCTTGTATATTTCGTCATGATACAGCTTGTATTGTTTAACCCAAGCAACACTAGTCTTATCTTTGTAAATTTTTGGACCCTCGGACCGAAAGCCAGCTGTGAAAGCTATAGCTACGCCCCTGATAGCTACTTAAGGTACAAAGTACACAAAAACAAAAATACTGTATACAGACCGATGAATGTCTAGAGACAACCCAATTAAAGGCTCAATCCCAGTGCCGCTTTTTGTTTCTGTTGGGGTATTTTAAGACCTCTGCTTTCAGTTGACGGTTGTTGTTATCTTTACTGTTTATATAGAAAGATAACATTTATGTAAGTTTATTATAAGAATTATTTTGAGATTGTGGTAGTAAGTACGTGCTGTAACAGTTTTAATTGTATGCTCATAAACCTGCAGAGAAACTCGAGTTGCGAAAATAATCGAATGACAATTGCTAAGTAAACTAAGAACGTTGCAAAATGTGCTGAAATGTTCCACAAAACTCTCGGTTTCATAAAGTGGAGCTAATTAATTTAATACCAGCAACACAGACCTGCCATTGAATATTAAATAGGGTTAGACGCTAACTGGATCAGATTTATTGAAAAATTAGTTGCGCTTTGTAGTTTCACCCTCAACTTAAAATTCGCGAGTTTTGCGGCAGGTGTGATGCTTACCACCAGACGAACGTCTAGCTCGCCTCATCAGTTCATTGCATTATAAAAACGCGAAAAATGTATTATGTCACCGCAATATATTACTTTTCAAAATTTGTGTTTTTGTATAAAAATGGTGCGTTTTGCTTTCGAAACTTCGAAGAAGCTTGTTGTTGTTGTTGGGGATTTAAGTTTCCTTGTATTTAAATGACGGCATAAATTTATATCTAAAGCGTTCTCTACCTGCCATGAAACTTGAATACTTTTTTCCTCCTTATTTTAAAACAGTTTTTTTTAACATTCACATCATCAGCCAGAAGACGTTCACTGCTGGACTTGATATCAAGGGCCTTCGCTTTTAAGCCTCCTGCCAAGCGCGCAAAAGATGGCAACCCTTATCTCTCTGTGGGAACCCCCCTGCTCACCTTATAAAATTAAATTAAATTAAATTTATTAGACATCAACAAACGTTACATAATCAGATATGTTAAACAGTATAGTTTGTCCCATAAGAGACAGTCCATGAGGAGAAACATTGTTACCCACGCTAGGAATAAACCTGTGTTATGGCGTAACAATACCCTCCGCCGGATAATGTACTGGTCAAGTACTTAGAGACCAAAGGTAATACAAGTCTAATTCATAAAAAGAAAATTTGGAAAAGTAAAAGTTATGGTCGCCTGCCAAGCGCGGAGATTATTCTCCGCACTTGGCAGGCGACTCCGGAATCGCATAATGCTCACCACCATGAACCGAGAGGAAGCTGCTGCCCTTCCTCCGGTGGTTGTGGATACAGCTTTAGGACATAACCAGGTGACCGAAGATTCTGTCAACGCTATAGTATAATTATTTGTGGTCAGATTTCTTATGAGGCAACAAAAAATAACAATCATCTAGTCTAGCATACCTATTATAAAGGTACAGTTCTCTGTTCCACAGTTGACAACTGACCCAATGAGATATAAATCATCTTCTACAACCATGAGGATGATTGATGAGTAATTTGTTTGGAGCAAAGAAAGGTGTACAGTGGACTAAGAACCGTTAGACAGTCACGTTCAATAGGTCAATTTTATAGAAACCATTATTCATATTCAGCCTGGACTTTAGAGGTTTAAGAATCATGTTCAGGGTTCAGGTGTAAACATTTCAGGTCATGATCAAAATAATACGTAAAGCAACATGCGAGCGCTGAATGCGCTGCTCATGCAAAAATTAATTTTATTTAAGTATTAAGATGCGATTGTGATTCGCTGGTTATTTTGGATTTGCAGGGGTATACAGAGGCTTCAAACAAAGATTCATCCGGATTTAGATTAAGTATATTTTGCTTAGCAGTCAGATTTTGTAGTTTTATTAACCGACTTCGAAAAAGGAGGAGGTTCGACGGTATGTATGTTGATTTCTCCGTCAATTGTGGACAGATTTTGGTATACTCCCGAGGTGGATTAATTTGAAGTCGATTGTTTTTTTTAAAGTTACTTTTTGAATTCGGTATTATTAAATGTTGCATCTAGTACAGCAACACATTGCAACCTGACCCGCGTAAGTCGAAAGCAGAGTAGAGCACAATGTGTAAAAAGGCAAAAAACGGAAGCGGCAATAAGTGGGCCGAGTGATATAATGCCGGCAGCTCGATAATACTGCCACAATGAACTGCGCATGCACCTGCGATTAGATGAACGCATAGAGAATGTTATTTGGACACGAGAGTAGCTGTACTTATTGGGATCTGTCTGGTCATTTTACACGACTGCCCAAAAATAGGAGCGTAATGTTTTCATGGATCACTTATGTAGGTATTGTATGTATGTACCAACTGTTACCAATAAAATGATTATGATTATGTATGTGAGATTCATTATTCCTTCTAACTTCTAAATGACTGGAAGATTTGGATTTATTAGATACGTACCTATCGTTAGAATCCTTACATCATCCTGAGTGACACTGGATATAAATCTTGTTTATGCAATGGAGTGACTATACCACCACCATACCACCATACCACCATACTACCATACCACCATACCATACCACCATACCATACCACCATACCACCATACCATACCATACCACCATACCATACCACCATACCATACCACCATACCACCATACTACCATACTACCATACCACCATACCATACCACCATACCATACCACCATACCATACCACCATACCATACCACCATACCATACCACCATACCATACCACCATACCATACCACCATACCATACCACCATACCACCATACTACCATACCACCATACCATACCACCATACCACCATACCACCATACCACCATATCACCATACCACCATACCACCATACCATACCACCATACCATACCACCATACCACCATACCATACCACCATACCATACCACCATACCATACCACCATACCACCATACTACCATACCACCATACCATACCACCATACCATACCACCATACCATACCACCATACCATACCACCATACCATACCACCATACCATACCACCATACCACCATACTACCATACCACCATACCATACCACCATACCACCATATCACCATACCACCATACCATACCACCATACCACCATACCATACCACCATACCATACCACCATACCATACCACCATACCATACCACCATACCATACCACCATACTATACCACCAGACCATACCACCATACCATACCACTATACCCCGAAGACTAGACTATATTGTTCTGTAGACTAGACGCTCGAAACGTTTGCCTGGTGTAAGCGTCACGTCTGCCCATAACAATAGCAGTGCTAGATTTGTGAACTTGCGAACAAAATCCTGCGCCGCACTGCACTACCTATATTATCAGGTTATTCTAACTAAAAGTAACTTAGTACCTATAGCAATATCTCTTGAGTCCCAAGATGCAGGCCTCGCACTTAATTTGGGGTAGGTGTACAGGGTTACGCGTATACATATTACTGACCCGAAAAAAGGTCATTGTACTTCATCCCTGTGAGCTAGTTTTGTTACGGGACAACACTGAACAACCGAAAAAATTTGCTGTTCCAAAGAAAAAATAGAAAATCGTCGACGAAATGTACAATGATTAAATAATAAAGCATAAAGCATTATTTTTATTAACTGTTTTCTATTCCAAAATTCACTCAACACAGTCAACACATACATATATAGCGGAGTTTATACAACGGAGAGCTTACAATATTTAATGATGCAAGACAGCCTGCATTGCAGGATGGTGTTGCAGCTAAACAGGGTTATTCTGAAAGGATATGTTAAGCGAAAAGGAATGCATTTTACTACTGCATTCACTATATTGTTTTAAACTATCACGATTGTTTACTAAAGTTCTATTATTATTATTTCACAACATAATCACGGTAAATATCCCGTTAATAATAATAGAACTTGGCTATATTGTGTCACCTTTTCCTATGAAAACGGACCTGAAATCGCGTTAAGAATTCTGCTTTTCCATACTCGAGTTTATGTCTTTCTTATGGTCATTATTATTTTGGTTAGATTGGTAAAAAATAAAAAAATAAAAAGGGGGAGGCCTTCGTTCAGCAGTGGTCGTCTCCGGGCTAATGATGATGATGGTAAAAAATCTGTGATTTGCCCCAGTGGACCCAGTGGACTGACCCAATCTCATGCTGAACTGGGACCGTTTTGTGTCAAAAAACTAGCGATAATATTGTGTGATCATTTTCTGTTTCATTTATTTTATTTATCTCTCTCTCTCTCTAAGAAGTAGGGCTTTCGCTTTTCTGTACTTTGGACCGACGAATAGGTAAAGTGGAAACCTTGATTTTTTTTCTCTCTCCAGTGCTTTACAGTGATTCACAATAATGAGTATGCTAGCTTGCTAGGCTCCTTTCGTCTCTGTACATCCTTTCCGAATAGGCCGCTAGATGAACAGCTGGAAGTGGGTCAACTGACATAACGCAGACAATATTATGCGCGGCATTGTGGGCGTGCGATCAGCTCGCGTGACCACGGTGGACCATTCGAACTATTGTTGGAAGCAGCTCCGTCGAAGGCAGCTCGGAACTAGAACGACCGTCATCTAGTGCTAATCCAAATTAATTATTTTATTACCTACAAATTAATACAAAGCATTTACAATGTTATCTTCGATCCCCAAACTTGGCGGAGCCTGCATGTATTGTCTACTTATGGCTTTTTACGCGACATCAAAAAAGGTCCTATGTTTTAACAAAAAAGTGTAGTACTGAAGAGTATGACTATATAGTACGAGTTCGTTCCGTTCGCCGTGGAGACCGCGGGATCGTGGGGCTCCGACGCCAAGAAATTGGTAGCCGAAATAGGTCGTCGTTTGAGGTAGAAAGGGCGGGACCCACGTTCTGGTCATTTTCTCGCCCAGCGCATTTCCTTGGCGATTCAGCGTGGCAATGCCGCTGGCTTGATGGGCACGTTTGGTCGGGGGGCCGGGCACGATCTTGGACATTCTATTTTATAATTATTGACAATGAACTCTGCGGAGTTCAGCTTTATTTCTATTTTGACTCTGTAATATCATTTAAGGACATATTTATAATATAAGAAATTTAAAAATCATATTAATATGTAGGTATGTCACATTCCTTCCTACATACATCTACTACTCACCATTATGAACAACTTTTACTAAGGGGCCATTTCTGAAATCGTGATTTAATTCAGAGCTGTTCCATAGAAAAAGTTTATTGGACCTTGGACAAAATGTAGAGAACAGCAGATATTTTTTCTCGAGTTGGATCAAGTAGTTGTTTATAATGATGAGTACATACCATTTCCTTCAGTATGATCTCACCTTTTTGTAACTTTTTATCAGTGATCAAAACATGGGCTACTTTGCCTCCCGACAACACACAAACGATTATTGAAAGTGGGTGAAACGACGGGATGCTGTAGTCCTAGTCTACCATATCACCAACAAAACATCTATAGCCTGGAAAAATCATCCGCGTGACTCGTTAGTCTTATCTCAACGACAGTAATAGAAGCCAAGTAATTACATGTGTAGAGGGACCTGCTGGCAGCGCGTCGATTGTTTTGTAAATGAATCCTGGTACAGGCACGATGCGCCGAGGAAGCTGCACTTTTAGTCACGTTTTTCCTCGTCGTTTCTTAATCGCCTAGATTGCTCTGACGCGATCAGCGAGCGTACAGAGCGACACGGCTTTATACTTTACAATCTGAATGACGCGCTGATGTTCGCTTTTAACCGACAGCATTGATTGTCTCTTTGATCGAATGAATGAATGATTTATTGGTCTTTGAAAACTACGTACGTACATAATAAAAATTATAGTATACTTAAATAGGTGTTGATATTTCAATGTAAGTGATCTAGTTTCTACCTTGAGAAGCTTATAGAGACCTAAATTAACATTAGAGGTACTTAAAAATATATTTAGAAGGATAGAATAACCAAGATCGAAGCCCGAGAACGACGATTTTTCAATGGCAGGCGTCGTCCATCCCCGAAAAACAAAATCCTGGAAGCCGATTGCAGTGCCGCCTTCCGGGTCCAAAGAATTTTAACCATCCACGGCGACTCTAAAGCACACCTTTTTAATCGTAAATTCGGCCATCGGAACTGGACCCACATCCTGCAGCTCTCAGAGCAAAGGAAACTACCTTTTGAACTATATATGACAGTCTAAAAGGAAAGTATTGTAATTGGTTATTAGTCTTACATTGTCTAGGGACAAAAGGGCAATACTATAACTTCTAGTTCTTTGATAGCAGCCACGTCGCATTGTACCTTGTTATTCTTATGATTTGGGCTATCTACCATAACATTTGCGAGGCCGCAACTTGCAGACACTATGTGCATTGAAGCATCCCAGACAGGGCTGTGTCGAAAATACAACAATTTTATTATTTAACTATCAGCTGAAATGTTCGTTGTAATGTTTAGAAGACCATCTTGTTGAATGTTGATACCGTAGTAATGTTGCGAAAATTGATCAGGACGTTCTGCTACTATCCGTCGTCGGTCGTTACAAAAAAGGCACAACTAACAATTTGTGAAAATTGAATTATTGTATTCATAATTATTCTTAGAATCAGCAAAAAATACACATTTGCGCAAATATATATATTATATATATATATATATATATATATTTATTATTATCAGCCTGGTGTCCCAATGCTGGGAAAAGGCCTCCCTTCCCTCCTTCCAGACTGCTCGATCTTCAGCTTTGGTGGCCCAGTGTTTGTCGTGCGAGTCCAGTTCGTCACGCCACCTTCGCCTGGGTCGACCCCGTGGTCGTTTAGATTTTGGGACCCAATCGGTAGTGACCTTTGCCCGGCGTTCGTTCAGCATTCAAGAAACGTGTATTATATATATCTAGTATTATTAATAATATGTAAAAATTTTGGCCTATTGAAATCTTAAAAGCCTTCTTTATAGTCTTAATTTATTCTTTTAATTTGGTTTAGCTCTTTCAACAAAGATAGTAATTTGTGTTAGATAAAGAACTCAACACAATAAAATTCAAAGTAAGATACTTAGAGTAAAATAAGAATTGGTTCATTACGATTACGTGTTTCGGTACTATTACTTGCTTTGTACCTACAACAAAGGACGTCACAAAAGAATTACTTTAATAACAATTCGAAAGATTTTTTACATTACATTTAATAAAAATGTTTGTTGTAAGGAACAACTGCCATGTGATACGACATTGCCACATAGCCTACATCTAGGCATATAAGTTTGCAACACAACGTGGGAGAACGAACATTTTAAATAATTTTCAGATTTCACTCGGTCGTGGGAAAATTTACCTATTTCTTACTTATGTGGCTTTCCCTCTCGCATGCATAAATGAATAAGGTGCATTTATGTTGTACTTAATAGCCTGTAGGACTAAACGCGTGCTAAATGTCACAACTACTCATCAACTACTATACTAAGATAATGTAGGTAATGGTGTTTAGCGTGAGACTCGATATTTTACTTTTTTTAATAGATATATTTTGAACTTACCACTATCTTTTCCCAGTTACACTACTAAGGTACTACAGCTTCCGTGCATGAAAGGAAAAGTATAAAAAGTCTACTTATATTCGATTAAAGTACTTACTATCTTTACCAAAAAAAGGAAAAAAAAAATAAGAAAGGAAAGGAAGGTCAAAGGAAGGAGGTTCTTGTTAGGAATGTTTTTAATTAATTATGTAATATCATTAGCGTAATTGGCCTTAAGCCGTACTAATTGAAAAAAATAAATAAAGGAATACGCTATTTTACTTTAGCTCCAGAAAATTAATTATACAGTAAAGTTCCAAAGAATAGCGCATGCAAGTGTCTCTTTTATAGCTTTATACATAAAGTATAGCTCTTTAATTTAAAATCATTTCGTTTCGTCTGTCCCATTTATCCAGTAGACCCCGGCCCTAATAATTTCATTAAGGTATGTTCAGGCAAATCTTTCTCAATGGTAATCTCACCAATTATGACCTCCAAACTTGCGCCATGAGGTTTAGCCACGTCGGTTGTGTAACTCCCATTATCTCGTCCATTTTCACCCGCATTTGCGCCAATATCGCCAAATTACCAATGATTGGCCCTCAGCCCAGAAGTGAAAACCTCAACGCCGCAAGAAACAATGAGTCGAGGTTTGACAAAAGAAATCTCAAGTTCAAGATAATAGTATGGCTGTGGTCAAGAACGTGAATCAATTAACTGTTTATTTACTACTATAATACGCTTAAAAAACATAATAGAACCGGCTTCATCTTCGAATACCTGAATAACATCTTCATATTTTCTAGTATTTTTGATTTAAAAACCAAACGACTGAACCGATTTCGATAATTTATACTTTATATGGGACCACCTCTGAAGTATTACCTATCAAACAAAAAAAACATCAAAATCAGTTCATAATTGTCGGAGAATTCGCGGAACATACATACAAAAAAAACATACAGTCCAATTGAAAACCTTGTTTTTTGCAGTCGGTTGACAATAGGTACATCGGCGTCGTAACCATTTTAAGAAATTTCACACAGCGCCATCTAGCTCCAAACTAAGCATAGCTTCCATTGCACTATGGAAACAAGATAACTGACAATAAATGTTTGTCTAGGTTGGGAATCTAACCTACTTCCTACTGAACGTCTGCTTTATGAGATCACGGAGCAGAGGCTACCAATAGCTATTATAGGCACTGAAGCAGCATAACACTGTCGAAGTACACAAATGAGCCTTCAACACCCACTGCTAGCCAAAGGCTTGCCCTCAAATAATAATTGAGCCGTATTCCCACCACGCATGGGCGGTTCGTGCTAGCGTATTCACATAATACGGCGATAAATTTGTTCTAAAGGGACTAAAAAGCTATAACATAAAACTCGAAATTATCGGTGTTCAGTAGTTTTTTGTTCTACAACAGCAACCTTCAGTCAAGCCATGTCGGTAGGCCTTCGTGAATCATAATAATATCTGACTTTAGGGCTGGCGACATAGCTTACACGAACAGCACTGATATAATATGCTTTAAAAAAAATACAACCGACTTCAATTCCGACTACCCGGATGACATCATCATATTTTCCAGATAATTTGAGTTATTCCAGTAATTTTGATTTAAAAACCAAACTACTGAACCGATTTCGATAAAATGTATATAGGACCACCTCTGAAGTATCACCTACCAAACAAAAAAAGAATTATCAAAATCTATTCGTAATTGGCGGAGTAATCGCGTATGATACATTAAAAAAAAGTATTAACATACAGACGAATTGAGAATCTCCTTTTTTGAAGTCGGTTGAAAAGAGTATTAAGTAGGTATATAGAAAGTAAAGTGCCCTGGTGCCGGGGCGTTTAGAATACGGCACTGGTATCCCCTGCCTGTAGTAGAAGCCTACTGAAAGGGGACCGACTGATGGCGGTATAACCATTACTATTAATGGCGTAGCTAAATTCCAGACTAGTGACGGGCAGCAGCGTCACCAGTGCAAGAAGCTACGCCCCCTGCGGTCGCCAACCCGCATGTCCAGCGTGGCGACTATGGGCAAACCCTCCCATGACAGGTCCTAAAAATAAACGGCCCCGAGTTCCCGGCCGCCTTGCTATTCCTGGCCAAGGCGGCGGCCATGGTAACGGCAAGGCGAGGGGTGCGAAGAATCACCGGGCTACCGCATCCGGCCGCCAACCCCCACTGACTCTGGCTACGTATAACGGACGAACGATTCGGCACGACGACAGGCTCGCGCAGCTCGAAGAGGAGCTGGGGCACATAAGATGGCACATTCTCGGGTTATGTGAAGTCCGAAGACAGGGAGAGGACACCATAACCTTGGAATCGGGCCATCTTATGTACTACAGAGAGGGTGATCAGCTGTCCCAGGGCGGTGTCGGGTTTCTGGTTCATAAAACCCTCTGTAACAACGTTTTAGAAATCGCAAGTGTGTCTCCGAGGGTTGCGTACCTAGTTGTAAAGCTAACCGAGAGGTACAGCCTCAAGGTAGTGATGGTTTACGCACCCACGGATTCATACCCAGATTCGGAGGTGGAAACTCTGTATGAGGATATATCTAAGGCCTTACACAGGACCTCCAGAGCCCATTTCAACGTTGTTATGGGGGATTTTAACGCTAAAGTGGGAGTACAGACTAGCGGCGAATCGGTAGTAGGACCACACGGTTTTGGCAGGAGGAACGACAGGGGACAAATGCTCGTCGACTTTCTCGAGAAAGAGGGGCTTTTCATGATGAACTCGTTTTTCAAAAAGCAGCCCCAAAGAAAGTGGACGTGGCAAAGCCCCGGCGGACGAACAAAAAATGAGATAGACTTCATCATTACGGACAAAAAGCGCATATTCAGAGATGTCTCGGTGATCACTAGGTTCCAAACCGGAAGTGATCATAGACTGGTACGAGGCTCTCTGAATATCGACATCAAGCTTGAGCGGGTCCGATTGATGAAGTCAACGCTCCGTCCGAACCTTCTCCAAACCGTAGTTGGATCTGAAACGTTCCAGTTAAAGCTGGAAAACCGATTCGCTGCCTTGGAAACAACAGATGATGTGAACCAGAAACTCAACACAGTAGTGGACGTCCTCCGAGATGAGGGCACAAAATTCTGCGAACTGCGACGCAAAGGCAGAAAGTCAAAATTTTCGAGAGAAACTCTGCGATTAATGGAAAAACGACGAGATAGCCCCTCGTTAACTTCGTCAGAACAAGTGGCACTTAACAAGAAAATCACCAAGCTGGTACGGCGTGACCTCCGATCATTAAACACGCTCTTGATTGAAAAATCAATTGAGCAAAATCGGGGGTCGAAAGTGTTCGTCCAGCCCCTTGGTCGAAGCCACCTGACGAAGTTAACCACCGCGACTGGGGAAGTCGTCGCTTCCAGACCAGAGATCCTCTCGGAAGTGGAAGAATTTTACGGCCGGTTGTACGCATCGCATGCTCCTCATCTCCAACCTGGCACCGAGGACGGCAGAGCTGCATTGACACGCCACTTCACAGAAGATCTGCCTGACATCAGCCCGGAAGAGATCGTGCTAGCCCTGAGGCAGCTTAAAAATGGAAAAGCCTCGGGTGAGGACGGGATTACGACAGAGCTCTTAAAGGCCGGTGGAGCGCCGATAATTAAAGAGCTCCAAGAATTATTTAATACCGTCCTCTTTACCGGGAGAACTCCACAGGCATGGCACAGAAGCGTGGTCATATTGTTTTTCAAGAAGGGTGATAAGACCCTGCTGAAAAACTATCGACCGATTTCGCTTCTGAGTCATGTTTATAAGCTGTTCTCTAGGGTTATCACGAATCGTCTTGCGCGAAGACTCGACGAGTTTCAGCCCCCGGAGCAGGCCGGGTTTCGAAGTGGGTACAGCACCATGGACCACATTCACACAGTACGGCAGATTGTACAGAAGACCAAAGAGTACAATCAGCCTCTTTGCCTGGCGTTTGTGGACTATGAGAAGGCTTTTGACTCGGTCGAAATCTGGGCTGTTCTGGAGTCCTTGCAGCGATGCCAAGTCGATTGGCGATATATCGAGGTGTTGAGATGTCTGTATGACGCCGCAACAATGGCCGTCCAAGTTCAGAACCAGCAGACGAAACATATCCACCTGCGTCGAGGCGTGAGGCAAGGGGACGTTATTTCCCCGAAATTGTTCACGAACGCATTGGAGGATATTTTCAAGATGCTGGACTGGACAGGACGTGGCATTAATATTAATGGCGAGCACATATCACACCTACGGTTTGCAGATGACATCGTCATAATGGCTGAATCGCTGGAGGACCTTCAATGGATGCTGGACGGTCTAGCTAGTTCTTCTCAACGCATCGGTCTCCGGATGAACTTGGATAAAACCAAGGTCATGTTCAACGAGTACGTTGTTCCGGGACCGGTTGCCGTAAATGGCTTCACTCTAGAGATAGTTCAAAAATATATTTACCTAGGGCAGACGCTCGAACTAGGTAAAAACAATTTTGAGAGTGAAGCCAAAAGAAGAATTCAGCTGGGCTGGGCAGCATTCGGGAAACTACGTCAAGTCTTCTCGTCACCCATCCCACAAAGTCTCAAGACGAAAGTTTTCAATCAGTGCGTTCTACCCGTTATGACCTACGGCGCTGAAACGTGGACACTCACAGTTGGATCGGTCCACAAGTTTAAAGTCGCTCAGCGAGCTATGGAAAGAGCTATGCTCGGTATTTCTCTGAGGGATCGTATCCGGAACGAAGTAATTCGCCAGAGAACTAAGGTTACCGACATAGCTCAGCGTATTAGTAAACTGAAATGGCAGTGGGCTGGTCATATCTGTCGCAGAACCGATAACCGCTGGGGTAGACGTGTTCTAGAGTGGAGGCCACGTATCGGCAAACGTAGGGTAGGACGTCCTGAGACTCGATGGAGTGACGATATACGTAGGACAGCTGGCAGTGGTTGGAAGCGGATAGCTGAAGATCGGGCTGAGTGGCGTGCCTTGGGAGAGGCCTATGTCCAGCAGTGGACTATGACAGGCTGATGATGATGATGATGATGATAGAAAGTAAGGAATCATGTCTAGTGAAAAGATAATTTGTTTGACAATACACTTTGAAAATACCTTTTCCGACAAAACGAATCGAAAACACCTCTTCTAAGATTTCAACATGTTTTTCTCTGTTTCAGTTTGAAAGCTTTATAATGCAAATGCTGAACTTTCTCTAGAGCTGCATTATACAAGAGAGCATAACACTTCAATTGCACCACATAATACACTATTCTTAGATGAATGGCGTAACTATGTATTTTGCAAAAAATATACATCAAAGAGCCACAGTAATGCCCGAGACTACACGAGGCTAGTTTTTGAAGCCAGGATAGTAAGATAGTGATAGTAAGTTAGTAAGCTAGCTCCGTGTAAATGAAGCTAGTACTGTTAGAAATGAAACTAGTTCTGTTTAAGCAAAGCAAAAGCTACTAGTTTGCTAGCTTACTATCACTATCTTGCTATGGCTTGAAAAACTAGCCTCGTATATCGCGGGCATTATATACGCGTGACTTTATACGTAGCTAGTTATGAATATTTTTAGCCCCCGACCAAAAAGAAAAAGATGTAAGCTACATTAAAAATATATAGCGTGGGATTAGGCCTTGGGATCCAAACGGAATACACCGTTATAAGTGTATGTCTGTAGCATCGTAGCTCCCAAACGCCTGAACCAATTTTGATTATATTTTGTTGTTTGATAGCCTAGGTGACTTGATCTTAGCTAAACCAATTTTGCACTTTTATTTTAAAATATTATTCTGATTGTTGTAGAACAGAAGAGCGGTATTAAAGGCATATACTCGTAGACATCAGTAACCGGATACCGGAAGTGCGTTGATCAAACTGAGCCAATCGCAAACGTAGGCAATTAGACGTTATCTTTGGAGGGAAAGCGGTCGCGCACGTACCCCCGAGAACCTATATCTAAGTCGTGTCGAATCATACAAATTGCAATTATTAGGTCGTTGTATAGTGAAGAGAAACAGGCGCGAATCAAGGATTCCGTAAATAGCCTTCCATTTAGCAATATTTTGTACGCGAAGTATGCCATGAACCTTAAACCAGATGAAATTCGCTATCCTCTTACTATGACAAGTACTTGAGTCTGGGAAGCAATAGTGCACCCTTCTCTGAATATATGACATAATAATTAGACCTGAATATGTCCTAAAACTGCATCCAGGTCCACCGGAGGACAGGCAGCAGCGTCCTTTCGGTTAACTGTGGTGGGCATTCTGCGATCCCCAAACCGCCTGTCAAGCGTGGGAATGACCCCACGTATAAAAGCTCGTTTAATACCCCTATTAAACGAGGCCTCCCCTCGGAGGCCTTCGTCCAGCAGTGAACGTCTTCTGGCTGATGATGTGATATAGTGGTACAACTTAGTTTAAACGCGTTTTCTATAGGAGTTAATTTTCTGTACATAGTACCTATACCTACCATTATGTTTTATGTGGGAATACCTACTTTAAACAAGCACTTTGCGGCGTGCAATCCAAACACGCTAACCACAAAATAAAATACTGTACAATATTAAGAGACTTATTAGTCATTCACACAAAGAACTGAACTTGCAGTGTTGCAGTGATATTATCGTAAGTAATGTAAATAATTACAAGATTCGTATAATCGATGCAATTTAACAGCTAGGCAGCAATAAAAGCAAGATGGCGACGCATACATAATGCAGAGGAGCATCTTCCCAGAAAGGCTTTATACTCATTAACGGAGGAAATAATGAAGTAAACACCTAGCATAGCATGATTAACCATACAATTATTATTAAAATGCAACGTCGTGCATAAGGCCTACATAATTACACTGTAAATAGCGTCTAAGCCAAGAGGCTCACGGTGGTATAGGTAACTATTATTCATTCTGAGCTCAAAAATCACGATCTAACCGTAGGTTTAATAGTACCTGCATCATATAAAACCCCAAACCTAAGAATCCTAGTTCTAAGTTCGTTTTTCTGTTGAGAATTTGAGATCAACACGACTGTAATGATTTCTTTTGATGTGTAGGTACATTACGAATTTATAGGTAACTTAGAATCATACACAACTGGGTAGATGTCTAACGAGGCGCGAGGGAGTGATTTGTGACACGAGCATAGAGAGGAGTTCCGAGCACCGAGTTGCAAGCCTGATCGTTTCCCCAAGTGATGGATTAGTTCTTTTCATAATACCTAAATAGCTATACGAGGAAAGCAATGTTGGCTTGTTACCAGCTTTGATCAACTTTAACAGAAAATACATTACACCCATTTGGTTATAAGTAATAAATATACTTTTTTAGAATCCATATGGTAGCATGGGATGGACCACAAAATTAATTCTATAAGTACGTCATTTTCCTATACAGCGACAAATTGATCAAGTCAAGGTGCTTATTTTCTTACACTTAGTTATCATTGTCGGCGAAGCTGGACAACCATGACCCTTCGATTTGATGCGCCCTATACGTTACACCAATTGTTCTTTTCTTTTTCAGTATTTTCTTCATTTGTTAATTTTTTTCACGTGTGATAGATATATTATGAAGATGCAGTTCTTTGTAGGTAATGCAAGAGTTACTAGTACACGGACTGCTGAGTAAGGACCTTCGGTGGTCGTACCATCCACCCATGTGTAAGCTATAATAGGTTTATGATGTCATTTCAAGTAGTGCCGTAATAAAACCTCCAAAGCTTTTTTTTTATCTAGGATTTAAAAATGGTAAGTAGTACGTAATAATCATCGCCAAAACTAATCACACAAATAAGCTTTTTACCGCCATCAAAACTGTACAATCGAGTGAATAAGCACAATCAAATTCGGTCATCAAACAACGAGACTGGGAGGGATAATGTATACGATTAAACTGACTGTAGGCATATTACCTTTTGTGATTGTCACCAGGGTTGTTGACCTGGATCTGAAGACTGATCGGAAGTGAACAATGCTCTACTGATATTGTATGAAGATCGAGTAACGGGGCTTGTACCGTAAGGAGCGCTCCGGGCGTCCTCCGTGTCCTTAATCAGAATACAATAATAATGTCAAATGTCCATCTGTCATATTCGTGCTTGTCTCTTGAGGACGAGGGTGCTGGGAGGAGTCGAGCTTGGACCCTTCTCACATCAGTTGAGACATGACTGTAACTGGTATTTTGCACATCACTGGACTAATGATAATGATGTATGGCTCGTCTGCCATTTTTCCACCGACTTCAAAAAAGGAGGTTCTCAATTCGACTGTATGTTTTTTTTTGTATGTATGTTACGCGATTACTCCGCCAATTATGAACTGATTTTGATGATTATTTTTTGTTTGGTATGTAATATTTCAGAGGATCCCATATAAATTTTATCTAAATCGGTTCAGTAGTTTGGTTTTTAAATCAAAATTACTAGAAAATATGAAGATGTCATCCAGGTATTCGAAGCTGAACTCGGTTGTTTTTTTTTAAACTTATTATATAAGCTTAATTAGGATTTATGAAATGTTTATGTTAAGTTAGACTCTTTAGGGTCTCGTACCCGAAAGGTATCTGACGAGACCCATTAAACTTACGCCGTCTGTGTGTCAGTCTTGCCTATATTTAGAACCCCAGTAGGTAGACAGTTGCAGCAGACATTATGTGTTATCACGACAAGGCAGATAACATAATATACCTACTATCCTACAATACAATAAAACAAAACCGATGAGTGCGAGTCAGTGGACTCGCGCAACGAGGGTTCGGTAGGTTCAGATCACACTCTACTCAATTCATTTGTTATTTTTCTTGATGCGTTTTTCCTAAAGGTTCTATTGCAGTGTTTGTTATTCAGCAGTCATGTTTAATTAAAAAAATCTTCACTATTCAGGTGCTAAACATTCAACCGTCGTAGATATAGCTGTCACACAGGGGTTGTCTACTACAGCAACTAGTTCTTGCCCATAACGGAACAAGGGCATGAATTAGTTTACGCCATGGGAAGGAAAGTAAGCGCCAACAGTAATATAAAGTAAGTAAGTAAGTCTAAATAATAATAATTTAATTTAATGTATAATTTATAAACTATTTTGATTTAGAGATGAGTAAGTATTATTTGACGAAATTTATTCCGGACAACAGAGCAGTCAGTCAGAGAGTCAGCAGAGCATTGCTGATAATAATTACTATTATCATTATTTTGAGTCACTGACATTTGTACCGATATTACTACTATTATTTAATTTTATAGTTATTATTTCTTTAATTTAGTGATATATTTTGATAATGTAAACTTAATGCGTAATGCTTCCATAATTAATATTATGGACTAAGTCTGAAAATAAATTATTTGAGTTTGAAATATAAAACAACACAACAACCTATCACATACAGGTAAATCTACCGGAAAACAATAGTAGATGAACGGCTAAAAGTAACATTTTCGCGAAGAGTAAATGGGAGTCTACTAAACACCCCCTTACCCCTACGAAACATTCCCTACTCTAGACAATTAAGTACAGAATATTATAGGTACCTCTTGAGTTATTATTATCTTTATCTCAGACCAACATACCACTTTAGTGAGTTTATAAATTGTATTTCAGTTAATTTAACAATGGAGCAAGCTGTAGGTTGTGGAAGTTACAATGACTTACAAAAATATTATATTGCATTGTTTCAGCTTGCGACTCGTATTTCGGTCAGGATCACACACATACCTAAGTAAGAACACGTTGATATGTAAAGAGTTTCCGAAGGGTTCTGTACTTAATAAATAAAATCAAATAAATAAATAATGTTTACAATACAACCGGCAACACTAGCAAAATATTTTAAGTGCGTCATTGCATCAAAAAACTACGTTTAACTAAGTACATCATCTGTACACTCTCCACACGAAACTAAGCAAAACGAAGTTTTTGGCGGGAACACGGAAAAATCATGTCGTTGCATTCTATTATTTTCTTAAACTTGGGTTTTTTCGCGAATTAATGATTAAAAATGGTGGTGTTTTATTCATTGAGTGTTGAATTACATGCACGAATGTGGGCAAGTGATATAATGTGGTGAAACATGTATTTTCGTGTTGTTTTCAAAACTCCGTAGAAGCTCATAGTAAAGTCGCCACAACTTTACTAGGGCATGACTTGGACTCGACTATGACTGGTTTCGTGTGACTGATTATGATTTAATGACATATTTGGCTTGATTTTAATAAAAGATACCCGAAAATTCATAAACTTGACACTGGCAGAATGCACAACGTGCGATAACAATAACTAAGAAAAAAAACTAAGCAAAACTTGTACTAAACCAGATAATTTATCCATGATTAAATATGCCTCTATGCTATTTTTCGATTCTTTCTTCATTCTATATACATGGATAATCACGTCTGTTGCTTCATAGCATTGCAAACAAACCAGCTATCAGACTTTTGTATCTGTATTTATGTACCTAGTAGCTCATACTTATTTCTTGTGCCTTGGAATAAAACATAGGCTCTTTCATTCCAAGGGTCGCGGGTGAAACCGTAGAGCGAAGCAAGAGATACATATTATGTGTCTATTGCGTGAATTGTACGTCTATGTATAGTGTGTGGACCTGGGTAGGCCCTAAAACTGCATCCGGAACAGGCTGCAGCAGCGTCCTTTCGATTAACGGTGGGTGAGCATTCTGCCCCCCCCCCCCCCTCTTTTTTAAGAGGGAGGCCTTCGTCTAGTAATGGACGTCTTCGGCTGATGTGTGCGTAGTAGGGTAGGATATCTTTTATTCTGTTTACACTTAAATATTTACCAATATTTGAACAGAATCGCGAATAACTTCTTTAGCTTTCTTTTTTCTGAAGGCCGGGAAAGATGATGGGGTTGACAACACCTGTGGTCCTGAGGGGTCTCTCAGATGTTTTATTACGAAAGGAGAAGGGCGACGTTCGAATTACATTTTCGTGCCTGATATCTAGGTATTCCAAAATATTGTGCTTCACGTTTGTTGCCCTAACCGATAAATAGTAGAATGCTGCCCGAATGGGTGTTTTCCATAGATGACAGTCTGAGCATCTTCAAAGAGTGAATCGTATATTTTAGGTAGGACTGTACCTAAGCTGGACAAGTGGACAAGGCAAGATGGGCGTGAGGCCTTAATTTCATCCTACTTCCTACTAATCATAAATGTTCGACGTTTGTTACTCAATCACGCAAAAACGTCTGAACAGATTTGGATGAAACTTGTTATAGGGGTAGTATAAACCATGGTTTAAAACATAGGCAACGTTTTATTCCAGGAACTACGAGTGATAATGCGCTGCTAGTTAAAAAATAATCTTTAGATGTACGGTAACAGGCAACTAAGGATGTTATAGGCATCGACTTATATGGGCAGATACACGACTACCTACCATACTATGGCTGCAATTTATGAAGTAGTAAGTCTTACTAAGTACTTACTGTAAGTATAAATTTATATTTGTTACAAATTCCTATTTTTAAACACCTAATCAAACTAGGGGTGTTATAAGTTGAATGTGTGTATATGTGTGTTTGTCTGTGGCATCGTAGCTTACAAACAGCAGATGAACCGATTTAATTTAGTTTTCCAACCGACTTCAAAAAGGAGGTTCTCAATTCGACTGTATGTTTTTTTTGTATGTATTTTACGCGATTACTCCGCCAATTATGAATTGATTTTGATGATTATTTTTTTGTTTGGTAGGTAATACCTCAGGTAGTTCTAGTATTTATCGAAATCTGTTTAGTAGTTTGATTTTAAAATCAAAATTACTGGAACAAATCAAAATACCTGGAAAATATGGAGATGTCATCCAGGTACCTAGTCGAAATTGAAGTCGGTATGTATTAAAAAAAAGGTATTATTTGTTTGAAAGGTGACTTGAAAGAAAGTGTTCATCTACAACTGTAGAGAGAAGGGGTTTTTTTTTCTATTGTTTCTCATGTTGTTATTTTGATCTAGCTACGAGTCTTACTATGGTTGTATTTTTAATAACTTTGGCCGTTATTATCAGTCAGAGATCAAGTTTTTGAAGTCCCATTAGTGTAGGGATAGTGATAGGTACTTAGAAGTGATGTTAGTACTAAGTAAGTAAGTTCGCATAGGCTGAGTGGCCAGTCCTAGTGTCAGAGTTGATGTGCCGCCCGAAGGCCTCTGACATGGCTGACGGTTGTTGTTATAGAAACTAGAATAAACAACCGGTACCAACAATTTAACGTGTCATCCGATCCGCGCTCAGAAATAAATGCCACTCACGGTCACCCATCCGAAGACTGACCGTCCGGTCCGTCCGTTGCTTAACATCGGTGATCGTTTAGAATCACCTAGTACTTATTATGTACGAGTTAAGTTACCTAATTATCTATATTTTTCAACTTCTTATATTTAGGAAAATACTGATAAACATAAAATTATTAGATAAGTACCATTGTGTATATCAGTAAGTACCTAATATGTTTGTAAGCACTTATTAACTTGCTCGAACCATAAAAGTTAAATCTTATGGGCTATTGGATTGTCTTTCATAACGATTTACAATCTTTATTTGAGTTCTAACTAATATTGGGGGGTTTTATGTTTAAATATGATTTCCCCATTGTTGTTTTATTAATACTTATTACTTAATAAGGCATGCACTAGCTTTAGTAGTATGATCCTGTCTACATAAGCAGAAAAAGATTAAACGAATTTTAAATGCTAATAGAAAAAAAACAACATCGATAAATTTTTGAGGGTAGTTTTTAAAAATCTTACCTTATATTTCATTCTAACAGCTGCGTATTTCAAACAAATAGAATCACTTCACAAAACTTATTTATAGAATTAAAAAAAAAACACGAAAAAGTTTTTAAGGGATGCGCAAGTTTGGTTTGGCGCGATTTCGCGAGTTTACCGCGCATGCGTGTCGTGCGGCGCGGCGGCAATGGCAGTGGGTCTCGCGGCGCGCCAGTTTTGCTTCCCCGCTAGTGTGGTGCAACGACCCGCTCGCGCTGTCTCGCTGTCTCCGACTTGCTGACACCGAGCTTCCTACAGCGCCGGTCACGCCTTCGCAGGCTGGCCAGCAAGGTGAAGGTAAAAGGTGAAGTGCGCTTGCCGAAATATATCTATTTCAGCTTGTAAACAACCGCTGAAATGCGTTTCACGTTTCACGCAGTCTTGTTGCGAATTATTAATTTCATCAGTTGATTTGGTAGGTATTCTAGCAATGTCTAAGTGGTTAATTTTTTTGCAGGAGTAGTAATCCTAATCGTTACGGACTCGAAACATCTAGCGGCTGGCGGATAGCATAAAACATGAATATAAGTACGCGAGTTAAGTTTTTTTGTAGTGGTAGGACTCTACTGCAGAGTCCGTCTGGGGAAGAACCACACCTTTGCCAGTTTTTCAACCGCCAAGCAGTAGTGTGCAAGCATTACTGTGTTCCGGTTTGAAGGGCAATGTTAATTTTCTCGATTCTACAAAACAGGACAAGGCTACGAATCTGTATAAGTTTGTCTCGTTTTCGCACGACATAAAGACACGACAAAATTTTCTCGCGTTGGGCATGTTAGCCCTGCTGATCAGTTTTGGGATCAGACCTACCATTCAAGTGGTCCATATAAAACAACGACGCACTATGGCCTGTTGTAGAGGAAAGAAGGGAAAAGGCTCTCAGCTTGTCCCATGTGTTGCCGGAAAAACTGCTGAGTAAAATATATGAAATAAGTAGTAGATAATGCACTAAGGGAATAAAGCAGTGTCTTACATTATTGAGCCCTGAGCGTAACGAGGGAGTCTAGAGTTAACTCCCTAGCGTAGCGAGGGAGTTATGTAGAGTCCTGAGTGAAGCGAGAGGCTCGAGCTCCCCAAGACGAAGAAAGGCTTTATACTCTACTTTTCACACCTTCTGCTATAACGTAGTGTTAAATTCTCTTTGCCTTCTGCGAGACAATAAAAAGCCAGGGCTCCATAAATTAAAATTCACTGACAATCTCAGGAACAAACACCAAACACATAGAGTAAGTAACGTAATAACCAAACAAAACACTGTCTTTTGTTTCACTTTCTTTAAACGCACCTTTTTTTTGAGGTCTGCTTATGGTTGCCGGTTCGATTTTCGAACAACCCTCTTTACAATGCCTTATGGCCATTTTTTTAATTATAAAGCTTACCACGAGTTTCCACACGAATTTACCGTTCTAAATTCAAATCACTTTATTCCTTAGGGAGTTTCATACAATGTTATATCCCTTATGAGATATAGCTTACCACGAGTTTCCACACGAATTTACCGTTCTAAATTCAAATCACTTTATTCCTTAGGGAGTTTCATACAACTTTATATCCCTAATGAGATAATGCTTTACTTTACGTTGAGGTTGCAAGATATGTAATTGGACATTGTCGAGCAGGTGGTGTAAAGTATATAGTTTTCGTTTACACCCGATTAAATTAGATCCGATTAGATTTCGTTTGCACTGCTGTCCCAGTTTTTATAGGTACATTTTTACATATTGTTTACATTGCTGCACATTTTTTGATAATATCTTACCTTTAGCTAACGATACTGGGATGGGACAGGGGTCATAAACGGAAACGATTACTTTCATAAAATTGTAATTTTCCTTATTATTTGAGGTACGGAATAATGTAATATAACCTATTTGATGGTACAGTGTACAGTCTAAAAATCCCCTTCGCAGGAGATTGTCTGAGGCCATTCCTGGTCTAAGTGGATTTTTGGACCAAGCTATAATGTGGCGTGGACGTGGACACAGCAGGCGGAAGACGCGAGACGTCAACAGAACATCAGAAGCGCTACAGAAGAAAATCGAAAACTGTCTTATACAAAATAGAGAACAAATTATCTCGCTCTAAATATGAGAGAATAGTAGTTAAAGGTAATTAATTATCAACTTTTAGGCGCGTTTTCAACGGGAGTGAGTCTTCTCACTTGCACGTAGTACCACAGATAACTTATGTAGTACAATTAAGTTTTACGTGCTTGTAAGAAGCGGTAACTTCATCAAATACTAAATAATACAAATCATGTCAGAAATATAAGCAGTTAAACACAATCATGGTCACATTATATAAAGGATGTATTTGAAGACAACAGATATTCTAGGATATTATTTTACTGATCAGAACAACTTTTACAATGGTGCCAGCCCTGAAATAGCGGAAAAAATATGAGCTGTTCCATACATCAAACCAATGATATTATCGGCCTTACCTAAAATAATCTCGATTCTCTTAGTCACTGCTTAAACTTCTTTGTCCTTTTCTAGCACGTGCAACTTCACGTCAGAGAGAAGATGGCAGAGCATCTTAAGCAGTGACTAACGGTTGAAAAGTTTTTTTAAGTAAGGCCGTATATGTATTTATCTCTATGCATCAAACACTGTTTTAAACTATCACGGTTGTTTACTGAAGTTCTATTATTATTAACCGGATATTTACCGTGATTATGTTGTGAAATGAGCTTCCGATATTTTTGTTCGATACATTTTGTCGACGGTGATTATAATTTTTTTATGGAAACAGCAGCGACAATGATAAAATGAATGGACGGGAAATAGGTGCACGGATTTTGAAGACTATATTTTGAGCGCCGGCTCTCCTCTTGTGTCAGTCATATTCTGTCTTTGCGACATGCAAGCCGTACGATACGACAATACAAACTTCTAATACATGTACATGTGTTCTCTTTTTGTCAAGCAGTAATAAGATTCGCTATCTCTATTTTCTGGCAAATGTAATATGCATACTTTAAGCTAGGTAGGTATGCTTGATTGTGTTGACTTGTTAATTTTGAACGGTTTGCTGGCGGGCGCTGGGCCCGTCCATTCCAATATCACTGTCGCTGGGAAACAGAAGTTTTTTTTGGGTTTCAGGGTTGGTGCCATAGTAATAAGTTGTAGTCATAAATATGAGTAAAATGGTATTCTAGAATATGTCTGTCGTCTAGAAATACTATAATATACCTCCGGGATAAGTATAAAAAAAATTTTTTTTGCCTTGTAAAGAAATAAGAGCATAAACTAGTGTAGTCTCAGCACTAGGGCTCGCCAGTATCGCGGGAGACTGCGACAGATTACAAAATACTGTCACAGTAGAAATAATAGTTTGTAGGTACTTCGTATTGGTAGCACCCCTCTATAGAGCCAGAGAAGGGGTCAATAGAGCCTTCGTCCAGCAGTGGGTGTTTTATGGCTGATGACGAATACTGTTACCTACTGAAAAATAACTTAGTTCTATTTTGATTAGGTACTATTAATATTTTAGACCAAATAGGGTACTTACTATGTAAGTATATTATTGATCTGGGTATGTCCTAAAACTGCATCCAGAACCATCGGAGGGCGGGCAGCAGCGTCCTCTCGGTTAATGCTGGGTGAGCATTTTGCGAACGTTCTTACCGACAGCTCGCAAGGTTTGCAAGTTGAAGTGGCAATGGGCAGGCCACATCGCTCGAAGAACTGACAACCGATGGGGAAGAAAGGTTCTTGAGTGGCGACCGCGAACCGGAAGACGCAGCGTAGGAAGGCCTCCCACTAGGTGGACCGACGATATTTTAAAAGTCGGGGGCAACCGGTGGATGTGTATGTATGGGCGTGTGCGGGTAGTCCTCGTAGACTCCTTGGTTCATTCATTCAAAATCTTCAAAACCACAGACTAGGTAGTGATACTATACAGAATCATGTCTCGTCAACGCCATCTAACGGATTTTTATAAACTTTTTTTAAAATTGTTTTTGAACGCAATGCACCATAAGCACCGCACTTGCAAGTAGGGTTCATCAAAAACTTGAAATATATAAATACTTGACACTGGCAAATACACAAAGTGCGACGCCATAATCCTCCAAGAAGGAAAGAAGAAAAAAAAGCCTGTCTATGTCTAGTCTATCGCGTGAAAGCGTAGAGAAAGAAACAAATAGAGGAAGCGTAGACGGAGTAACTAATACACGAAGGTACTGTGTAACCTCGACTGAGACAAAATATTATGTCAATGTTTGCGTAATGCAAGCTGGCAAGCTGACAACATACATACGAATCGTATCGATATTTGTCGAACTGTCAGAATTTGTTTCGCAACTTGAGTGGCCGACCTGAAAAAACAGGCACGCTGTGAGGGATTAAAAATGGTGTTGCTGTGTCTCTCTCAGATATATTTGTTCCGTGTATAGGTGTCTCTTTATTGTGCGAGTGAGGCAGAAATATGTCACTTCCTCTCAGAGAAATTTACTAGCTTCCTCTATAGGTTTATCTCTCTACGAGTCTATGTACTGTCTGTGTTTATATTTGTCTATGGTGAAGGTAAACAAAAATCGTAAAATCTTGAAATGGCTGTTGCTTGCACGCTATATTTTTATTTTCATAGTGTTACATTATCTTTGCCCTAAGCTTCCATTGATAAATTATGGTTTCTTAATTCAAATACCTACATTATAATTTTAATTACTTACTTATTACAGTGTGTGCATCTGATACTTTAATCATCAAACAGTTTAACAAAATGTCACAAGATCATGTTAAAAACGTAGTGTATGGAAAAGAACGGGAGCGCGAGATGGATGTCCCGATGCCGAGCTATAGCGACAGCGGTTGCAGCACGAGATCTAGTAGTTTGAGTGACGCCGAGAGACGCAGCGTACAACACAACAATAACGGTGAAGCGTCTATGCGACCCGAAGGAAGTGAACCGCTATCGTCAGGCAATAGCCAAGTCCAGGAAGGCTATGCTTCGGTATCTACCAGCTATCATCATGGGGTAAATTATACTCTATTTATATAATGAAGTACCTATATTATAATACAGAACTAGCATCCTTAGCGCATCTCTTGAATGAGTCTGTATTAAAGCATCAACAGGCTGCACTTTCCGTTGGCGATATTCTTCTTATTCTTATTCAATCTTAGGCGATAGCGAGCCAACCCAGATCCTTGAAGTACCGGAGCGAGCCTTTGGGCCGCTGGCATAGAAGCTCCAAAGGATGGTGAATAGCCGTCGAGCTGTTGTGATGACAAAATTGGGGAATAAAGGTGCCTCATACAATCCCATGGGATTCCCACTACTTCTGTCGCTTTCCAATGCCACAGCATATGCTCTTCTTAATTATTCTGCTTGCAGCCACATGCATAGCAGACTTTCCATGGCTCCCAGTTTGTATAAGTGATTGTTCAAGTTGTAATGACCGGTTATAGAGCCTACTAAAAGACGAAGGTCCTGTCTTTGCAACTTCAAAAGTTTGATATAGATTTGTTGTTGGCTGATAGTTTAATCGGACTTTTAATCAGTAAGGAAGATGTATGCAAGTGAACAGATTGTAATATGTTATCTGCCGAAAAATAAGTAGGATGGGCTACATGATTGCTTTATAAAGCTATCAATTAATGTATCAAACCATGTGTGTGTTTAGTCCAGTGAGCACTCCAGTCCAGCACACATCACATCAACAGCCGGAAGACGTCCACTGCTGGATGAAGGCCTCTCCCTTAAAGGGAGGTGTTGCCATCCCCATGCTTGACAGGCAGCTTGGGGATTGCAGAATGGTTACCACCGTTAACTAAGAGTTAACTCCAGTGCAGCAGTCCTATCTTATCAAACAATCGCCTTTTTAAAAGTCTGCAGTTTGCAGGGATAAATGATTAAACAATGTATGCTGTACAAGTGTTAGAGGTATAACCTCTAAATACATGACTAGGACATGGTACGTCCTATGCGCCTGAAGGAATTTTATGTGCGAACTAACTCACAATTACAATACTAAAATGTTTGTTTGTAGCTGCGATTAAATATAAGGTAGATCCACGATCGCCGCTCGAAAACGGCACCGTCATAACAAGGCATAAATAGCCTTATTATTATTATATTATATAATAATATGCCTTGATTTGCTCTCAGTCAAGTGTGACTGCGTCAATCGTGTGACGTGCTACAACTATAGTTTTGGTCTGATTATAATTTTGGTCACATCCGGTGACCTTTTTCTAGGAGTGTAAACAGAGCTCTACATGTGTGGGGCCGCATCTTGCCTCGCACTGTTATATTGACTGAATTAAACTTAAGTTATAAATAAAATAAAGATATGTCAAAACTCACATCAGTTTTCATAGTACAATAACATTATTACCAAGGTTATGTATGGTAATTTTCAGCAACTTGTTCGAAGCCATGGGTCCTACCATCTACCAGCACCTCACCCCAATGACGACCGTGGTATGCCGACCGCATTGTTTGGACCACGGCATCCTCTCGGGATGTCAACCGGCCACCAATCACAGCCTCGCTTTACTACCCCCTCAAATATTGATGGCGTAAAAAAAGAAGGTACTTATTTTGTTTTAATTATTGTGAGTTAAATCTCCTGATTTAACTCACACTAATTACATAAATAATAACACTAATAGTCTTGTGAACTAATTAAATGATTTGATTATTATTTGAGTTATATAGACAGCTTATATTCACTAATAATGTTATTTTAAATTAATTGTGATGAAGAGATGAAATTTTTATAATTTGTGTATTATGTATTATAGAATTAATTATTGTATGTTATATTATGTGACAATAAGTGTAAATGTCACTAGCTGTTTTAATTGGCCAATAAATAACGATTACTAAATAAAAAAATAACAGCCAAATTTATTTACTATTGCAGCAGCCACTGGGCAAACAGTTGTCACTGGCCAAAAAGCACCTCCTTCCAAACAAATAGAGGAATACAAGAAGAAAGCGACCATACTCAAACATGAGCTAGAAATTTTGAGAGACCAACGAAATGAGCTGCGAGGGGACGGTAAGAGGTCTCCCAGCCCTGACACCAAGAGATTCCTCAAAGAAAACACTAAGTTACAGGTTGGTATTATTTATGCTAAACGTCACCAGATTGTATTACAATTGCCTAATATAAATTATTGCCAAACTTCAAAAATACACATAAAGATATATGTTTATTTGTCAAAACATGTGTACAGGTGAAGATCTTAAAAACATTGGAAAGGATCAACAAGCTTCATAATAATTTTATGCTAGGTAGTTTCTACCAGATTCTATCATATCACGACGTACATTTTTGCAACAATGATTCATTCAGGATTCAGTCAAGGGAAAAGGAAAATGGAAGGAAGGAAGGGGAAGTCAATTTTGGCATAATGTTGTGCTTCTCTCACATTATATAGTTAGAATGTGAACACAAACCTGACTGCAATGTACGCAGGTCGCAGTGCACCTCAAAACAGACGAAATTTCGCTTATTAAATTTATAGGTATATAAGGCTATCGCTAGCCAAGTCTCCTACAATCTGAAACTACTCATTGTAACAATCTATGACTAATTGAGTGTTGGTTCCACAGCTGGATATCCAAAACAAGCTGAAAACGATCACCAATGTCTTGGATGTAATGAGCGGGATAATTGGAGAACACACCAATCCACAAGAAACACATTCTGTGGAACGAAAAGCCACACAGGAGTAAGTTTTCATTTTATACAATACATATACGTATATAATCATGTTTTAAAAAGCATGTATTATGCGTTTACAAAAAAGTTAATAAGCAAGTATTCTATCTCTATCTATGTAAAACTGGGTCAGTGTGGTAGATACGGGCTAATCGACCTTCTAGTCAAGGCCTACATCCAACAGTGGACTATTAAAAAGCCATATAGCATATATATATTGTAGCATATTCTGTACATCAAAACAAACAACTTTTACTATGGGGCCAAAATCGAAATTAAAAAAAACCGCTGTTCCGTTCATTGTGTCCAATGTTGATGAACTTTTTGTATGGAACAGCTCATAATTTTTTCGCGATTTCAATGTTGGCCCCATAGTAAAAGTTGTTTGTTTTGATGTATATATGCCCTTAAAAGGATGATAACTGATTAGAACTAACCCTGTATACCAGCTGACCCGCGCCGCGCTCGCAGCACCACCTACCGGGTCAAATTGTGAATCTAAACCAACCAGAAAACCCTCAATCATATGCAAAAAATTTGAGCATTTATGCTCAAACACTAATACACAAATTCTTTTGTAGTCGGAGCCACAAGTACAACTATATGTTCTACGATCCTGAGATGCACTGGTGCAGAGTCTGTAATGTGTTCCCACAAACTGCCAAAGATTACCTCAACCACCTGCACTCCCCCGATCATCAGACGTAAGTTTTAAATCAGCACAACTTACACACTGCTTCCCATTAGAAAAAAAAATGAATCAAAATAGTTTTTTTTCGCTTTTGAATAATCTGCAGCTGTTACCATCATTGTAACTGATTATACATGGCTTTTACGTCAAAGTAAAGCAAATTGCTGACCATTTTGTTTCCGGCTTATACCATTTATGGTAAATAATTATGTTAATGCTTTACTCGCTATGCTTTGCTTCTAATTAAAATGTGTACCTACCATTTCTTTATCTTGTTATTGAATTACTCTTTATTTGTTTCTTCAAATATTTTTTTATTCTTTGCAATCTTATGAACCCTTATTTTCGTTTTATGCCATTTTCGTCACGAGAATGTTCGTCCCACATTAAAAAACTGCTTTCGTCCCGCTTTGTATGCCGTGTTCGGCCCAAAATATATTTTAATTTCTGTTTGCTGTATGACATAATTCTAATTCTCTCTCATCTCTCAATAAAAGAGACATGATCTCGGAAAGCGGGAACAAATATTGTGCTATTCTTTATTCCACCAGGCGTTGTGATATTGACCAACATATTATTATGAGCGGATGAAACTATACACAGTAAAGATATATATATATATATCATCATCAGCCCGGAGACGTCCACTGCTGAACGAAGGCCTCCCCCTTAGACCGCCACACTGTACGATAACCTGCCATTTGCATCCACCGGTTGCCCGCGACTTTTACAATGTCGTCGGTCCACCTAGTGTACCTAGTAGGCCTGCCTTCTTTTTTATATATATATACTTTGAATTCAGTAATATTTGTAAACGAATTTATATTGAAAAGATTTATTGCTGTTGCTCCGCTTGTTTGCTTGGCTCCGCACTGGGCGCTCCAGTGCAGTAGTGACAGGTTGAGTGTGAATGTTGCCAGGATGGCGGCGGAGCACGAGGAGGCTCCGTGGCACAAGCACCCCGGGGTCAACGAGGGCTTCCCTACCGTGCCCGACGCACCCACTAAGCGAACCCCCATCCGAGGTGGGAAGCTTTACATTACAACTTACAACGCTATTTTCTTGCATATCCTTCTTTATTAGTTTGCCATTAGCGGATCCAACTAGCTTCACTACGCTCGGCGTCGAACAGATAGTTATTTTTAGTTCAGCTCTAAGAGGCGTAAATTCATTTATATGCGGTCAAAACGTGTAACCAAAGTGGTAATCACAACATCTTAACGACACAGTTTCCAATGAAATTTTAAAAGTAAAGTAGAAAATGTTTATTGCAGAATCACAAAGTTGGGAACTATGCTAGGTAGACAAAATATTCATTGCTTAAGATAGATTTGTATTGTTTAATATTAGCGGGCCAGGCAGACGCTCTCCCCTGAATAAAAATATCCTGGTACCAGATCGCAGCGCCACCTACCGGGAGATTCTCAACTGAAGTTTAGTATCTAAACCATCCAGGAAACCATCCTGGGATCTAAACCAAGAATGCAAACAAAAAATAAACTCGGCCCAGCCGTTTGTGTATATAAAGATAATGCATAGGATAGAAGAAGCATTTTCTAAATCTTTAATTGGAATACATTATTTATGGTGTAATTTCGGCTCCGTATCAGGACTATCAGGGTAAATGACGATGTTTGCAGAACGTCGGCATGTTAAAACGTCTAACATGGTGACAACGTCTTGAGTGAAAAACGAGGTATAAAACGTCCAAAATATTTCCTGAGTAATATTTACTCAATAAAGTATTATTTATTTTATTTATTGCAATGGAAGCTGTGTTGCTACATAATTGCCACTAGTAATTCCTTACAACATTATAAGTATACTGCTTCCGTAAATTAATTTATGCCTTTTCGATTCTATTGACTACCCTAAACGCTAGCGTCTATTTTATGCTGGCTAATACAGTATTGCTACATAATCATTTGTACATTATATTGCTTATTCTGTGCCATCTATGTACAGGTTTTTTTTTGCGCTAGGAATGAAAGCGCGCAAAGCTGGCACTTCTAACCCTTGCTCCATTTTACCATACGCAGTGGGGAGAGAGGAGAGTGACCACTTCGCGTACCTTTCTTTCCCGAGTCCCCGTCTGCAGCTGCAATGCTTAAAGCCGCTGCAATATGGAAAACTTTAAAATAAATGTGTATTTTTCAAAAGGTATACATAGCAAGTCGTGATGTGTAAGTTCTGGTACATGGTAGTCCAATCGGTAAGAACCGCGGCTTATATTCGTCAGGTTGTGAGTCACGGACCCGAATCAATACAATAAACATTTATTCAAGACAAGGAACACACATTTTAAGGACATTTTAATAATTATACATGCTTATAAAAAGGGGTGTCCATAATTTTTGTCATGAACCCGGTCCCAACTCAAAGTGATGCTGGTTTATAACTAACCAGCGCTGGTATTCTGTTGGGACCGACAAGATACGTCACGTATAGAGTGCTATACATAAATCAGTAGTGGGAACTTCGGAATTTACCGTACAAAATATAAAACACATACAGGCTCAGTGCGGTAGAAAGCCCGAACCTTTGGAATGTAACCAATTCCTAACAGTGAAAAAAAAGCTTGTAAAGATACATTTTATTATAATCACGCAGGTCTCCAATTCTTCGTGCCCGCGGTGGCGTGGTACTGCAAGCTGTGCCACCAGTTCATCGGAGACTTGCACTGCGCTTCCGCTCATATTAAATCCATAGAGCATTGCAAAAGATACAGCGTAAGTATGATGGACATGATTTACTTGCTGTGCAGTGAAGGAAAATATCACACTACTATTCTTTCCCGCGCGCGCCGGACCGACCGCGACCGGAACACACTGCGCACATTTAATTGGTGCGAGCGAGACGGGCGTCTCGAGAAAATTCTTACGGTGTGCGGGACCTAGTACAAAATGTGTGCACGGAGCCTTCAGGCGCGACCGTCCGGTTTTTGTATCGCGTTTTTCTCGTAATGTGTGGCCGCTCTAAACCCGAACGAGACTCCATATTCCACTTTTAAAGGCCTTTGTCATTTCCCTTTTCGTTTACACGCAGGTGCCTAGTGGAACAAATTTCCCATACCTCCTTGTATGAACTAGGCCAAAATGTACATGTTTTTGCAAAGCCTCTCATACAACCAAACATGGTTATTTTGAGCAAAACCGCAAGCGTAAGGCCAGTAACAAAATATATTTGTCTGTCAGCTATTGCAGTCAGCCACCAACCAAGTGTTGCCACCTCTTTTTACAAACCTACATAACAAATGCAAGGAGGAGGAGACATTTTCTAACACGTCTCGGCAAGGCGCAATTACTAATTTGTGTTGTGGAAGAACAAAAGCATAGGAAATAGCAAGCGCAAGTACTGTGTTAGACAAAAAATAACGAAGCACGCAATAAAAAGGACGACGTAACTGATGTAAATGAAATAAGTTTATTTTTATTTTGGACCTTGCTTCATTCATTCTAAATCATCAGAACCACAGACTAGGTAGTATTATAGTATTCAGAACCATGTCTCGTCAACGCCATCTAACGCTTTTTATGAAGCTTTTTTCAACAGACTTCAAAAAAGGAGGTTCTCATATTGACTTTTTTTAAAGTTTTTGTTGAGTTGTTGAGTTTATGTATCGAGATTGCTCCGCCAATTATGAACTGATTTTGTTGTTTGGTAGGTCATACTTCAGAGGTGGTCCCATATCAATTTTATCGAAATCGGTTCAGTAGTTTGGTTTTTAAATCAAAATTACTAGAAAATATGAATATGTCATCCAGGTATTCGAAGTTGAAGTCGGTTGTGTTCTTTTTAAAAGCGTATTATTTAAATTGCCTGACTGAAAACTCCCCATTGCATTATCAACCGTTAGCTTGATTCATAACGATTCCATCGACATAAGTTTTATATGGAGGCTTTGGTTTCATACAAAAGTTTAGCGAAATAGACGATTTTCACGGTATTCTCCGAAGTCGCGGGAAATTGCGGGAGACGCCGTGCCACTTTTCGAAAACGCCAAAATGGTGCCATCTCTGCTGCAGAATTCACAATTCAATCGGAATGCTTTCCGTTCGGATCCACATTCTCCGTCTCTGTCATCCTGAATGTAGATGACTGGGACGGATAATTTGAATCCGAACGGAAACCTTTCCGATTGAGTTGTGAATACCCCTGCTGGAGAGGTTAATAATCCTACTGTAGTAATTGTGTACAGTTATGGCCAAGCCTTAACTAGAGAGTCGTTCGTTAGGTACACGTGCAAATGCACCCGCACTGGGAGACGGACTGGGTGGCGGAGCGGCAGCGCGCGTTCGAGCGCTCGCGCGTGCACAACTCGCTCGAGCCTGCGCCCGCGCCGCGCCGCAAGCAGCGCCTGCAGTACGTGGCGCACTCGCTCACCATCACCGAGGACGTGCACTGCAAGGTACTCCTGAACCCATATCGCACGTCACTGCATCATTAGTGTAGCATCGATTTGGGTGAACTGTTGAGATGTTACAATTGTTTTAAGTAAATAGAAAAAAGACTTCCACGGCAATGGACGAAGGCCTCCCTTAATAGGGGGGTTTTACCTTAATCCCCACGCTTGACAGGCGGCTTGGGGATCGCAGAATGCTCACCAACATTGGCCGAGAGAACGTGCCCGTCCTCCGATGGTTCTGGATACAGCTTTAGGACATACACTATTAATGATACTTACGCCCATCTAATACAAACTGTGTGTTAATCTAGCGTCCGCCCACAACGCCTTCCCTCGAGTTGGAAGACCAGCAGAAATGTTTGACCAAACGGAAGTCTCGCCGTCAGTCTGTCAGCAGTCGGTCCAATTCCGAAAGCTCTGGAAGCGGAAGTACTGGGGAGATAAAACGTAAAAGTGAGTACCTTATATGGCACTAGGAAAGTCCGCATTGGCTTTAGAATTAAAATCGCGACATCTAGCGTTGAATAATTGAATGTGCGGTGTGTTTGTTTGTTCGCAATTTTTGTCTTAAAAATAATAAATAAATGATATTGGTGGACGTTTCACACAGCGCCATCTAGCCCCAAACTAATCAAAGCTTGTACTATGGGAACGAGATAGCTGATACATTACTTTTATACTTCTTATTTATA
This sequence comes from Erannis defoliaria, assembly GCA_905404285.2. NCBI lineage: Eukaryota > Metazoa > Arthropoda > Insecta > Lepidoptera > Geometridae > Erannis > Erannis defoliaria. Next base: position 19,441,771 of record FR990072.1, on the reverse strand, counting down.
GCATTTCTTATAAAACTTTTCCGTTTCCCGCTAGATGGCGGAATAGTGGACGGAATTTACCATCCTCCCGCTAGCCCTACACATTATCACGCGTATAGAAAAATCGTTTTATAGCAGTTCTGTTCCTTTCTCAGTGACCCAAACTGACATGAAAGTTAATTCTGTTGTGCTTACCATTTTTAAGGTTTAACATACCTAAAAAAATGCCTTATAAGGTAATTCCGTTGTCCGTCTGTCAGTTTATTTAAAACTAAGCTTTGATAGTTTTAATATAACCTTCATTATTTACCATAAATACATATATATTTATATACATTATATTATTATATATATACGTTTTTTTTTACTTGTTCATTTATTTTTTATTTTATTATTTCCTTTTTTTATTTACCTCTTTTATTTTCCTTATAATTTTATTTTAAAAAATTGTTGTTACATGCTGGATTTGATTCACATCACACATCAACAGTCGAATTTGATTGCTTTCAAATTAATTTAATACATAGTACACTTGCAGCGCTAAAACAAAAGTTTGTACTGTTTGTCAAATTTGAGTAAATACCGATTTTTATCGAATTTACTGATTTAAATGTTAAATTTATCAATCGTTAAGAACGGTACTCGCGCTGCAGAATCGACGCTAATATCTGTTTTCGTAATTTGGCCTTTCCGTCACACTTAAAATCCGGCCAATATATTTATGCCTGAACGATGAAACTAATATTCCCTACGAGATTATATCAGGCTAGTTCAGAACCTGCGATCGTGGCGCCATTTCTCAAATCTGCATGCCTGAAACATTGTTACAGGTAGAAAATTAATAAGTATAGACTTGACTGATAACAAGAAGAGTTTGGATGCGCCCGCGCCGAGCACCAGTATACTGACCGATGATGATAGAAAAGTATTGGAAAATATAAGAGACAGGTAACATTATTATTATCTTATCCTACTATACAAAGTGTAACAAAAGATTCAACAATACTGAAGGGTATATGTAGTATGTACTCATCGTTATAAACAACTTTTACTATAGGACCAACCCTGATATCGCGAAATAAAACAGCTGTTCCATACATTTTGTCCAAGGTCAATGAACCTTTTGTATGAATCTGAATGTTTTTTTTTTAATAAAACAAGTATATTTCAAATACAAGTGTATTTATATTGGTGTGCAATAAAGATATATTGTATTGTATTTCTACACCATACAACCAAATCCGTTTAGCTGTTTTAAAGCTATGCGGGAGGGGGGGTTCATTTCATAGGAACCCATTCAGAAAATCAATCAATTTATTGTCCAGAAACTTAAATAACACATATTTTAATCCGTTTTTTTTTTTTCAAATAACTTGGTAATCTCTTGAACATGTTGGCGATACGTTAGCTGGTGTACTAGATAACCCTGTGATACAGCTGCCACAAAACAAAAAATAACTGATTTAAATTTTTCTAGAATGAAAAAGAAGGACAAGATATCGAGAAGCATAAGCATCAGAGATATGCAGCAAAAAATTATGTAAGTGCCCACTGCCACTGTCTTTTTGGCTTTAGTGCGAGAATCCGTGTAACAATGTTGTAATTGTAAGCGGAGTTTATTGTGAGACTCGGGATGATCGTCCGAGATCCTCTAATATTACTTTAAGGCCGGCCGCGCATTACACTAACGTGGAATCTTAAGCCGTTGCTACGCTCGGCCAATGAGTTTGGTGTACATGTGTTATCAGGAAGAGCGAGAGCCACGGGCGGTCGAGCGAGCGGCGCGCGCGCAGCCGCAGCCGCAGCCGCAGCCGCGACAGGTCCCGCCGCAGGAAGAGCCGCGAGGGGAGATCCGTCAGTCGCGACCGAACTTCCTCCAGCCGAGATCGGAGAAGTAGGCCTTTTACTTGGCTTATACTTTGCTAGTCAAACATACGGGCTGAGGCGTGCTAGCCTCCGCCGCCATAGACCGTGATCTTAGGCCCCGACTCTTTCTTTTACGTCGGAATTAAATGCAAAATTGCTGCAACAGTCTCCTTCTTGTGTCGCTTCTTGTCATATTTGTCTGTTGTTCTATGGTCGGTCGCCTCTTATAGGTATACGAGAGGTATAGCTTATAGCTATAAGACGCAACTAGGTTAAGCCGTTTTAGTTTGTGTGCCTTAAGGACACTTCAATATTTTTTATAAAATTAGACAGATTATCACAGAATACTGTATTTTGTAGGTGGCAGCCGAGATAGGAGGGGCGGCAGTCGGGAACGAAGGGGCGGCAGTAAGGAACGAAGAGGTGGCAGTAGGGAACGCAGAGGCGGCAGTAGGGAACGCAGGGGCGGCAGTAAGGAACGAAGGGGCGGCAGCAGGGAACGCAGAGGCGGCAGTAAGGAACGAAGAGGCGGCAGTAGAGAACGAAGAGGCGGCAGCAGGGAACGAAGAGGTGGCAGTAGGGAACGCAGAGGCGGCAATCGCGGCTCACAGAACGATAATCAAGTGAGTGTACCTACATAACACAATAACAGATTCAGTCACTGGCGCCTTTGCCCGTGACTGCCTTATAGCTCAGATGGCAGTGTGTCTGCGTTCAGATCTGTAGGGCGTGGGTTCGATACCCTGACCACCCTGAACAAGCATTTTTGTGATTAACATAGAGGTTTGTTGTGTGCCTGGGTGTTGTATGTATTACAAATAAATATTTACAACAAACAAAAAAATATTATATAGTACGTGTTTATTTTATATTTTATTAGCTATCTGGTTCCCATTGTACTGTACACGCTTTGCTTAGTTTGGAGCTAGATGGCGCTGCGTGAAATGTGCACCAATATTTATTTCTTTAACCTGGGCAGATACAGTTCTGTACACCTCGTCTATCTGAACTACAATCTGTAATGTTTTGGATGTATCTTTAAATTGCTCGTTTAAAATAAAGAAATAGAATTTAATCGCAACTTGAAGTACTATTTTCACTGAATCAGATGGTACGGGTGAAAGATATGCCATTAACTTTATCCATATCAAAGACTTCGTATTCAATAGACATCAAAGATAATATTATACAATATATATAACTATATTAGATAAATGAAATTACTGTCAATAGACATCTTGCACGAGGTAAACATTTCCAGTCAACACTTTTGTGTAAAACTTGTTGTGCCCAACAAAGCTAGTGTAAAAGTTTTGAAAAGAAAAAAACGCCTAATAAAAGCAAGTAAGTAAGTAAGTTAGGCGTATAGGCTGCGTGGCCAGCCCTAGTGTCAGAGTTAATGTGTCTCCCGAAGGCCTCTAACATGGCTCAAGGTTGTTATAGAAACTAGAACAAACAACGCCTAATAAAAACTATTATTTTTAGTTTTTTTTTGGCCTAGTTCACCTATCCCTACCAAGGTATCCCTACCGGTAGGGATAGGTGGTAAACAAACCCACTTAGATATATCGGTAGCGATAGTGTCTTAACTACTCGAATCTAGTTATCTGAGGCTCTCCGAAAATTACCTAACACGTAACTAAACGATTGAATAATGTTATGTAAAACTGGGCCAGTAGTATCCGCCGTAAATGGTAACTACAGTATTACGTATTTTTGCCAAAATTATATTCTAAAATCTGATCGACTTGATAAAAAAAAAAGCAATGGAGCGACGAGAGGAGCGAAACATTCGCCTGGTGGTAAGCATCACGCCTGCCCATAAATGTAGCAGTGCGAGAATTGTGAACTTGCGAACAAAATCCTGCGCCGCACTGCACTGCGCTAGTCGGCGTCTAGCGCAGTGCAGTGCAGTGAGATATTAGATTACGTTGAGATAAATCTCTTCATGTCCAGTAATTTCCCTGGTAACATTGCCCTTCAATCCGAAACGCAGTAATGCTTGCACACGGCATTGCCGGTTGAATAACTGGCAACGGGTGATCTCCCAGGCGGACTCTGCAATAGAGTCCTACAATACAAAATTAAAGTTTGAACAGGTTACTTTAACTTTCAATGCATAACACAAATCTATGTTCTCTCAGCCACCGGCTCCTCTGTCGGTGCCGCCGCCGCTGGGTCTGCCCGCCCTGCCGATGCCGACGGCGGCAATGCCACCAGTGCCCGCGGGAATGCCGCCCCTCATCCTTCCTCCGCACCAGTAAGTACAGTAAAAAGCCTCTGACGCATAGATATCATATTTTATAAATTGCCCAATTTTATGTATGAAAGCTTTGCTTGGAATTTATGTAATGACTTGCTATACATTACATTACAATATGAATTAAATAATATTATTAATATTCTATGAGGCAATAAAAATAATCTGTTTTAATACTTATTACTGACTTGAAGCTGGGTATGTCCTAAAACTGCACCCAGTACCAACGGAGGACGGGCAGCAGCGTCCTCTCGGTTAACGGTGGTGAGCGTTCAGCCTCCCCCTTAATAGGCAACCCCTGCCTATTAAGGGGGAGGCCTTCGTCCAGCTGTGGACGTGTCGCGGCTGGCGAGTGACGTGGAGACGTGTCGCCAGGCCGCTGCTCCCGCCGGGCGCCATGCCGGACGTGCCCAAGGAGTTCCAGGAGGCGCTGGAGCTGCTGTTCCCCACGGACCCCGCCAAGTGCACGGAGATGCTCAACGCCATGCAGCAGCAGCACAAGCCGGGCATCCTCGGCCCGCCGCCCCCGCTCCCCGCCTTCCCCTTCGGCTTCCCGCCGCCCATGTTCCCCTTCGACTACGCCGCGCACGGCGCGCTGCTCGGCCCCGCCCTCCCCGCGCCCCGGCCGGCCAGGAGGCCGCGGCACGTGCCCCCGCGCGGCAGCCTGCCCCCGCGCAGCAGCCTGCCCCCCCGCAGCGGCCTGCCCCCCCGCAGCAGCCTGCCCCCCCGCAGCGGCCTGCCCCCCCGCAGGCCCGCGGTCACCGCGAGCCAAGCTTCCATAGAGGACGGGGAGATAACGGACGACAGAGACGAGCTCGTCATGTTGGGGATCGATTCGGGCGATGTCGGCGCCGGGCCCTAGTACTGTACAGTGTACGTGGCTGCGGCGGCATCGGATGTCGTGGACGTGATTCTCGACTCCTTGTTTCCGGGTACAGAAGCGTGCACTGGTAGAGGCATGGCTGGTAGTGGTATAAGTAGGGCTAAGGATGCTTATTAGCAAGGGTGGATCCAGCTTTTAAGTCATGGGGGGGGGGGGGGGGGGGGGCTACAAACGAGGTCGAGTCGAGGTCTAGTTAGCAGTCTTCCTCCAATTCCTGTACAACTGGAAAAGCTATCAGTAGTCGATCTAGTCCCAGCCCAGGGGAGGACGGGTTATGGGGGTCCCCATGATTGGGGGGACCGGGGGGAGGGGTCCCCCTGGATCCGCCCTTGCTTATTAGCAGTAAGAATAATAAACCTACTCCAAACATCAATATTATATGATGCCGAATCAACGCAAGGCGCCAGAATCGCAACTATTATTTTTAAATGTTTTTAATTATTATTTTTGATGGGCTACGTGTTTGACCCAAGCTCACCTGGTTCTAAGTAACGGGTAAACATATCTAGCCTGGAATGGGAACAGACTCTCAAGTTAAATCGAAACGCGACGTCACAATAAATCTCGGTAATTATTCCGTAAATAATCATAGAACTGAAAGTTTTGTTCGTGTTAATAATTATTATAAATAGATAATTATTAAGTATACTTGTCTTACTGTTTTACGGCCTTACCTAAAATAATCTCGATTCTCTTAGTTACTGCTTAAACTTCTCTGGCCTTTTCTAGCACGTGCAACTACACGTCAGAGAAAAGATGGCAGAGCATCTTAAGCAGTGACTAACGGTTGAAAAGTTTTTTTAAGTAAGGCCGTTAATGTTTTACTGTGGTTTACTGTTTTTTAACAGAGTGCTTGCGACTGCAAATGTGTGCCTTTCTTAATTGGTTGTAAATATTTATTATGATAAGCGTTAAATGTGCATAGGGACAGATTTTTAATCATACATTATTAACAATACTTTAAAATCAGTCTAATGCGAGTAGGAGTCGCGCTTGGGGGTGTACTATGACCCCTTAAAATCATGTTTTTTTCCCTCTTAGTTATTGGCATCGCACTTTGTGCATTCTGCTAGTATCAAGTTTAGGAATTTTCAAGTTAATTTATTATCATCAAGTCAAATATGTCATGAAATCATAGTTAGTCACACGAAATTTGTCATAGTCGAGTCCAAGTCATGCCCTAGTAAAGTTGTAGCGACTTTACTATGAGCTTTTACGGAGTTTTCAAAACAACACGAAAAGGCTCGTTTCACCACATTATATCACTTGGCCACACTCGTGCATGTAATTCTAAACTCCATACCAATAAAACACCACCATTTTTGATCATTAATTCGCGAAAAAACACTAGAAGAGAAAATAATAGAATGCAGCGACATGATTTTTCCGTGTTTCCGCCAAAATTTTCTCGGACCGAATGGTGGCGGCGCTATAAAACACATAGTCGTACAGCGTCGGCGGCTGAACCATATAATCATGGTTTTAAGATGTCATCGTACGGCTCCTGAGAATACCATACATTTGAATCGTGTTTGTTGTTTAAATGTTGAGTTAAGTATCATTGGGGGGCTCGACTAGCACTTGGCTTTTTATTCATTGTTGTACGCATCGATTTAAGAAACGCAGGATCGCACGTCATTATTGAAATGCGAAGATAGTGGCACATTTTACCTACTCAAACATATAACGACACTAGCATAGCATATTCGTATAGGCTGAGTGGCCAGCCCTAGTGTCAGAGTTAATGTGCCGCCCGAAGGCCTCTGACATGGCTGACGGCTGTTATAGAAACTAGAACAAACAACCGGGACCAACAATTTAACGTGTCATCCGATCCACGGTAACGCTCAGAAATAAATGCCACTCGCGGTCATCCATCCGAAGACTGACCGGACCGTCCGTTGCTTAACATCGGTGATCGTTTAGAATCACCTAGACAAGCTAGGCCGCGAGCGCTACGCACAATACAATAACTATGTATTAAAATGATAACTCGGATCTCTAGCACGACACATGTGAATGGTTCGGAAGACGCAATATTACTTACTAATAGGCGTGTGGCCTAATGTTTAATTTATGACAAATATCAGGCTTAGTGATGTATATAACTAAATACATTACACATACTGAAAAAATAAATTGTATTGGCTGATAAATCTCTGAGATATGAGCGTTTAAAGTTTTAGGTGGGGATAGAGAGGGGATGCTCTATCCCTTTCTCGCAAAGCACGTGTTAGTATAGCATTTGTATGCCGCGCCTGAGGCTTGACGTCATAGCTCAGTATAGCGCGCTCTCTATCTAGCTTGAAATTAAAATTCTTAGAACGTATTTATCTTTGAATTATTTTAAATTTTGTTTTCGTTGATAGGCTCTATTGGTGATCAGCTTTTTCATGAGGTAATAAAAAAATTGTAGTCATCATGCCTATTCCAAAACTAAGCATTCTACCATACATCGGTCTCGCATCCAATCTGCATCCACTTGAAGCGTTCACGCATACAAAAAACATTTTTATGGTGTCCCTACACCAGTCAACTTTTTTGTGAGTCAATAAAAAAAACACATGCATATTCCCTATTGTAAGCTTGTACTTGTTTATAAAACAGGGCCATGAACGTCGCCGAATTGTATGCAAACTGGTGCAGCGGAGAGTTGTAGGTTGTAGGTGTGCCGCGGTCGAGCGGCTGCTGCGAAATCTGTTTCTATGTATTCATGTTTGCACGAAATATCAATAGCAAAAACGTTACAAACACGTTTCTGGTGTGGATAATAGGCTAGATGACTGTTTTTTTTATTGTCCTATTAAAATGTGGCCCATAAATATAGCTGATTAATGAAAACAAAATGAAAATCTGATCAAAAATAAGCAACTTATACGCATTTTAATATCACGCTAGACAGAGAGGCGAAACAGCAGATCGTGACGTCACATCTCTGTACGCCGTATAAATTCTATTCTGACAAGTAAGGCGTGACGTCATTTTTTGTTTTGTGGGAAAAGGACAGAGTTGTCTCTAACAAAAACTTTAAACGCTCATATATCAGAACATTATTAACCGATTTAAATATATTTTTCAATAAACATACTCTATTTACTTAAATTCTTCATCAAAGCTATTGGTTTCAACGATATAAACATCAGTCATCTAGCCTATTGTTGACTTTCGAATATAGTTTTTGTTCTTTAGTTAATCTGCCGTCTATGACCCGCATGTCCCGAGGTTATTCAATTAGTTATAAAGAGAACTTTGTATATACGAGTAACTTCGATCTTAGTATAGTATATTATAAGGAATTATGATACCTACCTGCAAGATAAACAATTTTATTGCGTTTGAATTTTTTTTCAACTGTAATAATTATCTAGTTAATAAAGCGTTTGTTATAACATTTCTTTGTATTTTGTCTCATAAAGTTCTACTATCTTATTTTTGAGGTCATTAATGGGGATCCACACTGCATTTTTTCCGCTGGGTGGCGCATCGTCGCTGCGGACATAGTCAACTGTCAATTTCATACTTTTTGGTTTTTTTGCAGAGAACTTTTTAAAGTCTCAGATTACCAGGGAGTATCTGCATTATACTGGACCCGGACCGGAGGACGGGCAGCAGCGTCCTCTCAGTTAACGGTGGTAACCATTCTGCGATCCCCAAGCCGCCTGCCAAGCGTGGGGATTATGGCAACATCTCCCTTTAAGGGAGATGCCTTCATCCAGCAGTGGACGTCTTCCGGCTGTTGATGTGTGTGTGTTCTGCATTATATTGGTTCAGCAATCGTTTGCCTTGCTAATTAAAGCACAGACCAACATAAAATGTAAAAAACTATCTAACCTACAATCTTGGAGGAAGGATTTACCTTAACATTTCGCTGCCTACAATAGTTATTTAAGATACTAGTGCGGTAAGTTGTTTTTTTACAAACGAGTAGACGAATTTAGAGGAGTTTGTAAAAAATCAATTCCACACGTGTGCCATACAATGTTTTTCAACACATTGTGAAAACAGTATAATAAGTAATGAAACAAGCTTTACAATTTTGTTTATAAAAATATCAGTAATTAAAGTCACAACAAAGAAACTGGCAGAATGCAAATAGATAGAATAAAAAGTCGCAACAATCTGTGACGTTTCTAATATGAAAATGGCGTGAATTTGCAAATAGCGCCACGTGCGCGTGGTGTAAATTGAAACTAGTCTTTCGTCTAATTTTCTCTTTACTATTAAAGTGAGACAAAGGTAAAAGCGCTTCCAATGAGGTTCGATTATTCAGCTTATTTATTCTCGTAATGTAAAACTCTTTGATCGAGTTCTTATGTTATTATGCAAATAAAAAACCCGTAAAGTTAACGCACGGCGTTATACAACGGAACTTGCGATAAAATAGGTACCTATGTAGTACCTATTTTACCGCACGCGTGTAACGCGCAAATGTGTTGATTATCTATTTTCAGGCCGTCTACAGCGGTACAGATTCTTAAAACAAGGCACAGTACCCAGTCTTTTTCCTTGGACTAGATTATCGACAAAGCCCTCATTGAGTGCAGATAGATATTATAAGCTACGATTACCAAGAAAATTTGATTTTGCCACACCCGGACTGCCGCTGCAAAAATTTTGTCTGTGGTTAGGGGGTCCCCCGCACTTGTTGCGCGCCACTTTCTCACTCGCGCATTCCACTGATAAAGGGTAAGGATTTCTCGCTACTATATTCAGTTATATTAACCATTCAAAAATGTTGAAATGCGCGAGAAAGATATCGGTGCGCAGCATTTAGCTTGTTCTTTGCTGGCAACCCGAAAACCCAGAGAAAACCCAAACAGAAAAGTTTATAACATTAATAATAAGGTCTTCTTTAGTAAAGAATACGTCATGAAAAGAATAACATAATCTATGGAAAAAGAAGTTTATTTTTTGTGGCAAAAATTGACATTCAAAAACCAAAAACTTCTAACAAAATCAATTAAGTGTGTGAAAATGTAAAAATTCTTTTAAAATAATGTAAAAAATATAAAAACAAAAAATCCCAAACTCAGTAAGTAACCTAATTACGAAGAAAACCATTCATAATGATTGTGTAGTCCACAGAAAAGCTAAAGCACTACTTAGGTATGCTTAGTCTGATAAGGTAAGTAGTAATTATATTAATATGTATTTTATTGTATTAGTAAAGGCACTTATAAATGGTAAAATACCATAAAAAATATTATAATTACCTACCCAGGGGCCGTACCATGAACGCTTATTGCGGGACCGTATAGGCTCAGCTGCCGACGCTGCGCGTCCGCGAACTACAATGCGGGACGATTAAATTCAGTCTGGCAGCGTCGAAAGCTGAGCCTATTCGGTCCCGCAATTAGCAGTTCACGGTACGGCCCCAGGTCACAGAATACATAATAGTACCTAAGTACTACGTACTCAGCCCTTGACAATCATATAAAACACTACACACATATTACACAAATAAAATTATTATTCTATGATATTGGTCGCACAGAAAACCAAAAGCCCTACTTCTTAGGTTAATTTCTCTCTTCAGTGGTCGATCAACGTAACAAGCAGTATCACGGTCCACTGCTGGGGACTACGGCACAACTTGTTAAAACGTTTCACTGTCCACCATGGTTGACAACGGGAACATTGGAAAAAGTTGTACTTCTGTCCAACATAGTGGACAGAAGCACATCTTTTTCAAAAATGTGTCACTGTCCACCAGTGGTGGGCAAGCGGGTGGGACAACGGGAACAACACACATTAAGTCCAATAGAGCACCATACTGCGACGCCTATTTGGAGAGACAAGTTTAGTTTGTAAATCTTTTTTGATTAAGGTATGTAGATAGAAAGGAATGTAGTTAACACTGAAGAGAGAGGAGTGGGGCCTCCGTTTTCTGTGGTAGTTAACACTGGGAACTTTGACAGAACTCCTTCACAAAAATAGGCATATAAAATGATTATATCTTATAAGTTCAAAAGGTGATGTGACTGCGTATTAGGTAGGTACATACATAAGTACAAGAAATTGGTTTCTGTTTCAGATATTAAATTCAACAAGTTAACAGTCGGAGCCGCCCATCACGTCCTTTAACGAAACTTGCACAAACGTTTAAAGATTCGTTTGTTCGGCGTAAAATAGATACCTACCTAGATATTTCTTAACATTACTAAAGCGAACCAGATCCTTGAGCTTATGGACCCGAAATGCTCCTGCTCGGCTTGCAGCTCGTTTGCTTGCCTCTCTAAACAACACCCGCTATGTATCTACGGTGACCGCAAAGCAGATAAAACCTTGTTATTTTTCAACAAGATAGATAAAAACGTCAACACGTTTTCATTTGATGACTATAAACTGGAACAAAAGGTAAGTAAAGAACACAAAGATGAAATAGACTTGTCCATTGATCAAGATTCTGACAAGTTAACGGAGACAACTTCTGTAGCGTTTTGGGAAGATAATTCAAAAGATAAACAAGACAATCTTCTTTATGTGACAAGATCACATAATTGTAATATACTCAGACCGTCCGCAGCTAAACTGAGTGCGCAAATAATGAACGTCCCACTTAAAGATTTGGAAATTTCTTTGCGTCGGCACGATCCGGTTCCTCAAACAAACATTTCCAAACTGACCTCATTCGATATTTTCGAAAAATTAAAAGAAGTTTTCAAAGCATGCAGTTGCAAAGTATGCGAATGCATCGTTGGAAAGTCCCAGAAAAATGAAATGTGCAAATGTAAGCCTTGTGAATGTGACGATTGCAAAAACTTTAGTAAAAAGATCGCGAATAACTTCACATCCCTGGATGTTACTCAAGTAGGGTCAGACTGTATAACGGTTAAGAGAAGTTTGTGTAAACAATATGCAAAGCAAGAATTTAAACAAGAGTGCAATTGCAAGCCATGCGAATGCGCTGAGTGCGCTAGAACCGTGTCTACGCCGTGTTCGTGTAAGCAATGCCCGTGTGTTGAGTGTAAAGCACGATACCCTAATAACAAGTATCAAAAATTGGTTGTTGCATCCGTCGAGAGCGACAATCAAAGCCATCAAGATTGCATGTGCAACCCCTGTCACTGCGCTGATTGCGGTCACCGCTACGGTTTGTCCTCAAACTTGCGCCACGAAATATCTACGGAAACAAACAGACCAGAGGGATGCCACTGCGAAGCTTGTCTCAACGAGGCCTGCTTACCTGATGGCGTCAACACTTGTAGCTGTGAGAGACGTCAGAGAATCATGAGGAAACCTGTGCAAAGAGATACTGATTACGATATTCACAGATCTATCATAACTCGGCAAAATCCTTGTAGACAAGATCTGATAGCAATGTTTGCTGCTATATCGAAAATATATCCGCACTATCATCTCCAAGAAAAAAAAATTAAATGTGACCGGTGTGAATGCCTGTATTGCAATTACAAAGATGATTCTGCCAACGCTGTCAAAACATCAAATTCTTTGGTCTCCGATAATAACAATCGTAGCACGTATGATGCTGCCAAATACAAATCGCCACCAATTAATCGTGAATTTGTCCTTAAAAAGTCTGCTTTGAAGACAACAAAAGCGACAGAATGCCCCAAGAATCTCGAAAGACCTTCAGAAATTAAAGCAATTAGTAAATTTTCTTCTAATAATACGAGCAGATGCGATCCGGGGGAATGTATCGATTTTGATAACATGTTGACCACCTGTACGGGGGATGTCTGCGATTGTAGACATTGCAAATGCGAACGATGCGTTTCTAAGGACGAGATTATCTATCCTATTAAGAAAGGTGCGAAATTGACACCAGCTATTTTCGAAAAAAGGTTAAATAGATCGTTCATTACATTTTTCGAAGATGAAGACCATAATGATTATAGAACACCATCGAATAAGATGTGTCTCTCACCATTAGGAGTACATAGAGTAACGATTTTGCCAAATGATGATCTAGATAGTGAATGTCATGCATATTTTGACGAAAATAGCCGAGAGAATGAGCTACAGCGCATTAAGAAAGTAAATAAAACATTTAAAAAAGATCATCGAGTAGAACATATCACAAATTCCTCAAATACACAAGTTTGCAATAGAAATAGAGCTGTAGAATTTCAAACAACCAATTTTCAAATGGGTGCTGACCAGCAGGTATCTAATTACATGGACAGTGGAATCAAACCGGTATCTTACAATAAATACAAAATTGAAACATGTAACACCTCCGATTATGACGATGATTTAATTCAATTTCCCAAGAAAACAACTACTACTTATTTAAACAATATTTGTTGTTTGGATAAATTTACCGACATTAAACACAAAAAAATAAAAATTCTATCAAAGAACAACTCAGTTAATGAAAACGTTTCTTTGAACTTGCACAATGGCTATGCAAAAGTTTTTGACATTAACAATATATCATCCAGTTCTGTCAAAGATAGTGAAATAAACCCAAAGAAAGTAAGACACGACGAATACTTCATTGGAAAGGACAATGAACCGTCAGTCAATGATTCTAGTCAGTGCATAATCAAAAGAAGAAATAATTCAAGTGATAGACTCATGGCAAAAAATTATCCATGCGAAAAAGTCGATCAAACTCAATCAGTAAATCAAAATAAAATAAAAATTTCAAGAACGATAGAAAGTAACGCCGAAAATTGTAAGCGGTCTGTTCATTATTCGAAAAGCATCGAAATCTCTCAAGAAAATCTCAAAAGAATAGATCCAAAAGACCCTATAAATATAGCAAATTCAACCACAAGATTTAATGTCTATCTTGATGAAGATTATAAGAGAGTTCAAAAAACGATAAAAGATGCCAGAGCATTCTCAGTGCACTTAATGAAATTGTTAGAGAAATATGAAAAGGCGAACAGAGAGTTTCAAAGCGTTTATCGTAAACTGGTTCATTCTAATAAAACGTATATGGTTAGCAATTCACGAAATATTTCACGAGCTACAAATAAAACATTGATTAAAGATGATTGTAGTGAAAATTAATCTTGTCTTCGTACTCCGAGATTTATACTGACCATGTAGTTAGCTCTGCTACGAACCTAGTCGCACACAGTATTTAAAGCTGTTAAAAAAGAATGAACAAAAGAATTTGTCTGTTCATTCCTTCCAACAGTCTAGTCAAGCCTTCATTCTGTGCTGTGCACGCGCGGCATTCGCACGCAGTCTAAGTGAGAAACGTTCCACATGCGTTCCACTTCCTTTTTGAATAATGCCTAAACGCAAGCGTGAAGAATCCAAGGAAGACAAATGGGAAAGAAAGTTGAAAAAATACGAAGAAAAACTGAAAAACAAGAGACGCAATCGGATAGTTTATTCAAGTGACGATGAAAATGATGTAACCCCCCAAGGTTCGTTTCTAAATTATACCTTTCAATGTATTTTCATGCTTCGAGCTAATACGTGAGATTAGCCAAAAGCAATATTTTCCTAGCTCAGAGTTAATACGCGAGATTAACCAGTAGCAAAAAACGCACGATCCGTGCAATGTTCATCTACCCACATTTTTGTGCAAAATACAAAAAGTATTGTAATACGATGTTATTTAGAACTAATACGTGATATTAGTCAATAACTTTTGCTCCGAGTCAATACGTGAGATTGACCAGTAGCCAAAAAATACGCATGACTAGCGACTTTCCTTCATAGTTGGCACAAAATAGTTCTATAGAAACTTTTTATGTTTCCAGAACATCTGGAGCTGGAAGAAATTCCAATACTAGAAGACACTTATGCCGATGGTGCGTCTGACTATCTAGCTGAGCAGCATAACCTGCCGGCGGTGCCGCCGGCTGAACCCGACGTCATTACAACGTCGGATGAAATTAAGGAGTCGGAAAATCTAGATGCTGAAATATTAGAAGCTCTCGGAGATTGTGAAATAGAAAAGGACGAATGGGGTGAAAACATTCACCTCGAAATCGCACAACGATTTTCACATATTTTAATCAATGGATTAAAAAAGGAACAAAAACAAGAACTATACAAGAAGTATCTTGTTCCTAAGAATTCTCCTTTCGCTAAAGCACCGGCTTTAAATCCTGAAGTCAGGGCCATGTTGTCAGAGACATGTAAGAACCGAGATAAACGTTTCTTAGACAAACAAGAGCAAATTGGAAGAGCTCTTTCAGCACTTGAAAACGCTATGACGTCACTACTAAAAAAAGATTTTAAGGTACCCGACATTGTACGTATCTTGAATGATACCGGAAAATTGCTAGCAGACTCTCATTACAGTGAGACAGAATCAAGACGATTTTTAATCATTCCTTTCGTGGATAGGTCATTAATTGAATCGTTCAAAGGCCGTAAACGAGACAGTTTTCTTTTTGGCGAAAAACTCGATGATTTGGTAAAAGCATCGAGGGGCATAAGGAAAACGAGCCAACAAATAGCGACACCGTCAGCCCCCTCATCAATGGGTCCGGGAAACTGGAAAAGCCCATCGGATCGCGGTCGTCAGCAGCGCAGCGGGCAGCACATGACTCGCCCCGGTGGGCAGCGGACATTCTCAGCGCGCGGTCGAGCGGCCCCGCTCCCCGCGCAGCAGCCGCAGCGCTGGACGAACCAGCCGCCGCCGCCTGTGAGACGCCCGCCGCCGCTGCAAGCGTCGCGCCCGCGCCATCGCCCTCAACAATAGACGAGCAGGTACCTTACGCTGGATGTCTACAATATTATTTCGATGCTTGGAAATCAATTACGAATGACGAATTTACACTTAGTGCGGTGTTAGGATACTCGATTCCGTTTCATACCACACCGAGCCAACGACCCGAAGACTACCCTAGGAAGTCTTTTTCAGTAACTGAATCGATCGCCGTCGAAAGCGAACTTGCGCATTTATTAAAAATAAATGCGATTAGAAAATGCAGTCCGGAGTCTGGCCAATTTATATCAGATATTTTTCATGTTTCGAAAAGTGACGGTGGAGTTAGATTTATCTTGAACCTTAAAAAGTTAAATAAATTCGTTACAATAGAACACTTTAAAATGGAAGATATCAGAACGGCGACTCGACTTTTGACAAAAAATTGTTATATGACTAAGATTGATTTGAAGGACGCATATTTCGCTGTGCCAATTCATATAGCACATAGAAAGTATTTGCGTTTTTATTTTAAAAATGTTCTTTATGAGTTCACTGCACTACCTTTTGGTCTATGTTCCGCGCCTTATATTTTCACAAAGATATTACAACCGGTCGTTTCACATTTAAAATCTCGTGGTTTTACATCTGTAAGGTACTTAGATGATGTACTCTGTTTAGGAAATAACAAAGTAAACTGTTTGGAAAATGCTAATCAGACCATAAAATGCTTAACCAGGTTAGGTTTTGTCATTAATTACAAAAAATCATGTCTAGAACCGAGTACGTCTTGCACTTTTTTAGGTTTTGTCCTAAATTCGGAGAAAATGATTTTACAGCTACCTGATGCAAAGAAAAATAGTATTTTGCAGAGCACTCAAATTCTTCTAAACATTAATAATATTCAGATTAGGGAATTTGCGCGTTATCTTGGTATTCTCACCGCAGCTTGCCCTGCGGTTAAATATGGATGGCTGCACACGAAATTGTTAGAACGAGTTAAATATTTGGCACTACTGAACAGCAGTGATAATTATGATAAAAACATGGCAATTCCATCTAGTTTACACGATGATTTTTTTTGGTGGGAAAAAACAATTTTAAAGGCTGAAAATTCAATTAACGAAAAGAAATACGTTCAAGAAATTTTCAGTGACGCATCCTCGACTGGATGGGGTGCTGCTTCATGCGGTGAAAGAACTGGTGGCCAATGGAGTCCCGACGAGCGTTGTCATCATATAAACTATTTAGAATTGCTAGCGGTCTATTTTGGTTTAAAATCATTCGCTGATGATAAGAGAAATTGCGATATACTGTTACGTATTGATAACACTACAGCTATATCGTACGTTAATAGGATGGGCGGTATACAATTTCCACATTTGCACTCTGTAGCAAGCATGATTTGGAATTGGTGCGAAGAACGTAATATCTTTGTGTATGCATCGTATATTAAGTCCAAACTTAATGTCGTAGCGGACAGCGAGTCCCGAAAATTAAATGTTGATACTGAATGGGAATTAAGTAGTGATGCGTTTGCAAAAATAGTAAACCACGTGGGTCAACCCGACATAGATCTTTTTGCGACGCGACTCAATGCAAAATGCACGAAGTACATATCGTGGAAAAGAGATCCTTATGCTTTTGAGATTGACGCGTTTACTATAGAATGGACACCCTTTTTTTTCTATGCCTTCCCTCCATTTGCCTTAATTTTAAAAACTTTAAAGAAAATTATCGCTGATGGTGCAACTGGAATAGTCGTAGTCCCTCATTGGACATCTCAGGCCTGGTATCCTCTTTTTAGATCCCTTTGCATTACCGAAGTTATGTTTTTACCACCAAGTAAATACCTTTTATCTTCACCTTTCAGATTAACACATCCCCTACACTCCCATCTTACCCTGGCAGTGAGTGTGTTATCCGGGAAGGATTCAAAAGAAAGGGCGTCCCCGATTCAGCCTTGGACATAATGCTCTCTTCTATCACGAGTAGTACTAAGTCTCAGTATTCTTCCAGTTACAAGCTGTGGTGGGCTTATTCCTTAAGAAAAAATATAGACAGTTACAAAATTGAACCGAATTATTTACTAGATTTTCTGACGGAGTGCTTTGAATCGGGTTCATCATACGGCACCTTAAACAATCACAGGTCAGCTTTATCGCTGATTTCCAGTAATCATGTCGGTCAAGATGAAAACATAAAACGTTTTTTCAAAGGAATATTTAAATTAAAACCTACCTTTCCTAGATATACTATTACATGGAACCCTAGCATAGTACTTGATTACCTTGCTGATTTTTATCCATACGATTTAATTGGAATTGATATACTGACTAGAAAACTAGTAACTCTGTTGGCACTCGCTACTGCTCAAAGAACGCAAACTTTATCCCTGATAAGAGTTTCAAATGTTCAGGTTTATAGCGATAGGATTGTTATCCCAATCAAAGACTTGATTAAAACATCTGGTATAGGACGAGCACAACCTGTGATTGACTTACCGTTCTTCATTCATAGACCAAGTATTTGTCCAGCAATTACTTTACAAAGGTACATGTCAGTTACTTCATCATATAGGTCAAGCTCTGAGGACAGGTTACTGTTAACTCATAAAAAACCTTATAGGCCTGCTTCAGCCCAGACTATTGGGCGCTGGATTAAACAGACTCTAGGAGATAGTGGAATTGACACATCGATCTTTACCGCTCATAGTACCCGTCATTCTTCTAGTTCAGCAGCGTCCCGGGCAGGCATGAGTGTCGATGCCATTAAAAAAAGTGCAGGGTGGTCTGGACAGTCAGCAGTGTTTGCCACATATTATAATAGACCTATAATTGATCTTAATACCAATATATTAAGTAACCTTAGTTAATTACAGTGTTTGATTGTAATCGTTATAATATTATGATTTACTATGTATAAATATTATTAGTAGATACTTTAACATGATAATAGTTATATAATATACCTAATAAGTGTATTACTGCCATATAATAATTACGTAATATAAATAAAAAAGCTTTTATTTCATAAATAGCTTACGGATTTCATTTTAAATTATGCTTTTCCTTTACACTAACAACATTGATCAGTTAGGCATTCTCTGAACATCTACATGGTCAGTATAAATCTCGGAGTACGAAGACAAGATTAATTAATTGATCAAACGAACTTACCTGAAGTGAAGTTCGATCTTAATTATCTTGTCTTCGTCGAAGAGATTTAAGGTCCCTCCCTACCCTGCCCTCAATACCTAAGTACCTAATCAATGTTGCTCTTATCTCTAAAAATAATGAAGGCTTGACTAGACTGTTGGAAGGAATGAACAGACAAATTCTTTTGTTCATTCTTTTTTAACAGCTTTAAATACTGTGTGCGACTAGGTTCGTAGCAGAGCTAACTACATGGTCAGTATAAATCTCTTCGACGAAGACAAGATAATTAAGATCGAACTTCACTTCAGGTAAGTTCGTTTGATCAATTAATTATACTACACAAGACTCCTTTGACAACGTGCCCACAAAAGAATCTAATGCAACAAATATCAGAAGTGAACGGAAAATTCACGTAGAATCTATACAATCATCAGGTTTTTTGACAGATGATGTTGATATGATTCTTCATAATGATTCAATAACAGAATACAAGCAATACTCATCAAAACATATAATTGCTGAAAATTTTTATGACAAGTTTGCACACATAAAACCTAAACAGAAAACAGTATCAAACGAAAGTATCTGTAATTCAAGTTGCAATGATAATGCAATAATAGAATTAAAGCATGATTCATCAAACACTTTCAGTCTTAATAGTTATGATATTATCGATGATTCTGTCAACTACGAAGAAAAATTATATCCAATTAGTGAAAGTAATACACCGACTAGTATACAGTTAAATTTTTCCGTAAAAAGACGTAATATAAAGAAAAAGTCTAAACAACACACTAAGATGTATAAACAAGCTGTCATAGTGTCAAAAAGAAGAAAACTTTTTGCACCAACATTTGCTAAATGCTCTTTCACGACGGGAACTTTCAGCAATTTAGATGATGAAACTCACGAGAGTGATCATAGACTTATAAAGGATGAAGAAAGCAAACTATCATTAACAGTTAATGCGAGCGTAGCTGACGGAAGTACCCAAGTGATAACTGATGATTCAGGTACTATAAATAGTCTAGAAACACAATCAACGAGTCGTTATCAAAATATGGGAATAGCTGACGAAAACGACGTGATTATAAAAAAGCCACCATCAGAAACTGAGGTAATTGTTTGTTTATAGAGGAAAGTTTCTTTAAGTTTTTTATGTATCTAAAGCTAAAGGCTAATCTCTCTTTCCAGCATGCAAACAAAAAGGAAACCTTTAGCAAAACATGTGGGAATGATGAGGTCACGGTCGGAGTATTCCGTAAGCACTCTTTGGGGAAGGGAATCAAAGAAGCCGTGAATGCAATAAGGCAAGCATCCATGACCTGGGAATTTAACAATGCTAAAGCTCATCAAGGCCCTGGAGGAAAATGCCGTGCTAGAGCTGGTCATGAAAATGCTGCTCTGGTAAAAAACTCTTCTCTCCATTATAAACATGTACTTTAGATTGTACCCCATTTTACTGCACATGCCCCTGCTTAACATCACCTCAAACCCACCCTCAAAGTGATTGGAACATCTTCTACCAAGTAACCGGCGGTAGAAGACAGGTGCGGTGCGGGCTAGACAAATCACACTCACTCACTCACTCATCAGCCAGAAGACGTCCACTGCTGGACGAAGGCCTCCTCCTTAATAGCCATAACCCCACGCTTGGCAGGTGGCTTGGGGATCGCAGAGTGTTACCACCGTGAACTAAGAGGACGCTGCTGCCCATCCTCCGGTGCTTCTGGATGCAGTTTTAGGACGTACTCAGGTCCAGACAAATCACATGTGTCGATAAATTCGTCTTTTTTTGTACACGTACCTAAAATGCAATGCAGTCTTCCCAATATTTATTCATGAAAAAGTCAGCGATTTATTTTTTGTGAAATCTCTGCAGAAATGCCATTAACCCCGGATTAAACCACATCCACACGAATGTGACGCCGTGTCTTCTGCCACAACAAGTACTGCAACAAGTAGATATCGGCTCAGATTAAAATCCATTCAAACGTTGGTCCGCAGATGAGACTTCATTCCGAAGTTAAGAAGCTATTGGAAATGCCTCATCTTCAAAAATGCGATAATCGTGAGGTATGTAATGAGAAACATGTGCAGGAAACGAACCTATGTGTCAGAATAGTAAGTAGATTGTTTACCAAGGGAGCAAACAACTATTTTCAAGGCGAGACTGTTTCTTGTTTTGATTTATTCCACCGAAAAACACTTTCCCTGTAGACACACTTTTATTAAAACTACGGTTTTATTCCTGTAAGATACATTATAGTAGGTACCTACGTTTATTTCATTCACACTACTTGAGGAAGCGAATTAGATACACTCAGTTAAAATTAAATAAGTAAAATCCGAGTTTAATTAAGTTTAGTCCAATTACGAACGGAGGCGGAATGAATTTCGCTCGTTTTGATTTTATCACAAACTTTTTTTTAATTTTCTCGCGCGTCTTCCTTTATCATACAGCCTGTGTTACATGTTCATACAATGTCCGTGGTTCGTATCTTTGGTGATTGGAACTTTTACTAACACCACATTCCAAATTCAAATCACTTTTCGTACCCTAGGACAAAAAAAGTGCTATTGTGGTCCCTGTTTGCGAGGAACAAACTAGCTCTTTTTGAATAGATGTGATAAAATAGTAGATTGTTTACCAAGGGAGGAAATAATTTTTTTTAAGGCAAGAGTGTTTCTTTGAAGCCAGAGCGTAGCGAGGGATTCTAAAGTACAATCTTGAGTGCAGCGAGGGATTCAAAGTAGGTACAGTGCCCTTATCATGGACGTTCGTGATTCTGATTGCGAGCGTGCGCGAGCAGGAGGGCGCATGGCGCGAGTGGTTTGGTACGAGCAGGATGGCATGCTATCGCAATCGGAATCGCGAACGTCCATGATAAGGGTGCTGTACTCGAGCTTAAAAATTATGTTGATCCCGAGGTGGACACTCTGCTTTTTATCACCCTCTATGAGAAAATAAGTAAGTGCAACTTATGAATAAGAATAGTACCTACGTTTATTTCATTCTCACTACTCACTCTCACTTCTCACTTTTTATGAGGAAGATACACTGAGTTAAAATAAAACAAAGTAAAATCCGAATATGAGTAAACAATAATTACGAACGAAGGCGGAATAAATTTCGTGCGCTTTTGTTTTTTTCACAAACTTTTTATTTTTATTTTCTCGCGCATCTTCCTTTTTCTAACAGACTGTTATTTGCTCATACAATGTCCGTGGTTGATCTCTTTGGTGATTGGAACGTTTACTAACAATATCCACATTCCAAATTCAAATCACCACCCGGATATTTTCCTTCCTAGGGCGGAAAATATGTCTTTTTTGCCCTGTTTGCGAGGAACAAAGTAGGTCTTTTTGAATAGATGAGATAAAAAATATATTTAATGTTCGAACTAGACTAACACGGTTGCAATGGCCTAATCCCTGGCTTTTTTACAGGGTCCTAGGTGCGAATCCTTAAAAGTTAGTTACCTCACCGTGCGAAAATTATCCGATAGCAGCATCGCGGTCAAGTGGCAACTCCCGAAAGTTTTGGAGAACGTTCGGGGTTACGAGGTTGGTGCCGTCACAGTTTTCGATTCTGATGAAACTGACAGGTAGGTAGTTATATACGTTTATTGAAAATGGCAATGATTAAATTTTACTTTTAACTTTACTGTAGAAGCTCAAATGTAGTGGAGGTAGGTAATATTAATTTTAATTATATTAATATGTTTATTGCGTTGACATCATACAATTGAATTTTCTTTTTTATAATTTGATTATTTTAAGTTCATAATAATTTCAAATTCAATTTTCATTTAAACTCAATTTTAATTCCAAATTCAATTTTTAATTTATAATTTCAATTTCAAAATTAATTGCAAATTTAATTTCTATTTCAATTTTACGAAAACAGTACCTACTACGAACTAAATGTGGCATAATTATAGTTATCAAGTGTTCGACCGTTATGTCATCTCATCTCTACAGTACATAGTACATAACACCAACTCATTTAGTAATGTTTCAGGTGCTAGTGAATGGGCGAGCCGTGCAAAAGATCGAAGACAACATGAGCTACGAGTCGGTTGTCTCCGGCGTGCCGAGCACCGACAAGATCCTGGTGACGGTGAGGACTGTGACCGAGCGGGCGTGCTCCTCCGGTCACAGTCCAGCCGCCACAGTCGTCTACCGAGCGAGGCACAGCGACGCCCGTCCCAGTGCATTTGTCCAGACGCAGCGCTGCCGGCTCAACTCGCAAATTACATGTGACGTTTGAAACAAACTATGTACCTACTTCAGTAGTTCCCGAAAATTCCACGGGGCTCCAATATATAAGGCTTGCTCTGCCAATTCAGCCGTCCCTCGGCAGTAACAGTTTTGAGCAGGCTTAATTTGAAGCCTCAGGCGAGTTCTGGCGCTTGAAACCGTGCAATAACCCAAATTTTTTTTTCGTATTATGTGCCTTTTATCTTAGATTGAGATTTATTTTGCTGTATCAACAGTTAAGAGAGTAAGATATGGTCCAATAGAAGATAAAAATGTTTTTGTGATTATGGTACCTACTTAATTAGTCAGATACCCCAGGCGTACCTGCTTAGATCATCATTTTGTAGAGAGTTGAGACTTTAGAGGAGCGTGTTGTGCCAGTAATTTGTTGATGGCTATCAACACGATATTGACATGAAAAAGGCTCCTGAATTCGAATGGTAGGTGCTGAGATGAAGTTCCTTATAAACTGTGACATCACCGTTTTTGTATTTGTTCTAGTAACCCATACCTACATACAAACCCTTTTATGTAAGTACCTACACTGATTTAGTATTTTGTTTGTTCAGTTTTCTGTTATTGGTTATCTGGCTATAAGATACAAGTTTGAAAAATTCTTGCTTAGTATTTATTTTGTCTGCAGCGTGATATTTGCCTAGATAAGATTCAATAAAATGTAACGTACATATATTATGATGACTTTATTTTTGTAAGCTGTTGGTGGTGAGTTATTTTTCTTTACTGTGGAAAATAAATGGGTGAATAAAAATTCGAACGATGGAGCTATATAGATCCGAACGGAAACCTTTCTGATTGAGTTGTGAATACCCCTGCATCTTTTAGGCAGTTTTCAGTAGGGCTGGCAGATTCTGTTGGTTTTCACAACGGCCACCTTTTTTAAGAGTGCATGTGAATATGATGCATCGAAAAAAAAATTTATCTCAAGTTCTTTGTGCGGCTATTCTGGCTAACGAAAGTTAAAAAAAAGAGTTAGTAGAGTGGTGACCTATCCAATGTTTAGTGCAGTGAAAAACTGTAATAGTAGTGCTTCGGCTTAAAGTTTTTTTTTTCGTTATTATGGTCATGGTAAACCAAGGAATTTAGTTATTTCTTAGGGATAATTCATAAACACTAGGGAAAACCCAAAATTGAAAGTGGTAGCACTGGCTGCGTTCCGCAATGCGCTAGTTTTGGCGGGAACGCGAAAAAATTATGTCGCTGCATTGTATTATTTTCCAAAACTTGTGTTTTTCGAGTGTTAATGCATAAAAATAGTGGCGTTTTATTCATTAAGTGCTGTTTTACGAGCAAGAGTGTGGGCAAGTGATATAATGTAGTGAAACGTGTCTTTTCGTGTTGTTTCCAATACTCCGAAGAAGCTTGTAGTAAAGTTGCCACGACTTTACTAGGGCATGATTGGACTTGACTGTGACTTACTGTGTGTGACTTGGACTGTGACTAACTCATTTAACTGCAGAAAGAAGGATCGATGAAGAAATATGTATTCGGCTGAAGGACTAGTATTCATGGCCAGGAACTATTAAAAACAACAAAACTCCGTAATGCGCTAAAAACGATAAGATCCCGAATCCGACCAAATTGAATAGTCACAAATTATAAGGGTTTTGATTTGATTGGGCTAGTAAATTTCTCTGTGATTGAGTTATTACCAAAGTCAGAAGTATTTTTCTGACTTTGGTCGGATTCGCGATATTATCACTTTTAGCGCATTTTGGAACGCAGCACTGATATGACGTTGGTGGTTGGCTAAAGGACTTGTATCCAGTGCCAATAAAATAAATTATTTAAAAAACACGCCATGGCGGCGCTGTTGTGCGTTAGGATTGCGCAGAATGTGTCACTAAAATGAAAAGATATACACGTAACTTTTCATTAAAAGAAGTACTTCACTCATCTAGTTCACTAGTCCAGCACCCTTATCATGGACGTTCGTGATTCTGATTACGAGCGTGCGCGAGCAGGAGGGCGCATGGCACGAGTGGGTTGGTACGAGCAGGATGGCATGCTATCGCAATCGGAATCGCGAACGTCCATGATAAGGGTGCAGTTGCTCATTTGAAATGATTTCGCCATTCGATACCTAACTACTAAGAAGATACGTTTACGGACGAAAACAGTGCGTTTACTATCATTACTTCATTTTATATTCAATTATATTCATGCAAAAGTGTTGGTAAATTGTACATTGCCCTTTTCCTTCCCAGTTCAATATTAGCTATTTTGTATAACAAACAATGTACGATAAAAGTTAGAAGACTCCTAAAATCGTTCTCGAACTATCGTAATAGGTAACCAGAGGACCGAACGCAACGAGTCAAAGATTGAGTGAAATACGTCAAGTCAAATATGTCATGAAATCACAGTTAGTCATAGTCGAGTCCAACTCATACCCTAGTAAAGTTGTGGCGACTTTACCATGAGTTTCTACGGAGTTTTGAAAACAACACGAAAATACATGTTTCACCACATTATATCACTTGCCCACACGTGCATGTAATTCAATACTCAATGAATAAAACACCACCATTTTTAATAATTAATTCGCGATAAAACACAAGTTTGAGAAAATAATAGAATGCAACGACATGATTTTACCGTGTTCCCGCCAAAACTCCGCGATAGCATTATCTATCCTTCCTCACTGGGCTCGTTCGTGTCTCATCGTTCGCGACTTCGCGACGTCGAGTGAACTAGACAGCTGAACTAAGAAGTAAAAGCTAAGCTACATTATTTTAGCTACATTTTATCTGAAGTAGTGAATGAAGGACGAACACAGCTGAAGTACTTCAATTGAAGGATTCATTCAAGAACGACACACACACACGGCGATTGTGCGTGTTGTGCTGGTGATTGGCTGTGAATAGCGATTTTTCTTGTTGAATTCATCTAGTTCAATATTGTGCAAAATGTCTTACGACCGTGGTCGCAAGGCTAACAATTACGGCAGGGATCACGACTGTGACTGGGAGCGCCCGACATCGGACTATAGGAGCGGTGGGCGAGTCATGTCCAGGAAGCGAAGCCGTAGCATGACCCGCGGCGATCTCAACAAGCGCCGGAGCCGCACACCCCGGAAGAATGACAAGGATATGCTCGACGACAATATACTCAGCGAAATCTCCAAGTTGCCAGAACCGAGTGAATTGTGGGATAGTAATGCAGGTGGCGGATATCAGGACGGCTATCCGGCGCCTCCACCACCGCCGAGCTTCACGCGAGAGGTAATTTCATTTATACCAAGAAAGGCATTAATTGAAGTATAGTCTTACAGCGAAAGTAAACTTTAAGACTAATTAAGAAGTATGATGAATGATAATTTATTTTCGCTAATATATAACTCCAAGCACAGCACCGGAACGAGGATATTTGCCAAAAAACCAAAGTCACCGACATAGCTCGCAGGGTTTGCATGTTGAAGTGGCAATGGGCAGGCCACATAGCTTGAAGAATTGATAACCAATGGGGAAGAAAGGTTCTGGAGTGGCAACCACGAACCAGAAGAGGCAGAGTTGTTTGGCCTCCCACTAATTAGACTGACGACATTGTGAAAGAAGAGGGCAACGGGTAGATGCAGCTTGCAGATAATCATACAACGTAGCGCTCTAACAGGGAAGCCTTTGTTCAGCAGTGGACATCTCTGGCCTGATATATACAGCCTTACCTAAAATAATCTCAAATCTCTTAGTCACTGCTTAAACTTCTCTGTCTTGTTCTTGCATGTTACACTTCACGTCAGAGAGAAGATGGCAGAGCATCTTAAGCAGTGACTAACGGTTGCGAAGTTTTTTTAAGTAAGGCCGTAACTATATAACTAAGACTTTGATTGGCAACTAACTCGACTCGCCATAAAGCTTTAAATGGATTTATCCTGAATGAGTTCCAATCTAATGTACAAAACTACAGCTCACTAGCTGTACAAGCTATGATACTATCAAACTTATGGTTCAGTATTATATATCTTTTCTCTTCAATACTGTGTTAGTCGAGCACGTCTTTATGTTCATCTGTAATTTATTGTCTTCGAATTCACTATACGTGAAAACCTTTAATTAGCTTTCTGTTTTTATTAGTCTATTTATAAGTTATAATAGCTGTTGGTTTTCCAATAAACAAATAAATAAGTACTTGTTATGTATTGAGACCCTGCTGCGTTTTTGTAGGGTATAGTCAATGTGTGTTCATGTTTCACATTTTCTGTCACTAAAAGCCAGTAAACCCAAGTTACGGGTCAAACTACCAGCAGCAGTATTCCGGCATCTATGACGATTTCCCGCCGCTAGCGTCGGCCCCGCCGCCCCCAGACATGTCCTCGTGGAATCAGATGACGCTCCCTCCACCGCCGGCCGCGCCTGCGCCCTATCATAACCCTGAAGATCAGTTAAAGAAAGAAGGTAAATCTGAGTGTTCTTTATAATAACTTTGATTATATGCAATGCTGAGTGTTTCAGGCTCTAAGTGTTCTAGTCCGTCAAAGCGAATTAAAACTCGGTTGAAATATGTAATATTTTATGAAGGAAGAGGTAGCAAGAAAGAAAAATATCCTGTTTTTGTTATATTTAGCATAACATAACTTTTTCTCTTAAAAATCTGGAATAAGTATATCTACTCGGCCCAGCTTCACCTCATTGTAGTATAGACTGTAAGCAAGTAGGTAGTAAAGTTTTACTGTTGCTTGGATAATCAACACTGTTAACTTGGGTTTTTAGTAGTAATTTCACCTAATGCTACATAGGTTATCAACAGCAGCCACATAACTAATATTTTTCC
Organism: Erannis defoliaria; assembly: GCA_905404285.2. Classification (NCBI taxonomy): domain Eukaryota; kingdom Metazoa; phylum Arthropoda; class Insecta; order Lepidoptera; family Geometridae; genus Erannis; species Erannis defoliaria. The sequence continues at coordinate 19,413,992 of FR990072.1, read as the reverse complement.
TAATTTCAAAATGTCAAATGAATTGTTTTTTGTTCTTCTATAAAAACAGAATATTTTGTACAATGATTATGTATAATTAGGCTTACTTCAAATGTGTCTACAACCCTAGAACAAAACAATAAGAAGTATGAGTATACTTCACACACACTAGAGAACACTTGAACACTTTGAGTGTACACATGATTAGAGAAAAAAGATTTATTAATAGTACTATCTGTGTATATTAGAGGGTGGCCAATGCCAAGTGGAAAATACATTTGAATTTGAAGTTTGTATAAACTTGTTAGGACGGTTTTTATTTCATTTTCATTTACTCTATTTCAATAGGATGGTTTAGGATTGCAGACAAGCTCAGAATAGTCTACAATTCATCAACAAATGTGTTAGAATGTGCTAGAAGCTATGCATTTGAGTCTAAACTGCAACTATTTATATGTTTTCAGTTATTTTGTTTATTGAATGAGGTTATATTTTCCAAGGTGAGCAGCTCAAACAGGTAAAGCACTGACTGAGCAAAGAAGAAGTAAAAAACTATTTTAGAAAACAATTTCTGCTGAGAATATCTGCAGACTTTTCTCATGTTCTACACAACATTCATAGAAACATTTGCTGCTCTCCGACTTGACTCCTTGGAGGCAGCCAGCAGTTAAGCTATATCAAAATAATTTCTCTTTAGTGCTATATCACATAACTTGAGTAAGTTTGATCAGTTTCAGCATTGTCTGTCAGAATGTAAGTAAATGTATAGTTATGTGATATTGCACTCATTTCACTCTGGAACTTAAGACTGATAGCTATTTGTTTTATTACAGCGGCCATAGAGTCGGAAATGCGCCAGCAAAAGGCCGCGCTATCCAAACAAAGGGAAGACTATATTAAGAAGTCGGCAATACTCAAAAAGGAGTTGGACACATTGAAGGATCAGCGGAACGAACTGCGAGGCGACCCGAAGCGCTCCCCGAGCCCCGACACTAAGAGGTTCCTCAAGGAAAACACGAAGCTTCAGGTTTGACAGACGCTGCATGAAAACCGATTTTATGACATACGAGACATGGCTCATTTTAAGTTCTCATTCCTGTATATTGGCTTATGATTTAAATGCTTTTGTCTTACGTAATTATCATATGGCTATGTCCCTTATAGTTGGAGATTCAAAACAAGCTGAAGACGATCAACAATGTGGTGGATATGCTGAACGGCATCATCGGTGAGGAGGCGCAGGACCTGCCTGAATCGGACGACTCTCCTGAACGGAAACGGAAGTCCAGGTTAGTGGCATTCTGGCTTTACAATAATGACATTAAAGTGTTACACATAAAGTTCCATTTACATATTCTGCCTGCCTGCATTTCAAGCACTCTTTACTTTCTTTCATTTATGGAAAAGCTTTAGCATACTTTAATTCGAGGAACTTTATGGTTAACAAAACTTCTATATTTTTGAATATAATATTATTTTAATAGGTAAGTTACCTACGTTAGTTCCCATTTTCCCCTACAGCAAGGTCATGGCGTAAAATATATTTGCTTCCCAGTGCAGCAGGACACATGGAAAGAGCATAGAAGATGATCCAGATGGTTCCTGATTTAATGCTACCGTAATAAAATACATGAGCTGTAAAAGTTGGTAATATAGATTTGACATTTCGTGCCTTACAATGTATTTTAATGCACTGTACATTATGTTTTATAAGATCGTTTTTAATTGTAAAATGTTGCAATACTTACCATAAATAAAAACTGTGTTTATTTAACAACAAATACATACATTCTTATTTGTTACAATAGCTGTAATATTACAATTTTCCTAAATGTATTATGTGATATCGTAGGCTTATTCAGAGCTGTGATATTTGTTAAAATTATTTTTTGTATAATATTGATTAACAAACAATTTGTAATTTTTTACCTGAAATGTGTTACACTGTTGTATAAAATGATGTTCATGTAAAAATTATGTTTGTTATATTAAATAAAATAAATAACTAAATTATCTTTTATTGTCCTTGCTTGATAAAATAAAAATTGCTTTTTTAAATGTTGTTATTAAGTACAGTTTTGTTATCGGCTTTATACTTTATTGCTTATGCGTCTTTAGATCTAACATTTGGTATCGTCTGGACCGGGATATTTGGAAATTGATGTAAGAACAAATATTTTTAATTTATAAAAAAAAAAACGATACAAAACTCATTTAGATTTTCATATTGATAAAATGATAACATAGTTTTTAGTGAACTGCGTGCATTAGCAGTTCCAACATCTAAATACTAGACGCTCCGTCTAACAATGATTACTTTTTAAAGATAAAAGCTCCGATAAAAGTTATAATTCGTGCCGAAAAAATGAAATTTGGGTCATACTTGTTAGTGAATATTTTTGTATGAAAAATGAAAAATGAAAAATGTTTATTACATTAGAATACACGTTTTAAACAACAATTGTGGAGGCCTTCTTTTGAGTATAGCAATACTTGTGACAGAAGACCTCACTCTTCCATAACCATTACAAATATTAGTGTATTTATCGTACATAAATGTAAGTATCATTAGGTATGAATTTATGTGACAATCAGCTATGATCAAATATGAAGTGATTCCTCACTTTCTTCTTCCTGTTTAAGGTTTTAAAAACATAGAAATACTTGTTAGTTTTCTTTAGAGTATTCAAAATACACACTTAAAATAAAAAAAAGGCTGGCCTGTTACACTTTTACGGAATAAAAGATTAATTATTTCACTCGCTAAAACGAAAGGCGAAATAACAAAAAAAAACAGATTTTCACCACTAACGGTAATTCAGTTTTTAAATCTGTGTTCGACTGCAATGTGGTTTATGATTAATATTATCCCATTTTTTTTAAAGTAGAATCTGGTTTTATACTATTTCGCTTATAAAGTCCGACGTGGCAGCAGCCTCAAGTTTGGTTTTCAAACATTTCAACAGATTACTGTGAAAAAAAATCGTCGGCTTTTTAATTCATCCGTTAATAAATGACGGATGTAATATCGGCGATGTTTTTGTTGCGCTATACGGATTTTAATGTAATTGCTGGATTGGATGCATTTCTAAAGCGGTACAAAATATGGCATTACTGTGGCCCTTACTCACACTCATAAGTTTTTGCGCAGGCGAGAGAGATGTATGATGTACTATAATGTACTTGGCGGCTTTTTTCTACCTACCTACATGATGATGCTCATTTTAATGATTTTTCATCACACTTGCTCGTAAAGTTGATCTTATTGCATCGGTTTTAGGCTCATAATCCGAGCTATTACGCACGCGTGCTTTTTACTTTACATTACGGCACATGGTGCTATAATAGGTATAACCCGGTAAAGTCAAGTTTGTACGTGACTGCAATTAGACGTACGTATACGAAGCACTCTTAATATAGCCGGGTAATACTTACAGTTTTTTTGTAATACCAACAAAGAGTTCTTATGCCGCTGAAGTAAATGTCAACCTGCGCGCGCATTACTGATTTGGGCGCCATTTTCCGCTAATGTTTGTTTACGTTTTCGCTGTGTGGTTGATTATTAACAAAAAAAATGTTTTTTCTCGTAAGTGTGACGAAAACAGTCGTATGAAACTCTTGTGCTATGTTTCAATACACTATCGGCTTCCTTATCCTTATCGGCATAATACCGCCTCTAGTGTAATTACCAACATAGCACACTTGTATCATAATGTACTATTAAAAGATAGGGATAGTTCATCGAATTGTGTTGGCTCTGGCTACATGCTACTTTGATATGATCGCTTGGTGCAAGTATGGAACTTGGATAAATTAACGTTTCAAATCGACAATTTATAAAAAATCCGTGATTTGTCGTAGCTCTCAATCCACTTCCCATTTTCTTTTCAATTACCTGTAATGACAACAAAAAAGAACTTGCTAAAATCGAAATACTTGGCATGTACCGTTACATCTTAAAACCATGATTGTTAGATATAACCGCACGACGAATTTATCGCGCCGCAGAACCGTTCGCGGTAAATGGTTTTAAGATGTCGCAGTGCTGCCCCTTATCCCGTGGATAAAATACTCGAGTCCCGTTCCGTACTCGCGCTTAGCGGTGAAAACTATCACTGTCGAATTTTCAAGATAAAATTGCGACAAAGAGTTCGGTACTTGCAGTTCTTATTTCATTTTTTTTTAATATGTGCTCTGTCCGTTTCGTTAAAGCTAGTGCACATTACAGGTCTCCCACGGCGGCCAAGAAGGTGAACTATGTGTACTACGACCCGGAGATGCACTGGTGCAGGGTCTGCAGTGAGTTCCCGCCCACCGCCAAGGACTACCTCAACCACCTGCACTCGGCGGCACATCACAAGTGAGTGTACAGACATGAAACAGTACTACGTACATACATGAAACAGTACCACGTACAGTACAGAAGATTCACTCCTCATATCATCTTCAGTGTAAACTAATTTGTACCCTATCAGTCAATGTATAAAACGCTAAATCGTATTTGAAACCTTTTTTTGTTAAAAAGTGTTTTGTACAATTTCTTTCAGATTAAGATTTGAGTTTAAAATAATACGCTTTTTAAAAAAAACTTGCAAACACAATTCTGCGCCGCCCTGCACTGCGCTCGTCACCCTGAGATATTAGATGTTAAATCTCATCATACCCAGTAATTTCTCTGGTAACATTGCCCTTCAAACCGGAACACAGTAATGCTTGCATACTACTGCTTGGCGAATGAATAACTGACAAAGGTGTGGTATTTCCCCAGTCGGACTCTGCAGTGGAGTCCTACCACTACAAAAAGGTAAATATTGCATAGAGAGACCAAATTTCGGGACTCAAACAGTGTCAGAGGAGCTAATTAATATATTAACAACAGGTATACGTTTGTCTGAGGGTGCGGGTCGTTCGTTTCCAGGATGGCCGCGCAGCACCTGGAGGCGCCGTGGCACAGCGTGGTCGGCCTCAACGACGGCTTCCCCAACTACCCTTCCGCGCCCACCAAACGCACGCCCATCCGAGGTACGCCACTATCTCGCCCTCAGCCAGAAGACGTCAACTGCTGGACGAAGGCCTCTCCCTTGAAAGACGTTCTTATTTTAAAATGTATCTTTATACCTATCTACATTTCGCCGTACCGTCAACCGAATGGTATTGCTTTGGTGTATCTACACTCTAAAGAGTCGATGCCAAATTGAATCGTACGAATACACCAATCACGTGTGTTTACTTGCATCGGCGATTGGAAGCCTGTTAGCGCAGTTCTGTACTGCGCTTGTTATTGGTCGATGCATTTGTGAGAATCAATCAAACGCTTGGGCGGGAAATATGAACTTAAGATTTGATGATACAGTACTTTTGAATGTTTTTGTATGAAGTGATTCCACACTTATGGTAGACTGAGACTTCTGTAGCTTAATTGGCAAAGCAGTTGGGACGGAAACCCATAGAGACTGCTCGTATGCAGGTTCGACTCCTGCCGGAGGTCATAATTTTTCTTCCTGTTTAAGCTTTAAAAACATAGAGATACAGTACTTGTTTAAATTAAATTTAAAAAAAAACAATATTCATTTATTGCAGGTAACAAGACACATAAAAATAGCAAAATACAATAAAAATGACAAATACAATTAAAATATCCAGAAACAGAACAATAAAAAAAAATATGTGATAATGATGTTCAATAAATTGCAAATGAAATGTCAAAATAAAATTAACCGTAAAAATAGTATAATAACAACAAGTATCCATTTTATTTATATGAATAATACTCTTTTTAATTTAAAAACGTACAACCCACTTCAACCACAGAATAAATAATAGTACTACGTACAGAAAGTTCACTCCGCAAAGGAATTGAAATAAATAAGGACTATATCTACTAGGCAATAAAGTAGCAATTCAACTCACACACCGCTGGATACCGCTCGCTATATTCACCTAGATATACCGCTCTCTTTCTATCACGTATGCTTAGTTACGTGCGACGAGGCTAGCGTGCGGGCGGCGACTGACTTCTGCCTTGCATTGTCCACCCAGACGGAGCGCAGGCCGAACATACCTAAACTGCGGAGTGACCCCCCCCCCCCCCCCCCCCTGCTTCAACTTAGAATACCTGGAAGACATCTTCATGTTTTCTAGTAATTTTGATTTAAATACCAAACTACTGAACCGATTTCGATAAAATTTATATGGGACCACCTCTGAAGTATTACCTACCAAATCATCAAAATCAGTTCATAATTGGCGGAGTAATCACGTAACATACATACAAAAAAAAACAACATACAGTCCAATTGAAAACCTCCTTATTTGAAGTCGGTTGATAAAGTCAGTCAGACGAACATGCCCGAAGCGCTGCAGAACCGGGGCAGCCCCAGCACCGCCCTGAACGCGTTGTTCTATTGGACGCGGAGGGCACTGTAGCTTATCGCCGTGTAGTCAGCCCACAGGCTGCACGTGTAGCACGATGTACAGTAGGCTTTAAAAAGCGTTACCTTAACCTCGTTTGAGCATCGTGCAAACCTGCGGGCTATCATGTTCGCTGGTACTGACGGCCCTCCGCTCCCGTTCGATTTCTGATGTCCCGTGTCATGTTTACCCTGAAGGTCTACAATTCTTCGTGCCGTCGACCGCGTGGTACTGCAAGCTGTGCGACCAGTTTATCGGCGACCTGCACTGCGCGTCCGCGCACCTGAAGTCCGTCGTGCACTCCAAGAACTACACGGTGAGTACACCGACTATCTGCAGGTGACGAGCGCAGTACAGTGCGGCGCAGGATTTTGATCGTATGTCCACTACTCTGGCGTTGCTCCTGTTACAAGGGCAGGTGTGATGCTAACCACCAGGCGAGGCTCTCGCTCGTTCCGTTACTACATTGCATAACAAGCTATTTAAAAAAAAAACTGACTTCAAACTATTATGTGACCACCTCCGTAAACACTACTGAATAGTCACAGCAAAGCAAATTACGCAATTTCGTTTACTTGGATGATCTATTTTTTCCAGTTATTTTGATTTATAAACCAAACGACTGAACCATTTTTTATGAAATCTATACGGGACCAATCAGAAAGTTTTTTTTTCAAATAAATAAAACTATAAATCGGTTTATGAATGAGTTCTGAGGTAACAAACATGAAAACATGGCAGGTTGTCGTACAATGAGGTGGTCTAAGGCCTTTTTACAGCAGAGGGTGTCTCCAGAATGATGATGAAAATGATGAAAAAAAAAACAGGCGAATCGAGAACTTACTCCTGTTTTGAATTGGATCAAAACCGTTGAAATTGAGCCGTATGTGTGTTGTGTTGCGTGTAGAGCTTCGTGGAGCAGAACCCGCACTGGGAGACGGACTGGATGTCGGACCGGCAGAAGGCGTTCGAGAAGGCGCGCCACTCCACCAAGCCGAAGCCGCCGGAGGACAAGCCCAGCTACACGGCGCACACCATCACCTTCAGCAAGGACGGCTTCCACACCAAGGTCACAAACACTCTTACACAACCAATAGACAAGCCCAGCTACACGGCGCACAATGGCAATGGCTATTGCCACCCACATCATATTCTCCTACCTTTTGCGGGAGGCGCGTTAAACACGCATGGCACACTTTTGAGGAAAATTTCACACTTACAAAACTAATCCGTAACCGAAACCGAACTGAATCGTATGAACACACACTAAAATAAACTCATAAATTAATACACAGAAAGGGTGACAATAGACAAGAATTCATTTACGGGAAAAAAAACATGGTCACTGACCTTTCGACAGTCGCCTTGGCTTGCCATTTCCATTGGTGTATGCTCAAAGCTTGCACTGCACTAGAATCCTAGTATTATTCCATCAGTAATCAGGCTCCCATTGCACAAGCTTTGCTTAGTTTGCGGCTAGATGGCGCTGTGTGAAATGTCCATCTAAATTTATTTATTATTATCAGTGCCACGCGGTTTCACCCGCGATTCTTATGACCAAAAGTAGCCCACGTGTTATTCCATGGTATAAGCTAACCCTATATCAAATTTCATCCAAATACGTTCAGACGTTTTAGCGTGAAGGAGTGACAAACTTTCGCATGTATCATATCAGTGTGATTACTAATAAATAATTATTTGAATGAAAACAAACAATAAGTAAAATGTGTCATTGTAGAGACCAAAGAAGAGTCCGTCCCCGCAGCCAGAAGAGTCAAAGAAGAAGAAGAAGGATAAAAAGAAGAAGAGCAAGAAGAAGCGCGAAAGCAGCAGCAGCTCGTCCAGCCAGAGCGACAGCTCCGACACAGACTCGCCCAAGAAGAAGAGGAAGGAGAAAAGTAAGTCACTTTACACTGTACAGGGTTACGCGTAATAAAGTGTACAAGGTTACTTTAATCTACACTGTATAGAGGTATGCGGAACGGTAGTACTAAGCTAGAAAGAACTCATTATACTCATCATTGTAAACAACCTTTTCTATAGAATCGACTCTGAAAACACAAAAAAAAACTACTGTTATGTACAACGTTATTTTTAGTATAGTGCAAACCTGAAAGAAGTTTGTTCAAAATCACTAGGAGAATCGATTGGTATAGTTTTTACACCACGTTACATTTTGTCCCAAAATGTTTAAAATACAGTGCAATTTGGACACAGTTATTAGCAACGCAAGTCAATAGATCGCCTGCGGGGGCAACCCTTAGATGCGGCGCCGGCGCATCCCCGCCGTACGTAAACAAACAGCTCGCGTTACGGTGACCATGATTTTGTGGGAACAACTGGCCAACTTAGCAATAGCGTAACTTTGCGAGAAACTTTTCGTGGTGTTTCGGCTTTTCTATATACTAATAATAACGTTGTATATTATCTTTTGTTCAAAAGCCTTTTTTCACGATTTTTTGAGTCGTGCTTGTAGAAGTGATTCACTTAGAAACTGCTTGTATCTACTAGGGCAAAAGGTTCTTTATACATCAGCCGCATGTCCGAAGACCAAGTGGCCAAGCCCACAATTAACATGGACTCCAAATACCAAAAGGCCCCGCGGCAGGCCCAAAAAGCGATGGTGAGACGAACTTAACTCTCACTGCATAAACATAATAATCATCATCATCAGCCAGAAGACGTCCACTGCTGGACGAAGGCCTCCCCTGAATAGGGAGGGGTTGCCACAATCCCCACGCTTGGCAGGCGGCTCGGGGATAGCAGAATGCTCACCACCGTTACCCTCGAGGACGCTGCTGCCCGTGCTCCGGCGGGTCTGGATGCAGTTTTAGGACAAACCCATTACCCAGGTCCAAAACATAATCAGGCTTGTTTAATAGTCCACTGCTAGACTTCGGCCTATCCACGAAGGGCGTCATGGGCGTCTGGTCATGCCCACCACGCTGGCCCAGTGGCGGATTGGTGGTTTCACATACGCCATTGAATTTGAATTGAACTCTGATGTATGTAGATTTTCTCACGATATTTTCTTTCTTGGAAATTCAGTGGTATGAAAATGAAATGTCCTATGCTTTTCGTTTGCCTTACTTAGTCGTATTTTATTATTTTCTAGCTAAAAGTATTTCTTTTTTTCAGATAAAAAATTAAAGAGCATAGACGTGACAGACGATAAAGCGCTCGAGGAGTGGATGTCGAACATACAAGTGGACCGACTCAGCGACGGCGACAGGAAGCTGCTGGACAACCTCAAGTCAAGGTAAACACTACAGAATGTTAATAACGTCCACTACTTTTGGCACTTCCAGGTACCTTTTGTGTTGGTATTGATGCTCATGTGTGTAATGTGCATTGCGTTTTTGGTGTGCTTACTCTATCATTTCTTACTCTATTTTTCTTACACATATGTCATTTCTGAGACAAACTTACAGATAGCGGCAGGAAATGGAAACTGCTATTTTATTTTCAAACATTCACCATCAGTCAGAAGGCGTCCACTGTTAAACGAAAGGTCCCTTAATAGGGACACACAACAACAAACAAGACAAACATTACTAAGGAAACAAGAAACAAAAATGTGTCAAAACCACGTCAGTTTTAATTTAATGTAAATAATAATTTATTTAATTGATATGGACTTTTTAATGTCTGAAATAAATATTATTATTATTATAATTTAAAAAAAAACATTAAAAAACCAAACAAACAAAAACTTTAAAACATTACTAAGACTAACACACACAACATTACACATTAGACATTAACACACACATTATCATTTTGACATTAGTAAGACTTATCAACAATCCTGAGTGATGTCACATAAAATGGCGTCAACTCAGCATAATGCTGTTTATTAAACAGCACGGGCGCTTCATTTTTAAATCGTACGCAACCGTAGCGCATGCGAAAGGAGCTGAACTTCGAATTATACTGTTTTAATTAATTAACTGTTTGGAATAAGGTTCAATATCGTTTGAAAGTCGGCTCCTTGCGCTTGCGCACGATTCAAAAATAAGGCCCCTGATCTTTCTTTGACGCCGATTCAGTGAGTTCACGAATGGATTAAAACAATGAACCGTAAAACTATATCAAATCAGAGAGAAATTAAAAGAACTGCTCAATCTCGGTTGCACAACACCATTTAAATATTGTCAGTAGTTGGCAACACTTAACATTAACTATTACTAAACACTCTAAACTATTCACACAAACTACTATAGCGCAAGTTGGCCTTTTTCTGTTGACGGTTGAATCGATAGTTCAACGACCTTACTAGTTATTTTGTAAACATAAAACATAATTAAGTGTTTTCTTTTTTCGTAGAATAAAAAAGGAAAGAGACGAGAAGGAAAAAGCGACGGCGCGAGACATCGAGCGTGTTAAAGAAATGCAGCGGAAAATAAGGTAAACATTTTGCAGTAACAGACAACGCCAGAGCCAAAGTAGCCCAGTCATTCTACGAGACTTAATATGGCGGTTCCTGCGAATTAAAAAAATTAAATATTCAGCTCTGATTGGCTTTATTTTACACACCACCAGCTCACAGTTCCGGCTCACAGTTGGATCGGTTCACAAGTTTAAAGTCGCTCAGCGAGCTATGGAAAGAGCTATGCTCGGTGTTTCTCTGAGGGATCGTATCCGGAACGAAGTAATTCGCCGGAGAACTAAGGTTACCGACATAGCTCAGCGTATTAGTAAACTGAAATGGCAGTGGGCTGGTCATATCTGTCGCAGAACCGATAACCGCTGGGGTAGACGTGTTCTAGAGTGGAGGCCACGTATCGGCAAACGTAGGGTAGGACGTCCTGAGACTCGATGGAGTGACGATATACGTAGGACAGCTGGCAGTGGTCGGAAGCGGATAGCTGAAGATCGGGCTGAGTGGCGTGCCTTGGGAGAGGCCTATGTCCAGCAGTGGACTATGACAGGCTGATTATGATGATGATGATGGCTTTATTTGCTGACGGACAATCAATAAAACATTTAATTAAGCAAATAAAACTTTGGAATATTTAAACGAAGTAGTAGTGAGTTACGGTTCGTAGTGAACGTACAAGGCCAGCCTGCGACAAATTGTGCAAATTGTATGATGACGTCACACGCTGCGAGAGCCAGCCTGTAGAAATTAGTGGCGCTCATTTTGAAAGTATGTATCTCGGAAACTAATTGGCGTATAGAAATATTTTTTTCACACGAATTTTTTGCTTTTAATAGAGAATATAAAAATCGAAATGCGTGAACATTCTTATTTATTTCAAAAAACGCAATATTTTTTTAAATTTTGGGTTGTTTCGGAAACGCATTTTGCTTAATTTTAGACTTTTATACGAGAGAGGTTACGTTATAATACGTAGAAAACAATAAGCTATTTTTATTTTATTCTAGGTCAACCCGTCATTTTCCTAAAGTGGGTATTATGTTGAGTAGATGTGTGTGTGTGGGTGTGTATATTAACAGCCTTCATGTGTGTATTTCTTTGACGCTATATTATTAAGCTATACGATGTCGTAGATGGAGCACGCAGACTTAGAAGATACTTATTTACTCTGACTCTTGAAAAGGTTTAGATTATATCTGCCAGGAGACAATAGGAGGTAGGTTATTCCATTCCTTGGGTGTATTGATTATAAGTGGATTACAAGAGTAAACGCCTCAACCGACTTCAGAGATGGTCATCGAGTCGATGACGTCATCATAAATACAAGATGGCGAATAGCTCCCATAAACGTAATGGGAATATTATGAACCTTACTTAGATTATGGTAAACTCAGGACACTTTTTATATTAATGTTGTATTAGACTCTACTGTAAGAATCCCTCCCTGCTCTCAGGATTCAAAGAAACACTCTCGCCTTAAAAATTGTTGTTTCCTCCCTTGATAAACATTCTACTATTTTTACATCTTTGAATCTTACAAAGGACATAGCGCTGGTGTTGAAGCTTGTTTAGGTTATATAAGATCATCGATGTTAAGCAACTGACGTTCCGGTCAGTCTTCGGACCGTGAGTGGCATCTACATCTGAACGCTACCGTGGGTCGGATGACACGCTAAATTGTCGATTCTGGTTGTTGGTTAATATATTTCTATAACAACAACAGCCTGGCCACGTCAGAGGCCTTCCGCCGCCACATTAACTCTGACACTGGGGCTGGCCATACAGCTTATTTAAACGTTTTTATTTTTTACCTCTACAACAGAGACAGCGAGCGCGTGAGCACGCGCCGCGAGGAGCGGCGCGCGTCGCGGGAGCGCGACAAGCGGCAGTCGCGCGACCGCGACGCGCGCGACCGGCGCGACCCGCGCGACCCACGCGACCCGCGCGACCGCTGGGAGCGCCACGACAAGCACGACGACGAGCCGGAGAAGAAGCCCGAAGTTAAGAAGATGCCCTTTATTGGTGAGTTCCACGATACCACCGGAGCTACGCCAACAGATATATGATAGCTCGGTTTCTTCTAGGCAAGCGTGCTTCATCGTAGACCGCAACTTCGCTTAATATTAGGCGATTTAGGGTCAGCGGTGAAACGCAAGCCATTAATACATTAAAAAAAATATAGGTGCGTTCAAAGAACTGGAGTTTGTTAAATATATATAGCTTGATACACGTAGACGTGACAGCTGGCAGTGACTAGCAGCTGGCAGAGCCTGGCAGCTGCGGCGGGCGCGAGGTTTTCAGCCGCGAATTCGTGAATGGCGGGAAGATAACTGTAGCGGTAGATAAGAATAATGGGGATGTTTGTTCGGTAGTCGATGACTTTTTGAATTTTCGATTGCTGAATCCATAGATGGACCTGGGTATGTCCTAAAACTGCATCCAGAATCACCGGAGGGGCGGGCAGCAGCGTCCTCCGTGGTCCTATCGGTCATTCTGCGATCCACAAGCTGCCTGCCTAGCATTGGGATTATGGCCAAACCTATCAAAGGGCAGGCCTTCGTCCAGCAGTGGACGTCTTCTGGATGATGATGAATCCATAGATTACTGACGACGACATATATCAACCATTATAAACAAAATGCTTGCCATAGCGGTGTGCGTGCGTTACGAGATAAGGAAGTGCTTAGAAGCTGGAAAATTGCACGTGAATCCGCGTTCCGTTTTTGTGCACCTAATTTAAATTGATAGTCTACTGGTCATGTAGTCTAGTGTAGTGCAGGACGAACATTAGGCCTAAGCTTACGTCAAACGGTTCGTATGAGACCTACACAGGCCGCGATACACGGCGCCAAGAAAACAATAAGGAATGTCAAAAAAACTCAGTTTTTGTCCTCGGTCGATACCATTCCTTGTGACGAGGTCTGCGGTTGTGACGACCTGGCCCGGTCGTGAACTGGCTGCGGAAGGCCCTCCGCGGGCGACTCCGGGTTCACAATGCGGGAACTTCCAGAGATTTCTAACCCTACCTACAGTGCACTGAGCAGGTTTCTAGGGTTGCTCTGAACATCTAGCAGTCATCTGAAGGTTTTCAAGGAACAGCGTCACAAGATATTACAAATAAATAATTCACAACCGGCGAACATAAATTTCTAGTTTCGCGTTTCACAAACAAGCTTTTTTAAAAGGCCTACGAAGCACCAACGACCGATATAACTGTTATCCGTGTATTTTACACCAAACAAATCGTTTCTTCTAAAGATTTACAATCAAAACAAAACACGTGACCAAAAATTGGAACGTAATTCAAGCTTTTACAATCAACAAGAAGTGACAGAAGAGTATTGGCGGGCACACGGAAAAAACATGTCGTTGCATTCTATTATTTTCTTAAACTTGTGTTTTATCGCGAATTAATGATTAAAAATAGTGGTGTTTTATTATATTATATTTATTTTTATAATGTGGTGAAACATGTATTTTCGTGTTGTTTTCAAAACTCCGTAGAAACTCATAGTAAAGTCGCCACAACTTTACTAGGGTATAACTTGAACTCGACTATGATTAAATTCGTGTGACTGACTGTGATTTCATGACATATTTGACTTTGATTTTAATAAAAAACTTGTAAATTCATAAACTTGACACTGGCAGAATGCACAACGTGCGATGCCAACAACTAAGAAAAAAAAAAAAAAAAAAAAAAGAAGTGACAAGCAAGTTCTTTTTTTATTATTGCCACCAAAAAAATACAAACGTCATGCAAGTTTCTTCCTAGCAATTGGCTTGTACATACAGCCATTCTGCCAGCGCGACTGGTCGCGAACAGTAGTAGATAATTATCTATAAAAGCTAAGGCGCGGGCTGTGGTTTGTAGCGTACCTCGAAATAATTAAAAATGTTTCTTAGGAAAGATGCCTGTCTACAAACACCTTGGAAAAACAAAAGCGGAAGAGCAAAAAAAAGAAGAACAGAAAAAGAAGGAAGAAACTGAAAACATAGCTAAGAAAAAACAGGAGATGGACGCCGAAATTCAGAGGAAGGTTGGTTTACGGAGACAATGATAAAAAATACTTTCGAGTTCAGCTGCGTTGTTAGGTATAAATTGAATTCTTTCTTTGAAAATATTTAGGCAGGTTTCTTCTCATTCTTTTTATTCGCCGAGAAACCCGTGGTATGCGTTATTAACGACCATTCTTAATATTTTTAAGTCAACAACTTTTTTTTTGCCACGTTATACAAATAAGACTTATAAATTAATAAAAACAATAAACTTAAGTAAGAATAATTTATTATGTAAAAAGTACTTGGGACTTGGTTCTTGAGAGGTGACCACGAACCGGAAGACGCTGCTCAGTTAGGCCGCCCACAAGGTGTACAAGGTGGTCTTCGTTGAGCAGTGGTTCTCTGCGGGCCGTTGCTGATAATGATGTGCGTGCAGGTCGCGGAGTTCAAGGAGAAGATAGCGGCGGCGCAGCTGGAGCGGCAGCAGGCGGCGCAGCAGCAGGCGGCGGAGCTGGGCCCGCCGCCGCTGGCGCTGCCGAGCGCGCTGGGAGCCGCCGCGCCGCCGCCGCTGCTGCTGCCCCAACCGCACCCGCACCACCTGCCGCCGCACCACCTGCCGCCCCCGCACCAACAGTAAGGCACCCACAGCAGGCGGAGCTGGGCCCGCCGCCGCTGGCGCTGCCGAGCGCGCTGGGAGCCGCCGCGCCGCCGCCGCTGCTGCTGCCCCAACCGCACCCGCACCACCTGCCGCCGCACCACCTGCCGCCCCCGCACCAACAGTAAGGCACCCACAGCAGGCGGAGCTGGGCCCGCCGCCGCTGGCGCTGCCGAGCGCGCTGGGAGCCGCCGCGCCGCCGCCGCTGCTGCTGCCCCAACCGCACCCGCACCACCTGCCGCCGCACCACCTGCCGCCCCCGCACCAACAGTAAGGCACCCACAGCAGGCGGAGCTGGGCCCGCCGCCGCTGGCGCTGCCGAGCGCGCTGGGAGCCGCCGCGCCGCCGCCGCTGCTGCTGCCCCAACCGCACCCGCACCACCTGCCGCCGCACCACCTGCCGCCCCCGCACCAACAGTAAGGCACCCACAGCAGGCGGAGCTGGGCCCGCCGCCGCTGGCGCTGCCGAGCGCGCTGGGAGCCGCCGCGCCGCCGCCGCTGCTGCTGCCCCAACCGCACCCGCACCACCTGCCGCCGCACCACCTGCCGCCCCCGCACCAACAGTAAGGCACCCACAGCAGGCGGAGCTGGGCCCGCCGCCGCTGGCGCTGCCGAGCGCGCTGGGAGCCGCCGCGCCGCCGCCGCTGCTGCTGCCCCAACCGCACCCGCACCACCTGCCGCCGCACCACCTGCCGCCCCCGCACCAACAGTAAGGCACCCACAGCAGGCGGAGCTGGGCCCGCCGCCGCTGGCGCTGCCGAGCGCGCTGGGAGCCGCCGCGCCGCCGCCGCTGCTGCTGCCCCAACCGCACCCGCACCACCTGCCGCCGCACCACCTGCCGCCCCCGCACCAACAGTAAGGCACCCACAGCAGGCGGAGCTGGGCCCGCCGCCGCTGGCGCTGCCGAGCGCGCTGGGAGCCGCCGCGCCGCCGCCGCTGCTGCTGCCCCAACCGCACCCGCACCACCTGCCGCCGCACCACCTGCCGCCCCCGCACCAACAGTAAGGCACCCACAGCAGGCGGAGCTGGGCCCGCCGCCGCTGGCGCTGCCGAGCGCGCTGGGAGCCGCCGCGCCGCCGCCGCTGCTGCTGCCCCAACCGCACCCGCACCACCTGCCGCCGCACCACCTGCCGCCCCCGCACCAACAGTAAGGCACCCACAGCAGGCGGAGCTGGGCCCGCCGCCGCTGGCGCTGCCGAGCGCGCTGGGAGCCGCCGCGCCGCCGCCGCTGCTGCTGCCCCAACCGCACCCGCACCACCTGCCGCCGCACCACCTGCCGCCCCCGCACCAACAGTAAGGCACCCACAGCAGGCGGAGCTGGGCCCGCCGCCGCTGGCGCTGCCGAGCGCGCTGGGAGCCGCCGCGCCGCCGCCGCTGCTGCTGCCCCAACCGCACCCGCACCACCTGCCGCCGCACCACCTGCCGCCCCCGCACCAACAGTAAGGCACCCACAGCAGGCGGAGCTGGGCCCGCCGCCGCTGGCGCTGCCGAGCGCGCTGGGAGCCGCCGCGCCGCCGCCGCTGCTGCTGCCCCAACCGCACCCGCACCACCTGCCGCCGCACCACCTGCCGCCCCCGCACCAACAGTAAGGCACCCACAGCAGGCGGAGCTGGGCCCGCCGCCGCTGGCGCTGCCGAGCGCGCTGGGAGCCGCCGCGCCGCCGCCGCTGCTGCTGCCCCAACCGCACCCGCACCACCTGCCGCCGCACCACCTGCCGCCCCCGCACCAACAGTAAGGCACCCACAGCAGGCGGAGCTGGGCCCGCCGCCGCTGGCGCTGCCGAGCGCGCTGGGAGCCGCCGCGCCGCCGCCGCTGCTGCTGCCCCAACCGCACCCGCACCACCTGCCGCCGCACCACCTGCCGCCCCCGCACCAACAGTAAGGCACCCACAGCAGGCGGCGGAGCTGGGCCCGCCGCCGCTGGCGCTGCCGAGCGCGCTGGGAGCCGCCGCGCCGCCGCCGCTGCTGCTGCCCCAACCGCACCCGCACCACCTGCCGCCGCACCACCTGCCGCCCCCGCACCAACAGTAAGGCACCCACAGCAGGCGGAGCTGGGCCCGCCGCCGCTGGCGCTGCCGAGCGCGCTGGGAGCCGCCGCGCCGCCGCCGCTGCTGCTGCCCCAACCGCACCCGCACCACCTGCCGCCGCACCACCTGCCGCCCCCGCACCAACAGTAAGGCACCCACAGCAGGCGGAGCTGGGCCCGCCGCCGCTGGCGCTGCCGAGCGCGCTGGGAGCCGCCGCGCCGCCGCCGCTGCTGCTGCCCCAACCGCACCCGCACCACCTGCCGCCGCACCACCTGCCGCCCCCGCACCAACAGTAAGGCACCCACAGCAGGCGGAGCTGGGCCCGCCGCCGCTGGCGCTGCCGAGCGCGCTGGGAGCCGCCGCGCCGCCGCCGCTGCTGCTGCCCCAACCGCACCCGCACCACCTGCCGCCGCACCACCTGCCGCCCCCGCACCAACAGTAAGGCACCCACAGCAGGCGGAGCTGGGCCCGCCGCCGCTGGCGCTGCCGAGCGCGCTGGGAGCCGCCGCGCCGCCGCCGCTGCTGCTGCCCCAACCGCACCCGCACCACCTGCCGCCGCACCACCTGCCGCCCCCGCACCAACAGTAAGGCACCCACAGCAGGCGGAGCTGGGCCCGCCGCCGCTGGCGCTGCCGAGCGCGCTGGGAGCCGCCGCGCCGCCGCCGCTGCTGCTGCCCCAACCGCACCCGCACCACCTGCCGCCGCACCACCTGCCGCCCCCGCACCAACAGTAAGGCACCCACAGCAGGCGGAGCTGGGCCCGCCGCCGCTGGCGCTGCCGAGCGCGCTGGGAGCCGCCGCGCCGCCGCCGCTGCTGCTGCCCCAACCGCACCCGCACCACCTGCCGCCGCACCACCTGCCGCCCCCGCACCAACAGTAAGGCACCCACAGCAGGCGGAGCTGGGCCCGCCGCCGCTGGCGCTGCCGAGCGCGCTGGGAGCCGCCGCGCCGCCGCCGCTGCTGCTGCCCCAACCGCACCCGCACCACCTGCCGCCGCACCACCTGCCGCCCCCGCACCAACAGTAAGGCACCCACAGCAGGCGGAGCTGGGCCCGCCGCCGCTGGCGCTGCCGAGCGCGCTGGGAGCCGCCGCGCCGCCGCCGCTGCTGCTGCCCCAACCGCACCCGCACCACCTGCCGCCGCACCACCTGCCGCCCCCGCACCAACAGTAAGGCACCCACAGCAGGCGGAGCTGGGCCCGCCGCCGCTGGCGCTGCCGAGCGCGCTGGGAGCCGCCGCGCCGCCGCCGCTGCTGCTGCCCCAACCGCACCCGCACCACCTGCCGCCGCACCACCTGCCGCCCCCGCACCAACAGTAAGGCACCCACAGCAGGCGGAGCTGGGCCCGCCGCCGCTGGCGCTGCCGAGCGCGCTGGGAGCCGCCGCGCCGCCGCCGCTGCTGCTGCCCCAACCGCACCCGCACCACCTGCCGCCGCACCACCTGCCGCCCCCGCACCAACAGTAAGGCACCCACAGCAGGCGGCGGAGCTGGGCCCGCCGCCGCTGGCGCTGCCGAGCGCGCTGGGAGCCGCCGCGCCGCCGCCGCTGCTGCTGCCCCAACCGCACCCGCACCACCTGCCGCCGCACCACCTGCCGCCCCCGCACCAACAGTAAGGCACCCACAGCAGGCGGAGCTGGGCCCGCCGCCGCTGGCGCTGCCGAGCGCGCTGGGAGCCGCCGCGCCGCCGCCGCTGCTGCTGCCCCAACCGCACCCGCACCACCTGCCGCCGCACCACCTGCCGCCCCCGCACCAACAGTAAGGCACCCACAGCAGGCGGAGCTGGGCCCGCCGCCGCTGGCGCTGCCGAGCGCGCTGGGAGCCGCCGCGCCGCCGCCGCTGCTGCTGCCCCAACCGCACCCGCACCACCTGCCGCCGCACCACCTGCCGCCCCCGCACCAACAGTAAGGCACCCACAGCAGGCGGAGCTGGGCCCGCCGCCGCTGGCGCTGCCGAGCGCGCTGGGAGCCGCCGCGCCGCCGCCGCTGCTGCTGCCCCAACCGCACCCGCACCACCTGCCGCCGCACCACCTGCCGCCCCCGCACCAACAGTAAGGCACCCACAGCAGGCGGAGCTGGGCCCGCCGCCGCTGGCGCTGCCGAGCGCGCTGGGAGCCGCCGCGCCGCCGCCGCTGCTGCTGCCCCAACCGCACCCGCACCACCTGCCGCCGCACCACCTGCCGCCCCCGCACCAACAGTAAGGCACCCACAGCAGGCGGAGCTGGGCCCGCCGCCGCTGGCGCTGCCGAGCGCGCTGGGAGCCGCCGCGCCGCCGCCGCTGCTGCTGCCCCAACCGCACCCGCACCACCTGCCGCCGCACCACCTGCCGCCCCCGCACCAACAGTAAGGCACCCACAGCAGGCGGAGCTGGGCCCGCCGCCGCTGGCGCTGCCGAGCGCGCTGGGAGCCGCCGCGCCGCCGCCGCTGCTGCTGCCCCAACCGCACCCGCACCACCTGCCGCCGCACCACCTGCCGCCCCCGCACCAACAGTAAGGCACCCACAGCAGGCGGAGCTGGGCCCGCCGCCGCTGGCGCTGCCGAGCGCGCTGGGAGCCGCCGCGCCGCCGCCGCTGCTGCTGCCCCAACCGCACCCGCACCACCTGCCGCCGCACCACCTGCCGCCCCCGCACCAACAGTAAGGCACCCACAGCAGGCGGAGCTGGGCCCGCCGCCGCTGGCGCTGCCGAGCGCGCTGGGAGCCGCCGCGCCGCCGCCGCTGCTGCTGCCCCAACCGCACCCGCACCACCTGCCGCCGCACCACCTGCCGCCCCCGCACCAACAGTAAGGCACCCACAGCAGGCGGAGCTGGGCCCGCCGCCGCTGGCGCTGCCGAGCGCGCTGGGAGCCGCCGCGCCGCCGCCGCTGCTGCTGCCCCAACCGCACCCGCACCACCTGCCGCCGCACCACCTGCCGCCCCCGCACCAACAGTAAGGCACCCACAGCAGGCGGAGCTGGGCCCGCCGCCGCTGGCGCTGCCGAGCGCGCTGGGAGCCGCCGCGCCGCCGCCGCTGCTGCTGCCCCAACCGCACCCGCACCACCTGCCGCCGCACCACCTGCCGCCCCCGCACCAACAGTAAGGCACCCACAGCAGGCGGAGCTGGGCCCGCCGCCGCTGGCGCTGCCGAGCGCGCTGGGAGCCGCCGCGCCGCCGCCGCTGCTGCTGCCCCAACCGCACCCGCACCACCTGCCGCCGCACCACCTGCCGCCCCCGCACCAACAGTAAGGCACCCACAGCAGGCGGAGCTGGGCCCGCCGCCGCTGGCGCTGCCGAGCGCGCTGGGAGCCGCCGCGCCGCCGCCGCTGCTGCTGCCCCAACCGCACCCGCACCACCTGCCGCCGCACCACCTGCCGCCCCCGCACCAACAGTAAGGCACCCACAGCAGGCGGAGCTGGGCCCGCCGCCGCTGGCGCTGCCGAGCGCGCTGGGAGCCGCCGCGCCGCCGCCGCTGCTGCTGCCCCAACCGCACCCGCACCACCTGCCGCCGCACCACCTGCCGCCCCCGCACCAACAGTAAGGCACCCACAGCAGGCGGAGCTGGGCCCGCCGCCGCTGGCGCTGCCGAGCGCGCTGGGAGCCGCCGCGCCGCCGCCGCTGCTGCTGCCCCAACCGCACCCGCACCACCTGCCGCCGCACCACCTGCCGCCCCCGCACCAACAGTAAGGCACCCACAGCAGGCGGAGCTGGGCCCGCCGCCGCTGGCGCTGCCGAGCGCGCTGGGAGCCGCCGCGCCGCCGCCGCTGCTGCTGCCCCAACCGCACCCGCACCACCTGCCGCCGCACCACCTGCCGCCCCCGCACCAACAGTAAGGCACCCACAGCAGGCGGAGCTGGGCCCGCCGCCGCTGGCGCTGCCGAGCGCGCTGGGAGCCGCCGCGCCGCCGCCGCTGCTGCTGCCCCAACCGCACCCGCACCACCTGCCGCCGCACCACCTGCCGCCCCCGCACCAACAGTAAGGCACCCACAGCAGGCGGAGCTGGGCCCGCCGCCGCTGGCGCTGCCGAGCGCGCTGGGAGCCGCCGCGCCGCCGCCGCTGCTGCTGCCCCAACCGCACCCGCACCACCTGCCGCCGCACCACCTGCCGCCCCCGCACCAACAGTAAGACACCCACAGCAGGCGGGGCCCGCCGCCGCTGGCGCTGCCGCTGTGGTAAGCGTCACGCCTGCCCATAGCAGTGGCAGTGCCAGAATTGTGAACTTGCTAATACAATCTCCTGCGCCGCACTGCACTGCGCTCGTCACCCTGACATATTAGACGTTAAATCTCTTCATACCCAGTAATTTATCTGGTAATTGGCATAGGTGTGGACTGTAGTACTTCCCCAGACGGACTCTGCAGGAGAGTCCTCCCACTACAAAAAAATCTAGATGTTTTGTTCCCAAAAGAAATGTTAAGTCAACAATAATTTGCGTAGTGAATGCTCGCTTACCAAACTTCGCATCGAATGCTCCCGACGAGTATCGTCCTTTACCGCCAGGGACCGTCCTGTTAGCATGACAAAACTGTTGATCTACCTGGGTTCATGTAGCGCTTGTGGCACAGCATGCTCCGCCACCGAGGTGTACTATAACGGCACAACCCTTGCCCCCAGGGCCCCCGCCCCGCTGCAGGGCGCCGCCCCGCTGCAGGGTGCCGCCCCGCTGCAGGGCGCCGCCCCGCTGCCGAAGGACTTCCAGGAAGCGCTGGACATCATATTCCCTGCCGACCAGAAACCCGGCGACAAGTTGCCGCAGAACTTATTCAACGTGCCGCCGCCGCAGCAGCAACCGCCTAACTTGATGAACGTGCCGCCCCCGATGGGCATGCAAGGCTTCCCGCCTATGGGCAACATGGGCAATATGGGCATGATGCAGCCTCCGGGCATGTTCGGGTTCGACCTCAACTCTGGGTTGTTCCCCCAGCCGCAGCTGTACGACTCTCACGTCCCGATAATGCCCAACCAGAACAAACCGCGGCCGATCAAAATCAACCGCCTCGCGAACAACAAGCAGCAGGCCAAGCACGAAGCCAAGGAGACCCAGCAGAAGAATATCGGTGACGCGGCCGCTAAGAAGAAAGAGGAGCTCGATGACCTGGCCATGTTGGGGATAGACGCTAGTGATGTGGGTGCGGGGATATAGGAGTGTATATCAACTGTCTTTCTTCTAATGTATAGTGTAGTGTACGGTACTCCTGTTTAAATCAATAGTAGATTACTCACCTAGGGAGCAAGTAAAGAATGTCTCAGATCTCCCGTGTTGTGTATACGAGTTTACGTGCCTCTGCGGGGAGGAAGTGGTTCCTTTTGCTCCGCGTAGCGGGGGCAAAGTAGCCACTTTAGCCCCGCAGGCACGTAAAAGCATTCTCATTTCTTTGGCTCGGGCCGGGAGGGAGGGGGGTGCTTTTAGTTTTCCATTCGTTGGAATAACGTTCATTCAAGCTGTCGTCTTCTGAGATTGGCGCGAGAGATCTCTAAATATTGATTCTAATTACAAAGACGAACTGACAGTACTTGTGCGAGCTGTTGACCCAATGGATGCATCGCGGATATTGAGTGTGTATTTTCTTAATGTCCGTACAACCACACATTGGGCTAACAGTGTTAGATCAGTGTTTGGAGACCTTTTACTCAACCATTTAAGAAATCAATCTCTCTGATTGTATAGCTCGGAAACTGACAACACACATAAATCTAAAATCAGTCTTAACTTTCTGAGGGGCGTGAAGTTGACGAGTATTGCATACGCATGCAAGAAATCAAGACATCTCTACTATTTCATGAAATAAACTTACTCACATTTTTATTTAATCAGGACATTTTTTTTGTAATTTGTTAAAAAGGACTATTCAGCAAGAAACTTATACTATAATACTATTGTACTTTATGGGGGAATAGAATGAGCGCTTCTCCATACAAACGTATTCCATAGAAAATATAGCCCTCCAAAGGTTACTATGAGAGATATTTAGTTTAAAGAGTTATATCTTTTTTGCTATTAGATTCTGTAAAAAAGTAAAACACGGAGACACGTACGTCGACAGTAGAACAAGAAAACTACAAATTTTGCAAATATCAAAAATCATGTAAGAATCTAAAAAGATGATCGCAAGACTTTCAAATATGTTGAATATTACATTTTATTATGAATTCTGTGCTGTCGGGGTTTTGTTTTCGTTCGTTTATATATTTTTAATTTGGTAAGACAGATGTTAAAGCTCGGCAAAAAGAATAGAAATTATAGTAAGGACGCCACTATCCCAAATAGTTGAAAATACTGGCAATTCTGTCGTACGTAAGAGGAAGTTGATTGGATGAATTACCTACGGATGTCATCATCCACAGTATTGCCAGAGGAGAAAAAAGTTTTCGTTTTTAAGACTTGCCAAGCTAGAATAGTCTTATTTCCTTGAGCGTAAGCAACCACTCTTCTCACCGAGAGAAATATTGATAGCTAATTAATATATGGATAGCGTAGTTATATCTGGGGGACGGACCACAATCACAAAAACATTCTTGCATTAACCTTAATATATTGAACTTGGTAGGTTCACGTCTGTCTTGAACATCCCCAGGTTGAACTTGGTTTCCTTTCTCAGTTGTTCAGTTGTACTGAGAATGAAGTCGAATGTATGGATGCAATGAGAAACACTTTGAACTTTTGGTATAGCTCCTGACATTATGTTTAATTGTATTTATATTATAAATACCAAGTCCATTGTAAGATAATAATTTTGTTACTTATAATAAATGTCATTCATATTTTAAAATTAGTTTTATTTTTTGTATGTTGTAAGTCGCGTAATAGAAGCGTCTGGGTTAAACCGTCCCAGAGAGGGTCAGCTCCTTACTTTCAACACAACACAGTAAGTAGGTCATTTTTGTTCTATGGCTTTTAAACATTGACCTCCTAAACCTGCATCCAGTACCACTGGAGGACGCGCAGCAGCGTCCTCGGGGGTGAACATTCGGCGATCCCCGAGCCGCATGCCAAGCGTGGGGATTATGACAACGCTATGTGATACCATATTAATTAAAGGGGACGCCTTCGTCCAGCAGTAGATGTCTTCTGCCTGATGATGTGGCTTTTAAAACCTGAGAATAAAATGCGTTCTAAACATTTTATCACAAGTAAATTTTGGAGACCACCGACAGATATAAAAGTAGGACGCCAAATGAGACTCGATGGAGTGTCGATATAAGTAGGACAGCTTGCAATGTAACGGAAGGCCAAAGAAACTTGGGCTAAGCAATAGCTACTTAGCTAGAGCTTTGGCTTTCCGCTAGGAGAAGCAGTGGTCTATGTTAGCTGATAATGATGATGATTCTCATTAGCACTGTAAATTGGCCTATCACCACAGAATAATAACTAGTAACAGAAGCTTTACTTCGCAATGGTTTTCAAAGAAATATGACTCAATCTGATAAACAATATGATTTAATTTAGCTCGCGGTCCAGTCGAGCACGTGTTCATTTACATACCTACCAATTTCTTTTTGAAGGAATATGGGCCTTAATTCACTATACTACGGTTCATAATAAGTTATACATGGTTATACGTATTGAAAGAGCCGCGGACTAGGGTTGCTTACTTCGAGAAACTACTTATGCCATCTAGCGCACAGCACGAGCGTTTACTCCTACTTGTGGCGGGCAACGCGCAGCAGGCAGCGCCGAGTACGTTCATGTAGTCTAAGAGCTAGCTGCATAATTGTATATGCTATACGATTATTGCCAAAGATTTAATTTAATGAAGTAATAAAATAAAACACATTTTGTTATATAGACAAAAGAATAATAGATGTTATGTATGTGTAAAAATATCTGGAATTGTTTTTGTTTCGGACAAAACATAATAATTGTATCATTTTTACCTCACTAATAAATTAATTAATTACTTAAATGATCTCTTTTGAAATAATCCTACTAATATTATAAAGGCGAAAGTTTGTGAGTGTGTATCGATGTATGTATGTATGTATAGATGTATGTATGGATGTATGTATGTATGTATGTATGTATGGATGGATGTTTGTTACTCTTTCACGCAAATACTACTGAACCGATTACTATGAAATTTGGTAGCTGAAGACCCAAAATAACACATAGGCAGAAAATCACGCCACCTCACTTAGGGGGTAGGCAGGAAATTCTAATATGGTTGTTTCTTAACCGATTTTGATCAAACTTTGGGTAGGGGTAGGGTAGGGTAGGGGTAGGGCGGAATAGGAATTAAAAAATATGTATATCGATAATAGATCTTTATCATAGATGCCTAACTCTTACATATTTCTTAATTTCTTTCTTTGAGTCTTTAAAATGACGGTTATTAAATTTCGATGTCGCATATATACGCAATCTGGTAAACAATTTCAAGAGATATTCAGTTGGAAAACACGAACAAGGTACTTGCGCAGTAATAGATCTGAATAAATTATAAAGTTGTTTTCCTGGATTCGTTTGAATTACTTTTTCGAAATTCTGGGTGAAACTTGATTCTAAGTTTTGTATATAGTCTATAAATTCTTTTGGGGGCATTTTCAAACTTCCGTAGAATGAAGAATTCTTGTTGAAGGCTTTATAACGGGTAAACAAATTTGTTTTCCCCAACTCAGGAACAGTTTTCAAAACTTCGCTTAAATTCACGCACTTATGCTTATTTATACATTTAAACATAAGGTATCCCGAGACATAGGTCAATGCATTTTCTTCTGGTAAGTCTACTTCTCTGTAGTCTGATTCACCCTCCAAATACACTGCAGACCTACATAATTTCTCATTGTTTTTTTCACTCATGACTCTCAATTTCATCATGTCTTCAGCTTTCAAAAGAATTTGGCATATATCAAGTTCACAATTAGCATCGGGCGAGTTTTTTAACATGTTGCAAAAAAACAGTTTTGAAAAGGCCCTTCGAAACTGGATCGGCGTTGGTTCTGTGCAAGAGCCACCTTGCTGTCTAATCGACCCAAAGAAGTTCTCCAAGACATCTTGATTTAGTCTTCTCGTAAATATATACTTAAATCCGATTTCTTTTAGGTCTCTGAACAACATTTTGATTGCCTGTATACTTATTTGAAAATTAACGAAAGATTTCATATATTTTGTGTTATCTTTTCCTGTTCTTTTATTTATGGCTTTAATCGTTGCAAACATATTTTGAGCTTCAACCAAAACTTCTTCTTGGGCGTCAGTGAGTTTGAAGGCAGTTTTAAATTTATTTTTAACTTTCACCCTACTAGAATTCAAAACATCAAAAAGGTTGTTCATAGACTCGATAAAGTTGGCAGTGGATCTGGCTTCTTCTGGTAATTTTCCCAAATCGATGTACGTGTGGAGTGCTGCAGACACAGTATGACTTAAAATTTGAACTGCATACTTCACTCGCATTTTTTTAAAGTTGTTGGGTTCAATGTGACACTCAGTTATTTTTGGTATAAGTCTTAAGTTTTTGTCTTTTTGGTCGTCGTAAAGTTGTTTCATAAAATCCCAAGATATTCTTTTACCGTCACAATAGAAGTCACTTGTTAACAAATTATTCCGTAAACATTTGATTAGGTGTGGCACGTCAAAAATATAATAGATTTTCTTCTCATTATACATAAAAAATGGTTTTTCGGCTGACACTCCTTTCACATCTTTGGCAAATTTGTCGAAGTTTGAGCCTTGGTCAGTGGTTATAGCTTTTATGTCGATTCCAATTCCGGAGAGTTTTGTAATAACTTCTTCTAACCATATATCTAATTCTTCGTAATGACGTGCACTGGCAAGTAGTGCGTATGCTAATGGTTGCTTCAATTTAAAGTAAATTCCTTGAAGCATTATCACATACGCATTGCTGGCAATTTCCGGAGTCACTTTACCATTAATATTATGAAAACCTATTACTTCATCTGTTTTAATATCGTAGTATAAGTTTCGTTTCAGAGTCATTTCGTCTATACAAATCGTACAATACTTGGCTTTTTCAGGGAAAGATTTTACTTTTAATTCTAAACTTTCTAGAACTCGTTCATCTAATTTTGGAGGTATACTTATTTTTAGCTTGTTTAAGGTGCTTTTGCTGGGTAATTTTAAAACAGTTTCTAAACATCGGTAAGTTTGTGGACTTGAGTAATGCAAGTTTAAAGCAAAGAGTTTATATTCTGCGTCATATCTATTACCCTTAAATTTATTTTTTAGTTTATTTTGCCACTTAATCAATTTCATAAATCTTCTGCCGATTTCGTCTTCAGGTTCATCGTTTCCAATAAGTGGTGAATTTTTAGTTTCTAGTTCTTTTTCAATTTTTTTTATTTCACACTCAAGTCGTCGATTTTTGGTTTTGGTCGTCTTTAGTTCTTCTTTTAGTTTACGTTTACGTGGAGTTTTTGCACTGAGCAAAACTGATGTTTGTGTTTCCTCATGCGACATCTGAGATAATTCTGTTTGAGTCACAACTGACTTAGTTGTAGCTTTTTTAATAACAACATCAGATATTATTTTCACTTTTGACGAAGGTTTTGCAATGTCATCGTAAGTTTTGTCAACATTTGTTCGAGATGTTCCTTCTTAAGATAGATTAGGTACCGATAAAGTTGGGTTTGCATCTTCATTGAGCTTTTGTACAATTTTAATTGCTGATTTTTCAAAATGCAACGAACATACATAATAACTTGAGTGCTTCAAATTATCTTTAGATAGTAAATCTTCTCTACCTATTGCCAATAACCAGGTCCGTCGCCTGAAATAAACAAACAAAACATTTTAAATGGACGAAACCCACAATGCAATAAAATACAAAAAGTATCTACGTATTGATATCAGTTGTCTAGCAGCACCCATAGTACAAGCTTTGCGTAGTTTGGAGCTAGATGGCGCTGTGTGGATTGTCCCATTATATTTATTTATTTATAAATTTAGAGGTACGATTTCATTTATTTGAAGTAAATAGGTATCTACCTAAAACATTTCATTCAGTCAAGGCCTTTTATTTTTAATAATATTGAGATAAAATTGATTATGATATTTTGGGTTAGTTTCCTTTAGCACTAATCCCACTCAGCGCACATTTTATAATAGATTCATTAATAAATTTTGAGGTTAATTGTGTCTGTAAATTTAATACTTTAACGAAAAAATAATTAAAACAGGCATTATGAACGACACAAGATAATTTTTTTATAATTTTAATTTTCTTTTCCGTCTGGTAACCATATTGAATGAATTTGAACGATATTCGACATTATAACTATATGTATACTATATTATTATTACAATGTCATTACTGGCGGTGGTTGCATATCTTAAAATTTTGTGAAAACTACTAAATCGATGAAAATTAATCTTCAGTTAAAAACCGATATCAGTTTCTAAAATCAAAAACTAAGGCGCGAGCAAACCCGCGGGTATCAGCTAGTACCTAAATGTGTGCTTAGTGTGAATAGTGCTCAACGAAACTAACTCAATATTTTTTATCTTGCACCTACAGTTTTACTGCAATATTGCAAAATATTATTTTATTATCATAATTATTTATTTATTTATTTCCAAGCAAGAAATAGGCTAGATGACTGATGTGTATATCGTTGAAACCAATAGCTTAGATGAAGAATTTAAGTAAATATAGTATGTTTATTGAAAAAATAATTTAAATCGGTTAATGATGTTCTTATATATGAGCGTTTAAAGTTTTTGTTAGAGACAACTCTGTCCCTTTCCCACAAAACAAAAAATGACGTCACGCCTTACTTGTCAGAATATAATTTATATGGCGTACTGAGAAGTGACGTCACGATTTGCTGTTTCGCCTCTCTGTCTAGCATGATTTTAAAGTTGCTTATTTTTGATCGGATTTTCGTTTTCTTTTCATTAATCAGCTATATTTATGGGTCACATTTTAATACGACAATAAAAAAAAACCAGTCATCTAGCCTATTCTCAATATGGATTCGCTAACTTCCTTTAAGTTGAATAGAATTCCATAGGTATCATCTATAGTATCACCGAAAATATTTTGCGTTGGGCTCTTAGTCTAAGTTCGTAAATGTACGACAAATGAAATGCAACTCGAATGAAACGACTAAAATGTCTTTTTTATTGTACTTTTAAATACTTTTAAGATATTGGAATAGTACGGGGAGAAACGGTTTGTAGTTTGAATTAATTTCATTTCATATAGGAACATAATGTAATCCAGTCAAAATAGATTTTACCCTTACCTGTCAGCGTCTTTAGGTAACCAAAAAAAAGTTAAATTTCGATCACGATCCGTATTTAAACAATTAAATACTGCACAGTATCTTTTTGCTTTTTTTCGTTTTGTGTCCATCTTGCAATTATATAATGAATCAATCAAATCAAATAATTAAGTTGAACGTGGTCGAACATATAGCGCGCACGCGTGTGTTTTCTTTCGCTTGTGGCAGCCTACTAGATTGGCCCTTGCCCCTTGCGCAATGGCCGCCGCCCGTAGGTATGTTTTTAAAAACCTACACGCGGAGTGACACAGGCCGCGATACGTGCCCTATGTTAGGCCGAAGCCACACTTAGGGTAGGTAGGTACAGTGCCGCGCATCAACGGCTGGTCGCAGCCGCGTGCGGTCACGGCTGGTCGCAGCCGCGTGCGTTCACGGCTGGTCGCAGCCGCGTGCGGTCACGGCTGGTCGCAGCCGCGGCTGGTCGCAGCCGCGGCTGGTCGCAGCCGCGTGCGGTCGCAGCCAATGTCTCAATATGAAAACCATTGACTAAAACATTTTTCATCCTGTCCATCAGTGAGTTGAAATAAAAAAATCAGGTAAAAACATCTTAGCTGTCCATATATATTTTCTTTACGTCATTTTTCCTGGTTTCTCTACAGTTCGTTATGCTATACACTCGTAGTTATATATCGTCAGATACAAATAAAAAAAAATTATGTGACTCCTTATTCGATAACCTAAAGTAGGTTATCTAAAATTGTTCACTAAGAAATACAGGGTTCGCGGAACGGTTGTATGAACTTAGCCGAAAGGAACTCATTGTACTCATGATTGTGTCCAACTTTTAAAACGGGACCGACCCTGCAAGAGGCGCTAAATTCTTTCGTCTCGTCAATTGCATGTACTTATAAAAAAATAAAATATATATATTTAATCTATGGCATCAATTAATTTTGTTACCTAGGCCGTTCGGCCAAATCTTCTTAACATGTCGGTATCGTCGACTGGGTTATAGGATACATTATTTAAGTCGAGGTAGGTATACATGTATATTATATTGTCTTGTAACATTACGATCGCCACAAAATGGCGATTAGCTTAGTCAGTTGGCGTAGTTAGTTAGTTTGTTGGTTTAGTCGTATTTTTTTCCATTTGGGGATTCATGCGCATCAAGACATCGTTTGGAATTTATCCAAATAGGTACAAAAAATACAAATACAAATAGTTTATTTATAACTAAACATACGAGTCAAATTTCATTAAGTATGTCACAAAAAAAAAACACTTACTAAAATGAAATAATAATCACAAAAATACGTTAATAGTCTCTTATTTTAAAGTAAGCTTCAATGTCATAAAACAAATTCTCTATGTATTTTGTTCCGTAAGCTCGGCTCGCACGATGCAAAGACAGTGATTGACGCGCGTTGAGAGCCGGCGCTCTTTTTATACATAGCCTTCATAATGTTTCCATTCATTTTATACACGTCGCTGACTAGTTAAATGAAAACAATGAGCTCCTTTTGGATTTTCGAGCCATTCCGAGTATCCCTATATAATTTCAGAACCAGCAAAGTGAGTAAAGTAGGTATCTAGCTTAGTAAGACCTTAGTAGCTACCGTTTTGAATTACAAGCGACACATATTTGCAAAGCCGAGTCTACGATTTTAACTTGTACTTCAAGAAAAAACTAGAAATTGGTAAGTGCTTATTTATGGATTGTACCTACTTGTGTACATTTAGTTCTATCAATATTTCCGGAAAAATCCCGAACTTCAGGTCATTTTATTATGACTACCTAGTATTTTATTGTTTTAGCAAACTTAGTAATTACCTACCTAGATTATTAGAAAACTACTTACTCTATTTTACAATAGTTAAACATATGGTATCGCGAAGTTTGTTGTAGATATTGATGTGTTCTTTAATACTGTAGAAACATTTTTTGTTCTATCTTCAATCGTTTCCGCAGCACATGCAAAGAAAAATTTTTTTATGGCAAAAATACACCTTGGGTTACATTATTGAAGTTTTAGTAGGGATCCCTAATTTTTTCTAGAAATAAATATAGCCTATGTTACTCAGGGATAATGTAGCATTCTAATGGTGAAATAATTTTTCTAATCGTTCCAGTAGCTTTTGAGTTACAAACATACAAAATACAAATCTTTCCTCTTTATAATATTGGTTTAGATTAAAAATAATCATAGAGATGACATTCTAGAGATGCCCGAAGACTCGAGACTGATTAAATCCTACTGAAGCTACTTAATTAGCCCCGGCCCTACTGCGAGCGGTCTAGAGTTCTGTGTTCCATGTTCATTGTGAAGTATGTAATCTGTGCCGCCAGCTGAGATGTCTGCAGCAGGCGCACCGACTCCCGTCCCCGGAGACTGCGACCAGTACGCGACGTTGGCGGCGCATTACGACCGTGTCGTAGGCAGCCTCGACCAGCGCTCCGAACTGTACCGGAGCTTCTTCCCCAGCTTGTTGAAACAACACGGCTGCCAATATGTTTTGGACGCCTCTTGTGGCACGGGGTAAGCATGTGTTAAGGTTAGGAAACCGAATTGCTATCTTTAACACTAATGTACTTAAAGGTTAGGAAATTTTCTTTCTAACCTTTACACCAGTGTGACAGAGCAATGTTAAGGTTAGTCGGCCGCGGCTCTTTCTGCATAGTCTACCTAATTAATCTCATTTAGTACTTACTAATACAGAATCAAACCAATTTTTTTTCATCTAGTCACCGTGGTAGCCTAAGGGGAGACCACTAGACTCGGAATCGTGAGGTCGAGAGGTCAAATCCCGGGCCCATACCGTAATACCAATGGAGCTCTTTGAAGTTTATATACGGGTTTTTACACCTCCGCACTGACCTCTATAATACAAGTATATACGCTGGACTAAATATTCTCTAGGAAATGACAGTTCAGTTTTTTGTGCCGATTTGAAGCGCCCCTCCGAGCGACTCCGGTACTAAAATTGACCTAATAGTATTACGAAATATTAGTTCCATGGATGCTCACACAGCTATCCGTTGGCTATCCGCGCCAAAATGGCGAAAATCAAATGGCATCAATTTGCTATTGACAATATGAAGTCCAGCGTATTTGTATTATACAGGTCAGTGCACCTCCGGTTTTGCATTGAAGGAAACCTGCATACGTCATAATTTCGGAAAATTAAAATGGCGTATGTGAATCCACCAACCCGCAAACTAGACCAGGCACCGCACCAGGGTGGTGGTGGATGGCCTAATCGCCCTTAAGAGTGTAGGTCTATAGTGGACTAAAAAGGCTAATTACTTACCTATTCAATATAATTAGATAGATTAACTCTTTATTCCTCACACCAAAGAAACATACATACAAAGGATTAAATAAATTAAATACCTTTAGTGCACAAATAGCGGCCTTAATTATGCTTGAATGCCTATTTAATAGTCCACTGCTAGACTTAACCCTCGAAGCATGATCGGGCCACACCCACAACGCTGGCCCAGCAGCAGGTTGATGGATTAACATTTGCCATTGGTTTTTTTCTCCGGATGTAAGCAGGTTTTCATACAATGATTTCTTATACCATAAAGCCAATGATATAAAAATCCATACATAAACTACAGATAACATAATGGTGCTACGTACATAAACCCCAATTAAAGAGCTGTTTGGTACGAGTCACGCAATTTCAAGTCAAAATACAAATAGTTTATTGATAACACCAAAGTTACACGTCAAATTTCATTAAATATGTCACAAAAAATAATCACTTAATAAAATGAAATATAATTATAAAAATACGCGCCAATAATCTCTTATTTTAAAATAAGCTGAGGAGTTCTCTTGTAACCACGCTCTGAGCTTGGTTTTGAAGCAACCTGTGGAAGGAGCATCCCGAATGGAAGCTGGTATACGGTTGTACAAGTCGAGCGATTAGGCTCAACAGCTTTCTCAAACACCCTAATCTTACCGTACTAAATACCTAATCAAATATTTTCTTAGTGCTTAATGAATGTCATCTCTTGTCGCTGGAGCTCCAATTTGAATCTCTGGCTTCAGTTAGCTGTTCAGCTTTCAGCCAGCTCAAATTAAAATAGATACAAAATTGATTTATTTTTCAGAGTAGACTCGACCATCCTTCTAGAGCATGGCTTTAAGGTTGTGTCAATCGATGCGTCGGCTCATATGCTGGAATTCGCAAGGAAAATAAAAACGGACAAGGCGGGA
This sequence comes from Erannis defoliaria, assembly GCA_905404285.2. Classification (NCBI taxonomy): domain Eukaryota; kingdom Metazoa; phylum Arthropoda; class Insecta; order Lepidoptera; family Geometridae; genus Erannis; species Erannis defoliaria. The sequence continues at coordinate 19,380,160 of FR990072.1, read as the reverse complement.
GACCCGAGATATGATGACTGGAGTAAGTTAACCACGCACGTAACCTACCTACTACAACTACTACACTCTACTAGGTACTGCTACTGAGGAATCCTTAGTGTTAGATTTTACCAGTGAAGAGTGCTCTATGCTAGACCGCGCCATTGCTTTACATCAGGTAAGATGTAGTTAAACACAAAACTGTTCCTTCGGTTCGACACCCAATAAGTAAACGTCCGAAAATTTATAAAATTAATAGGTATCAAATTTGATGCTGAATCAAACTGTATTTTTTTTAACCACTAATTGATCTCAAGATAAAAATACACTATTGGTACCTTACTACATTATGATAAAAGTATACTATGTTGGCCAACCACTGGGATGACGCAATCTGAGTTATGCAATTCAATGAAATTCTGACGTAATCTCAGTGGCTAGCAGTGGTTCTAAAACTACAAATTTTCATGTGAGAGGAAGTCGGACGATCAGACAACAAGATGTATAGTCTTTGGCAAAATCTGACCACACTGTCTATAAAAGAAAAATGGTGATGATGCACAGAATCTCTGGCACTGCTACTGTTATGGGCATGCACGTTGCTCCACCAGGCGAATGTCATGCACACTGCAAAAAAAACTCTCATTCAAATAGCAACAGCATCCTGAAAGTCATAGCCGACGACCCGAAAGCTCCTATACTGAGCCATTTCATGAGGCCTATGATTCCTCAAGAGATGCGTTCTAGTACATGACTTATTAATTTACCCGCTCATTTATTATTAGAATATTACTAACACTAGTTTATAAGCTTGTTTCCTTTATGTGTACTAACAAAAATGGATCCATTGTTATCTATAAATAAAAGTATGAATTAAAATTTTGAATTTGAATAGTGATTGAGCAAGCAAATTGGGAGACCCTGCCAGAAGACCTGGCTACCTTCCTGCCGACGACACAGTTCGACGCAGTGGTGTGCCTCGCGAACTCTATCTCCCACGTGTTGGACGACGACGGGCGGCAGACGAAGCAGCGCCGCTGCCTGGCCAACCTGGCGCGCTGCGTCAAGCTGGGCGGGCTCCTGCTGGTGGACCACAGGAACTATGACGCGCTGCTGGACGGCCAGACGCCGGGACCTAACGTTTATTATAAGGTGAGGGAAGGACGAAAGAAAACGCCGTTGTAGCCTAATTGGGTGACTGCTCCACTCACTGACATTTGTACCGATATTATTATTATTTTATTTTATTATTATTGGATATTATTTTTCTTGAATTTAGTGATGTATTTTATACTTTGATTATATACCTAACCGAGCTAGTTCCACCCGAGATTTTATATAATGTTTTAATGTGAATTTTATTATGGACTAAGTCTGAAAATAAATTATTTGAATTTGAAATGTGAGATCGCGGGTTCAAGTTCGGACCAATGAGCTCCTTGGAGTTTATGTACGAATTTACACACTACTGGTAGGGAAGAAAACAATGTTTAGGTTAAAAATTGTAATTAGCCTCGTACTTCTAGTTGTATCAATTTGAAAATGACAATATTATAATGATTAAAGCTGATCTGATTAGGCAACGAAGTGGATAATGAAAATCCTCGATGGCCATAATACTGCAACGGGCGGGCAGTAGCGTTTTCCCCCTCCCCCGCCCCCCCTATGGTTGGGATGGATACTATACCCTGGATAAATAAAAATGCTCGTCTTTCACTGCCTATGTTGGCTTACATTCTGGTATACGTGTTAATATACGTGTTTAAATGTTTCAGTATCAACACCCCATGGAAATCACGAGCACAGTAGTAATGGAAGAAGGAAAACCGAAAATGGTTACATTGGATTTCTGTATAAACCATAATAAGAAGAAAACGTAAGTTGATACCTGGGTATGTCCTAAAACTTTACTGCACTCAGAACAGAACCACGTGCAGCAGGTCATCCCGTTAACGTTGGTGAACATTCTGCGATCCCCAAGCCGTCTGCCAAGCGTGTGGATGATGTTTTTTGTCGATCCCTGACAGTCGTGTGTTCCACAGCGCTGTCCGGATGTGGCACTACCCGCACCGCGTGTCCAGTTTCTCCCGGCTGGTGCGCGCGGCGTGCGAGCGCGCCTCGCACCGCGTGCTGGGAGACTTGCAGCCGCAGGGCGCGGTGCCCGTGCCGGGGTTCTACCTGCACGTCCTCACCAAGTGCCACTGAGTCACGCGGACGCTGAGCCACGTGGGACGCGTCCGACTGTGCCACTACCCGCACCTCGTGTCCAGTTTCTCCCGGATGTAGCGCGCCCAATGTTAGCAGCCAGGGATTCCATTCTAACAATAAATAGTAGATTGTTACCCAAGGGGCTAAAATGACCCAATATATACGAGGTAGTTTTACTTCAGAGCTTTACCGCGGGAGTAAAAGAAACCGATTTATAATGGGTTTTAGCGCCGTGTGTTACACTCTACTTTTTACTACGATTGCGAGAAAATAACATAATCCAAATACAAAATAATGCTTTGTGACTTTGACAGCAACAGATTGAAAATTATTTATTTTCCTTTCTCTTCCATCTGAAAATTAGGCTCTCCATTCTCGCTAGATGGTGTCATTTTCTCTGTTTTAAAATAAATTACGGTCACCCTACAGATTTAGCGCCAATGGCTTCTATTATTTTTTTTTTGTAACCACAACGCAAAGCACAATTCTACCAAAGTCGCAGGCAACCCAGAAAAGGCGTCGGTCGCGGACATGGCACGGGTCCACCTATGGGTTCCACTAAAGACATAGAAATAAGGCACAATTTAGGACACATCGATCGACGTCATTCAGTGTGTATACCTTATTTAAATCTGTATAAATATAGTATAAAATTAAAATGGAATGGCAAGTGCCCGACGCCAAAGAGACCGCCGCTTATCAGTTTAGTTAGTTATAGTTAGTTTAATCTAGGTTTAATTAGATCCATTTTCTATAATAAAATGTTCTTCTTTTTTTATCAAACTGTATTTAGTCGAGTCGTTATATATTTTTATTCTAGTTATGAATAAAGACTTTTTAGTTTGCTCAACAATAAAAAATAAACTGTTTCTCCTATATTTTAGCCCGGCTTTGGTACGCTGCAATGACGCACTTTTTGAGCAAGAGGATTGAAAAATATTTTTTATACTTGTTTTATCGCTTTTTTATTATGTAATAGGAACGCCAGTAACAAAGACAGGTAATAGTTGTAGTCTCAGAGTAATAATATTACTCTGAGGTTGTACAGTAGTGATCACTGATACTAATGTACATAGTATGATAATTTAGGTAAGTCACCTAAGACATTTTAGGTCGCAAATGATTGCACTCAAACTGATTTTTTGGGATGTTGTTATGATAGACCAATATTGTAAAATTAAGTTTTCAGTTTCAAAAGACCTATGCTAACTGCGTGGTGGTCGAAATGCGCCGAAATGTTTTGACTTTTTCCATATATTGGCTTATAATAACATGTAACACGTTACGGACAAACTTATGTCACGTTACATACAATACTCTCTAAAGCTTAGTTTACATCAGAAACATCTATTAATACCTAATGTTCCGATAGTTTATAAATTCATGTTTTTAAACTATCGAACGAAATACTTTGATGAGCTAAATCCTCCAAGTCAAAACACCATTGAAATAAATTTTCCAAGTCCAATATAATTATGAAAGAAGAGGCGATTATTATTTTTATTTCTGTGTAATTCTTGTTGTGAACAATAAAGAGTTAATCAATCAATCAATCGATTTTGATCTATCGAAAATAAATTTCAAAATTGAATTAAACTGATTTTTGTTATATTAAATGTCCTTTCTTTTGATTTTCGTAATATAAGACTGATTATGGCTATAACCCAATAACGAGTAATAAAGTGTTAGGTACTAATTATATTTTGTTTAATTTTTCTTCTTTTAAAATGTGTTAATGAGATCCCAGGTAGGTAACGTTTATGTTATCGTTACATATAGTACTCTACGTAACATTTTATGCCACTATGTGGCAAAATTGTCGGCTTGATCCAACCACCCTTTTACAATTTCGAACTTTTTGGGGAAAATTATAAATGTTTGATATGTGCTTATCTCGGATTATAAGTAACTAGCTTTTGCCCGCGGCTTTGCCCGCGTAGTAATGTTGAATACTGGAATTCGGTTATATCGGGGCCCAACTCAATTGAATCACTAAAATACGTATATTATTGCATTTTTTCCAAGCCGCTTGCAAGTCTATAAGTTTGCTTGAGGATGACCAAATTAAATATTAAAAATTAATTTAGCAGCTTAGGCTGTACAGTATCTATAATAATTATGTCCCTCAAACAGTCGTCTGCGTGGACCTACAAAAAAATAGCCTATGTCCGTTTCCGAACCTTATGCTATAACTACCTATCCAAAAATGCAGCTCCATCTGTTCAGCCGACCAATAAATACGCCCATCCCCGTCCCCATTCCCAGCCTCATCCCTATAAGCGGCCCCTTCCCCATCCCCATCCCGATACCAAATGTCATTTTAATATGAACACGCCCATCCCCGTCCCCATCCCCGTTCCCTCCCTCATCCCCATCCCGAACCCCATCCTCACCCCATCCCATCCCCACCCCATCCCATCCCCACCCCCATCCCGATTTCAACTTTCATCTTAATATGGACACGCCTTCCCCGTTCCCAGCCTCATCCAGATCCACATCCCATCCCTACCTGTCCCCACCCCATCCCCACCCATCCCCACCCCATCCCCATCCCCATCCCGATTCCAATTGTAATATTAATATGAACATGCCTATCTCAGTCCCGTCTCCGTTCCCAGTATCATCGCCACCCCCACCCCCACCCCCATCCCCTTATCTATCCCCATCCCTATACCAAATTTCATTTTAATATGTACAGCCGTTACAAAGTTAAGGAGGAACAAACGTACTATCACTAAAACTTAGTTTTTTTTTATACTAACGGGAGCTGGTTTTGAAATACTGTGACACCCGTATCTTCTTATTTTTATAGTAGAATATGTATACCAAGTTTTGTATCAATGGAACCAGAGAATAAAAAGTTTCATACAAACTTTAACACCCCATTTAACCCCCTTCAGGGTTGATTTTCGAAAAATCCTTTCTTAGTGGGCGTTTACACCTCTCCAAAAACATACCCTCCAAATTTCAAGTCTCTACGTTTAGCGGTTTGGGCTGTACGTTGTCTATATGTCAGTCAGTCAGTCAGTCAGTCAGTCAGTCAGTCAGTCAGTCAGTCAGTCAATCAGGACAAAGCCTTTTATAGTTATAGATTAAAAAATAATTTAGCAGCTTAGGCTGTACAGTATCTATAATAATTATGTCCGTCAAACAGTCGTCTGCGTGGACCTACAAAAAAATAGCCTATGTCCGTTTCCGAACCTTATGCTATAACTACGTATCCAAAAATGCAGCTCCATCTGTTCAGCCGACCAATAAATACGTCCATCCCCGTCCCCATTCCCAGCCTCATCCCTATAAGCGGCCCCTTCCCCATCCCCATCCCGATACCAAATGTCATTTTAATATGAACACGCCCATCCCCGTCCCCATCCCCGTTCCCTCCCTCATCCTCATCCTCACCCCATCCCATCCCCACCCCATCCCGATTTCAACTTTCATCTTAATATGGACACGCCCATCCCCGTTCCCAGCCTCATCCACATCCCATCCCCACCCGTCCTCACCAAATCCCCACCCCATCACCACCCATCCCCACCCCATCCCCATCCCCACCCCATCCCCACCCCGATACCAATTGTAGTCTTAATATTAACATGCCTATCTCCGTCCCGTCTCCGTTCCCAGTATCATCGCCACCCCCACCCCCACCCCCATCCCCACATCTATCCCCATCCCTATACCAAATTTCATTTTAATATGTACAGCCGTTACAAAGTTAAGGAGAAACAAACGTACTATCACTAAAACTTAGTTTTTTTTTATACTAACGGGAGCTGATTTTGAAAAAACTGTGACACCCGTATCTTCTTATTTTTATAGTAGAATATGTATACCAAGTTTTGTATCAATCCAACCAGAGAATAAAAAGTTTCATACAAACTTTAACACCCTATTTAACCGCCTCTACGTTTAGCGGTTTGGGCTGTACGTTGTCTATATGTCAGTCAGTCAGTCAGTCAGTCAGTCAGTCAGGACAAAGCCTTTTATAGTTATAGATTAAAAAATAATTTAGCAGCTTAGGCTGTACAGTATCTATAATAATTATGTCCGTCAAACAGTCGTCTGCGTGGACCTACAAAAAAATAGCCTATGTCCGTTTCCGAACCTTATGCTATAACTACGTATCCAAAAATGCAGCTCCATCTGTTCAGCTGACCAATAAATACGCCCATCCCCGTCCCCATTCCCAGCCTCATCCCTATAAGCGGCCCCTTCCCCATCCCCATCCCGATACCAAATGTCATTTTAATATGAACACGCCCATCCCCGTCCCCATCCCCGTTCCCTCCCTCATCCCCATCCTCACCCCATCCCATCCCCACCCCATCCCGTTTTCAACTTTCATCTTAATATGGACACGCCCATCCCCGTTCCCAGCCTCATCCACATCCACATCCCATCCCCACCCGTCCCCACCAAATCCCCACCCATCCCCACCCCATCCCCATCCCCACCCCATCCCCATCCCGATACCAAATGTCATTTTAATATGAACACGCCCATCCCCGTCCCCATCCCCGTTCCCTCCCTCATCCCCATCCTCACCCCATCCCATCCCCACCCCATCCCGTTTTCAACTTTCATCTTAATATGGACACGCCCATCCCCGTTCCCAGCCTCATCCACATCCACATCCCATCCCCACCCGTCCCCACCAAATCCCCACCCATCCCCACCCCATCCCCATCCCCACCCCATCCCCATCCCGATACCAATTGTAATCTTAATATTAACATGCCTATCTCCGTCCCGTCTCCGTTCCCAGTATCATCGCCACCCCCACCCCCATCCCCATCCCCACATCTATCCCCATCCCTATACCAAATTTCATTTTAATATGTACAGCCGTTACAAAGTTAAGGAGAAACAAACGTACTATCACTAAAACTTAGTTTTTTTTTTTTATACTAACGGGAGCTGATTTTGAAAAAACTGTGACACCCGTATCTTCTTATTTTTATAGTAGAATATGTATACCAAATTTTGTATCAATCGAACCAGAGAATAAAAAGTTTCATACAAACTTTAACACCCCATTTAACCCCCTTCGGGGTTGATTTTCGAAAAATCCTTTCTTAGTGGGCGTTTACACCTCTCCAAAAACATACCCTCCAAATTTCAAGTCTCTACGTTTAGCGGTTTGGGCTGTACGTTGTCTATATGTCAGTCAGTCAGTCAGTCAGTCAGTCAGTCAGGACAAAGCCTTTTATAGTTATAGATTAAAAAATAATTTAGCAGCTTAGGCTGTACAGTATCTATAATAATTATGTCCGTCAAACAGTCGTCTGCGTGGACCTACAAAAAAATAGCCTATGTCCGTTTCCGAACCTTATGCTATAACTACGTATCCAAAAATGCAGCTCCATCTGTTCAGCTGACCAATAAATACGCCCATCCCCGTCCCCATTCCCAGCCTCATCCCTATAAGCGGCCCCTTCCCCATCCCCATCCCGATACCAAATGTCATTTTAATATGAACACGCCCATCCCCGTCCCCATCCCCGTTCCCTCCCTCATCCCCATCCTCACCCCATCCCATCCCCACCCCATCCCGTTTTCAACTTTCATCTTAATATGGACACGCCCATCCCCGTTCCCAGCCTCATCCACATCCACATCCCATCCCCACCCGTCCCCACCAAATCCCCACCCATCCCCACCCCATCCCCATCCCCACCCCATCCCCATCCCGATACCAAATGTCATTTTAATATGAACACGCCCATCCCCGTCCCCATCCCCGTTCCCTCCCTCATCCCCATCCTCACCCCATCCCATCCCCACCCCATCCCGTTTTCAACTTTCATCTTAATATGGACACGCCCATCCCCGTTCCCAGCCTCATCCACATCCACATCCCATCCCCACCCGTCCCCACCAAATCCCCACCCATCCCCACCCCATCCCCATCCCCACCCCATCCCCATCCCGATACCAATTGTAATCTTAATATTAACATGCCTATCTCCGTCCCGTCTCCGTTCCCAGTATCATCGCCACCCCCACCCCCATCCCCATCCCCACATCTATCCCCATCCCTATACCAAATTTCATTTTAATATGTACAGCCGTTACAAAGTTAAGGAGAAACAAACGTACTATCACTAAAACTTAGTTTTTTTTTTTTATACTAACGGGAGCTGATTTTGAAAAAACTGTGACACCCGTATCTTCTTATTTTTATAGTAGAATATGTATACCAAATTTTGTATCAATCGAACCAGAGAATAAAAAGTTTCATACAAACTTTAACACCCCATTTAACCCCCTTCGGGGTTGATTTTCGAAAAATCCTTTCTTAGTGGGCGTTTACACCTCTCCAAAAACATACCCTCCAAATTTCAAGTCTCTACGTTTAGCGGTTTGGGCTGTACGTTGTCTATATGTCAGTCAGTCAGTCAGTCAGTCAGTCAGTCAGGACAAAGCCTTTTATAGTTATAGATTAGACCTAGAGAGATGTGGTTAGGTTGAGATTCCACAAAATTGTGTTTAATTAAATGGGCAGGATGGAGTGGTGTGTCGTGAGATGCATTTTTTTGAAGTTATAACCCAAGATCTGAAAAAGTCCAAAAATTTCGATGTTTTTCGACCACCGCAGTTAGCACAGGTCTTTCGAAGCTGTCAACTCAGTTTTACATTATTGGAGTACGTATCCTAACAATATCCCAAAAAATCGTTACGGTGCAATAGGCTAGATGACTGGTTTTTTTTATTGTCCTATTAAAATGTGGCCCATAAATATAGCTGATTAATGAAAACAAAATGAAAATCTGATCAAAAATAAGCAACTTATAAGCATTTTAATATTACCTATGCTAGACAGAGAGGCGAAACAGCAAATCGAGACGTCACTTCTCAGTACGCCATATAAATTCTATTCTGACAAGTAAGGCGTGACGTCATTTTTTGTTTTGTGGGAAAGGGACAGAGTTGTGTCTAACTATAACTTTAAACGCTCATATATCAGAACATTATTAACCGATTTAAATTATTTTTTCAATAAACATACTATATTTACTTAAATTCTTCATCAAAGCTATTGGTTTCAACGATATAAACATCAGTCATCTACCCTATTATTTGCGACCTAACGCGACTTTTTTGTCTAACGTGACTGATGGCTCTAACATACACTTAGTGATCATCGTCATAATCAGGCTGTCATTCGATGGAAATTGGCCTCTCCCTATGTACACCACGTAGTCGGCTTTCCGCTTCTATAACCACTGGCAGCTTTCCTACGTATATCGTCACTCCTTTGAGTCTCAGGGCGTCCTACGTTACCTACGCTTTCCGATTCGTGGTCTCGACTCAAGAACACTGACTATATTATTCTGTGACTAAATTCGATCACTGCGCGTAAAATTTCATTTAGCGGTATTTTGCATGGGAACCCGCACTCACGGCGAGCCCCGAGATATGGCCGAGATGTTTTCGTCCGCGCACGTTATCAGCGCACTGAACGTGACCCAGTACCTACTATCAGCACGATAACTGATATCATCTCACGAGCTCGTCTCACGCCCTAACTGGTAGCTACGCTGCGGTATAGTGACGTCAGGGCCCGCTTGTTTTAACCGAGCATGGAATAAAGTAAACATCGTTTAACATTTTGTATAAAGCTATTGGTTAACTTTTTTCATTGCACACTTAATATTTTTATTTATAACTGTGGACCTGGTAGACGTCGTCCTGCCCTGAAAATAAATGAAAATCCTGGAACCCGATTGCAGCACCACCTGCCGGGTCCAAATGTAAATCTAAACCATCCAGAGACCCAGGGAACTTGAACGCACACAAAAAATATAAGAACACCATGTACTGAACGGAATGGCAATAAATATCTGAATCTGAATCTGGAATCGGCCTAGCCGTTTAGGAGGAGTTCAGTCACAGGTACACAAGCAGTGTCCTGTGCTGTGCTACGGGAACCGTTATTTTCTGAGATACTTACTCGTGATTACTTTAACGATACTTACAATTTCTACATTTAAATTGTGTGTGCGTGTGTGTGTTTTTTTTTGAGTGCACACTGCACATAAACATAGATGAGTGTTGTGTCTACAGGAGTTTTATTTTATAAATGTATAAATTAAAGTATTCTATTATCATAGTTTGGGGCTAGATGGCGCGGTGTGAATTGTCCATGTGTTTATTTACTATTGATTAAAATTATAACAGTTGGTTAAGCTTGATGAAACCGAGCATGACGCTGCAAAATGATCGACATCCCAAAAATACCTAAATTGTTCTCCGATAAGGAAATAAGTCCCACTTGAACAAAACCAGTTTCATTTTCATGGATCGATTCAAGGTTTTATTCTAATTAAAACCTACCTATTTCATATGCATTTACTTAGGTACCTACATATTGATGATATATAATATAATGTATTTGTTTGATTAACTCTCATAATATAAATATTTAAATGAATTAATCGATCTTGATAACATTTGGTGAAAAGGTAGAAAGCGGGATTAGGAATCACTAGCAGGGAACCATTTACTATTCAACTATATACACTGACTGGCAGACATTCTTGTAACTCGAAGATACAAAAAGTAAAAATCATTTTATTTCAGAAACAGTTTCACATAATTTTGCAGCCATAGCCACCAAACTAGGTGTCGCAACACCTGTATTTTGGTGGGTAGCCTTCTATATAGAAGCATGATTTCACGACTTCCTTTAAATACCTACGTTATTATTTTAAAATCCAAAAAGTAGGTACTTACGCGAACGCATTTAAAAAAGTTCTGTTTTTTTGTACTTTTATCAGCTCCAAGAATTTCTTGATAACAAGGGTAAGAAAAATCAAACAGTAGGGGAAACTATTTAAAGTTCATCATTTGTATATTTTATATTTAATTTCCGAGAATCAACATGCGAATTCAAACAAACATGGGATTTTTCTTTGTTCTTATTTTTTTTATTTCTTTATTTAAGAGGATTATTCTGTTTATAAGGTCGGTGGTGCCTCTGGTCTTCTTAGCAGTTATTTGAAGAGGGTTGACAGATGTTTAATTCAGTTTAATCTAGGAGGCGATGGTCAATGGACCATCTAACAACCTGACTGCTTATTTGCCACCTAGGTACTGTTTAAAACTACCAAATTTTTTATATTATAGCAGAATATAGGTACCTACCTATTTCACGTAGAGTTAACGAGTTTGTAAATATCAAGTAGACATACTTTGTACATATCTCGCCTCGCAATAAATCTTCTGTTGCTCTTATCACCATGTTAGTCTTGCAATGGTGACTTGATGACACGATCAAAACATGTTGGCTCACTGTTTGGTTCAATTTTCAAGCGTGTGTCGTCGATACCACAGTTATAATACCCGCTACTCTATGTGAGCGGTCAGTGAGCGGCTGGCGGTACGGGAGCACGGTGTTGCATCAGAATGTAAGTAGGATATTTTACGATTTTTGACGCCTCGCTCTTTCTTACCTATATAGTTATTATTCTTGAGAAAATTTATTAAAGTTGGAATTTCAGTTTTTTCAGTGATTTTATCGAAAACTTAGTTTTAAATTAATTTGCAACGCTGCATTGGTTTTAAGTCTCGCGCATGTTTAGACATGCCAACTTGTAATAACATGTGCCAACTAAGTAGATATAAAACGATTTATATATCTGCACTGTGAACTACTGTCAACGCAACAGCATCGTACAGACGTACAGTAATGAGTAAAGTGTCTAGATATTCACTTTGAGAACGAAGAGTGGCGATAATGATGAGATAAAGCGTCCGATCCACAGCTAATAATGATAACAAGGACGCTCTAGTCTCTAGCGTGATGGTAGAAGGCGGCACCCAGAACTTAGACGAGAACAAAGTCTATATACTCATAATTATAGATAGTCGCGCATTTGAAATTATTATTTTATTAAATTTTATTATACGCATATAATCTTTGTTTCTTATCTTTACGCATAAGAGCGTAAGATTACACGCATGTCTCGTACATCCTCAGCAATCTCCATAAAAACTTTGCTTCCTAGTCTATTAAATTCTATAGATTAAAAAAATGCCATAAGTATTATGTATACTTAATAAAATACATACTACACTAACTACTAAGTATTTACAATTCGATACAAACACTTATTATTTTCTTTTTTAACCATCTTCTGACAACATACACACACATTATCAAGCGTATCTATATATTTAGGCAGATTGTATCGTCGCCATAAAACGTCCATTGCTGGACGAAAGCCTCCCTCGGTGTTGCCATAATCCCCACGCTCGGCAGGCGGCTTGGGGATCGCAGAATGCTCACTACCGTTAGCCAAGAGGACGCTGCTGCCCGTCCTCCAGTGGGTCTGGCATAGCCAGGTCCAGGCAGATAGTATAATAATGATATATTAACATAATAAAATTATAATAGGTGTGTAGTAGTGTAATAGTACCTACACTACCGACTGGTAGTGGGTTTGAGCATTTGGTTTGTCTCTAGACTTCTTTATCTTGTTTGTTGTTTCTCGTCGTCCTAGATACCTACAATCCTATTGTTTTCGTTTAGGTGAAATAGTTTAAGTAGTTTTTTTGTTATAAATAAAGGCTATTATATCCCGATAAAAAAATATATTAATAGCACGATGTGCTGTGATTTTCTCCGCGTTTGATTTCTTGGTATACGTAGATACTCAGCTAGTTCTTCCAAAACACTCGTAGAAAGCAAACGTTCCCGTCTAGTTCCAGCATCAACCATGTCTGCCGATAAAGTATTCCACTCGCGGTCGGAAGGCATCCCGTCCGAGGGTGTCCGGGACCAGTACGCGGACGGCAAGGCGGCCCGCGCCTGGAACAAGTTCATCGGGGACAGCACCCAGCGCACGCACAACTACCGGAGCTTCCTCACCGGGCTGCTGAAGAAGCACGGCTGCCAGAGGGTGCTCGACGCCGCCTGCGGGACCGGGTAACTGCTTCTCCATTCTATGCGGGGCTATGGACTCGGGGTTGTACTAAGCGGAAACGGGTTATAGTACTTTTACAATGAGGCCAAACCTAGACATTGATAAAAATTCTGTGGAACCAAACCACCAATCACGAAAAAAGTCAGCTGCTTCCGTAGACATACTTAGCTGCTTCATAGAAACATTTCATTGAATGGAAATATTATTTCACAATCTTCAGGGTTGGCCCCATAGTAAAACGCTTTCATAATGACGGGTACAATGTTTTTATGCATTATATTAAAATACGAGTGAGAGTACGTTCGCCTGCAGGTAAACATCACGCCTGCCCATAACAGTGGCAGTGTTAAAATTGTGAACTTGCGATCCTGCGTCGCACTGCACTGCGCTCGTCACCTTAAGATATATAAGATGTAAAATCTCTTCATGCCCAGTAATTTCTCTGGTAGCATTCTCCTTCAAACCGAAACACAAGAATGCTTGAACACTATATTATACTGCTTAGTTGAATGACTGGCAACTTCCTCCTACTTCCTCCGGCGGACTCTGCAATAGAGTCCCTAGATACTACTACAAAAACAATAAACAAACAGAATATAGCTAAGCAGTGACAGCCTAATGGAAAGACCCCTAGACTTGTTTCCTGTGAGGTAGAAGCTTCAAACTCCGGGCCCGCCCCAATGAGCTTTTTTGGAGTTTTTGTACTGGCTTTTTTTGAAAGTAAATATTGTTAGGACATTATAGTCTTCCTCTTCTGGCTGGAAAGGAAATCTACCAGCAAGTTATTAAGGTAGACTACAAAACAAAAACCAGAATTAAAGATTTATAGCGCCAACATAAAAAATTATGTCGTCATAAAGTCATGTCAAGAACCCGCACCACCGAATGATATTCGGTGTTATATAATCTACCTAGAGATGCAGCATGCGAAAGATAAAGATAAACAATATAAAATAAATAGCTGCAGAAAAAAACAAGTTGATAGCCACCAAATCCTATTTTATATTAGCAAATCTTGGCATTAAGGATTGGGATCTATAGAATCTCTTGTTGTTCGCCATTCGACTCTGCTTAAATTCAGCAGTAAGTGGTTACGGGCTGAAAATGATGATAATGAATATTATATTAGCCAACTCATTATTGATGATGCAACAATCTGTGGTGTTTCCTGCTTCATAACCCGTAGTGAATCAATAGATTCATACCTAACTGAACGTCATGGCGATAACAGCGTTATCGAGAGAAACTAAACACTTGACCTCACGTCTCTCTTCTAATCGGACGTGTTATCAAAGCATGTTATGGACGCATCTTTTTAATGAAAACAAGCGTACATATATTGTTTTTGTAGATGTGTGGACTTTCCAAAGCTCCAAATTCAGTTTTGAAACTAGTTTAACTTTGCTTGTTTGGTTGTAATTACAGAGTAATTTTACTCGAAGTAAGATGAAGTTTAAAAATATTATTTTTCCATCTACCAACTGCAGGAAAGCTGTGCAAGAAATACAATAATATTTGCAATTGTGATGAATAATTTGAGGAAATAAATTCTCTTGTGCTTTGAGTATGCCTGTATGTATATTGTGATACTAATATCATATTCGTTGAACGAATAAACTTTGTAGGAGCAATGTTTATCTATATAAGATGTCTATACTTATTTGGAGGATCCTATTTCTAAATATTCTAATACTAGGCAGATAGATACCATACTATACCTAGGCACTGGGCAGGTACACATGTCATCATCAGTCATAAGACGTCCTATAGATGCTTGACGAAAGCCTCGTTGCTATAATCTCCATGACAGGCGCCTTTGGGATCGCAGAAAGCTCACCACCGTTAACAGAGTTTTTATTTTATTTTAATGGTTTAGTTACTATATCGAGAGTGCTTTTACCTAAACGGCTGGACTGATTTTGATTTGACAATGTCAAGAAAAAAGGTCGTTTAATAAAATAAATGTATATATATATACCTACTATGATGAAGGTATGCTGCGTATCTATATAAATTTTGTGACACTTCCAGCATCGACTCCATGATGTTGGTGGACGAGGGATTCAAGCTGGTGTCGGTGGACGCGTCCGACAAGATGCTGAAGCACGCGCTCAAGGCGCGCTGGGACAAGAGGAAGGACCCAAGGTACGATGAGTGGGGTACGTACCTCTTTGTACTCGGTATTGACCACTTGAGACCGCCACTTTTGACCACTTTTGACCGCCTCGTCGCCAGACGAAGTATTCGTGATTAGCATACGTAACTAAGGAACAAATGAAACGCGCACTCTCCACTGTAGTTCGTTTATTACTCCGGGCTCGTGACTCGCGCGCCCCATATACTCCACGCTTGTTCAAGCTAGGTTGGAACCAGCCGTAATAAAGGTAGCTACCGAAGTCCTAATATGGTAACTATATAATTATACTATAAAATAATAGGTACGTCTACCAACTCGCATCGACGTTCCTATATAGTTAAATAAGCGTGCTGCCAGTTTTCTTGAGATAGGCAGATCTGAGCGTGTTAACAGAGCAATGTATTTGTGATGCCCCTGGTATAGGTATTACGGATATCAGCAGGCGACGGTGATTGCTTACTTTCAGGCAACCCGCCTGCTTGCTTGCCACCTATGTCATAAAATAAGATCACCTAGGGGCCTCTCTGGCCCATAACTAAGTAAACGAAATATAAAGTATATAGTAAAATAATGTCATACTTATTATATATTTTTTTCTGTATGATAGAAAAAATATGAAAACTGAGTTCTATCCACAGAGCTAAAATGTATAAATGCTATACAATACAAGGTTCTATCGCATTTCTGTCACTATATAAATCATTCACGCTACTCGTTGAATGAAGCAACGATACTACGTAAGAAAGTTGGCCGTGTCTCTAAAGACGAAGATGGGGCTGAATGGACGCCTTACAAAAGGCCAGGATTTTCAGCAGAAAGTTTGGAAGGGTTTAAATTCTCAAGATGGTCCCAAAATAGATTGAAGCCGGTGAATTTTTTAAGGTTTTGGTTGTAACAATTAGCATATCTACCTCAATTAGGCTCATGGGCTTGCCCACCGCGCCCACAAACGGTGGATCCGCGCTTGAGTGAAGTATGATAATGCATGATATCTCTTTCAGACAAAATAATGTGCTCTTCTTTGCATCTTAAATATTCTTTATTTTATTTGAGGAATCTTTTCTCTGCTCCACCGAACACAGAAGATAAATAAATAAAATAATATTGGTGTACATTTCACACAGCGCTATCTAGCCCCAAACTAAGCAAGCTTGTACCTAAAATGTGAACCAGTTAACTGATACATGATACATGGTACTTATGATACATTTATACAACAGCCAGATGAAGTAATTGATAGAGAATAGATAAACATATGAACAAGACATTGAAACTTCCTTTCCAGTGATCGAGGAAGCCAACTGGACGACTCTGCCTCGCGACATCGAATCGTTCCTCCCGGGAACGCAGTTCGACGCCATCATATGCCTGGGGAACTCGTTTGCCCATCTCCTCGACGAGAATCCTGACCAGCGCGTCCAGAGGAACTGCCTCAAGAACTTCGCCAAGGTCCTGAAGCCAGGCGGGCTTCTGTTCATTGACCATAGAAACTATGACGCGATGGTCAACAGTGGAGCCACACCAGGACACTCTATTTATTATAATGTAAGTGTTACACTCATCAGCCAGAAGACGTCCACTGCTGGACGAAGGCCTCCTCTTTAATAGGGAGGGGTTGCCATAATCCCCGCGCTTGGCAGGCGGCTTGGTGATCGCAAAATGCTCACCACCGTTACCCGAGAGGAAGTAAGTGTTAACACACATAAAATAAGTCAGCCTAAACTTTAAACGAAACAAGTAACTTTAAAAAAAAAACTAATCCACTTCAAATTAATATGGGGCCACCTCAGCAATATATACTTAGCCCTTTCAAATAAATAAAGAATTTTCAAAATCGGTCCACAATTGACGGAGAAATCGGTGAACACAAAAACCTACATACATACATACCGTCGAACATAGAACCTCCTCCTTTTTTAAAGTCGGTTAAAAATTGGTGGACATATCTAGAGATGGAAGCGAGAAATACACCCGATGCGTCTTTATACAGGTTACATATATTGGTAAGCATGCTATAACCTAGACCACGTAGTAAAAAAAATTACCTAAGTATTCAAAACTTAGCATAGTATTCATGGAACTCAAGTATGAATTAGGTATGATGTAGAGTAAATATAAACCCGGGAATATTTCACTTGTTTTTTTTTTTTTTAATTCATATTTTATTTTATTTAGCTTAATAAAGTCTAAGTTATCAGCTAACAACCATCGTTATGAACCACTTTAATTCGGTAAGAATCCAACTTATTTACAAGTCATTATAATTTATAATATTGTCAAGATAACATTAATACATACGACATGTACACCTACTTATTAGACACATATATTGTGTCGGTAGGTACTTATTTAATAACAGCCAAGTGAATAGTTTGTTATCAGTCTTGTTTTTTATAATCCTCTGGGTGCTAGCTGATATGATATTAAGTATACAGTGTACTCTGTTATAAAACTGATTACTTTATTGTTTTTTTAGCAATTAAGTATATCATGTATCTCTATGTACTCAATAACAAAGTTTAAAATAAATACATCGAAATACATTCAGGGGTCGCACGCAAAGAATGAAAAGTTTGTAGAGTAGAGGCGATGGGGCAGCGCGCCGTCGCCGTCGGGACCCCTTGCCGCCCATTCTCCGAGATAAAACCATCAATTAATGGTGATCCTGATCAGTGAACGGTTATCGACCTACGATATTATATATATAAGGAGAGAGATATGTCAAAGTCGCCTTCAAATGGCCCCGTGAAAACGGCCCCAGGCACCTGTCTCGCCTGTCAGCGCTCACTAAACGAGACGCGCGCTATCCCTTTTGCTCTCATAAAAGTGCTATCTTCTTTCGCACTCCGGCACAACTCGTAAACATGACGGCACGGGGGTCATTTTTAAACATTGTTTTATTACGCGATGGCGCATCTTTCGTAATCTTTGTTATCGACAGACAAGCACTCTGGCACTATATAACAATCTCCATACTCTATCTGTGTTGGCTCTGGTAGCACATCCGCGCGGCATGGCTGCGACAGGCATGCCGGAACGAACTTTATAATGTAGACTCATAAATTGACTGAATTTTGTTTTGACATTTATTAATTATTATTAATATTAATTTTATTATTTATTATGACATTTGAATTTAATTAATTTTATTGTGTTTTATTTAAGAATTGAAATGTATGTGTGTAATTTGCCTGATTAAATTTATTATTATGCACATATTTATAGAATATCTTAGTTTTTTACAATTAATATAGAAATATAAAACAATAAATTATAAAAAACTTAAAACAATGCGCGCCGTTGTCAAGTAGGTACCACTGCCTTTTGTATCTGACCCTTGACCCAACCATCTAGCGAGAGCCTCTTGAGGTATTGGTCGAGGCTCTTCGCTATAAGACCGTTTGCCGAAACGACTATCGGGACAATGATCGTCGAGTCACCATCCCACATAGCGGTTATCTCGAAGGCCAAGTCAAGGTACTTGCTGAGTTTGTCCTTCCTTGCCTTCAAGAGATTCTAATATTATTATTGTTATTATTATTATTACACCAGCCACCAACAAGAAAAGCAGAACGTGTTCTAAAATGTACTTACAACTTTCAATCAAAAATCTCTTGTGTTGTAATGGTTTCAGTGCAAGTACCCAGTGGACATCAAGACTTCCGTGCTGGTAGTGCGGGGGAAGCCGGAGCTGATAGCGCTGGACTACCTCATCGACATGACGGAGGAAGGAGAGACCAGTGAAAAGAGGTCAGTCAGTCGTTCATCTTTATCTCTGAACTGCTTTATAAACAAGAAGCAGCAATGATTGTTTCCTCAATGAAAAGCTATAGTCTAGAGCATACAAATATTTCCAAGACTAATATGTATTTATATAGTAGTTAAAATTACTAAGATAATATCATAGGTCTGCTTCTAACACTTTATGGATATCTAAGTCTGAAATAAAGTTTTTTTTGTATACGTAAACTATACTTTTATAAAGTAAAATGTTTGAAATTAGAACAGCGCTCCTGTTGGACGTCAGAAGAAAAAGCTTTTTTTGTATATTTTACTTTCTAAGTACTACGTAATTCTCGGAAAAGCGCCAACCTTTTTGGTCCTTCGAGCCAGTTTCGTGAAGTGATTAAGTGAGAGTACAAGCCATATATTGTCGTTATCGTGGATTTGAGTCCTGCCAAATTCACGACTTTCCTTGTTTGCGGTTTATCTCTAATCTAAGGCTCGTTTAAACATTTGTTAATTTATAAAAACATGGGACAGTAGGTACATTATTATATTTTTGTAGTGGTTGGACTCTACTGCAAAGTCCGCCTGGGGAAGTACCACACCTTTGCCAGTTATTCAACCGCCAAGCAGTAGTGTGCAAGCATTACTGTGTTCCGGTTTGAAGGGCAATGTTATCAGAGAAATTACTGGGTATGAAGAGATTTAACATCAAATATCTCAGGGTGACAAGCGCAGTGCAGGGCGGCACAGGATTGTGTTCGCAAGTTCACAGTTCTGGCACTGCTACTGTTAGTGGCAGGCGTGACGCTTACCATCAGGTAAAAATCTTGCACGTCTCGTCACTTGACTGTATAAAAAAAAAAACTTTTATTAAGAGCAAAAGACAAAAAATGAGTACATTTTTGCTAATCATGATTTGTAAGGACAATTTCATCAGCCATCTAATAACCAAACATTTTTTTTCAAATCCACTTTCCCACAGCTGACACATATACGGTCATACTTAAAAACACCGCTCAATCTTAGTCACTAATTAAACTTTTCTGTCTTGTTCTTGCACGTGACACTTCACGTCAGAGAGAAGTTGACTGAGCATCTTAAGCAGTGATTAACTTTGAGCGGCGTTTTAAGTAAGGCTGATAGTTAGAACTGCGTCCAGAACCACCGGAGGATGGGCTGCAACGTCCTCTTGGTTAACGGTGGTGAGCATTCTGCGATCCCCAAGCCGTTCTATTATACAAAGTGTAACAAAAAGGTTCAACAATCCTGAAGGGTATGTTATGTACTCATCATTATGAACAACTTTTACTATGGGGCCAAACGAGAAATCGCGAAAAAAAATCAGCTTCATGTTCATAATGATGAGTACAAACATACCCTTCAGTGTCATTGAACCTTTTTGTTACACATTGTATACTGGGCATGAAGATTTGACTTCAAATATATCATAGGGTGTCGAGCGCAGGATTTTGTTCGTAATACACAATAATAGGGTAGATGACTGATGTTTATATCTTTGAAACCAATAGCTTTGATGAAGAATTTAAGTAAATATAGTATGTTTATTGAAAAAATAATTTATATCGGTTAATCATGAACCTAGACCTTTCTAGGTTCATGCGGTTAATAATGTTCTGATATATGAGCGTTTAAAGTTTTTGTTAGAAACAACTCTGTCCGTTTCCCACAAAACAAAAAATGACGTCACGCCTTACTTGTCAGAATAGAATTTATATGGCGTACTGAGAAGTGACGTCACGATTTGCTGTTTCGCCTCTCTGTCTAACATGATATTAAAATGCTTATAAATTGCTTATTTTTGACCAGATTTTCATTTTGTTTTCATTAATCAGCTATATTTATGGGCCACATTTTAATAGGACAATAAAAAAATAACACGTCATCTAGCCTAAAGTTGGTCAGGCGTAAATTGCGACACTTACCACCAGGCGTACGTCTCGCTAGTGTCGTCACTCCATTGCTTAAAAAATAACTGGCGGCTTACATAGCCGGCCCAGTCCCACAACAAGCAAGCGACCTAACAGAACTTATTTCTCATTTTCCAGCGAGTTCCGTCTCTGCTACTACCCTCACACGTTGGATCAGTTCTCCAAGATGCTGGACGAGGCGTTTGACAACAAGGCTACTCACCACATCTACGCAGACTTCAAGCCCCTGGACCAGGTCCCGGTGCCCGGGTTCTATATACACGTCATGCAGAAACATAAATGAATCTACTGTTAGTTTGTTATTGTAAAATGCTCAAACTGTTTTTAAAGATCTTGTTTTGAATAATTTATTTTAATATTGTTGTAATAATATTGTTCTCTTTTATATGACATAAGATAAAAATGTAATGTTTTTAAAAGCAATTTTTATTTTCATCAGTCAGTTTCATAATAAAATAAACCTAACCTAGGGGTTCGTTCAATCTGGTTTCCATAGTACAAAGCTTTGCTTAGTTTGGGGCCAAAATTAATTTATCTAATTGATTTTTTAATGATGAATGGTTTCAAGTCTGACTTTGCCTTACCGAGGGCGTAGACTAAAAACATGCATTCCCAGATGAAGATACATACATTTACACTCTTTGTGTAAAGATCTCCAGTTCGTATAGGCTTCACGATTGTTTTCCTCTACTAAAAGCCCAGTGGTATGAAGTTCCGTACATAAATTCCAACTGATAAAATAGTTTTTGTTTTATTTATACGGGAATACTCACGTTTAATTAAATCGGATACTCCGACTATAGTTTCGATCACATCCGGTGACCTTTTTCAAAGAGTGAAAACAGAGCCCGACGCGCGTGCAGCTGCGTCCTGTGCTAAGCAGGATAATTATAATTCCCGTATAAATAAAACAAAAATGTGTCAAAACCACGTCAGTTTTCATGATAAAATAGTTGCCTGGGATTTGAACTCATGATCTCACGATTTAATCTAACAGCCTACCCATTGCCTAGCCATAGTTTATCATGGCTTTTCCAAACCTCCGGTCTACTCAGGCAAAATAGAGCAGAGTTACGGTAGGTATTAAATGATGCCTTTGTCAGTAGGCATACAAGATAAGAGTAGTTGTGTGTACAATACACCCCAAGCTAGTAAGTTAGCAGTTAGTCACATAGAATAACAACTTTTGAAAACTGCAAACTGTCTGCTAAATCTCAGTCAAAAAAAAACTATAACCGATAACTGTTGAATTGAATAATCAATAATCTGTATTTATTCACTTAGCTGACACTACACATAGTTTGGAAGCAAAATAAAATTATCAACAGGCAGATAAAATTTTAAACAGTTAGAAATAATAATTTATTTCACAAATTTAATACAACAAAATGAAAAGTAGAGTATAACTTAGATGTGTGGGAGAGACCTTATAGATAAGAATTATGCTAGAGCTAACTAACTACAAATCTAAGATCCGACAATGATGTTGTTGATAGGGATGTGTATCAGCTTTACGAAGAACCCAATGAAGCCCATGATGCAGAAGCCTATAGCTGTGGCGATAGCAATCTTCTGGAACTCTGGAATAAAATGACATTGGCAATTAACAACTGAATTAAATTAACATTGGCAATTGGAATACTATTCATCCCTTCATTGATATTGACCCAATTATAAATATGAGCTGACACTAACAGCGAATGTATGTATCGTGTGGGTGGGTGTAGGTATAAAGTTCTATTATTATTGGTTCACAACATAATCACGGTAAATATCCCGTAAATAATAATATAACTTTAGTAAACAACCGTGATAGTTTAAAAGGGGGGTATAGGTATGTTGGGTAATATTACGTTTTATAGTCATTGTTAATAACCAATCGATTCCCAAGCCGCCTGCCAAGCATGGGGATTATGGCAACACCTCCCTATTAAGGGGGAGGCCTTCATCCAACAGTGGAAGTTTTCTGGCTGATGGGCTGATGGGGTGAAAATCTCCTGGCCAGAAATAAGAAAGGAAACAAAGTGAAATTATATAAAATAAATGATATACTCCACATTTTGTATTGCAAGTGAGCGCACGCTTGTCGCTCTTATTTAGTGACCAATTTTTATGCTTGCATCCTGTAAAAAAATTGCCTACTGGTTTAATGACCGGTCAATAAAATGCCCACCAACAAAGTTTTCATTTCAATTTAAAAGCCTCTACATAAAACCTGAACCGGGTCTCGAATCATTTTAGATAGAATAACAAAAGACAGCCTTTAGACTAAAGGCTGTACTTCAATGGATATAAAAAGTTGTATACTAATGCACCTCTTAAATTCAAATACATGCCTCAATATTTTAATAGTTTCTAACATAGTATGCTATTGAAGCATATTGAAGGGGACAGCAAAGTTTTAGGTGCTACCTACAAGATTGATATATTAAAACTTGGTGAAAGTTACCATAAGCAAGGGCACTACAAAAAGGAAATTACTTAGGAATATTAGTTCGTCATAGCTCCAGAGACTTATGAAGAGTACTAGGTAGGTAAATTACTTTTATGTGATTATTATAGGGTTACTATGCCAACACTGCAAGAAGTCTCAAATATTATGAATGAAATTTGAAATAAATATACCTTTTCTGTCTGGTTTAGTACATCTTCTTACTAATCTGATGGAATCCTTGGCGAACTGCTTGCCAGGCTCGACGAACTTCGCAATTTGATCCATTTTTCTGGAAAACAGGGCACACTTATTACACAGAAATATCAGCTTAAAAAATACTTCTATAACAATTTAATCACTATCTGCAGACACTTACATGATATGACTATACCTGGCACGAATTAACGTAAGAAAATGTAATTTTTGTAGCAACTAATATTTTACTTCTTTCACAAGCAGTTCGTCCACCTTAGCAAATAATGAAACGAAAATTGACATAACAGCGAAACGTCAGCCACGTTTCAAAAATCATCGCACGCACGTCATCAGGTCGTGTTCGGATACACATAATATGCCATGCCATAATTATTATGGCAACTCCACAGTAGTGTGGAGTTATAACATCATGAATGTCGTTCGTCAATCGTTTGTCTTAGAAAAACAATTCCATGATATTAAACGCCCTCTATGCAGTGATTAAAGAGAGAGGAGCTAAATCCTCCAAGCCTTTAAGCTACACTTGACTACACGGACTACACCTATGACCACAAAGATTACGAAGGACGCGCCATTGTGTAATAAAATAATGTTTGAAAATGACCCCCGCGCCGTCATGTTTAAGAGTTGCGCTGGAGTGGGTGATTCAACTTGAGACAATTGAGAGAATTCGTGATGCTGGCTTCGAAATACTTGAGCATCCTCCATATTCACCCGTCCTTGCCCCTAGTGATTTCCATCTATTTCCGAGGTTGAAGGAGTCTCTGAGAGGACAGAGGTTCGAAAATGATGAAGCAATAGTCGCTGCAGTACAGGAGCTTTTAGGTGCTCAGGAGTTTTGATAGGGATGAAAAGCTTAGAAAAAAGATATTCCAAGTGTATTACGCTAAAAGGCGACTATATAGAAAAATAAAATAACATTTAATCAAAGTTACCGGCAACATCATTCTTACTTTTTATTGAACACCCTTCGTATACTTGACTCTGGCAGAATGCACAACGTGCGATGCCAATAACAAAGGAAAAAAAACACTGAATGAATGCACAAAGTGCAAAGCCTAAAACGAAGAAAATTTGTATTATATAAAAAGTGATGTTGTTTGTGCTGTCACTGTCAGCTGTCACCGGTTGGTGCTTGGTGCAGTGCTTCCACTTTTGGTGATTTCTCCCTTTTTAGGTAAAAATTCCAAAAATTAAGTAAGGTTTAGGGACATTTAATTTTGATAGGGATTTAGGGAGTTTTGGGGAAAAATTGAACTTAATGTGGTAATCGTTTTATTTATGGTCTCAAACTCGTGATGAATGTAACCCGTCTAGTTTTAGTTGACCTATTAATAATGAGGCGATTTCTTTAAAAAAAAAGTGTTACTGCCGAAAATTATAATAGATAGCGTGAAGTCGTTTGAAATTGTTCTGTCAAACTTTACAATTTGACATTCATTGTATAACAGTTCATTTCGTTTAAAAACAAAAAACTCTTAACTCATTGCAGTTTGCAATTTGTTTCATAGACAAATTAAATACAACGTTTTAGTTTGTTTTCGCTCACGAGCGTGGAATATTATTGTTATTGTTTTTTGTGCTTTCCAACGCCTCAGCTTTGTTTTCTGGACCCATCGAACGTGACCCCTGCATTTCTTCGATTCGGCTTCGATTTGCTTACGTTTTAGGAGCGTTCACTTTGAGTTTTACCCAAGATCATGCCTCAGGGTGATAATGCCGTAGTCCAGCAAAATGGATAAGGCTAAGTGCGGATATGTAGATTAAAAACGCCACTGAGTTTCTTCTCCAGACATAAGGCCGGTTTCCTCACTACGTTTCCCTTCACTGAAAAGCCAGTGGTCATCCAGTGGTATTTGAATTCGTACATAAATTGTAAAGAACCGAGAGACTCGTACCCAAGTCGTCGGGATATGAACCGGCCAACTTACGAATGCGAAGCGGCCCTTCTCCTACTGAGCTACCACTTCACCGATATTGTTAATTCCGTCCAAGGTAAAGAAAACATTTATTAGATGTTTTCTTTACCTTGGACGCAATACTGTTTACTAACACATCTCAAAACTGCTTTAGGTGAAATGAATGAAAGGTGAATGATTTCATTCTTCTCATGGAGTCATGTTACTGATGAAACGTAATCGGTTTGACCGTGTTTTCGGCCGAAGGACTTTTATGCATGGCCAGGAATAACTAAAAAACATTAAATGGGGTGTGACAGAACAGTTTCTGTGCTTCTTACACCATTTAGTAAAACATCACGATCTATTCTTTTTTTTTAAACAAACGCCTCATTGTGCTATGACCTTAGTTACAGATGACATCGGAAAGGAACTAAATCGTATTATACTAACAGTTGGTTTGTTTTTCATTCTGCATTGCAGAACAATAACAACAAAATATTCTATTATTCGTCTGTTTAAGAATTGTGATTACCTATCCAATGTTGAGTGCAGCAAAAAACTGTAAAAGTAGTGCTTCTGCTTCAAATTTGGTATTTTTTCTTTATTATGGTCATGCTCGCTAAACCAAGGAGAAGTTTCGTTTTTTTAAGGGAATTTTAGGGATAATTCGAAAACAAACTAGGGAAAACCTAAAATTGAATGTGGAAACACTGGCTCTGTGAGCTATGCTATGCGTGCGGTGCGAGACGAGACGGAAGTAAAAAGCGGCTGAAAGACATGTATCCATGGCCAAGAATAAATTAAAAAAATATATAGAAGTAAAAAAATCAGCTCTTTGAAAAAAACAGTGTTTATTTTCTATTATCCTGAAGTCTAGAAGCTACGCAACATTTTTCTTTCTTGTGAGTTTGTACTAGATCTGGCTAACATTATCTAAATTCAGAATAACTTGAAAGGAGAAGTCCCATCAAAAATGTATGCAATAGAGAAGAAATTCGAGATAGAAATGAAGCTTCGTAAGGTTTGTATACATCATCACTTTCCTTGGTTTCAAGTACATAAAGCTTAATTATTGATAGAATTAATGTTTTACGAGACTTAATTATCACAAATTTAATATAGGTACTTATATCGATTACTTAGCAAAGCAAAGCAAAAAGATACGTAAAATAAGTATTGTACCTATTATATGAGATTTCTGTGAAGATTAAAAGTTTTTTTCACGCCCCCTTATGTATTACATTCGTTGGTACAGATAAACCTTAATGGCTAATTACGTTAATGGTAAATAATCTCGTAATTAGTAGGGAATATGCATGGTTTTTTTATTGACTCACAAAAGTGCTGAATCGCAACAAAACAACTCCTTGAAAATAAAATTTAAATACGTGATTCAAAAATATGAATTTATGGCTGACGACGATTCACAAATAACGAAGTTATAAAAAATCTAGTTTCATGTACGACAGGCGCACTATACTAGTAAACAATCTCAAAGTCCACAATTCTAAACAAATTCTATACTAGCAACTGTTTAGCTAGAAAGGGAAAGGGACAGATGACTCCCTCCCAAATACTTTGAACGTTTATAGGTATTTCAGGATCAGTTCGATGATTTTCAATTATTTTTTCCATGTAATAATCAAATTCAGTTAAAATCTCCACTAATCTTTTTAATAATCAAAACATGCATATTCCCTAAATTAAATACAATCAGACAGATTAATGTTAATGACCTACTATATAATATGTTGGTAAGATTTATTGCCTCTGTAGAATCCACACATCTTGGTGAATCACCAAAAAAAATCCTCTTTTCCTTCTTATTGTAAAATTCTACCTGTTTACTCAAAAACTCCATTAGTGAACCCTCTAATACTTGCTTCGTCTGCAGTCTGAATACTGTAGTAGTGAA
This sequence comes from Erannis defoliaria, assembly GCA_905404285.2. NCBI lineage: Eukaryota > Metazoa > Arthropoda > Insecta > Lepidoptera > Geometridae > Erannis > Erannis defoliaria. The sequence continues at coordinate 19,352,761 of FR990072.1, read as the reverse complement.
ATTATGGTGAAATTGGAAAGATTAGATACTGTATTTTCTCCTTCAGAGAATGTTCTAATCTTAGATCTATTGTTTTAAATAATAATAATAAAAATTAATAAAATCGTTTATTTCAAGCAACAGGCAAAAAAAAGATAATAAAAAAACAAAAATAAATAAAAGAGACAAAAAAATATAAAGACAAAGATTATTAAGATTAAAGATTGTCTATCGACCATTAAGAGCATTCTCTCACAAACCTTACTAAACTCTCACATTTATATGATTTAGGAGATGACGAACATTCAAGAGCTAAAGGCAGCAGCGTCTCGGAGCTCAGCACTAGCGAGTGATGTTTGCAACGTGTTGGGCGCATGTGAGCAGCGCTTGCAGCAGCTGGAGACAGCTGTCCTGCCACTGTATGGGGACACGGCGCGTTTACAGCATATCCATCATAGTATGTCTGTTAACTTATAAAAAACTAACAACGGTAACAAGTATCTTAGGAATGATACAATTAAAATTATTTATTGACGACACCAAAGTTACGTATGTCAAATTTCATTAAATATGTCACAAGTAAAATAAAATTAATTTATAATTAATATGTAGGTTTTTAAAAAGAACATAATTTTAACTGAATTGAATATCCTCCTTTTTGAAGCTGGTTAAAAAGAAGATAAACTTACCTAACAGATGAATATAGAATTTCAACAAAATTCACTTATTTTTAAACTAAGCTTCCATATCATTATATAAATATAAAAACATCTTGTAACCACAGTCTCTCAGCTTGGTTTTGAAGCATGTATCACTGTGTTGGTGTTCATTACTCTTGAGACATTTAATGGTAGAATTAGCCCTATAATTTCTGAAACTACAGTATCTTTCTAATTGCTAGGAGTTAGAGACAGCTGTTCTGATATACTAGTTCATAGCTATAAAAATATTTTGCAGATATGGAGAAAACTGTGAAAGCTCTGGACCATGTGATAAATTACTATATGGTCTCACGAGAGCTGGCCGACCTCATCCAAGCTGGGCCGCACACTTCCAGCACGGAGTCTCTTAATTTCTATCTTGAAGTGAGTTCAACTTCCAGTACTCGTAGCTCTTAAAGCAGCCTATAATTAAGTTTTAAATTCCAAGCTATAACAAGTATAAGCTGTCATTTTAATTCATTTCTTTATTCCATCGCGATCAGCTTATACTCTCAATGAAGGCACAGTCATGATCGTTATTTTGATCAGTATAAAAAAAATGTTTTTTTGGGGCTAGATGGCGCTGTGTGAATTGTGCACTGATAATTATTTATTTTAGTTTAAAGTATCATTTAGGTAGTTATTATGATTTGATAACAATTTGAACGCACATAATTATATTATATTATATTGGACTATGCCATTAAATAATTGTGCTTGTAGCTTTAGTAACAGCTGTTATAAACTTTGGTAATGCAGTTCCTGATTTCTAGTATTTTTATAATCTGTGTTGCAGGATGCAGGCTATCAGCTCAATACTGACTGTACTCAAACTCATTAAAAAGTAATTCTGTTGCACTACTCTAAACTAAACTTATCTGAATGGATTAAAAATATCTCTGTCTCATTTCATTGTGGGAGAAAATGATACCAACAGTTTATATCTGACAAATTAAGCTTAGTTTAGTGAAGTACAACATAATCAACACCAAAACATGTTGTTTGAATCTTAAGATGCCTTTATTGGATTTTCAGGCTTTGGACAAATTATCAGAAGCACAAAATTATTTCAATAAGAACAATCCACAGAGTGTTGAATTGGAAAACATAGTGAGTACATACAATGTGTAACAAAAAGGTTCAATAATACTGAAGGGTATGTATGTACTCATCATTATGAACAACTTTTACTTTGGGGCCAATTCTTAATACGCGATAAAAAAAAGAGCTGTTCCATACAAAAAGTTCCTTGAGCTTGGAAAATATGTATGGAACAGCTGTTTTTTTTTGCGATTTCGGGGTTGACCCCGTTGTAAAAGTTGTTCATAATGATGAGTACATACATACCCTTCATTACTGTTGAACCTTTTTGTTACACATTATACATATCTAAACACTCCAAGGTCCATGTGATGATGCCTACGTTTAAATATATCTTCGTGTGTTCAGAATCAACTGTACAACAAAGGAGTGCAAAACCTGGAGACAGCGTTTGAAGAGTTACTCAATAGGAATACGAGGCCTCTGTCTCCTACCACACTGATGGATATGATCGCTTTGGAAGAAGGTATGTTCTATGTCTTTTACTCGGCAATCCATTGCATTAAAAACATAGCAGACATGCTAATATTTATTACGTACTCTTTACTTGGCGCTTGTCTGTACAGAGACATTCTACGCACACGCTGCATATACTGTGTTTCCTCACGATGTTCACTAAAATTGTTAAAACCCGCTTGTAAAATTCCAAAGAACTCATCAATACAGCCCCGTGATTAAACCCACTGTGATATGAAACAGATTAGTTATTGTGTAGTGATAATGGAATAAAAAGTTATTGTTATAAAACTGCATCCAATATCACCAGAGAATGGACAGCAGAGCAGCATCCTCTCGGTTAATGGTGGTGAGCATTCTACGATCCCCGAGCTGTCTGCCAAGCGAGGGGATTATGGCAACCCCCTCCCTATTATATAATCAAATATGTGTTACCAATAAAATTATTATGGCTTCCGCCTTAATAAATGCCCTTCGTCTAGCTGGGTATGTTTGGAGATGTGTGTGTCGGTGTAGACTCGAGCGTGGAGTCGGTGTCCGTGAGCGGCAGCGGCGGGTCGGGCGCGCCGGCGCTGGAGTGCATGCGCGTGGCGGCGGCGTGGCTGAGCGCGGCGGGCCGTGCGCCCGCGCAGGCGCTGCTCGCGGCGCGCGCGCCCGCCGCCAAGCAGTCGCTCGTAGCCTTCAGGGACTACCTGCGCTCCCAGTCCATGGCTGCCTCGCCGCTCATGGTACCTACCATTCTGAACATAATTAAAGTTTTCAAAAGATTTTTTTTATTTAAAGCCAAATAAGATATAAACTAATAAGGGCGCCACTATCGCAAATAGTTCTAAATACTAGCATCCTCGTAGTACGTACTAATAGGGGCGCCACTATCGCAAATAGTTCTAAATACTAGCAACCTCGTAGTACGTACTAATAGGGGCGCCACTATCGCAAATAGTTCTAAATACTAGCAACCTCGTAGTACGTACTAATAGGGGCGCCACTATCGCAAATAGTTCTAAATACTAGCATCCTCGTAGTACGTACTAATAGGGGCGCCACTATCGCAAATAGTTCTAAATACTAGCAACCTCGTAGTACGTACTAATAGGGGCGCCACTATCGCAAATAGTTCTAAATACTAGCAACCTCGTAGTACGTACTAATAGGGGCGCCACTATCGCAAATAGTTCTAAATACTAGCAACCTCGTAGTACGTACTAATAGGGGCGCCACTATCGCAAATAGTTCTAAATACTAGCAACCTCGTAGTACGTACTAATAGGGGCGCCACTATCGCAAATAGTTCTAAATACTAGCAACCTCGTAGTACGTACTAATAGGGGCGCCACTATCGCAAATAGTTCTAAATACTAGCAACCTCGTAGTACGTACTAATAGGGGCGCCACTATCGCAAATAGTTCTAAATACTAGCAACCTCGTAGTACGTACTAATAGGGGCGCCACTATCGCAAATAGTTCTAAATACTAGCTAGTTCTAAATGTAGTACGTCTGGAGAAAACGATTGGTTGAATTTATGATTGTCCACACTAGCCAGGAGAGAAAAAGTCTTTTTCGCCAACCTGTATGTTTGCTTTCGTGATTTGAATTAATTAGATAGATAGATAGATAGATAGATAAACTCTTTATTGTACACACCAAAAAAATAAAATAATAACAGTCATGATAATCACAACAGAAAAATGAACTTAGCACTAGTGTAACAATTGGCGGCCTTATCGCTAAAAGCGATCTCTTCCAGGATAATTTCTCTTAATTCTGAGGTTTCGTTTTAAAGCGAACATTCCTCAAAAGGCATATTTTTTTCTGCTTTGATCGAAGTAGAGCTTATATTCTGAACTCTTTCAACACCTACAGTCTACGTTACCCTGGTATTTGTAATCGTAATTCTCCAGAACCAGATTAAAACTTTTTGATACAACTTTTCGTGTTTTCAAATGTATTGATTTATTTACTTATCCGGACCTGGGTATGTCCTAAAACTGCATCCAGAACCACCGGAGGACGGGCAGCAGCGTCCTCTCGGTCATCGGTGGTGAGCATTCTGCGATCCCCAAGCTGTGCCAAGCGGGGGGATTATGGCAACTCCTCCGTGGACGTTTTCTGGCTGGAGATGATTTTTTTACTTCATGGGATAAATTTAACAGATTTAGAACCCCAACTAGCGTAGTTTTTTTTTGGAATAGCGATAAGGATATATGGAAAAGGCCACATATTTGTTGACGAAACATATTTTATTTAACTTTACGGATTATTCTGCTTCCAGAAATCCAAACATAATCTGAGTCGTTCGGACAGCACTCAACGAAGGACGAGCAAACTGCAGAAAGTGTAAGTTTCAAATCCACGTAAAACTATACTTCTTTACGACATTTATTATCTTATCAATATCAATAATATCCCAAAGGTCTTCCAGCATCGAGAAACGCGCCAACAAGCTGATGATAAAGGCGTCGCAGACGTTGGAGCAGTCCACGGGGCTGGCCATCGGGCCGAGGAGGTCTGTCGTCGAGTCCTGTAAGTAGACTCATCGTTTATTGCATGGAGGATAAGGAGTTGCGATGACCGTTTTGCAGCCGCAGATCCTATTTTGCGGACGGAGTGTGTGACGTCACACTTATTTGCTCAGTCTGCTAACGTCTGTCACGCGTAACGGTTATTCAAACTTACATATTAGACGTACGATTTTTAATGCTTTTACTCAGTAACAGTAAAAATGAAATGAGTTGCTCTGTTTCTTTATGTAAAAATGCCCGAGGGAAAAATTCAGATGACATGATTGGCATCTTATTTCATTCGTAAGTAATTTTATTTCTATATTTAGTGATCCGCTCTATACAATTTCAAAACGCGACATCTAGCGTGATATTAAGAAATTAAGTGTTAGTTCACTAGTTCGATTCTCAAAAACTTTTCCTGAAGACCGCTAGATGTCAGTACAATTAGCCTCTCCTCCCGCGAACCTACCCCTCCCCGCACAGTCACGCGTCTTTCTAAGGAAAAATCCTTTGATCACATCTCTGCTTCTATTACTCTGTGGTTTATTGACACTTAACAATCTTTCGTCATCTTCAGATGGTTAATCGTTCGGATGGCAGAGCTATATTTATTGTCATTTTATGGGTATTTGATCACAGGTCATCGGAAGGTGATGTCTATAGCGGTAATCGCATGTAACTCGAAATGGAAAGCGACTATGTAATATAACACAGTTTGATGCTTGGCGGCAGATTATCGACTCGTGTGTTAATAGGCATGTGGCCTAATGTTTAATTTATGACAAATAACAGGCTTAGTGATGAATATAACTAAATACATTACAAAAACTGAAAAAATAAATTGTATTGGCTGATAATTCTCTGAGATATGAGCGTTTAAAGTTTTAGGTGGGGATAGAGAGGGGATGCTCTATCCCTTTCTCGCAAAGCACGTGTTAGTATAGCATTTGTATGCCGCGCCTGAGACTTGACGTCATAAGTCAGTATAGCGCGCTCTCTGTCTAGCTTGAAATTAAAATACTTAGAACTTATTTATTTTTGAGTTATTTAAAATTTTGTTTTCGTTGATAGGCTCTATTGATGATCAGCTTTTTAATGAGATAATAAAAAAATTGTAGTCACCATGCCTATTAGCCATTAAAGTACTAAAAAGTACCTACCACACAATCCATGCTAAAGTTTCCTCTCTGATGGGGTTTGAGATCTCGCTCTATGTATTAGTCGTTCTTGGCCGCGCAGATATTTGAATGGACTAAGGAATGGATTCAGGTTTTTTTAATTTATTGTTCTCCCGTTTCTTTGTGTGTTCTTCCATGGCGTCCCCGGTACAGGGAATCGTATGGATAGTGCTTTGTTTTTAGGACTACGCCTTGGGTACAGATTATTGAAATATGGCGTTTGTGACGTTATTTGAAGCCAAAGTTCCGTGGAAATGTCGACAATCTATAATCTTCGAATTACTTGAAACTGTCACGTCTCAAACATTACAACATGTTACAAATTTGATTCTACAAACAATAACAACCAATACCAATGAACGACCGTGTCTAACGGACGTGTCTCTATTACTTAGCGATTCTGTGTCTGTCCGAGTTATGATGCCCCCATTCGGCCATTACACATGTTACCGGTAGATTCTGAAGACAGCAGCGCGTCGCTGGACGAGTGGGAGTGCTCGGTGGCGGGCTCGGTGGCGGCGGGCGCGGGCCGCCTGGCGCGCCACGAGCAGCGCCACGCGCTGGGGCTGGTGCCGCTCGCGCGCCTGCCCGCGCTGCTGCACGCCGTCTGCAAGGACTGCTTCCAGCTGCTGCTCCAGGACGTGGAGGTACTGTACAACCATACTCCACGCAGCCCACGCGCTGGGGCTGGTGCCGCTCGCGCGCCTGCCCGCGCTGCTGCACGCCGTCTGCAAGGACTGCTTCCAGCTGCTGCTCCAGGACGTGGAGGTACTGTACAACCATACTCCACGCAGCCCACGCGCTGGGGCTGGTGCCGCTCGCGCGCCTGCCCGCGCTGCTGCACGCCGTCTGCAAGGACTGCTTCCAGCTGCTGCTCCAGGACGTGGAGGTACTGTACAACCATACTCCACGCAGCCCACGCGCTGGGGCTGGTGCCGCTCGCGCGCCTGCCCGCGCTGCTGCACGCCGTCTGCAAGGACTGCTTCCAGCTGCTGCTCCAGGACGTGGAGGTACTGTACAACCATACTCCACGCAGCCCACGCGCTGGGGCTGGTGCCGCTCGCGCGCCTGCCCGCGCTGCTGCACGCCGTCTGCAAGGACTGCTTCCAGCTGCTGCTCCAGGACGTGGAGGTACTGTACAACCATACTCCACGCAGCCCACGCGCTGGGGCTGGTGCCGCTCGCGCGCCTGCCCGCGCTGCTGCACGCCGTCTGCAAGGACTGCTTCCAGCTGCTGCTCCAGGACGTGGAGGTACTGTACAACCATACTCCACGCAGCCCACGCGCTGGGGCTGGTGCCGCTCGCGCGCCTGCCCGCGCTGCTGCACGCCGTCTGCAAGGACTGCTTCCAGCTGCTGCTCCAGGACGTGGAGGTACTGTACAACCATACTCCACGCAGCCCACGCGCTGGGGCTGGTGCCGCTCGCGCGCCTGCCCGCGCTGCTGCACGCCGTCTGCAAGGACTGCTTCCAGCTGCTGCTCCAGGACGTGGAGGTACTGTACAACCATACTCCACGCAGCCCACGCGCTGGGGCTGGTGCCGCTCGCGCGCCTGCCCGCGCTGCTGCACGCCGTCTGCAAGGACTGCTTCCAGCTGCTGCTCCAGGACGTGGAGGTACTGTACAACCATACTCCACGCAGCCCACGCGCTGGGGCTGGTGCCGCTCGCGCGCCTGCCCGCGCTGCTGCACGCCGTCTGCAAGGACTGCTTCCAGCTGCTGCTCCAGGACGTGGAGGTACTGTACAACCATACTCCACGCAGCCCACGCGCTGGGGCTGGTGCCGCTCGCGCGCCTGCCCGCGCTGCTGCACGCCGTCTGCAAGGACTGCTTCCAGCTGCTGCTCCAGGACGTGGAGGTACTGTACAACCATACTCCACGCAGCCCACGCGCTGGGGCTGGTGCCGCTCGCGCGCCTGCCCGCGCTGCTGCACGCCGTCTGCAAGGACTGCTTCCAGCTGCTGCTCCAGGACGTGGAGGTACTGTACAACCATACTCCACGCAGCCCACGCGCTGGGGCTGGTGCCGCTCGCGCGCCTGCCCGCGCTGCTGCACGCCGTCTGCAAGGACTGCTTCCAGCTGCTGCTCCAGGACGTGGAGGTACTGTACAACCATACTCCACGCAGCCCACGCGCTGGGGCTGGTGCCGCTCGCGCGCCTGCCCGCGCTGCTGCACGCCGTCTGCAAGGACTGCTTCCAGCTGCTGCTCCAGGACGTGGAGGTACTGTACAACCATACTCCACGCAGCCCACGCGCTGGGGCTGGTGCCGCTCGCGCGCCTGCCCGCGCTGCTGCACGCCGTCTGCAAGGACTGCTTCCAGCTGCTGCTCCAGGACGTGGAGGTACTGTACAACCATACTCCACGCAGCCCACGCGCTGGGGCTGGTGCCGCTCGCGCGCCTGCCCGCGCTGCTGCACGCCGTCTGCAAGGACTGCTTCCAGCTGCTGCTCCAGGACGTGGAGGTACTGTACAACCATACTCCACGCAGCCCACGCGCTGGGGCTGGTGCCGCTCGCGCGCCTGCCCGCGCTGCTGCACGCCGTCTGCAAGGACTGCTTCCAGCTGCTGCTCCAGGACGTGGAGGTACTGTACAACCATACTCCACGCAGCCCACGCGCTGGGGCTGGTGCCGCTCGCGCGCCTGCCCGCGCTGCTGCACGCCGTCTGCAAGGACTGCTTCCAGCTGCTGCTCCAGGACGTGGAGGTACTGTACAACCATACTCCACGCAGCCCACGCGCTGGGGCTGGTGCCGCTCGCGCGCCTGCCCGCGGTGCTGCACGCCGTCTGCAAGGACTGCTTCCAGCTGCTGCTCCAGGACGTGGAGGTACTGTACAACCATACTCCACGCAGCCCACGCGCTGGGGCTGGTGCAGCTCGCGCGCCTGCCCGCGCTGCTGCACGCCGTCTGCAAGGACTGCTTCCAGCTGCTGCTCCAGGACGTGGAGGTACTGTACAACCATACTCCACGCAGCCCACGCGCTGGGGCTGGTGCCGCTCGCGCGCCTGCCCGCGCTGCTGCACGCCGTCTGCAAGGACTGCTTCCAGCTGCTGCTCCAGGACGTGGAGGTACTGTACAACCATACTCCACGCAGCCCACGCGCTGGGGCTGGTGCCGCTCGCGCGCCTGCCCGCGCTGCTGCACGCCGTCTGCAAGGACTGCTTCCAGCTGCTGCTCCAGGACGTGGAGGTACTGTACAACCATACTCCACGCAGCCCACGCGCTGGGGCTGGTGCCGCTCGCGCGCCTGCCCGCGCTGCTGCACGCCGTCTGCAAGGACTGTTTCCAGCTGCTGCTCCAGGACGTGGAGGTACTGTACAACCATACTCCACGCAGCCCACGCGCTGGGGCTGGTGCCGCTCGCGCGCCTGCCCGCGCTGCTGCACGCCGTCTGCAAGGACTGCTTCCAGCTGCTGCTCCAGGACGTGGAGGTACTGTACAACCATACTCCACGCAGCCCACGCGCTGGGGCTGGTGCCGCTCGCGCGCCTGCCCGCGCTGCTGCACGCCGTCTGCAAGGATTGCTTCCACCTGCTGCTCCAGGACGTGGAGGTACTGTACAACCATACTCCACGCAGCCCACGCGCTGGGGCTGGTGCCGCTCGCGCGCCTGCCCGCGCTGCTGCACGCCGTCTGCAAGGACTGCTTCCAGCTGCTGCTCCAGGACGTGGAGGTACTGTACAACCATACTCCACGCAGCCCACGCGCTGGGGCTGGTGCCGCTCGCGCGCCTGCCCGCGCTGCTGCACGCCGTCTGCAAGGATTGCTTCCACCTGCTGCTCCAGGACGTGGAGGTACTGTACAACCATACTCCACGCAGCCCACGCGCTGGGGCTGGTGCCGCTCGCGCGCCTGCCCGCGCTGCTGCACGCCGTCTGCAAGGATTGCTTCCAGCTGCTGCTCCAGGACGTGGAGGTACTGTACAAGTGGACATACTCTACGCTGCAGGTCCTGGACCTCACCCGTCCTAAAACTGTCATTTTTAATAATTACGCTTGTTGACATTTGACTTAGAATATCTCAGGGCAACGATCGCAGTACAATGCGGCGCAAGATTTTGTTCGCAAATTCACAATTCTGGCACTGCTACTGTTATGGGCAGGCGTGATGTTTACCACCGGGCGAAAGTCTCAAAGCACCATTGCAAAAAAAAAAACTACTCCTTGACCTTATGTTTCCGTGGCCAATACCACATAATATTGACCGACGAGCATCAAGAGTCGGTTGCCTTGCAGCGCGCGTGCAGCAAGTCGCGGCGCTCGGCGGCGCGGTGCGGCGGCGGCGCGGGGTGCTGGGCGCTGCTGGCGCGCCTGCAGAAGCTGGCGCCCGACGTGGAGCGCGCGCTGGCGCCGGCCTCGCCCGCGCCCTACACCGCCATAGTACAGCACTGCCAGAAGGAGGTGAGTCTAGCTGCTGAGGCAATATGATGATACTCGTTCTTTTGTGTGTTGAATTGGCGCCCGACGTGGAGAGCTCACCCGCCCGCCAAAGTACAGCACTGCCACAAGAAAGTTAATTTATATAGTTTGCTAGGATAATGATGATCCGCGTTCCTTTGTGCCACTCCTTACACCGCTAAAATACAGCATTGCCAGAAAAAGGTGAGTCTAGTTTGCTAAGATAATATCGTAATCCGCGGTACCTTTGTGTTTATAATTGGCGCCCGACGTGGAGCGAACGCTGGATCCGGCTTCACTCGACCTCCTCCTTATACCGATGTAATATGACTTACTGTTAGAAAGAGATGAGCCTTGTTTGTCAAGAATATATAATATGATTCGCGTTCCTTGATGTTTGGAATTGGCGCCCAACGTGAAAACTCGACTAGTTTAGTGTCCGTTGTGAAACAAATGTTAGCACTAACGCGTAAGCCGTCGTTCTGCACTGCCTAAAGGTGGAGCGTGTTTTATTGTGTGCTCAATACGATATTCCACCATTAGTTACTCGACCCGTTGTCATATAATCTTTAAATTATATTATTACTTTATTTTATTAGCTCCCATTTTGCAAATTGGCGCACAGGATGGCTTGTGCTTTGCTCCATAAAATATATCAGAAACCAACATAAAATGTTGGTGTGAAATTAATTATCAAAATTGTATTTAAATAACAAATTAGGATTTTTTAAGCATTTATTTTGGAATTGTAAACTAGTAATAAAATTAGTTTCAAATTTAGAATCTATCGGATAGCTTTATACAAAATATTTGGTTATCTGTTGGAAGCCGTATTACGACATGACGTCATATACGCTGACTCGCTCGCACTCGAAGAATTCTTCCATAAGCGAGAAAGAGAAGCTAGATCGAGGAGACCATTTTGAAAAATAGACATTCACGTCGGAGCCGCCGTTGCGCGTGTGACGGGGTGAATCACCTTTTGGATTTTTTTACATCTTTTTGAGAAGAGAATGACCTGAGGGAGCCAACGCCGATCCCGCAGGGGACACCAGGTCCATATTTCCGTCTGAGATGACGTAAAACTCCAACTTTCAAGAATTATTTTGTGACGCGCCATGCGGTCACCAAACTAAGGAACTCGAGCGAAATTCTCATTTGAAGCTTTGAAGACAAGGCAATGTCATTTCACTGGAGGAGCTCCGTGAAGCGTTCGAGAATCGGATGATCCTGCAGAAGACACCATCAGCAAAGGATCCATCAGATAACCTCCTTTCATTTATTTTATTTTACCAAGTTTTCTCGTCATTATCTTCCATCGAAACAATAGCAATCAGCTTATTTAAATATTATTCCAACATATTGTAACTTTGAAAAAAATTTATTTCTCTTCTCCAAAAATTTAATTTTCTTATGACAAATGGCGCCCGAACAATTATTTACTTAGAATTTAACTTAAAAACAAACCAATTTTATCTTGTGCAAAGGTGTATGTTGGAATTTATAAACAAAAGATTACAATTTAATCTACTGTAGAAGTAGGTATTTTCACAATTGTGTTATTGAATTTGTGTAACAATTTTTCTTGTAAAGATGTATAGTACACCGTCTGTTGACCGTAAGTTAACAGCGGAGCAAACGTCAGATTCACCTCAACCAGAACTCCAAAATTCACAGAGCTTAATAGATATACCTGTTTCAGATTCAGAAGAAATGAATTATGTCAATACCGATGTGAGGATGGCTCAAGGAACAATCCAGTCGCCATTATGCAAAAATATCCACACAAATCCTAGCACTAGTGTTATAGATCCAGCCACAGACGGTGACAAGTATATTCCATTTATGAAACAAAGGCACTCGACACAAAACAGTCATGTACCAGTCACCCAGGTAACATATGCAATTAATAACAGTTACAACTCCAATTTGAAGTCCTGGGGACTGAAGTATAATGGTGATACGTGTGTTGTTGAATTTTTGAATCGAGTGAACGAAATTAAGTTAGCAAGAGATGTGTGTGAAAGTGTACTGTTGAGAGGTTTTTCAGAGTTGTTAGAAGGCACTGCTCTGAAATTTTACAGATCAGTTCGCCATTCGTTACCCACTCTCTTCTCAAACTTTTTATTAAAGTATTTTGTTTACTACCCATAGTAGACGCTAACAGAAGTCAATATATACTTTTATTGCAAAATTCAGATCAATAGTTTTTGAAATATAAACAAAAACAATATTTATTTATTCAAAGCAATGCAGTATGTAAACACACATATGGCGGCGCTTATAACTTTTTCAAAATTGTAGTTACAGACAATTATTTTTGATTTATCGTACCTACGCATATCTAGCTACCTATAGATACACAATTTTGGCTATCGGTTCAGTATTATTCAAATTAAAATGAAAACCGTATGTTCACAACCAAAATTCTCAAAAGTAAAAAAGAAACACATAAGTTTTAAGTTTGCGTTTTTACCCACATTATTATTTCTACGGATACTTTAGGATACTGTAAATCCATAACAAATACTGATAAAATCATAAAATCAATAATTATTTCTTTACAAACAAGTTTAGAATTTAAACATTGCAATTTTCCTTGTAAACCAACAAGTTCATGTAGGTAAAATGACATACTATATGGTCTATACTCAGACTAAGTATGACTTCTATTCAGACATTGAACTACTTAAGCGTTATTTATACAAGAATTTACTTATTTTGATTTCCAATTTGTATAGAAAAGACGATTCTTTTTCTGTCTCAAAGACAAGTTTCAAGTATTAACAAAGTGTTGACCTACATTCAGGGAAAGACTTAAATACTTACTTTGAATTAACTTAATAACAGTATTCAAAGCTATTGTTTTGTTTTGGACAAGTATCCATTGCTATATAAAGCAAAAGCAGTATATTTAATACCATTTTTTTTGTGTTTTGAGACTTGGTAATTTTTGTTAAAACCAAGTCTGTGAAGCAATTTTTTAAGGTTAATACCATTTTTTTGTGTTTTGAGACTTGGTAATTTTTGTTAAAACCAAGTCTGTGATGCAATAATTTTAAGGTTAAGTATGAGTAATTATTTTTACATTACCAACTATAAACCAAACGTTCAATAATGCATATTTTCGTGTGCTTATTAGTTCTTAGCCTACATATTGGGCAATTTTCTGGAGGATCCTATTTAAAGGCAACCTACCATTAACTATAGCTTATTAGCTAATTATTTGGGAACGATTTAGTTCTAGTCTTTTTGTTACATGCTAACATACATACCGGATTTGACTAACGACAAGTTTATACCTAGTATGACTTAAAATGTTTTCTTATGGCTGAGTTAAAACACTCGGACATGCTAGCAATATTTAGTAGATCTACATACATACATACATACCAAACTTACCTTTTTGTCTTGTAGATACCAAAGGTTGTCTGTGAACCTTCTAAGATTAACAATTAGTCTTTAATTATAGTTAGCAGCATCTAGTGCACGGATTCACTGCGTAGATTTAATTTAGGTTTAAATAATTAAGATTTACCTGTACTTAATTAAAGCTTATACTTAGTTTATCTAATGTTTACAACGATAGATATTTACTTTAAACATTAGAAGTTTTCACTTCATACTATTAGACAATAGTGAGACTTTATTCTCATAGAATTAGGTCATTACTAGAAAACCCAAACTGTAGGGTATAGATTATTATAAGAATTACAAACATACTAACACATATTTACTTACCGTTTAAAACCATTCAGATATCATTGTTTTTCAGATAAATTTTGTCCGCACCTACATAAGAGTGAATGGATATTTATATTAACAGTTACCTTTTAAGCTACTTGCTATACTACTTTTGTTTTATTACACAATGTGTTATTTCTATAGGTATATCCTATACCATCATGTTATGTATGGAGTCATGAGGATTATGAAAAGTGAAGCAAGTATGTTAGAATAGTTCAATTTAACTATGAGATGCAAGGAGATTTATGAAGTTCGATGTAAGTTTAAAGGTGTGAGTGGTGATTTTGTAAGAACTAGGCAGTGTGAATATTATTTGAATTCCTTATAGGTACCTATGTATGAAAGAATGTGAGTGATTTATTTTATGAAAGTGGAATAACAGTTTATTTTGCTAGATGGAATGTAAGAAGCTTGCTGAAGTATCAACCTCACTATATTTCAGGATTCCAACCTATAACAAAAAGTTTCTTTTCATGCCTACCCCGTCTGTTCAGACAGTAAACTGTCTTTTGTTTCAAAAGGGGGATATTGTCATATAATCTTTAAATTATATTATTACTTTATTTTATTAGCTCCCATTTTGCAAATTGGCGCACAGGATGGCTTGTGCTTTGCTCCATAAAATATATCAGAAACCAACATAAAATGTTGGTGTGAAATTAATTATCAAAATTGTATTTAAATAACAAATTAGGATTTTTTAAGCATTTATTTTGGAATTGTAAACTAGTAATAAAATTAGTTTCAAATTTAGAATCTATCGGATAGCTTTATACAAAATATTTGGTTATCTGTTGGAAGCCGTATTACGACATGACGTCATATACGCTGACTCGCTCGCACTCGAAGAATTCTTCCATAAGCGAGAAAGAGAAGCTAGATCGAGGAGACCATTTTGAAAAATAGACATTCACGTCGGAGCCGCCGTTGCGCGTGTGACGGGGTGAATCACCTTTTGGATTTTTTTACATCTTTTTGAGAAGAGAATGACCTGAGGGAGCCAACGCCGATCCCGCAGGGGACACCAGGTCCATATTTCCGTCTGAGATGACGTAAAACTCCAACTTTCAAGAATTATTTTGTGACGCGCCATGCGGTCACCAAACTAAGGAACTCGAGCGAAATTCTCATTTGAAGCTTTGAAGACAAGGCAATGTCATTTCACTGGAGGAGCTCCGTGAAGCGTTCGAGAATCGGATGATCCTGCAGAAGACACCATCAGCAAAGGATCCATCAGATAACCTCCTTTCATTTATTTTATTTTCCCAATTTTTCTCGTTGCCGTCATCCATTGGACTATCGCCATCAGCGTTTTAATATTAATATTGTATTAGGACTTATCAAAATAGTAAACGCATTGTAACCTCAAATAATCTTTTGTTCTTTTTTCTCCCATATATCTTTAGCACAAGATAGATAGGTAAATTATAAATCATCAATTTCATTTTCAACAAGAGGCCCCCTGTACTCCAGAGGTCTGATGTTTCGTGACTGATACGTATCCAGGAACCCTAACTTTTTGTTTTATTTTTTTTGTTATTTGTTTTGTCTTTCTTTGTCAAATCACAATTTTCTTATGACACCGTGTTGGGCGTCAAAATTATATACGAATAAAAAAGTGGCGCCCAACATGTGGCACGTTAAAAAGTGCACTTTATAGACAATTTAACAAATAAGGCGACATGATTGTTTTTATATTTATGTGTGATGTTTATCACATTAGTGCGTTCGGTCTCTGGAGGACTGGGTGGAGGGGATCCGCGGGGACGCGGCGGCGGGCGCGGTGGACGGCACCGTGCACCAGCTGGCCGCGGCCGCGCTCGCGCACCTGCACGCGCTCGCTAAACACGCCAACACTATCGGTACGTACACACACATACACACACACACACACACAACCTCAACATTATCATAATCCAGTGCTGGACATAGGCGTCTCCTATGGCACGCCACCCAGCCCGATCTTTGCAGTGCCGGACTTATATTTTTTACGAGTGTAGGCCTCTTTATTACTAAAATAATAGAGGCGGCAGCATCCTCTGATATCTGCCGCCCCTAACCAGCGGCCTTTACGGCCTATTGACCAAATCCAGGACGGGATCTTCGGATTAATTTTATTGTCAATACACACAATAAATAAATAAATTATGTTAATAAAAAAACTCTTTTATACACAGCAGTTTCTTGAAAGCGGTCGGTTTTTTCATAAAATCATTTAGTTTCTAGAAGTGTTTTCACAAATAAGATTACTTACTATGAACACTGATGAGTTTTGACACAAATATTTGTTTTATTTATACGGGCTCACGTTTAATTAAACCGGATACTCCGACTATATTTTCGGTCATATCCGGCGATCTTTTTCAAGGAGTGTAAATAGCTCGATGCGCGTGCAGCCGTGTCCTGCTACGCACTCAATAATAGTCGGAGTATGCAATCCAGTTAGGAGTACTCTTCTATAGTCGGAGTATGCGGCTTCATTCTGAGTAATCCCGTACATAAAGGTGAGATAACGTTGTCGTGCAGGTCCGGCGCTGGGCACGGAGCCCGCGTACTCCCGCGCCGTGAGCCAGCTGCCCGGCTCGCACGACAGGGACGCCGCCATGCTGGCTGTCTACATGCGTGAGTTATTATTTTATTTGGACAATCAACAGCTTTCTAACGGGGAAAGAATAAACAGTATAATGAGTACATCTAGGCCAACAAAGGTTATCACTAATAGTCAGTGGTGCTAATGCTAACATGCGACACACACACTTTGCCGCCCTGGGTATGTCCTTAAACTGCATCCATAGCCGCCGGAGGTGGGCAGCAGCTCTGCTATCCCCGAGCCGCCTGCCTAGCGTGGGGATTATGGCAACCCCCTAACTCCGCATTGCTCTATTAAGAGGGAGGCCTTCGTCCAGTAGTAGACGTCTTCTTGCTGATGAATTCAGAACGATGACGCCCTGTTTCAGCGGGTGATTCATAGATTATCAACGGTAGCACATAATATGTACCATATTATGGCCCTAATTATGCTATTATTTTGCGATAATTCGGCGATATTTATATTTTTACAAGCAAGTACGTAAGCAGTCAAATACAGTAAATATATTTTTATAAAATCAAAGAATGCGTCATATTTTTGTCCAAAGTAAATATCTAGTGGTCTTGTTCTTGTTCGAATTCATAGATATCGATGGCTTGATTACAAGAGCGCAGTTTAGTAAACCTTAACGTTGCTTCTGTGGAAATTTCTCATCTTATAAATACATCGTCATCATCCACAGCCTCTCTTATGCCATCTGCCTCGGTCCTGTGCTAGCCCGCCTAGTACGCGAGCTGTGATAAAAAACCTATCCACTCTTGTTTCCCAGCGACAACAAGACAGACGTGTAAATTATCTAGCTTTTTAAAGACCATTTAGTCCTCTGCGAGTGTCGGGGAGGCTGGCCCCGGACCGGTGACGATATCGTCGGTCTTGCTCATCTATTACTAATTGTATATTTCCAGGCAAGGTGTTAGCGCAGCTGAACTTCGCACTTCGCAACAAGAGCGAGCAGTACCCGGAAGCGTTGAAAGCTATATTTTTGCTAAACAACACCCTGTACTTGCTGCAGGTAAATAAAATGTAGGATAATGTGTTGTCGAGCTCTTGTTTTTGCAGTCAATTTAAGTTATGTTCGTTTTGACTGAGTTGTAAATACTAACCAGTTAGACTGCCGCAAGGCTCGTCACTAAAGACATTAGACGGTTAGCTACCGAATTAGTTTCTGTTATAGTGTGAAACAAAGAAAGTTTCTCACTTGTAATCAGGATTTTGGTGTAGAGTTTATGTTGCTTCATGGAGTTACGAGACTTTTTGATGTTGTTTCTGAATGTACAAATACATTTTAACTTTTTCCCTCCAACAACGGGTCCTAATCGATATGACAACGTGTGTGTAGGGCCTGCAGCGCAGCGGGCTGCTGGACGTGCTGAGCCTGGCGGAGCCCGACTGCGAGAGGAACTACCGCGACATGATACACGAGCACAAGCACTCCTACCTGCAGAGGTAGGCCGCCACGCCTCTACTCCGACATGCTGTTAGGGGCGACCGCTGGAGAGAGAGGGGAATACAACGGACATGTGTCGGCCGCGCTAGCCGGCATTGAGTGTAAATGGACTTGATGACAATTCTACCAATATACATGTTTTTAAACTGAGAAACCAAACCATATTGCATCGTAATTAGAACAATTTTAATTTGTTGCAAAATGGCATTTCGAGCGTTTTACTTCAAATGCGCGACCAATGATTGGCATTTTTTCGTCATAGTTTCTATACAATTTTGTGTGAAACTGGCGACAGCGGTTTTCCATACAATTGCTTTACAACATTGTTATGATAGCCGTTCTAGAAGCTTTTGCTTTCGCTTTCGCTTTTGTGCGCGTGAGGTTTGCCTGGTGGTAAGCGTCATGCCTGCCCATAACAGTAGCAGTGCTAGAATTGTGAACTTACGAACAAAATCTTGCACTGCACTGCGCTCGTCACCCCGAGATATTAGATGTTAAATCTCTTCATGCCCAGTAATTTATCTGGTAACATTGCCCTTCACACCGAAACTTAATAATGCTTGCACACTACTGCTAGCAAATGTGCGGTACTTTCCCAGGCAGACTCTGGAATAGAGTCCTACCACTACAAAACAAGCTGCTAACTAGCCACATTTTTAACCATAGTTTGTTGTGTGGGTGTAGTATGTATTATGATATATATGTGTGTATATACATACGTGATAGAAAGAGAGCGGTATATCTAGGTGAATATAGTGAGCGGTATCCAGCGCTGTGCGAATTGAATTGCTACTTATTGCTTAGTAGATAGAGTCCTTATTTATTTAAATTCCTTTGCGGAGTGAACTTCCTGTACGTAGGACTATTATTTATTCTGTGGTTTAGGGCTAGATGGCGCTGTGTGAAAAGTGTCCACCGATATTTATTATTATTTTACTCTTAATATCCCGGTAATAATAATAATATAACTTTAATTTACTCTTGTATTTGACTTTGACTTTTTTCCAGTTGGAACAAACTCCTGGCGCACACGGAGTTGGACGAAACGCTGCCGGCCAAGCTGAGAGACAAGGACAGACAGATGCTCAAGGATAAGTATGCGGTGAGAAACAAAAATAATAAGTTACCTCTGTATAACATTTTGTACGAATCCGTTTTTGCTCGATTGAGTAACAAACACCCAAACACACACTTTTACATTCGTGTTAATAGGATTAACTAATATCCGCCGCGTTAATGAAACAGTTTTTTCATCCCACACCCTGTTCGCGAGGTCACAGTATCGATTTCCGATCTATTAGAAGTGATATTTTTATTTATCTTAGTTTTTGTCTTGCAATTTGTGCATTCTGCCAGCCAAATATCTAAATATTTTCAAGTTTTATAATATCTATTCTAGTCTATTTAGTACTAGTTACAGTTACGCAAAGTAAGTCACGATCAAGTACTAACACCACTGAAGAGAGACGTGAATATGGAATATGAACGGAAATGTGACGAGCCGAGCTAGCCGGCATTAAATGTAAATGCTTAATGACAATTCTACCAATTTTAAAACTTACCAATTTTTGAGAATACCCAAAAAGACAATTTAAATAGACGCGTAGGAAACCAAACCACATTGCATCGTAATTAGATAAATTTTAATCTATTGCAAAATGGCATTTAGAATGTTTTACTTCAAATGCGCGACCAACGATTGGCATTTTTTCGTCGTAGTTTCTACAATTATGTGTGAAACTGGCGACAGCGGTTTTCCATACATTTGCTTTACAACATTGTTTTGACAACCGTTCCACCTAAGTAGGGCTTTTGCTTTTCTGTGACTCACACCGTTCTTTTCTACATTCACTGTGACGGACAAAGCAATATTCGAATTAAGACCTATCCGTGTTGATAACGGGAGCGAGTTGAGAACATGTGTTGTATTGTATCGTATCGTATCGTTGAAGGCGTTCAACCGCGAGTGGGAGGAGGCGACGCGTGCGCAGCGCGGGTACAGCGTGCCGGACGCGGAGCTGCGCGAGGCGCTGAAGCGCGACAACAAGCAGGCGCTGCTGCCGCGCTACTCCGCCTTCCACGCCGCCACCGCGCACCTGCCCTTCTCCAAGAACCCCGACAAGTACGTCAAGTACGCGCCGGCGCAGGTCAGCAAACCAACCAACCAACTCATTACATTCTACTTTTTTTTACTGTGTTTTATATATATAAAAAAAAAGATAAAGCCTGTAGCTGTAGCAGTGCCAGAATTATGTAATTGGGTACGAAAACACAGTAATACTTGCACAGTGCTTAACGGTGGACCAACTGGAAAAGGTGTGGTACTTCCCCAAGCCGGCTCTGCTATAGAGAGCTTATTTTAAAATAAGAAATGAATAACGTATTATTATAATTATTATTTAATTTTATTAAGCGATTCTTTTTTGTGACTTTTAATGAAATTTGACGTGTAACGTTGGTGTTATCAATAAACTATTTGTATTCGAGTGCTACAACTACGCGGAACGGTAGTACTGAGCTGAAAGGAGGTTGTTGTAGTCATTATTATGAACATTTTTACCCGTGAAATCGGGGAAATTTAATCAGTTATTCCATAGATGTGACGGTGAATAACATTTTTGTAGCTGGTTTGTTTTTCAGTTAAAGTAGTTCACAGTGAACTCCTAACGACTTAGGACAACCGTTCCGTGAAATCCCTTAAATACATAGTACGTATTAGTCATCCTGGCTAACAAATCAGGCTGCTTAAACAGGCACGACAAAAAAAATAACATAAACCCTCCAATATAATCTTTATTTTTTTTCAGATTGGTTCACAACTCGATGGCTACTTCGATGAAGCTGCCTAGTAACAAACAACTTATACAACGTGTAACAAAAAGGTTCAACAATACTAAAGGGTATGTATGTACTCATCATTATGAGCAACTTTTACTGTGGGTTCAAACCTGAAATAGCGAAAAAAATATCAGCTGTTCATTGCAAATAGCAGAAGTTCATTTGACCTTGGACAAAATGTATGGAACAGCTGATTTATTTTTGCGATTCCGGGGTTGGCCCCATAGTAAAAGTTGTTCATAATGAAGAGTACATAAGGACCTTTTTGTTACACATTGTATATACAAACCACCCGTAATATTAATTTACGCTAAAGTCTATTTTTTATTTAAGCTTATTTATTTGAGATCACTATAGTATAGCAATATTCACCAGTGACGGCGAAGCTATAGTTCGTTGGCTATCGGATGATCGCTGACAGCTGCAGTTAATTTGTTCATTCGGTATAGGTTTGCTTTTGACCAAACATTGCCCAAAAGGGTATTTTAAGCTGCTTTGTTCAGGGTTCTCTCGAAAAAGAATAAGTTGCAGCCAAAGATTACGAAAGATGCGCCATCGCGTAATAAAACAACGTTTGAAAATGACTCACGTGTCGTCATGTTGCGCCGGAGTGCGAAAGAAGATAGCACTTTTATGAGAGCTAAAGGGATAGCGCGCGTCTCGCTCAGTGGGCGCAGGCAGGCGGATAGTCCACGGGGCCATTTTAGGGCGCGTGACATCTCTCCCTCCTTATATATAATATCATTGGTTGCAGCCAATTCTATAAAGAAAGGGATGTACAAAAAGTTCCGTTGCAATTCTGCAATTGAAATTCACTGCAGCCATCAAAACGCACCCGAAAGCGAACAATTTAATGGAGTTATATAAAGAAAAACTCCACCTATTTATTTGTGTATAAGGTACATTAGACGTCTTATACAGAATTGTAGTAGCAAAGCGCACGACTTATAATAGTACCTATAAACTAACTTTGTAGTCCAGCAAAATATCACATCGTTATAAGATTAATATGGTACAGTTCTAATCAATAGTAGTTTTTCTTCTCCTTCTTCTTTCCTTTTAGTTTCGGCCACTGTAACAAAACATTGTTCATTATAATCCTTTCATTACAAACCTAGTGTAAGTGCATATTGGTTGACCGAAGGCAGCTTATTTCGACGCTATTTCCACTGATACCATTTGGCCATATCTCATGACTGAGTGGGAACTGTTTTTTAATGCGAATGGACTGTTGGATATAGCAAAAATCAATCTGTCTCACTTTGACTACGAAGTAATGCTCTCTTTCATATGTTTTATTTACTATTATTTACAAGAGACATTTGTTTTTAAGGTCTTGGTTTCGTGAGGTCATGAAGCTTGTAGGTGCCCTATGGTGTCCCTGCGACCCGGTACTGTAGAGAGCACTCGCACCTCTCCTGCTATTAATTCGAATATTTAAACGAGTATGTTATAAAATCGTTAATGCGTCTTTCATTGGCTTCCATACATAACTCTAATATGGACCAACCCATTTTAGTAGACAGCGTTGTTCCGACTTATTTACATACTTTTTTTGGTAATTGGATCAAAGAAAACGTAGTTACGTACAGAAGGCTCAATCCCATAGAAAACACGTCAACATAGTTAAACCACAATATTATATCTGTTAGTACAATCATGTCATATTTAGTTCAAGATAATTTGTACCCTATTTGTATAAAACACTATAGTCAACTAAAGCGCGCACGCAGCCGGCGGCAGCCGCGTGACGTCAGCGACGCACGTCCCTGCAGTGGAAAATCGACACACTGTCTTATACAAAGAAAGTTATCATTAGCTTGCACTGAATTGTCGTACTTATTCGTAGGCATATATATATTCTACGTTTACACGTGTTTCTATTGAAGTGAACTACCCTGGTCGGATACAGCGACGCTCTGGTTTGTTTACGATGTTTTCCTTCACCGGAAGCTCAGGCTCCGTAGGTGTTTGAACCCACGCACGCTGTGTGGGTTGAGTCACATCTACTTCTGAGCTATCATTGCTTCTAGAACCGCAGTGATCGAACTAATATGCACTTACACTAATATATTAAACATTAAATATTAGCCCTTGAAAACGCTGCTTAAAGGCGTAGGACACTTCCCATACGCAGGTGGCCTAGTGGTTTACATTTTCCATACATGTATTAACTATGTGAAAATGTCACTTCCCTTTAACACACGTGGTGTAACTATTGCGCAAAACAAAAATGAAGTGTTCATGAAATAATGGTAATTTAACTTTAAGCAGCGTTTTGAGTATTCGGTAAAATCGTGTAGATGATCAGATGTAATTATTTATTAGTTAGTTTTCTTCTGGTGACGTCAGACTTCTTTCCTAGAATGGCGTCTAGTTCAATGTGGCAAAATCTGAAACCGTAAGTATCAAAAGACGACAGCATACGACTGAAAATCATTTCCATTTGTACCTTATCTACTACGACATAAAACATATAATACACTGAGAGCATATACAGAATACTACAGAACAAAGAATATCGCTATGCCTTCAGTAGTATTCTTTGTACTGTGGTAATCGCGCTACAGAGTAAAAAAATAGTAGATAGCTACAAATAAAAATAACTCGCTACCAGGAGAGTATTTTAATCTTAATGTGGATACTTTAAGAAAGACTAGATTAGCCCGCGACTTTGTAAATTTGGCTAAAGTTCTGGCTAGGAAAACATTTTTTTCCTACTTCAGAACGGCTTTTGCTTTTATTTTGGGGAGAAGCCTCATTGGTCTTTTTTTATTAAGGCATTAAGATCATCATTAAAATGAAATCGATTGTTGATGTATTGTAACGTTACAGCCGCGATTTACTTTCATGCAGTATGCTAAACAGTAACAAATACCAGAGTGCAATCAACGGATATGAACCAAATAATCATCATGACTTCCAATGACTAAGATACTCCGGGCCCCGTCTAGCTAGTTAGCCGCTCCAGGCAAAAAATATATTCGCCGCCCTTTACACTAGAGGTCGCCCCGTGACTCCGTCTGCGTATGGAAGAAATTCGCCTCGCTCCCAAATAAGTACCTACAATCTTCCATACCGTTGGGTTATTCACTTATTTCTTACTCTGGGCATTTGCCCATAGATCGAGCCCTGTATCTACCCCCCCCCCCCCCCCCGACACCTGGCATGCGGGGAGAATTTTCAGCTATCAAATAAGCACACAATCATGCAGATAAAAATCTGCCCACCAACTGCACACCAATCAGGACTATATACTCGTACCACCACCGCGCACCTCAGGTTGACCGATTTTTCCATTGTGTTTTTTTAGTAAAACCTCTACCCACGACTAGAGAATGCAAAATAATGTCCGTGACTGTATATTTTATGATTGATACTTTACGCGTTCGACCATAGCACATAAGCTTTGATGCCGCAAGAAGTTTATCAAAGAAAATATCGAAACCCAGAAATAGAAAATATTAATAAGTACCTATTCTATAAAAATAATGATTGTAGCTGCAATGAAGTAATTTTCCGTTGATTGCACAAGTTGAATCATTTTTAAACATCAATGTTAATCTACTAAGTGCGCGCAGCGATATCAGATTTCAGACTTGTTGAAAAGATGAAATTGTGCACAAAAAAGTATCCTGTAGGATACCATAGGATACTTTTATTGTGCCAAATTTCATCCAAACCTATAAGCTCTCTTTACTCATACTGCACACGTTTCAAAAGGGTTTTCGAGAAGTGTCGCGTAGTTTAATGCCACCTGCCTTTAACTTGTCTCCTTAAATGAATAGGTCGCCGTAATTTCATAACGAAATAACCACAGAGATGACATTCTAGAGATATCGGAAAAGAAAGTTTACAGTTTTACATGTTTGCCACCTAATCATTTTTACACAAAACTACCAGAAAATAAACGCCATTTAAAAAAATGCCTCAGTATCAGGCCTTCCTTATTAGGTTGAGATGGATTAGAGTAATTTTCTTAATGTTTAGTAAAGCAAAGCAAAGAATTTGCTTTTGCTTTGTTTAGTTATTTATTATCAAAATTTAGAATCTTATAATGCTGTCTTACGAGGAGGGGGAAATGGGTGCTCTACCTCCTTCTCCACAGAAACCCACTCAAGTACTTAATTTTTAGTAATTTAGTGCGTGAATAGCGAAATTTCATCTGTTTTAACGTTAAGTGCCTCCGCGCATTGCAAGTCAGGTTTGAGCTCACACCCTGCTACTAGCCAGAGAAAAAATAACAAAAATTGCCCCTCCCTTGGAATTCTGGATCCGCGCTTGCGATCCGTTTGCATTGTGACCGCAGACAAATTGCGGCTCTGGTGATTTTAGTGCTGAACCTATAAAATATCATCTCTGTGTGGATCGCGTACAATTCAAATGGAAATGAAGAGTATCAATTATTATTTGGAGGTACTCGTGACGAAAACAATTTTAGTCGCGTTATTACGTTGCATTCGGTTCAATACACCTTTACGTCAAGATTTTTCAAAAACTGATTTAGCATCGAAGCACCTAAAATGTCCCCTAAATGTAGTGATTGTGATATCTGCAGGCAGTGTCGCGTAACTAGCCTTTTATGCGCCGGGTGCGAGCTTTTACATTTTATTATATAACTGCGCCCTTGGATGACCCAAAACTTGGGCCTGGTCTGGTCATTTCTGCGCTTCTCCAGGGTCTGTGCCCTGTGCCTGGCCAACGCTGGCCCCGCCCTAGTTAAGGCACTGAGCTGCCTACAGGTTTCATTTTACTAATGCAAAACTCCTTGCGTAAACGATTACCTTAACGAAATACAACGATATGCTACGTTTTATGAATACTCTAATTTCTTAAATTCACGTCGCTTTATTAGTTTGATTTCCTTAAAAGATGATTAATTTTACATGTTACGTACGGATGTAGTAATATTGTATACTAGCAGCGCCCCGCGGTTTCACCCGCGTGATGATGATGATAAAAACATATACATATGTTATTCCGGGAAAAAAGTATCTCAATTCCGAGTTCCATCCAAATCCGGCTTGGCGTGAAGAAGCAACGAGCATACACACACACATACAGACAAACATTCGCATTTATTATGTTAGTCTAATTTGATGTTTCCTACAGGTGTTGATACTTAAGGATGTCGATCCACCAAACAAAGTGAATAATTTTTGGAACACTTAGCTAAAATTGAGAAAAAATTGTGTACTCATACAAACTGACCAATCATTGGAGCAATTTTGTATGAGGAAACAATTATTATGTGTTAAAAATCAATGGTCAAATGTATGGAACAAAATAACGCAAATTGACTAAGTAAATCGCTCGTCCGAGCCCAGCCTGAGGCGACCGGGACAACTGAATACGAGCATGTACTACGTCACCGAATTTCGAGTATTCTAGGACATATCATGCGCGAAGAGTTCGGCGAACCTTGTTCTTTCCGCTGCGCTCGTTGTCACCCCCCTAGCAACAAAATATAATATACATAGTCACAACTGTTATGTATTCAATTATATCATTTCAAACAATGTAGATATTTGTAATTTACCTTGGCGTTGAGACGGAGTATGCGGTTTACACTGTCGGGTTTAATTGGATGGACAAATGGACGGATGGAAACTAGGAAGTATGGAAGGCTTTCATAAACAAAGTGGGGGCAGCAGGACTTGAGGCGCGGCCTGACCATAATCAGTAAAACGTAGTCTGTTAGAACGACTTACATTATCATTAGAACATATAACAGATAGTGAAGTAAAGTAATAAAAACATATTGAGAATACTTTACTTTACTAAATACTTTAAAGCAAATTAACTAAACAGTATTTTTTTTGTTAAATGTATTTAACGACTAAATGTAAACTTTAGCTATACATTTTAAATAGTCGATGATAATATTTTAACTACATTTTTTGTTTAAAGAAAAACAAAAAAGTACCTCACAAAGTTTTATCCAAATCTCAAACTTTCGTCGCGATTTTTATCCTTTTTCCTAGAGCAGATAATGGTCAGTCCGCGCCTTCCTTAGACTGACAGGCCGACAAATCTTTGATTTTAACTAGCTACGCCCGCTTAATACTCGCTCGCTACGCTCGCATAACAACAGAATAAAACTTTATTTAGTTAATATAATTTTTTCTTTAACGTAGCGAATTCGAATCGCTTCAAAAATCCAGACTTTGAAGTATCGACAGATCGGCGTCCAACTGACGAGAGAGAAAGAGAATCAATTTCGTTCTCTTTTGCTCTCGTTGCACCGCCGTAGTCTGTTAATACTAAAAAACGCAATAAGCTGCACCTCTAAGTTTTACAAAATGTTCTAGTTTAGTTTACCACCTCGATCAAAGAAACAAAGGACATCGCACGCTTTACATTTAAAGCCCGACCCGTTTACGGAATACCTATAACGAGCTTTGCACTTAAACAACTTTAACCGGCTTTGACCGGGTTTGGAATTGGGGTTGACGAGCTTTGACTTTTGGACTTTAACGAACATTGACTTTTTTAAATTTTTAAGTTTTTTAGTTTAAGTTACCAAATGAAAAAAAAAAACAAGGAAACCACATTTCATGTCTTTATATTAATTGAGATCTTATATATGTATTGATTTAGTAAAAACATTTAACTAATTTCACAATACATAAATTATACTTTTATATACATCTGTTTATACAAAAAAACAGCGAGCACAGCCAGAACACGCGCTTGCGGCATCGCGCATCCAAAGCGTTCAATTCTTGCGTCAATTTGTTTTCTGTGAACGAATCGCGCTTTAAGCTATTCAAACGTGGAAAATAAGGCACGGAAGAAGAAGATTTATAAGATATTTAGCTAGTCAAGCAAATACCAAAGCTAAAAGATTAAGGATAAAATGCAGAGTACGACTTCGTTATGACCCGAACGACACTGGAACTGAATCCAAACTACTGCGCGTTTCGGCACAGTTTTTGTAACGACGCGGTCCTGTTTCTTTGATTGAAGCGTAACACGTAGTTTTAACAATTTAGCTAGGTGTTTGACCACATCTCACTTGAGGTTAAGTGACATTGGGAAAAAATTCTAATATGTCCATTCTATTTAATCACTATCTCCTTGCCAAATTTAATCAATATCGACAAACAAAGACAACAAACAGATGTTATACTTTGGCATTTTTGTGGCGTTTGTTAAAACACCGGCTACGCCCGCGGTTTAACAGATCAACAGTATTGGTTAATCAGAGCTTTTCACAGAGACATGCTTCGCTAGATGACACTCCGGCGTCCCGTAGTACAGCCAATATTGAAGGTTTTAGATGACAGATCTAAACATACTAATTAGGCCAAAAATTAAATAAATAATAATAAATTGGTGCCGTGACCAGGATTACAATGGCACAAAATCCTAGTCTTGCGTCGAGACTGGAAAACAAACACGGCATGAGAATTACTGGCATAATTTGGGCCAGAATGGAAAAGAAAAAGAAAAAACACTACAATCTTTGATAGATTGTAAACCTAAAACTAAAAAACCATCCAAATTGGCTGTATTGTCTTGTTATTCCTTACGAAAAAAAGGGAACGCCGACGAGGTTGGCATATATTTTCAACGAAGGTTTTAAATAAAGTGTTACGCGGAACAGCATTCCTAAGGTGAAAGGAGGTCATTGTATTAATAATTGGGAACTACTTTTACTAAGGGTTGCATCCTAAAATCGCGATTTAGCCTCTAAGAATATTTGCAGTTACAGCAAACATCAAAAAGAAGTTACAGTTGCGCCTTGCGTCGCCGCCGAATTGGTGTTTTATTTTTTGTCACTGCGAAAAACTCTCATTGCCATATATACAGGGGCCGTATTATGACATGTTAAATCCATTCTCTTTAGGTTCAGCTGCAGGCGCAGCGCGACAACGAACCTTACTGCGGGGCGACAAAATTCACGGTCGCGCAGCGTCGGCAGCTAAGCCGAACAATCATGGTTTTTGAAGTTCATGGTACGGCCCCAGGTTAACACAGACGACACGGTAACGAAACGGCAACCACAGGTCACATAATACTGTACTACATAAAGATTCACTCCCCTCATAGAAAACGCGTCTAAACTTAGTTGAACCACAATATATCGATAACTACAATCAGGTCATAATCAGTGCAAGCTAATTTATACTATATTTGTATATCACAGTATTCGATATTCCACTTACTTAGTGCTTAGACGTGAACAGACCAAGCGTTACAGTGGAATATTCTTCTTCTTTTCGAGTCGATGTTTCGATGTGGAATATTGACATTTTGACACATTGACATATACAAAATATAATACAAATTAAATAAATAAATATTAGTGACAACAGCGCCATCTAGCCCCCGAACTAAGCAAAGCTAATATGGCTACAGTTTATCAACATCATCAAACCTCGGGCCGCAGCTATTATTGTGTTATTGTGGTTCAACTATGTTGGAAGCTTTTTCTATGGGAGTGAATCTTTTGTACGTTGTACTGTTATGTTTTCCGAGGGTCCCTAAGATGGAGCCGGACGGACAAGCCAGTTTGACTTGTAGCCAGCGGGGCACGGCGAGGTACTCACCAGCAGCGCAGTCGGCGGAGTTTTCTTCTTGTTCGCGACCGACTTGTTGTTTTCCCTCACGAGTCCGTTACTGTTGTACGTGAACGTCAGCGGCAATTGTCGACGGTACCTGATAATAGTAGTGAGAAATTCCAATTTTATTTAACTATTAGTTCTCAGAGAACTGAGACCTAGCGACCCCCATATCTTTCAAGTTCTTGACCTTATTTTGTTATAGACCGAAGCGTAGCGAAGGTCTCCGAGAGTCGGATTGGCGTAAGTATGTATATTTTTACGTCGAAAATTAGCGAACCGTTGATTCAATCTTTATGAAATTTTGTAAGCAGGTGGTTCAGCCAAAGACAATTATTAAATTCGATTATGAGCCAAACTGATTAAGGGATTTAGAAATTGTGAAGGTCGCGAAATCTTAGCTCGCTGCGAACGACAAGTTAATAGATCCAAACATCGATAGCGGAGGTAAGTTGTACAGTTTGTGTTCAGTGTTAGTACATACTTGTGTACCGGCAGTAGCACGGGCGCGAGCGGCGGCGGCGCCTGCACGAGGCGCGCCTCCTCGGCCGGCGACAGCGCCGCGTCGGGCGCCTGCAGCGGCACGCAGCCGGCGCCGGCGCACCCGCGCGCGCTCGCGTACAGCACCGCGTTCGCGCCGTGGCTCGGCTGCACACGACGACACATCAACTTACTTCGTTATACACTCGCCAGTGTCGACTCGAGCGCCTCTCACGTGGCTTCATCATCAGCAAGACGCTGTTGCAGGAGGGCTTCCACCTTAATATTGAGGTGCCGTATGGTATGCAATCCCCACACTTGGCATCTGGCTTGAGTATAACAGAATGACTTTCATGAGTGAATATAGTCCAGAGTAATTTACTCCCTCCCTCCCTCATGGGTTGAATTTCAAAAAATATTTTTTATTAATCTTCTATTGCATGAAGACAAATACACCCTCCAAATTTCAAGACATTTTTTTTATGAATTATCGAAATACAATTTCTTTTTTCATTTTAAGTTCAAATACAAAATACTTTTCGTAGAAAAGTTTTCACCAATTAATTTAAAACCTTTCTTAGTACACCTCTACGCACGAAGACCAATTCACCCTCCTAGAGTCTCTACGACCAGCGGTTTAGGCTGTGCGTAGTCTGTCAGTCAGTAAGCTAAGGAAATCATTAGTTTGAGTGAAGTGAATTTGTTTATGCTCACGTCGTGCTTGAGTAGGTAGGGCCCGGGCAGCAGGCCGGCCAGCTGGTTGAGCACCGTGTACAGCGTGTTGGCGACGGGCGGCCGCAGCTCGCCGTGGCGCGCCGCCAGCGCCGCCAGCTCCGTCGGCTCCACGGACACCACCTCCCCGCACGACCCGTCCACGCGGACTGAGGACACTCGCATCATCAGCTAGAAAGCCTCCGCCTTTAGTGGGGGGTGGGAGGGTATCATAACCCCCACGCTTGGCAGGCGGCTTGGGGATCGCAGAATGTTCTTCAATGTTAACCGAGAGGACGCTGCTGCCTGTCCTCCGGTTGTTCTGGACGAGGTTTTAGGACATATCCAGGTTCCACAACACACAATTAGAATACGCGCGTTCTTAGTTGGCCGGACTGTAGCTAGCGCAAGTGGCGTCGCAGTAAATTACATTTGGGCCTAAACGGTTGCGACCGCCCCGCAAAACGAACTTTAGTCCGGCCAACTAAGAACGCATGTCACCCTTTTAGGATAGTAGGACTCTATTGCAGTACACCAAGGAAGTAGTACCACACCTTTGCCAGTTGTTCAACTGCCAAGCAGTAGTGCACAAGCAATACTGTGTTTCGGCTTGAACGGCAATGATACCTGAGAAATTATTGGTCATGAACAGATTTGACATCTAATATCTCAGAACGACGAGCGCAGTGCAGTGCGACCGACGCAGAATTTTGTTCGCATGTTCACAATAGGGAATATGTTTCAATTATTAAAAATAATAGGATAAATGGAAAGTTTAACTGAATCTGATTCTTAGGTCTAAAAATCATTGAAATCTGGTAAAGTGCCGTAAAGCGTTCAATCCTCCGTATTTGGGAGGGAGCCATCTGTCCCTTTCTAGCAAAACACGTGCAAAGTATAGAATTTCTTTGGAATCGTGAACTTTGACGTCATAAACCTAGTATAGTGCCCTCCCTGTCTAACATGAAACTAAAATGTTTATATCTTCGTTATTTGTGCACATATTAAAATTTTACTTTCGATGATTTGTTGTGTTGCCAGTCAGCTTTTTTGAGGGTCAATAAAAAAACATGCATATTCCCTATTCTGGCACTGCTTCTGTTACCACCAGGCAACCATCTCGCTCGTCTCGTCAGCTCGTCACTACGTTGCATTAAAAACAAACAAATATAAAAAAAAAATATAAAAACAAATATTCCCATAAGCCGTACATCGCCGCGTCCGCTAGACGTGTCCACCACTCCTACACACCAGGTCCGCGCCCGGCCAGCACTCACCGTTAACTAGCAGCGCGTCCCTGCGCAGCATGAGAGAGAAGGCCCGCCGCGTCCGCTAGACGCAGCTCTCCTACACACCGGAGCCGCGCCCGGCCAGCACTCACCGTTAACTAGCAGCGCGTCCCTGCGCAGCATGAGAGAGAAGGCCCGCCGCGTCCGCTAGACGCAGCTCTCCTACACACCGGAGCCGCGCCCGGCCAGCACTCACCGTTAACTAGCAGCGCGTCCCTGCGCAGCATGAGAGAGAAGGCCCGCCGCGTCCGCTAGACGCAGCTCTCCTACACACCGGAGCCGCGCCCGGCCAGCACTCACCGTTAACTAGCAGCGCGTCCCTGCGCAGCATGAGAGAGAAGGCCCGCCGCGTCCGCTAGACGCAGCTCTCCTACACACCGGAGCCGCGCCCGGCCAGCACTCACCGTTAACTAGCAGCGCGTCCCTGCGCCGCATGAGAGAGAAGGCCCGCCGCGTCCGCTAGACGCAGCTCTCCTACACACCGGAGCCGCGCCCGGCCAGCACTCACCGTTAACTAGCAGCGCGTCCCTGCGCCGCATGAGAGAGAAGGCCCGCCGCGTCCGCTAGACGCAGCTCTCCTACACACCGGAGCCGCGCCCGGCCAGCACTCACCGTTAACTAGCAGCGCGTCCCTGCGCAGCATGAGAGAGAAGGCCCGCCGCGTCCGCTAGACGCAGCTCTCCTACACACCGGAGCCGCGCCCGGCCAGCACTCACCGTTAACTAGCAGCGCGTCCCTGCGCAGCATGAGAGAGAAGGCCCGCCGCGTCCGCTAGACGCAGCTCTCCTACACACCGGAGCCGCGCCCGGCCAGCACTCACCGTTAACTAGCAGCGCGTCCCTGCGCAGCATGAGAGAGAAGGCCCGCCGCGTCCGCTAGACGCAGCTCTCCTACACACCGGAGCCGCGCCCGGCCAGCACTCACCGTTAACTAGCAGCGCGTCCCTGCGCAGCATGAGAGAGAAGGCCCGCCGCGTCCGCTAGACGCAGCTCTCCTACACACCGGAGCCGCGCCCGGCCAGCACTCACCGTTAACTAGCAGCGCGTCCCTGCGCAGCATGAGAGAGAAGGCCCGCCGCGTCCGCTAGACGCAGCTCTCCTACACACCGGAGCCGCGCCCGGCCAGCACTCACCGTTAACTAGCAGCGCGTCCCTGCGCCGCATGAGAGAGAAGGCCCGCCGCGTCCGCTAGACGCAGCTCTCCTACACACCGGAGCCGCGCCCGGCCAGCACTCACCGTTAACTAGCAGCGCGTCCCTGCGCAGCATGAGAGAGAAGGCCCGCCGCGTCCGCTAGACGCAGCTCTCCTACACACCGGAGCCGCGCCCGGCCAGCACTCACCGTTAACTAGCAGCGCGTCCCTGCGCAGCATGAGAGAGAAGGCCCGCCGCGTCCGCTAGACGCAGCTCTCCTACACACCGGAGCCGCGCCCGGCCAGCACTCACCGTTAACTAGCAGCGCGTCCCTGCGCAGCATGAGAGAGAAGGCCCGCCGCGTCCGCTAGACGCAGCTCTCCTACACACCGGAGCCGCGCCCGGCCAGCACTCACCGTTAACTAGCAGCGCGTCCCTGCGCCGCATGAGAGAGAAGGCCCGCCGCGTCCGCTAGACGCAGCTCTCCTACACACCGGAGCCGCGCCCGGCCAGCACTCACCGTTAACTAGCAGCGCGTCCCTGCGCAGCATGAGAGAGAAGGCCCGCCGCGTCCGCTAGGCGCAGCTCTCCTACACACCGGGGCCGCGCCCGGCCAGCACTCACCGTTAACTAGCAGCGCGTCCCTGCGCAGCATGAGAGAGAAGGCCCGCCGCGTCCGCTAGACGCAGCTCTCCTAAACACCGGAGCCGCGCCCGGCCAGCACTCACCGTTAACTAGCAGCGCGTCCCTGCGCCGCATGAGAGAGAAGGCCCGCCGCGTCCGCTAGACGCAGCTCTCCTACACACCGGAGCCGCGCCCGGCCAGCACTCACCGTTAACTAGCAGCGCGTCCCTGCGCCGCATGAGAGAGAAGGCCCGCCGCGTCCGCTAGACGCAGCTCTCCTACACACCGGAGCCGCGCCCGGCCAGCACTCACCGTTAACTAGCAGCGCGTCCCTGCGCCGCATGAGAGAGAAGGCCCGCCGCGTCCGCTAGACGCAGCTCTCCTACACACCGGGGCCGCGCCCGGCCAGCACTCACCGTTAACTAGCAGCGCGTCCCTGCGCAGCATGAGAGAGAAGGCCCGCCGCGTCCGCTAGACGCAGCTCTCCTACACACCGGGGCCGCGCCCGGCCAGCACTCACCGTTAACTAGCAGCGCGTCCCTGCGCAGCATGAGAGAGAAGGCCAGCGCCTGCACCTTCTGCGGCGACTGCAGCGAGCCGCCGATGTCCAGCTGATATTCCAGTATCGGCTCCAATAATACTTCATTGGACGTCGCAGCGTTCTGATATATAACATTACATCATTATGATAAATAAACAATTTATACTCTGTCTAATGTTAATCACTTTTTGACAGCTCATACAATATTAACGACATAACTTTGTAAAGCGTGTAGCAAATTATATCCCATTCAAATAAATACGTTTGATCCAGCATTATCTCTTACAAGGTTACTGAATAACCTAATCTTTGATCTACCTATAATCTTTGAAAGAAATAACAATTCTACATCGACATCGCGTTTCCATACGACGTTTTTCATCAAACTTGCGAGGAAAAAACACTATTAACTTTTTAGTTTTAATTGGTTGATTAAACAAAACACAGCGATATATTTGCGGAAACTGGCGCGCAGGTTTTTTTTGTGTGTCGTTACGGCAATGTGCGGTTTGGCGCTGTAGTTGGGAAGCGGTTGCGCCGGATTCCATATTTATTTATAGCGCGTAGGGCGAGTGACCTGGATCTGGGTATGTCCTAAAACTGTAACCAGAACCCCACGGTGGTGAGCATTCTGCTATCTCCAAACCGCAGTTCCAGCAGTTTTATCAGTTCAAACAGATTATACAGGGTTACGAAGATAGTAGTAATAAGATGAAAGGAGGTCATTGTGCTCATCATTGTAAGCAATTTTTGCTGTGCAACCAACTGAATTCGCGAAAATAAATCTATTGTTTTAAACGAAAAATGTCCAACCACTCTCGACGAAATTTATAGAACCGGCCAAGTGCAAGTGACTCACATTTAGCATGAAATCGCACTCGTGCGTGAAAACAAACTCACGCACTGAATTTCTACAAACTTTCGGTGTGCTAGTTTTTTAGCACTTGACAGTCTTTTTTTTAACCAACTTCAAAAAAGGAGGAGGTTGTATATTCGACTGTATGCATGGTTTTATTTTTTGATATTTTTTTGTATTTTCACCGATTTCGCCGTCATTTGTAGACCGATTTTGAAAACTCTTTTTTTATTTCTAATGGTTTCCTCTCGATGTGGTCCCATATTCATTTGAAGTCGGTTTTAAAAAAAAAATTAAGTTACTTAAAAATTGTACTATTATAACGCACTTACCTTGAGCTTGTGCGAGCAGTGCACTATAACGTTGATCTGATCTCTAGTCGTGTGATTCTTTATTAGCAAGTTCTTGTAAGATCGAGGTGGAGGCGTCTCGAAATCTGCGAAAGAAAATCCTGGTTACAGTCTGTTTTAAATCCCCAGAGAATTTAGTTCATTGCTCCCCCAGTATTACGTTAGCGCCGGAAAAAGGCGACAGTTTTAATTTACATATTTTTTTATAGCTAATACTGTCGTTTAAGCGTCTACCGCGTTATGTGGCACAAGTTGCCGGATAGCTATCGGACGGAACTAGTACGAACTGTTACGTAGTTTGCTATTTAATTAGTTACAGTACCTTTACAAACGCAATGGAACAATCCGATTTCAATTTGCTCTTCTTGAATATTCGACTGACTGTCCACTCCGCTTGATCCCGCAGCTTCAGTCTGGCTGTCCATCTTGCTTGATGCCTCTCTATCGATATGGGTTGATCCTACGTTATCTGATTTTGTACTAGCTTGACTATCAGACTGTCTTTCACGTATGGATTCCTGAGTGTCAGTTTTTTTTGTAAAACCGTCACATTCCATTTCTCCTACATTTTTGTGTTGGTTTTTCCCCTCAACAGATAATCTCGGACGGGCTTTAAGTATTTTTCTTGGCTGACCGTCAGGTTCATTAAAACTATGTTCGTTGGTATTATTTATGCCATTGGCTATGCTATTGTCGTTTTCGTCGTCAATTTCCGAGGTGTTCTGACTGTCATCTGAAAAGATTAAATGAGTAGCAAAATTGGCGGAGTGATTACTTAACAAAAACATAGTCGAATTGAGAACCTCCCTTTTTGAAGTCGGTTGAAAATGTGCCGGCAAGCTTTTAACGGTGTAAACGATGTGTTCAGGCAGCTTTACTTTAGAACCAGTTGCCATTCCAGGCCAGCAAGGGTATTCACAACTCAATTACATTCTACTACATTCTATTCTTCATTCTACATTATCCGTCCCAGTTATCTACATTCAGAAAGACAGAGACGGAGAACGTGGATCCGAGCGGAAACCTTTCCAATCGAGTTGTTACTTATTGCCATCTAAGTATGGCTTATTGCCATCTTCGGTAACACTGTCATTTAACATTAGGTGAGATGTGATCGAATAGCGAGGCTGTGACAAATCTAAGCAAACATGCCAAAATTAAAGAAAAAAAAACATGGAGAAAGGAGCTGTCATTCCACAACATTTCCGAACATGCAGTCACGCCTGGCCTATTTGCTCAGTCTGCTAACGCACGCCATGCGTACTGTACCTTAAAAGTAATAAAAAAAAAAAAACTGTATCGAAAAACTGACCTTCCATGACAATTTCGAGGCGATTCTCATCTTCACTATCACTGGCCTCCAGTTGGTAGGCCACCTTCCTGCGCGCGTTGTTATAAGCCACCGCGACCTTGTGAGGCCCCGCCCCCGCCCCCGCCCCCGCCCCCGCCGAGCCTGCCTCCCCGTAGCCTCGGCCCGCGCTGCTCCGGCGGGAGCACGCGGCCGTCGTGGCGGACCCGGCGCTTCCATCCGAGAACGTTCTCGTTCGAGATGATTCTCTGTGGAGTATTTATAATGTTGGCTTTGTGGGTAAATAAATAAGGCTTCGTTTAAAATGTGCGCGTAAAGCAGTGGGAAGCCACTGGGATTATAAAGGCCATGGGCGTACAAAAGGGGATGTTTAGGGTGTCCAGACCCCCCCTTAGCATCCAACGAAAATGCAAAACTTTGTCTATGTTTTTAAATTTTGGGCACTCGGACCTTGGGCACGAAACCCCCCCCCCCCCCCCCCATGTGAATGCTATAGCTACGCCCGTGATAAAGCCGATACAGGAATGCCTGAAGTGTTCCTTAAAAATACAGATTATATTGACAGAAAACGTCATTTATGTTATATTTCATTCTTATTCGATGTGCGATCTCCGATGATTGTCTTGCATTGGCACCACACCCGCAATACACCCGCTTGGGGTGTATTGTGCATTTCCCCCGACAGTCTACCAAAGCCAACCCAGCTTCTTGAACTACCGGTGAAATACTGGAGCGAGGGTCTGGGCCACTGGTATAGTAGCCCCGTCAGTAGTAGTGGGTTAGATGGAAGTGTATAATGATATGATAATAAAAAGCAGTCAACCTGTTGCAGATTTTAACGATTGCTCGTTAGTTCTATGGCTTTACAATGCCACAGCACATGCTCTACAGTTTTATTGTCCGGCCTGCAGCCATGGCATAATGGTCTGTCTGCGGCTCCCAGTTTGTATGAGCAAATACAAATACAAATATACAAATACAAATATATTTATTGGACATAAATTTTGACAAAGTGTAATACTGAATCCATTGGCTCCGAACTAGTACTAATACTGTGTTTCGGAAACCAATGGCCTCTCCCAAATATAGGACTTAAATAAACTAAATGCCAATAGTGCAGATGTAGCACAAAGCTTAAAAAGATTATATAATTAAAAAATGTAGTTTTGTTTTAACTAAAAATATAAATTATAATTGCATGCTTAATAAAAACATGATCCTTCCGCTTCATGCGTGTGCGTGAATGTGTGTGTGTGTATGTGTGCGCGCGCGCGCGTGTGTGTGTATGTATGCATGTGTACATTAGTGTGTGTGTGTGCGCGTTAGTGTGTTAATCACACCCGATTCTTGTTTTATGATATATCTAAGTCATACATCATATGTGTTTACGCCTACGCTATTTCAATTATCAAATACGCACGCTCGCGTTATCTAGTTTTTAAGAGTGATATTATTTGTAAGGCACCCTCAGTGCACTATAAACTACGACAAGAACAACATCTGTTCCCGCACCTCATCCAAGATATTTGTACGAGAAGACAATATACGCTGTCAAGGAATTTGGAATTTCATTTGTCCACCTGGATACATACATAATTTGGCGACCGTGACATTACATCAAGAAATCGAACAGTGCAGCTTCAACAAAGTCGGTGACGAACAAACTCAAATCCGAACCCAGCCGCTGTCCATTTGAAAAGACAATAACCACGGGAACATTGAAGCCTCGTCCATTGCAGCCACCGCCGGTCGATCAGCTATAGCGTCGTGCCGCAGCACAGGCCAATGCAGATAAGTTTCCTTCCTAATTTGTTCCGTGCATCCATAAACCTATCTTCCTACCATATATTTCCATCCATTTTTCTCCAAATTTTCGGCGTTTATTGTTCTATTACTTGTGCAAATTATCCAGATATAGCTTTTCTTTAGGTAAATCAAACATTTCTAATGGTTATAATCCATAATTTACACTAAAATATCGAATAAACACTTTTTATTTTCTACCCACATTTTAATATTGAAAAAATAAATACTTTATTTATGTTCTATTTTGCATGAATAAGTATTATTTTGTTATTTCCTATCAATTATCGTCATAATAGTGCCCAAAATTACGTAATATTGTCATAACAAACATAAAGAATTATCTTTCATCGTTTATTTTGCAATAAACTCACGCCCATTTGCCGAACATTCCAGCGACGTGACTCACGATATCATCCTGTGGACATCCAGACCTGCCAGCATCCTGGAACAGCGAGTCCAGTAGTGCAGCCAGGGCCGGATTAAGGTGACACCTAAATGAGGAGCGTGAGCGATTTTTAATTATTATTTTCTCAACGAATATTTATATTCAGATGTTTTTGTTCGTGGTTTCCCATCCCATTTACTTTAAATATTGTGTACACCAATATATACACTTAAAAACATGATGGGAGGTGAAACTACTACAAAGGAATCACAATTATTACTCGATCTTTTCGTCAAGCGAAGCTCAATAAAGGGCCAAATAACTAAGTTTAAGAATTACTTAAATATCATACGAGCTAAGGAATTGATAAGTTCAACTGAGTTGGCCGAATTAACACTTAAACTTGGTAAATTTGAGTCTCTGTCCAATCGTTATGACGACTTGCAAAATCAGATCGACGTTTTGAATTCAAGTAATCTTACAAACGAAGTTGATGAGCGAGATGATATTGAGCAATTATTTATATCTAACATTGCCTCTGCTCAGAAGGTAATTCAGAAATATAATTCTAGTAAGCAGGACGAAAGTATTTACAAAGATTTGAACGCATCTCATTCTTCAACTGCTCAATGTAATGTCGATCATCATAATCCATTGGGATTTAAATTGCCTCAGATACAGATTGCGAAGTTCGACGGATCTTACTTCCGTTGGCTCGAATTCCGCGATACGTTTGTGTCTTTAATACACAAAAACGAGCGTATAGCTCCTATACATAAGTTTCATTATTTAATATCATATTTAACGGGTGACGCAGCACGCATTATTACTAACTTTGAAGTCTCCGATTCCAATTATTTAGATGCATGGAAAATTTTATGCGATCGTTTCGATAATAAGCGACAATTGATTATTCACCATTTAAATTCTTTATTAAACATCCAACAAGCGAACCGCGAGTCTCATGGAGCCTTAAGATTCATAGTAGATCATATCACTAAAAATCTGCGCGCTTTGTCTAGCCTTGGGCTTCCCACAGACAAATGGGATGTTTTAATAATTCATATTATGACTTCCAAGTTGGACTCCCACACTCTGTTAAAATGGGAAGAATGTCGTGGCGCGTCGGATGATATACCTACTTTGAAATTATTTTATAAATTTTTAATCGATCGTGCTGATATACTCGAATCAATAAACCGAAACCAACAAAAATCCGCTAACCAATCAACCGCCAGGGCCGCATCTAGTACCAACACCAACCGGGTAAATACAAAATCATTTGCTTGCGCCAGCGATGCTAGTGCGTCTTCTTCTTCACCTCCAGTGACTTGTGTTGTGTGTTATGAAGGACACCGAATTTATAGCTGTCCCACTTTCATTGCCAAGTCTATAGATGAGCGCATAGCTGAAGTTCGTAGATTGAAACTTTGTCCAAACTGTTTACGGGTTGGTCATAACCTACAAACCTGTCGTCTAGGTCCCTGTTTAAAATGCAAAGGGAGACATAATGGTCTCATCCACAAAACATCCAATACAAACAATAATTCTTCTTCTTCCAGTGTTGCCACCACTAAATCTGACAACACTGACGATACTATAGCGAATTTTTCTAAACAAAATTCGAAACAAGTTCTTCTGTCAACTGCTTTCATTGAGGTGTTTAATCCTTCAACGAACCAGACCGAAAAGGCTCGTTGCTTACTCGATTGTGGTAGTCAGAATTCCTATATAAGCAAGTCTCTCCAGAACAAGTTGTCGTTACAATCCAGAGCCAATTGCAATATCAATGTCATGGGTATAGGCAATAATCAGATCGGTAAGGTCACCGAATCATGCGTAGCGCGATTGAAATCCTTAGTTAACTCTTTTAGCGTTACCTCTGGTTTTCTGGTTCTCCCGCAATTGACCGGTCATATCCCGACTTGTCCCATTGATCCCAAATTACTAAAGTTGTCTAATGATTTGAAACTTGCAGACCCTATGTTTCACCAGCCAGCGCCGACTGATGTTCTCATCGGTGCCGATTTATTCTGGGATATTATTGGCCGCGAGCAGCGCTCTCTCGGTCCTAACAATCCAAAACTAATAAGCTCCCAGTTTGGTTGGATTATTTCTGGTCCTATAATGGCAAGTTTGGCAAGCAATAGCATACAATGCAACCATTCCATCACTTCGAATCAATCGAATGATGACGATATCCAAATTCATCAAGAACTCACTAAGTTTTGGGAGCTGGAAGAAGTTCCCCTAAAATCGAAACATAGTGAGAGCGAGAAGGCATGCGAATCAAACTTTTTATCCCGCACCTTTCGCCTAGATTCAGGTAGGTTCTCTGTAGGTCTACCTCTAAGAGATTCATCCGATTGTCTTGGTGACTCTTATCCATTAGCGAAGAATAGATTACTCGGCTTAGAAAAGCGATTCAGAAAACAACCTATAGTCAAACAACAATATGTTGAATTCATGCGCGAGTACGCCGACCTAGGTCACCTGTCGGAGTCTCCTACACCTATACCGCATAATTCATACTTTCTATGTCATCACGCTGTCTTTAAAAACAGCAGCGAATCTACTAAAATTAGAGTAGTTTTTGATGGCTCCGCTCCATCAACATCTGGGCATTCTGTCAATGACATTCTCTTAGTAGGCCCCAATATGCAGGATTCACTTTTCTCTATCCTCATTCGAGCTAGACAATACAAGTACTTACTGAACGGCGATGTCGAGAAAATGTACCGTCAGATCCAGATTCACGATGAGGATAGAAATCTTCAACTAGTATTATGGAGAGAAGACGAATCCAGTCCTATTCAAACGCTACGATTAAATACTATTACTTACGGTATGGCAAGTTCTAGTTATTTGAGTACGCGTTGCCTCTGGCAGCTTGGAGAAGAATGCTCAGACCCCGCAATCCGGGAAATAATACAACACGATTTTTTTGTCGATGATTTGATTACAGGAGCCGATAATGAGAATGCTCTACATGACATTCAACAAGCGGTATCTGCCGCTCTCTTAAAAGGCTGCTTCAACCTAAGAAAGTTTAAATCAAATTCATCTTCTCTACTAAAGTCCGCGGCTACTAATTCAAACGACGAATTGATAGTCAGCGAATCCACATCCACGTTAGGCATGGGCTGGAATCCATCCAATGATCAGCTTCATTTTCCTTTCAAGATTCCACCCCAGACTAATAATAGTGTCTTAACTAAACGATCCATTCTGTCATCTTTGTTTAAAATTTTCGATCCTTTGGGATTGTTGAGTCCGTGTGTGATAAAAGCCAAAATGTTGCTGCAACAGTTATGGTTGCACAAGCTATCATGGGACGAACCTATTCCCGATGACATTGAAAAGGAATGGAATAAATTTATTACAGTCGTTCCTTCTCTTCTCAGTCTCGAAGTACCCCGACGTGTACTTTGCGACTCACCTGTATCTGTGTCTCTACATTCATATAGCGACGCGAGTCAGAAGGCCATGGGCGCCTGTGTCTATCTGCGCTCTGTAAATTCTAATAACGAAGTCACTGTTAGGTTACTTTGCTCTAAATCCAAAGTAGCTCCAATTAAGGCTACTACGATTCCCCGCCTAGAGCTTTGTGCCGCTCTATTGGCAGCAAAATTATGTAAAGCTGTGAGGGAATCATTACGATACAATATAAAAGAGGAAGTACATTGGTGTGACTCTACCATTGTATTAGCCTGGCTGCATAGCAGTTTCCAAAATTTAAAGACGTTTGTCGCGAACCGAATTCTAGAGATTAGTGAGCTAACTGACTCTACATCATGGCGCTACGTGCCAACAGCTGTTAACCCTGCTGACCTAGTCTCTCGAGGCATTAGCCCAGATCAACTAAGCAAGACAGATCTGTGGTGGTCAGGCCCACCATACCTATCAAAACAAGAAGGTACTTGGCCTATACTAAATGGTAAAATGGAAACTAATAATTTACCTGAAACTAAAACTACAACTATTACTAACTTAACGACTAATAACCAACCTATATTACAATTCACCAATTACTCTAGCCTAACTAAATTAAAACGAACATTTGCTTATTTGTTGCGATTTTTGTATAACACAAGAAACCCTAAATCTCGACATACTGGTCCTTTGTCAGTTGGTGAATTAAAC
This sequence comes from Erannis defoliaria, assembly GCA_905404285.2. NCBI lineage: Eukaryota > Metazoa > Arthropoda > Insecta > Lepidoptera > Geometridae > Erannis > Erannis defoliaria. Next base: position 19,309,629 of record FR990072.1, on the reverse strand, counting down.
GATTCATTTCTACATTTATGTCGCTTATCACAGCGAGAGTCATTTATGGTAGAGTACGAATTGCTTGCCACTAATAAACATTTAAGTCCTAAATCTCAACTCTTATCTCTGAGTCCATTTTACAGCGATGAAAGGGTTATTCGAGTAGGTGGTCGTTTAGACTCCTCCGATTTTAACTTTGACAAAAAACATCCGGTTCTATTGCATGCTAATCATCATTTTACCAAAATAATATTTGAATACGAACACAAACATAACCTACACGCTGGGCCACAATTGTTACTAGCGACGATACGTGAGTTTGTGTGGCCTATCAACGGAAGAATGTTAGCCCGACGCACCTTTCGTAATTGTTTTAAATGTAGACGTCTTCAAGGAAGGACTATGAAACCAAAGATGGGTAACTTACCCTCCGCGCGCGTCACGCCTAACTTCCCATTTCAGTCGACAGGTCTAGATTTTTCCGGAGCATTTTATATTTTAAATAGAAAGGGTCGAGGCGCAAGGCTAGAAAAATGTTACCTATGCATATTCGTATGTCTTCGCTATAAATGCGTGCATCTCGAAGCAGTATCCGATCTATCAAAGAACGCTTTTGTCATGACGTTTCGCAGATTCGTATCGCGCCGCGGTCGACCCACGGAAGTATTCTCTGACAATGGCAGCAATATAGTATGTGGCTCTAAAGAGATAAGTAATTTTTTCAAGAACAATGCTAATTCTATATCTGATTTTGCAAATGAAGACGGGATTAAATTTAACTTTTCTCCCGTAAGCGCTGCTCATTTCGGAGGAATTTTTGAAAGTGCCGTTAAAAGTGCCAAATTTCATATTAAACGCGTTATGGGAAATTCTCATTTAACGTACGAAGAACTTTCAACCCTTTTCGCACAAGTAGAGTCAATATTAAACAGCCGTCCGCTGTGTCCGCTATCCTCTTCCCCTGACGATTTCCTTTGCCTAACTCCTGGAAATTTTCTCATTGGTCGTGCTCTCACCGCTCTACCTTCACCGATATTGGAAGACTGCAACTCCAACAATCTTCAACGCTACGAGAGAGTCCAGCAAATTTATCAACATTTCTGGAAGAGATGGCAACGCGAATATATAGCGGAATTGCAGCACCGTCACAAATGGAAGACCAACTCTACCGACCCAAACGTAGGAGACTTGGTCCTGATACAAGAAGACAACATTCCGCCTCTCTGCTGGAGACTTGGCCGCATTTCCAAATTATTCTACGGACCCAAAGATGGAATAGCGCGAGTTGCTGACGTGAACACCTCCAGAGGATGCATTCGTCGCCCTTTGGTCCGCCTGTGTGCCCTGCCTACTTCAGAAGAATTGGAGAGTTGAAAATCGAAGATTTCCAACGGGGGCAGGATGTTTACGCCTACGCTATTTCAATTATCAAATACGCACGCTCGCGTTATCTAGTTTTTAAGAGTGATATTATTTGTAAGGCACCCTCAGTGCACTATAAACTACGACAAGAACAACATCTGTTCCCGCACCTCATCCAAGATATTTGTACGAGAAGACAATATACGCTGTCAAGGAATTTGGAATTTCATTTGTCCACCTGGATACATACAATATGTTCAATACCGTCATAGTCAAATGTATCTAGCCAAGTCCGTATAATTATCCTAAACTCATTGTTATTATGTTTTCTTACTTTATATTGTTCATCTACCTTATTATATAAACGTGGAACAATACCTTTATAACTTTTACGTGTAAATTTTCGTTTCGCCCCTGGGATAGGACAGCGACGGTTACGTTTGGTTATTCTTAGTAATGCTGGAACAGTTTTTCTATGATAGCGTCTTAAGCTCTCATAAATGAATAATTTTCTAATACTAAGCACATTTGCTTTCTTATAGACATCACTTGTTGGATGTCTGAAGGGCAAATTAAGAAGCACTTTAAGTATGGCACGTGGTGCACGCTCAGCTGGTTTCATATTAGTTTTCGCTGCAGTTCCCCAAGCACAAATACAGTACCTAATGATACATTCGCACAGTGCTTTGTAAGTTTGGATTACTAATTTACTTTCCGCTACAGTTCTGAGAGTTTTGAATATGTATATTAATTTTCTAATCCTCGATACCAGAATCTTGATGTGGCTGTTCCAATTGAGATTACAATCTATATGCATACCAAGATATTTGACTGACTCGACCCGAGACAATGTAGTGCACGCACACTGGGCAGGTCTAACACCACGATTGCATGGAAAGGTGTGAATTCCAATATTTATGTCAAATTTAGGGGCCCCTGCATCCGTTATGCTGAAGCATATATATTTTGTCTTACTAGTATTCAGTGAAAGCAAATTGTTTTCTAGCCAGCACGTCACCACGGCAAGACAATCCTCTGCTAGCTTCTCAACTTTAGACCAAGTTTTTTCGTGAACAAGAAGCACGGTATCGTCAGCAAACATCAGCAGGTCTAATCCAGTTAGTGTAGTTTCACATAAGCTATTAATATAAATGAGAAACAGCGTAGGGCCTAGCGTGCTCCCTTGTGGAACACCATAGGTGCAACCCTCGCTGTCACTCTCACACGCCTTAATCCGCAATCTTTGCGATCTACCTGTTAAATAGTCCGTAAACCAGTCAAGTGCCAGACCTCTTATACCAGCATTTTCCAGCCTAGTCAATAAAATTGGTATAGACACGGTGTCGAATGCCTTTTGTAAGTCCAGGAAGATACCTATGCATTTCTCACCACAATCTATGTACGAGGTAATTTTATTTGTCAAAATGAGCACGGCATCTTCTGTAGACCGTCCTTCTCTGAATCCGTATTGATAATCACTCAACAAATTATTTTTCTCAAGGTATTTCGTTACTCTTTTTTTGACCAGTTTTTCTAAAATTTTGGAGAGTGTACAAAGAATCGAAATTGGCCTATAGTTAGTCGGGTTGTTTGTAACACCTGCTTTAAAAATTGGACACACTAAACCTTTTTTATAAGAGGACGGGAACTTTCCAGTTTCAAAACTCATATTACAAATAAATGCTATAGGATCTGCAAGTAGGTTTATAAACCTTTTAACTAGAGCCGATGTTATCCCATCCCAGCCTGGGGCACTATGAGTCTTGAGACCTATAGCTACTAGTCTAACTTCGTCCTGATCCGTAGGATAGAATGACATTGAATTCACTGGCGACTGTTCAAGTTGCAATGACCGGCTGTAAGGCCTACTATAGGCGAAGGTGCTGTCGGTATGTATGTCTTATGTAACACTAAAATGAACTGCGCAACACGAAGTTCAATTAACTTCCAATTAATAAGTCCTTAAACACATGTAGTTTTTAGTGGAAACTGGTAATCTCTTACGAAAACGCTTGGAGCAGTAAATGCCTGAACGCCCTGTAAGAACGAATCGGGCCTGGATCCTTCTTTTCAGGGAACTCGCTGCCCAACACCACGACGTTGCTCCTGCCTCCATCTGGAATTAAGCGCAAGATTTTTTACATCTGCTCCTGTTTTAACATCCAGTCAATGCTTGATACTGGAGCAGGGTATGTCCTACGAGGGCTACACTAAAAGTATCGGGAATGGAATATTTCCACTGTTTCTGTCATATTAAAATCTTTTTAATTGAAAACTCCTTGGTTTTAAAAATCGAATACCATTTATTTATTTAAAAAAATATTCTCGATCTTGTCACAAGGTTTTGTCAAACTTGTTTAGTCGTTGAGAAAATGGAATTGACTCGAGAAAATTCAAGAGCGATGATTTATTATGACTTTCGAAGTGGTTTAACACAAAAACAGTGTGTTGACCGGATGATTTCTGCATTTGGTGATAAAGCCCCATCCAAAACCACAATTTATCGCTAGTTTGCTGAATTTCAACGTGGACGTGTCAAGCTCAGTGATGATCCCCGTCAAGGTCGTCCAAAAACTGCAGTCACCCAAGAAAACGTTGATGCTGTGCGTAAGCTGATTGAGGAAGATCGACATGTGACATACCGCGAAATTCAGGCAACTTTAGACATTGGCATGAGTCAAATACAAATAATCTTGCATGAAAAATTAGGTGTAAAAAAGTTGTTTTTCCGATGGATACCGGCTATTGGCTGTATACAACATCGTATCAGGTGACGAATCCTGGATATACGCGTACGAACCCGAAACAAAAAACCAGTCACGAGTTTGGGTGTTCGAAAATGAGTTAAAGCCAACAAAAATTGTTCGTTCACGGAGTGTTGCAAAAAAAATGGTGGCCACGTTTGTCTCCAAAACCGGCCATGTTACGACTATTCCTCTTGAGGGACAAAGAACGGTTAATGCAGAATGGTATGCTAGCATTTGTTTGCCACAGGTCGTTTCTGAACTCCGTAAAGAGAACTGCAACCGCCGCATCATCCTCCATCACGACAATGCGAGTTCTCACACCGCGCACAGAACAAAAGAGTTTTTAGAGCAAGAAAACATAGAATTATTGGACCATCCGCCGTACAGCCCCGACCTAAGCCCTAATGATTTCTATACTTTCCCTAAAATAAAGAATAAATTGCGTGGACAGAGATTTTCATCACCTGAAGAAGCTGTGGACGCCTACAAAACGGCCATTTTGGAGACCCCAACTTCCGAATGGAATGGTTACTTCAATGATTGGTTCCATCGTATGGAAAAATGTGTCAAATTTCGCGGAGAATACTTCGAAAAGCAATAAATATATTTTTAAATAGTAATGTTGTGTCACTTCCTTGATTCCCGAAACTTTCAGTGCCGCCCTCGTATAACGGCCTCCAGAACTACCGGGGGACGGGCAGTCCTCTCGATAATGGTGGCGGGGCATCCCCGAGCCGCCTGCCAAGTAATGTATATATTTTTTAAAGGCCCCTTTTTGTTGTAACTCTGATGAAAGACCTTCGCAGGAAGGACAACCTTAAGTGCGCTTAAGGAATAAGCGCCAAAACTGTACAGTTTGGGAATAGGGTAGATGACTGATGTTTATATTGTTGAAACCAATAGCTTTGATGAAGAATTTAAGTAAATATAGTACGTTTATAGAAAAAATAATTTAAATCGGTTAATAATGTTCTGATACGCAATAAAAAATATATAGTAATTATATTTATTATTATTCACATTATTTATTTACTTTCTTAAATCTCATTTACAATATAAATTTAAAAACATAAATATTATAAAAAACCTAAACCTAGAGTGCCGCCGGCAGCGGGGCAGGGCTCAAGCTGCCGGTGGTTAGGGCTGCAGAGTGAGGAACCTCCTGACAATGCGTGCCGTGTCAAGTACCACTGTCATTTGTATCTGACCCTTGACCCAACCGTCTAGCGAGAGCCTCTTGAGGTATTGGTCGAGGCTCTTCGCTATGAGACCATTCGCCGAAACGACTATCGGGCCAATGATCATTATTATTATTATTATTAAGTATATATAAAAATACGCACCTGGTCCTATCCGCTCTTGCACGGAGACGGGCAGGCTCCAGGCGCGGTCGGTCTCCAGCAGGCAGCGCGCCGCGCCCTCGCTCGCCACGAATTGCGCGCCCGCCTCCAGCGCGAGCGCAGCCAGCTCCGCGTGCAGCGCGCGCAGCGGCAGCAGGGACGGCTCCGGCTCGTCTGATCATACAGTACGATGGACTTGTGGCGGGCACACGAACAAAACATGTCACCGCATTATTCCCCAAAACTTGTGTTAGAACACGGGGGTTCATGACAAAAATTATAGATACTTCTTTTCAACCGACTTCAAAAAAGAAGGAACTCAATCCCAATATTTTTAAATTTGTTTTTAGGCTTGCGTTTGACTGTCATCTCATCTGATGATAAACAAAGATGCAGCCTCCGATGGAGCACGCTGGCCTAGAAGAAACCGATTCACTCGCGACTTGAAGACACCCAGATTATAATTATCGGGAAACACCCACTTAGGCAGCGCTACCCACTGTTTAGCAGTTCGAATAAAGAAAGTGGAGAATATATGTTACTCGAGTACTCCGCCAATTATTAATCGATTTTCATGATATATTTTTTTGTCTGGTAAGTGATTCTTCAGAGGTCCCATATACATTTTATCGAAATCGGTTCAGTAGTTTGATTTATTAATCAAAATAACTAGAATATGAAGATGTCATCCAGGTAGTTGAAATTGAAATTGGTTGTTTTTTTTAAAGCCTACTTATATTAGGTCTTTACCTATGAAATTGCCGTTTTGTATGGAATAAGTTAAAGTACTTATTTTTTTAACTTTTTTATTTCTGTTATTCAAAGTAATCACCCATGCAATCGACGCATCTTTGCCAACGAATTGGCAGTTTATTGATGCCCTTCTTGTAAAAATTAGCTGGACGGGGAGGCAACAAACCCTTCAAAGGCATTTTGTACTGCCTCTCGGGAATTGATTTTTTTTACCAACTAAAAAGTTGTCTAAATTTTGGAAAAAGTAATAGTTGGTAGGTGCAAGGTCTGGTGAGTATGGCGGATGAAGGAGAGCTTCCAACCCCAGCTCTTGCAGCTTGGAGACTGTCTGTAACTGCAGCGCGAGGCAGGTCTCGACGCGTACGTTGCGCTGGCGATCGTTAAGTTCGTGGGGCACCCATCTATCAAGTTTTTTTCCTTGCCTATTTGTCGCAAATGGATCAAAATTGTTTTGATGCTAACATCAAAAACTGCTGCTAGCTCAGCTGTAGATTGAGTTTCGTCAGCTTCCACAATCGCCCTTAATTCATCATTGTTGACCAAAGTCTCCGGACGACCAGGAGCTTCATTTTTCAAGTCAACATTTCCAGAACGGAACCGGGAAAACCAATAACGGGTTGTGCGTTCGTTTGTACAGTTCTCTCCGTAAACGTTTTTGATGTTACGTGCCGTTTATGTCGCGTTGGTGCCACGACGGAACTCATATTCCATAATTACACGAATTTTTAAAGTATCCATTATGAAGAAAAAATTTCAAATGTAATGAAAATACAACGCTAATCAATAAACAAAAGACTGAGTTTGTAATAATAATGTCATGTTTTTAAGACAAAATTAATTTGATATCAGAATACAAAGCCATTCCAGACTTTTTTTCTATTTGAAATGACCAGTACTGAAGAACGGCAATTTCATAGGTAAAGACCTATTATTATATGTATAATTAATTATGTGTCCTTAGATCTAGTAATGTGACTATTTAATTTCGTGTTTCGTGTTTTTGTTTTTGTGTATAGTGTATCTCTGTTTTTATGATGAATAGATGTTTTTGCATTGTGTTGTAAAAAATACTGTAGGTAAAGTATCTACTTCGTGTTGATAGCAATGCTTACTTGGAAGTTTGAATTTGCAAGGATGCTGTTGGCAGGGCTCTGGAAGCGGACACTTCCGGATAATGCTCTCTTTGTGCTCATAAATGCTAGGGTAGCAAACACTTGGCAGTTTCGAGATGTCCACCTATGGCAGAAACAATTATCAATACATTCTCAAGAAAAAATAGGCTACCAGCAAATAATTAACCTAGTGAAAGTGTTAGGTGCGAGGTATTCCTTCAATCACAATTATGGACAGTCTATCTACAACATTATTATGTGTTTGATCAATCAGCCTTGAAATATAGTTATTTTCGAGGCTTATTTTATGCGCTTACCGTTTCAATAGTTATTTACATTTTTATTTTATATTGACATTTAATTTGCAATTTATTGAACATCATTATTATTATTAATTTTATTTTATTTTAATTGTACTGTTACTGGACATTTTTATTGTATTTCTGGACTTATTTTTATTGTATTTTGCTATTTGTTTGGGTCTCGTTACCTGCAATAAATGAATTTTAAATAGTGGTTATCAGTAATCGTTCAATAATAACAATAAGACCTTTTATATTGAACTCCTTTCATATCATTGCTTCTTTTTTATAGTATGTCTCTGAGGTCAGTATGCCTCCTGGCAAAGGCCTCCTCTAACAATTTCCATTGTTTTCTGCCTCTAGTGACTCCAGTATGGACCTACTAGTTGATATTCCCATCTTTAGTTTGTCTTTAACAAGTAATATTGTATGGTTTCGAAATCTGAAATCATTGATTTTAAATACAATGACTCTGACTTTATAACTTGTTTAAAGACAGAATATACAAATAGATGAAGTAATTTTTGTTTTATTTATATAAGATTATCCATATGTATATTTAAGGATGCACCGCCCGACAGCTCTAATTCATTGGTGGGCGTAGCTAAAAAGCATGCTCTCTTCATCAAAAAACGTGCGGGAAAGGGTGAAATAAAGAGAAATGACGGCGCACATTTTTTCATTTCGACCTTTGGCTGCAGGATTGTGATGAATAAACTACTGAACTAATTTATTCCAACTAAAGTAATTTGAAATTTTGATGGACTAACATATGCCGCTAAATACATTATTTTAGAGTTTTCGTACTCCTTATGTTATTTATATGCGTCCAAAGTGGCGTTAAAAATGAGCTAAAATACAAGATGTTTCCTGGCTCATAACTTTCATGTTTATTAACTTTTTACTTTCTTATCAATTTACCATCCTAGATGACGAAGAGAAAAATCGATATAATACTTAGTCTTGGACCTACAACATTACATAGTAGACTAATATGACTTCCCCGTTTCTATGGAGAAATGACCGGCTTGTTTACTCTTAAGTCGTATACTTTCGACTAGTTTGGATCATATCTGGTGGCCTTTTTCATGTAGTGTAAACACACGATCGGATGCTGTGGCATGGCGTAAGCTTACTGTTAGTTGAGTGGACAAGCCTTACTAATTACATACCTTTACCAAGTCTGTCTTGGGAAATATGATCTCACACGTATGATTGTCTGCTCTTATTGGTATCTGTGCTGCTAGCGTGTAGCTCTTAGGGAAGCACTGCATCATCAGTGACTTTATTTTGTACTCAGTCTCATAGACCTCTTCCACGGTCGGCTTTGGACGGAGAGCTCGGATGCAGTTGCTTGTTGTCCAGAGGTGCCGTGCCCATTCAATGTACTCCGCTTGCTCTTTGGCATACAGTTCTTTTTTCCCCTGAAAATGTAGTTTTTTAAATAAGCCAAACCGCAGTCCACTTCTATTTTTTCTAATTCGAGCTATTTTAGACCATGTTAGTCATATGGGCGTTAAAGCTTATTACTTGAATATGTATGAGCACAAGATGGCAAAGAAAATATCTTTGCCTGTTGGACGAAAAAGGTTATTTTTGCCCCGCTATGCATAGTGAAGTTACCACTCCCTCCACACAGGCACGCAAAATCGTATACACACCACGGGAACAAGTAAAGAAGCCTCAGATCTTATGGTTGACACTCTCAGCTTCGCCTCGGGAGACAATATAAATGAGATCGAACTAATTCTTTACTTTTGCTCTCTAGGTGAGTAATCTACTATTTTTAATATACTACATGTTTCAGAAAAATATACAAATACAAATAGTTTATTGATAACATCAAAGTTACACGTCAAATTTCATTAAGTAAGTCAAAAATAATAATTACTAAGGTAATAAAATGAAATAATAATTATAAAAATAAGTCAATAATCTCTTATTTTAAAATAAGCTTCAATGTCATAAAACAAATTCTCTTGTAACCACACTCTGAGCTTAGTTTTGAAGCACCCGGTGGAAGGGGCATCCCGAAGGGAAGCTGGTATACGGTTGTAGATCCTGGGCCCCAGAATATACACTGACCTCTCCGACTTGACGAGACGGTGCGACGGGGTATACTATACTATTAGTTCAGTGCAGCAATTTAGCGGTAGTTGATAAGGCCATTCAGTTAAGTTTGTTTTAGCGCTAGGACTTATCATCAAACCTGGAAATCAAATAGTTGTACAATAGTTGGTCACCTCAAAAGTTCTCCAGTCAATTTTAGAAGGCTTCCCCACAAACTCGTGAGGCATAATATGTTTATTCTCTGCACTCAGGACTTTGATGATCTTCCAGTGGTCATCCTTTGTTAGAGCAGAGAGTTTTGGGTGTGGTGGTGGCTTGCGGAACCCTGGGACAAAGCGACGGTACTGACCTTCCTTCTATAAAAATAATAAATTTTGTGTATCACTTCTGTTCCAGTCACAACATGACCATTTTGAAAAGGTTGTCCAAAGATTTCGAAAGATGCGCCATCGCGTAACAAAACAACATTTGAAAATGACCCCCATGCTATCATGTTTAAGAGTTGCGCCGGAGTGTGAAAGAAAATAGCACTTTTATGAGAGCAAAAGGGTTGCGCGTGTCTCTCTTAGTGAGCACAGACAGGCGAGACCATCCCTGGGGCCGTTTTCACAGGACAACTTTAGGGCGCAATAGGACATATCTCCCCCCTTATATGTATATTTATAATATCATTGAGGTTGTCTATAAGCATTTCTAGGGGTTGACAGCGTGTTGTGTTGGTTTGCTTGCTATTAATTTGGCATTTTACAATGCTGTAAAGTAAAGTTTGGTAAAAAGGATACATACAGAGTGCAGTTTAAAACAGACATGAAACCTATACCTATGGGTTATTTACTAGTATCACATTCTGTTCAAAATGCCCCGCCCAGATCTCAGGTTCAACTGATAGTTGGGTAAATGTTGATACCTATGATAACTGTAACATCTCTAACTCTGTGCAAGTTGATGTCTGTTGAGAGTTTTATAGCCTCACTAATACAGGAAATCCTAGTGGATAGCTTCAGTCTGAAGCTTTATATATTTAAAACCTAGTGTGTGTAGAGAGTTGGACCTGGGTATGTCCTTAAACTGCATCCAGAACCACTGGAGGACGGGCAGCAGCGTCCTCTCGGTTAACTGTGGTGAGCATTATGCAATATTAAGGGGTAGGCCTTCGTCCAGCAGTGGACATCTTCTGGCTGATGAGTGTGTGTTGAGTGAACACACAAGATTACATACAGACTGAGTAAAACTTCATGGCGGCTGTGAAGTCCTAATTTTTGCTACTGTGCAGCGTCTCGCGCCTAAGTTCACAGCTGCCATTAAATTTGAATCAACCTGTACAATGATTAGAACAGTTTCTCTGTTTTCATAATTCTTAAACATCACCACTTTTTTAAATAGTTACTCTCGTAGCATGATAAGAGGTTTAACTTACAGGGTTTTTCTTGTTAAAAATACTGTCCCAGTCGATAGGCCCTGGAGGCTCGTCTTCATCGCTGGATATCAGAGGGTCCCAGAACTTGTTCCGAATTATTTTCTCAACGACACAATTGTCGATGTCACGCTCGTCCACAAAATGGTCGTATTGATTTCTTGTGGAGTTCCTGAAACAAAAGGCAAGTGAAATTTTGGCTTAGTTCGTACAAAGAGGTATGAGAAACTTGTACTGCTAGGCCACCTAAGTAAGGGAAATCTATGCCTTTAATGAAAGATTCTGTACATCTTAGATACTCAGTAGTATGCTAAGATGCAAATACTAAAATTAAATGCCCAAAATGTTCGTTTAGCACCTACGTTGATAATATAACTTACCAATCTCTTTGACGAATGTGATCCATCATCTTTGCGCTGTTTTGTTCTAGATAGATAATAGATAATTTTTAACACTACGTTATAGAAATTAAAATAAAAGCACTACTGCACAGATGCTGCACAGTACACAACACAACAAAACAAAAAACCATGCACGTTCCGCATGTCACTTGACAACTTTTCATGTCATTGTCAATGTCAAGCAAGGCCAGGTCAAAATAGTTGTTGTTTTTAATATTTCCTAGCCATGGATATTAGTCTTTCAGCCGAATACATATTTCTTCATCGATCCTTCTTTCTCCAGTTAAATGAGTCGCAGTCACAGTCCAAGTCACACACAGCAATTCACGGTCAAGTCCAATCATGCCCTAGTAAAGTCATGGCAACTTTACTACAAGCTTCTTCGGAGTTTCAGAAACAACACAAAAAGACGTTTCACCACATTAGGTATATCACTTGTCCACACCTGGGCATGTCGTTAAACTGCAATCCAGCACCACTGGAGGACGGGCAGCAGCGTCCTCTTAGTTAACAGTGGTAGCATTAGGGTAGCACTCTGCGATCCCCAAGCGTGGGGATTATAGCAACCCCCCTCCCCACCCTCAACCCCCACACAGTATGACAGACACACCCAATCAATGGCCCCTAGTCCCCAGCAGCTACACTGCTCTTCGACAAAGAGGTCGCTCGAAGAATCCAATTCGGATGGTCAGCGTTCGGGAAATTGCGTAATATCTTCTCGTCCTAAATCTTGCAGTGTCTGAAGACAAGGGCCTACTTTGTTTTTTGTTTTTATTAGTTTCTGGCCATGGATACTAGTCCTTCAGACGAATACATTTTTCTTCATCGATCCTTCTTTCTCCAGTTAAATGAGTCGTAGTCACAGTCCCAGTCATACACAGTAAGTCACAGTCAAGTCCAATCATGCCCTAGTAAAGTCGTGGCAACTTTACTACAAGCTTCTTCGGAGTTTTGGAAACAAGACGAAAAGACACGTTTCACTACATTATATCACTTGCCCACACTCTTGCTCGTAAATCAGCACTCAATCATTAACACTCGAAAAAACACAAGTTTTGGAAAATAACACAATGCAGCGACATGATTTTCTCGTTTTCTTCAGTGTGTGTTGCCAGTGATGACATATGGAACTGAAACGTGGTCTTTAACTGCTGGCCTTTTGGAGAAACTCAGAGTCACGCAACGGGCAATGAAGAGAGCTATGCTCGGAGTTACTTTGCGCGACAGAATCCGAAACGAGGATATTCGCCAAAGAACCAAAGTTCCCATAGCTAGTCCCCAAGAAACATAGCTCGCAAGGTTTGCAAGTTGAAGTGGCAATGGGCAGGTATCGCTCGAAGAACTGACAACGGATGAGGAAAAAAGGTTCGTGAGTGGCGACCGCGAACCGGAAGACGCAGCGTAGGAAGGTCACTAGGTGGACCGACGACATTGTAAAAGTTGTGAGCAACCGGTGGATGCAAATGGCAGGCTGTCGTACAGTGTGGCGGTCTAAGGGGGAGGCCTTCGTTCAGCAGTGGACGTCTCCGGGCTCATGATGATGATTTTTATGCATTAATACCCGAAAAAACACGAGTTTTGTAAAATAATACAATGCGGCGACATGATTTTTTCGCGTTCCCGCCAAAACTCCAGTACCACTTTTATCTTCAAAGCTTTCGCTTTTGTGTGAACTCATGTCACTTAATAATATGCGAAAAAAAAAAACAAGATTACGATCAAGTACAATATAATAATCCTATTAATTAGATAATTTTAATAAAATCCCAGTACCTACCTACCGCAAAACCTATCGATGATACTTGGCTTGGCTCATAAAAAGACAGACTTCGTAGGCTTGGCTTAGACACCGGGACTCTAACCTTCCGGTTGACGCAGGTCCTCACGGGACATGGTTGTTTCGGGAGGTACCTGTGTCGTGTGGCCGGAAGGGAGGAGACGCCGGAATGTCACCAGTGCGGGTCTGCAGAGGACACTTCCCTGCATGCACTGGAGACATGTCCGGCGGCGGCGGGACCGCGACAAGCCCTGGTCGCGGTCGTGGGGGCGGACCTCTCCTTGTCAACAATCTTGGCAAAGATTGTTGACGACGAGAGGTCATGGGAGGCGGTGGTTTCCTTCTGCGAGACGGTGATGTCGCAGAGGGAGGCCGTGGAGCGGGAGAGGGAGAACGATCCTCTCGCTCACCCGCTCCGGAGAGCGCGGAGACGGAGGCGAGCTGGTCGTGCCCGCACTCCGTCACCGCTCCGAGGGTCTGGGGGGTCGGATGCGGGGGCGTCCGACTCCCCCAACTTGGGAGAGACCCTCCAGAGATGGTGATGCACCATGGTGTTCCAGGTGCATCGCTTGAGCCGAACGGGGGGGAGTATCTCCTCCCGAGGCGGGTCCGCCTCACGGCGGACGTTGGCGATGGCAGGGTTGCGGAGAATGCGAGAGCGGTCCCGCGGCCTTGCACCTGTGCCATCGCAGGAGGAACACCGTGGGGTTTTAGTCGGTAGTGGCGCCACTGTGGCGCTGACCCAGACATCACCTATCTGCCCCCCCGGCGGATGGGTAGGTATGCGTAAAGGCATTTCCCCACGTAAAAAAAAAGAAAAGAGACTATGGCTTAGACATAGTTATTATCATGGGCGTATAGAAGGGGGGTTTAGGGGCTATGGACCCCCCCTTCCCCCTGTTATATAGGTACGACTTCAGACTTAAATAATAAAAATGTTGTCATACTATGACATCCGGTGGGAACGAAATGCCATTAGCTTTTCGACAAATATAATAATTGTATCGTCTTCGTGCTACATTTTGTATTGTTTACCCCTTTTATCCCTGTGCCAAGGCAATAACTAAGGCTTTCCACGAGACTTCTATGGATTTTTGCAGACAAATCGAAAAACACATTTCACCACCTTATATAGATAATTTTGTATTCAGCTAATATTGCAGCTAATACAGTGGCGTATTCATGTTACTAAAATAATTGATAAGCAATATTTCGCTGTTCTTACCTTAAGTAAAAATAAATTGGCCGGCATTTTGCTGCGGCGTCAAAGCTCACCAACCGAGCCAAGCAAAACGTATATTGTTCTGTGATCGGGCCCCAGAAACTAAACTAGTCGTCTGAGGGAAAATGGGGCTGTCATTTTTCCTCCTCGATATAAGTAAGTATATGCTATGTAATTAGCGGGGACGGACTGGACCGCAAGCCTATCGTTAAAATTTAAACAAAAATAATAATAGGCCAACATAAAAATATTTGAGCGTAATCGGGGCGGTCACATGAGCGCGCATGCCATTATACTCTCGCAAACATTTCACGGGCCAGTTCACAGCGTAATGCAAACCCGAAACTTATTGAATGGGAAATCAGGGATCCAATAAAAAGCTGTCAAACCCAAAGTATAGGGACGCGACAGGTGGAGCTCGTGTGACAGATCTCTACTTTTCCATTCTGATGTGTGACGAGGGATTATACTGGAAAAAATAGGTTGCGTTTCTATATTCAAGACATGGTTAGAAAACCCGTAAAGTACGAGTCAAACTTGCGCACCTTGGGTTCCGTACTATAACAAAAGATAACGAGTTAATTTACGGAGTTTCGTGTTACTCGCAGTAAGTAGGTATCTACAAAATAATCAAACAATCAGTAAGTTTCACGCATATTGGATATATTTATATAATTATTTACTTACACTAATATTATCGATACGACGATAGAACAATAGTAAAATATAAAAATACAAATAGGACTTATAGGTATGGCTATTTATTGCTGGTTTGTAATTTTGTTTGGCCGCCATTAATTCGAATTTAAATATTATAATACCTGCGGTAATCCACCATAATAATATTTTGTGAATATAATTATATACTGACATTCAAAAGCTCCTCTCAAGGGTTCGAAATAAATACAGGTCGAACATACAAACAGATAAGTTTAATACGTTGTAGGTTCCTGTTATAGACCACCTTATACGGAACCCTGAAAAGCTTATAGTACCAAGTCTCCGCCTACTGTACCTACTCGATTCCGTATCTAAATACATGTTACACGAAGTTTTTTTTAATAGTAAATAGATCTATAGATCTAAAATGTATTACACACAGAAATACTCCTACAAAACCCGGCGCCGACCCGCGAAACGAAACAAAATTAATCACACATTATAACAAACCTTTCCAATTATTTCCACCTCTCCACACGTCCGTTCCACGCGATTACTCCAGACCCTTGTTCCGAAACATTAAAGAAATGACTTTCGGATATTAGAGGATAATGGTACGAGCTTAATTATTAATTAATTATCTGAACACGTCGGCTGCAGGCGGCGGGTTACAATGGAACCTCCGCGATCAAGTGGCCTTTGTGGTCGCGGAAAGATTTGCTGGACTAACTGACCATTGTCCGAGACCCTGGACTTCAGGGAAGATGGCTGATTAATGTAGGTAATTGAATTTTTCGGGGATTGATGAGGAACAGTGCGAAGGGCGTCTTTTGTTATCGGCTCGTAGCTAGAAAAAGTACCTATATAGGTAGGTAAAAGTATTCGGGCTAAGAATAGGTATCATTAGAGTAGGTAAAAACTATATAATTAGTAGTATTTAATTAGTTAGTTATTATATAAAACAGAGTGATAGTTTTATTCAAAATTCTATTAACTGGTGAAGTGGTGAGGCCTAACCTAACCTAAGATGTAGGAGTTTCAGGGACTAGGGGTGGGGTGAAGCCGAATAATAATCAATGTGTTGCTTGACCATTACTTGGATACGCACACAAGCGCTCGAAAAATGTTGCAAGTAAATAGACGCCATAAAAGCCAATAAGCATACGCGTACGCCTAATGTAACCGTTATTCGCTACCGCTGGGGGTGGAGAGAAATACCGCGCGGATTTCGGTATAGGGTATTTGTATGAAGTTTCGTGGCTAGAGCGAAACTGCAACCGTGGTAGCACACAAATCAATTCGTAAACGGATCGTCAGACGCTACCGCATCCACTCGAGCCGTTCAGTATTTTTGTATGAAATTCCCTACTGCAACACACAATAATCAGCAACGTAATAGTATCACCTTGCCTCTGGACAAGCTCTCGATCTGCGAAGCTTACGGCCAGTCGTCGCGTCACCTCGCTTACAACATCTCTACGTCCCCGCGCTTACCTATAGGTACCTACTTCTCGTTCTACGTTCGACTTCATACTGATTGAAAATTTAAAGTAGGTTAAGTATTATACGTTCGATAGGACTGTGTTGCCGACGACTTACGGTAACCCATCATTCATATCATCAATATACTTGCGTTTGACTACATCTTGCCAGACCCGGTCTAGGATGGAGCATGCTTACCTCAAAAGGAACCCGTTTACTCTGGATTAGAAGACATATTATATTGTATTTTTCGGGAAACACAGATTTTGGCAGAGAGCTCCACATCCTTGCCGTGCGATTTAAAAACGTGGTATGCCCAAGGGAATGTCCATCACGTACCTATACGAGTCGCTTAGCTACTTACTTCATGCACATTTTTCGGGTTACCTCAATCAACAGACAACATAACTTGTTCTCTGTTCCCTAAGTCAAATCTATTAAGGGATTACATAAATAAATAAGGTTAGCGAGACCGCATGACAACTACCTACTTACTACAACACACAATAAAAACTAGGTAGGTACGTATTCACCACGTATTATGAACACATACTTTCAACCTAACATAAGTTCTGTACGTCTGCTGGGGCCATTCATCAAGGTGCAGACAATGAACCAAGCTAAACATTTTTCTGCCACCAGGGGACAATAAATCAGACAGGTAGGTACTAGGTACCGTCCAGTTAAACGCACGCCTCTGAATGAACGCTCTCGTTGAAATTAGTGCACGGCTCCAGAGAGAATAGAAACACAATTTCCATTGGGGCGATTCATGACGTGTGAGCAACGATCAGTAAGGACTTTACAATAAATAATTATACAGTATCATTAAATAACTAAATAAACAAAGTATGCACCTATAATTTAACTGCTGGCCTTTTTGAGATGCTCAGAGTCACACAACGGGCAATGGCGAGAGCTAAGCTCGGAGTTTCTTTGCGTGATTAACTCCAGAACGAGGATATACGCCAGAGAACCAAAATCACCGACATAGCTGTCATGGTTTACAAGTTGAAGCGACAATGGGCAGGCGACTCGCTCGAAGAACTGATTACCGGCGGGGAAGATAGGTTCTTGGGTGGAGGCTATGAACCGGAAGGCACAGCGTTCCACTATGGACCAACGACATTGCGAAAGTCGCGGTCGCGGGCAACCGGTGGACGCAAATGGCTGGTTGTCGTACAGTGCTTTGTTCAGCAGTGGACGTCTCCAAGCTGATGATGATACAGTATAGTATCATACAGGATTATTTTATGAATTATTAATTATTTTTTGCACACATAAGTATAAATTATGTACAAATGTTATTCTATGTGTACATTGATATACCTACCTAAGTGAAAGTTTAATTAAAAGTGTGCCATGTGCGAACATCCTTCGTACCTCGTTCCCCGCAAAAAGTGGCAGAAAACGAAGTAGTAAAATTATTGCCATTGGCATTGGGCTCACAGATTCTTTTGAAACGTAATAGCTGGTAGCCTATTTGATTTTCAAAATGCGTTGGTTTGGCTGATAATCCATACTGCTTATAGTTCATCTTGTAGCTTCGCTGGCAGCTCTAGTTTTCTTCGTGCCTTTGTCCGGTGCCGCGTACAAAGCAGAATAGCAGAAAATACCGGCAACCCAATCAGGGAGATGTCGAAACGTCGGACGGACGGACGGCGGCCACGTAAGTAGCGCCTTTCTTTTTCGCGTTCCCGCCTCAATTGTGACTCTCGACATTTGAATTGTTCGCGAATGCAAATTCGGACACGTCCAGGGTTGCCACTTCGCGCTGAGTCGCTGGAGTGCTACTAGAAGGATATTTTTGGCTACAAAAGATGGGCTTGCGGTCTGATTGGGCCCGTTTTCCCGAGGTTAAATTTGAATTGGGATGAGTGGGATAGACTAAACAGGGCATATTTTTTTGTAAGAATAATAGTACTTAGACACATTGGACTTTTACGGAAAGTAAGTTTTGGTTGAATTTTATTATAATAATAATATAATATATTGTATATCCATAAGTTTAGTCTCTAAGCTCTGATTAACTTATTTGCATGGTTATTATTATGTTGTTTAGAAAAACTCGTTGTTCAATGAATAGCATGACATGTATACCATGTAATTGAATATTTAATATTAAGTGTTCACATTTTGGGTTTTTCTATTTGTTTAAGCTTAAACAGTAAAAAAAAATATGACCTCTGGCAGGACTTGAACCTGCATAGGAGCAATCTCTTGGGTTTCCGTCCCAACTGCTTTGCCAAAGTCTCTGCCTTACTCGTCATAATTCTCAAACCGTTTTAAGCTATCAACTAAAGCGTTGGTGGCGCCATCTGTAAATTATTGTCACACAAAGATTTACCCAACCGGAACTGGTTCACGTTCCAAGGTTTGACGAGAGAAGTCGCACTGGCTATATTATTGAATATGTTATAATGAAGTCCTGCCACAGGTCATAATTTTTCTTACTATTTAAGCTTAAACACATGGATACTATGTAATGTAGGCACTATTTATTATTTTGTGATCGAGGATCGAGGTTTTTATTTATATTCATCTGAGTGCATCTGAGCATTCTTTTACGCAGGGGAGTATCTTCGCTTCACGCATGAAAGTACAGACTCTCGAGTGTAAAATATTGGCCTCAGTATTTAGATGTTATTTAAAACAACTGACATCGAAGCGATTTTAAATGTCATCTAAAAACGCGCAACATGCTTTCTAAAAGGCATACCAGCCCTAGTGAATTCATCCATGGCTCAGATTGATTACAATGGCTTATTGAAATCACGCGGCGGATTGATGCCCGGTCGACTCGACTCGCGGGGGATTTCCTACTCAGCATCCAGACTTGGGGATAAAGTCATCAAATCCGAAGTTTCAGTTACTATTATTACTTGTGATGTAGAAATGCCATTTATTTGACTGCTTTAAGAACAATGGGTTTTTTCTATTTCTTTTTTTTTTCAATGGGTTTTCATGACTGTGTTTTTAGGTCGTAAGGTGGTTATTAGTACATTTTGTTTATAGATAAATAATATTAAGTACCTATAAACATAAACATAATTTATTGCAAAAAAAATAGGTAATAGTAAAAGTTTGGCTCTGCCTTTTGCGTTATTACTGTGTTGCAAAAGGCAGCGTCTTCCAATGGTGAAGTAGTAAAATTATTTGTGTTATTTGTGTTGTATAAGTGCTACTAAAGTAAGTAAGTTCGTATAGGCTGAGTGGCCAGCCCTAGTGTCAGAGTTAATAATAATAACAATAACATCCATATACACAAATTACACATAGAACAAAAAATACAAATTGGAAAAGATTTAAAATTCGGTGGTGTCAATGTCAATCAATAAATAATCAATACTCGAAAAAATTTAATTATAATTAAAACTATTATAAATCAAATAATTAAATGTCAAAATAAAAATGTCAAATAATAATTGCATGTCAAATTAAAAATCAAATAAGTAATTATTAAAAGTCAGTGAACTATGTAATATTCAATTTTCAAAGTTTAAATTTTAGTTCCTTTGGTTATTTATTATTGACATGAAGCTGAACTGCGTGCTTGATAACAGGGCAGTCAACCCGCCCTGCTATAATGCTCAGGATGCTGTTGGTGCTGCCCCAGACACGGCTGAGCATCGAAGCGGCTCGTTTACGCATTATGGCATGAAAGCCGTCTATTCGAGCGTCAGCAAACATGCCCGATGCACTGCAGCGCCAAGGCAGCCCCAGCAGCATTCTCAGCGCATTATTGTACTGTACGCGGAGAGCGTTCATTGTCTTCTGCGTATAGTTGACCCACAGTAATGCCGCACAGTGCCCACAGTGTGCCGCCCGAAGGCCTCTGACATGGCTGACGGTTGTTGTTATAGAAACTAGAACAAGCAACCGGGACCAACAATTTAACGTATCATCCGATCCACGGTAGCGCTCCTAAATAAATGCCACTCACGGTCACCCATCCGAAGACTGACCGGACCGTCCGTTGCATAACATCGGTAATACTTGATTAACTTGAGTAACACTTGCTTGATTACCGATGTTAAGCAAGTGCTACTACTAAGAGCCTAGGTCATTCACCAGCAGTAAAAGTAGATATTAGAAATTTCATCCAAAAGCCACATATCTTATGCTACGGCTTCACCTGCGTGTAATGCCATTATTTAGCAGTGGGCGAAATGGAAAAAGTCATTCCTGATTTATTATAGTGCGTGTCAGCTGGATTCAAAAGAAAAAATAGTTCAGGTGAACATATTACTACACATAATTGGAGAACAATGTCGCGACGTCTACGAACAGTTCCCGCCAGAAGTAAACATCACGGTAGAAGGTTTACTGAAGAAATTTGACACCTTTTTCACGCCTAAGAAAAATATTACAGTAGAAAGACATCGATTTTTCACCCGCAATCAGCAAGAACACGAAACTGTAGAACAATACTCATTCGAACTGAATAAATTAGCGTCTTCCTGCGAGTTTCAGAACCTGAAAGATGGTCTTGTAAGAGACAGATTGATATGTGGTTTGAGAGAAGAACCATTGAGGGAGCGACTTCTGCGAGAATATGATTTGACCCTAATAAAAGCTCTGGATATTTGTAATATCGCAGAAGTATCCCGGGTACAAGCGGGCACGATGAAGAATGAGCATAACACCGAGGTGGCCATGCACTGGGTGCAACGACAGCAACACTCCGGCGCGAGCGGCATTTATCAAAGCCGCGCGCGCGCACCTAGCGGACAGCAGCAGCGAGGCGCTCCAGCTGAAAGCGGGCACCCGCCATACACACGGAACGAGCAGCAGCTACGATCGTGGCCGGGCGGCGGCGAGGCCGGCCCGGGCGCGCGCCTCTCACCCGCGCACCAGATGCAGCGGGGCAACCCAATGACGTCATCGAGAGGCCTACGGCAGAACGGACGCGACTCGTGCGAATATTGCGGAAGCGTACACATGAAAAATAAGTTCAAGTGTCCGGCATTCGGCCAGAGATGCGCGAAGTGCAATCGTATGAATCATTTCGCGAGAGTGTGCCGCGTATACACCGTCCAGGAGAACTCCATAGATCAGGTACGTGGGACTAGTTGTATGGGCGCGAGCGATGACTGGTGTGTAGACATACATATAAATAATAATGTTGTTCGATTCAAGCTGGACACTGGAGCTGATGTAAATGTTTTACCGTGTAGGTTTTTGTCGCGAGTAGGTGCTGCAGAGAATGATTTGATATCCTCGAATCTAAAGTTAATGAGCTATTCTGGCGAAGATATAAAGATTCAAGGACAAGTCAGGTTGAAATGTGTGTGTAAAAATAAGCCGTTTCTAGTAAAGTTTGTTGTAGCTGATGTGACGTCACCGCCAGTTTTAGGAAAAAGATCGTGTGATGAGATGAATTTAGTGAAGCGAATTTTATCAGTAAGTGCGAATGAGACGAAAACGCAACAGGTTCTTGATGAATATCCAGAAATATTTGATGGTGTGGGATGTTTGCCGTCCGAGTACAAAATAAGGCTGGCAGCAGACGCGCGACCCGTCGTTCACGCGCCGCGTAAGTTGCCGATCGCATTGAAAGATGTCGTGAAGCGGAAGTTGACGGAGATGATCGAGCAAGGAGTTATAACGAAAGTAGAAAAACCGACTGATTGGGTAAACAGCATGACTGTAGTTCAAAAACCAAATGGCGATATTAGAATATGTTTGGACCCTCGAGATTTAAACAAATACATTAGACGCGAACATTTTAAATTGCCTACCCTGGATGAGATCACATCGAAGCTTTCTGGAGCTAGGTATTTTAGTACACTAGACTGTAAACACTCTTTTTACCAACTAAGACTACACGATGAGTCAACTGACCTTTGCACTTTTAACACGGCATTCGGGAGATTTAAATTTCTGCGCATGCCGTTTGGAATTTCGTCAGCTTCTGAAGTGTTCCATAAAAGATTGTACGAATATTTTGATGACATCGAAGGCGTGATACTGTTCGTTGATGATTTGCTCTGTTACGGAAATACTAAACAAATTCATGATTTGCGTCTTCGACAAGTTTTAGATAGATGTAAACATATTAATGTCAAATTGAATAGAGAAAAATGCAAGATAGGGCTGACGGAAATAAAATATTTAGGCCACATAATTTCACAAGACGGCATACGTCCCGATGACTCGCATATTTTACCGATAAGAAACATGCCTAAACCAGAAAACGAAAAGGATTTAGAGCGATTTTTAGGGTTAGTGACTTATGTAGGCAGTTTCATACCTAATTTATCTGAAAAAACGCACAAACTTAGAGAACTTTTAAGAAAGGACGTCGAATGGCATTGGAATGAGGTACATGACAGCTGTTTCGAGGAATTGCAGCGATGCATAACGAGTGCGCCGGTACTGCAGTTTTACGACTTAGATAAGCCGGTTACTTTATCTGTTGATTCGAGCAAGAATGGATTGGGCGCGTGTTTGATGCAGGACGGGAAACCGGTTTGCTATGCATCGAGGTCGTTGACCAAAACAGAACAAAACTATGCGCAAATCCGATAAGCATAATAAACAAACCGATTGCAGGAGCTCCAGCTAGATTACAGCGAATGCTAATAAGGTTACAGCCGTACACTTTAAGTACGGCTGTAACCTTATTAGCATTCGCTGTAATCTAGCTGGAGCTCCTGCAATCGGTTTGTTTATTATGCTTATCAAGGGCTTGTGGTCAGTTTCAATCGTTACATCACACTTTCCATAAATATAAGTATAAAATTTTTCACAAGCAAATACACACGCATACAATTCTTTCTCGATTTGCGCATAGTTTTGTTCTGTTTTGGTCAACGACCTCGATGCATAGCAAACCGGTTTCCCGTCCTGCATCAAACACGCGCCCAATCCATTCTTGCTCGAATCAACAGATAAAGTAACCGGCTTATCTAAGTCGTAAAACTGCAGTACCGGCGCACTCGTTATGCATCGCTGCAATTCCTCGAAACAGCTGTCATGTACCTCATTCCAATGCCATTCGACGTCCTTTCTTAAAAGTTCTCTAAGTTTGTGCGTTTTTTCAGATAAATTAGGTATGAAACTGCCTACATAAGTCACTAACCCTAAAAATCGCTCTAAATCCTTTTCGTTTTCTGGTTTAGGCATGTTTCTTATCGGTAAAATATGCGAGTCATCGGGACGTATGCCGTCTTGTGAAATTATGTGGCCTAAATATTTTATTTCCGTCAGCCCTATCTTGCATTTTTCTCTATTCAATTTGACATTAATATGTTTACATCTATCTAAAACTTGTCGAAGACGCAAATCATGAATTTGTTTAGTATTTCCGTAACAGAGCAAATCATCAACGAACAGTATCACGCCTTCGATGTCATCAAAATATTCGTACAATCTTTTATGGAACACTTCAGAAGCTGACGAAATTCCAAACGGCATGCGCAGAAATTTAAATCTCCCGAATGCCGTGTTAAAAGTGCAAAGGTCAGTTGACTCATCGTGTAGTCTTAGTTGGTAAAAAGAGTGTTTACAGTCTAGTGTACTAAAATACCTAGCTCCAGAAAGCTTCGATGTGATCTCATCCAGGGTAGGCAATTTAAAATGTTCGCGTCTAATGTATTTGTTTAAATCTCGAGGGTCCAAACATATTCTAATATCGCCATTTGGTTTTTGAACTACAGTCATGCTGTTTACCCAATCAGTCGGTTTTTCTACTTTCGTTATAACTCCTTGCTCGATCATCTCCGTCAACTTCCGCTTCACGACATCTTTCAATGCGATCGGCAACTTACGCGGCGCGTGAACGACGGGTCGCGCGTCTGCTGCCAGCCTTATTTTGTACTCGGACGGCAAACATCCCACACCATCAAATATTTCTGGATATTCATCAAGAACCTGTTGCGTTTTCGTCTCATTCGCACTTACTGATAAAATTCGCTTCACTAAATTCATCTCATCACACGATCTTTTTCCTAAAACTGGCGGTGACGTCACATCAGCTACAACAAACTTTACTAGAAACGGCTTATTTTTACACACACATTTCAACCTGACTTGTCCTAGGATCTTTATATCTTCGCCAGAATAGCTCATTAACTTTAGATTCGAGGATATCAAATCATTCTCTGCAGCACCTACTCGCGACAAAAACCTACACGGTAAAACATTTACATCAGCTCCAGTGTCCAGCTTGAATCGAACAACATTATTATTTATATGTATGTCTACACACCAGTCATCGCTCGCGCCCATACAACTAGTCCCACGTACCTGATCTATGGAGTTCTCCTGGACGGTGTATACGCGGCACACTCTCGCGAAATGATTCATACGATTGCACTTCGCGCATCTCTGGCCGAATGCCGGACACTTGAACTTATTTTTCATGTGTACGCTTCCGCAATATTCGCACGAGTCGCGTCCGTTCTGCCGTAGGCCTCTCGATGACGTCATTGGGTTGCCCCGCTGCATCTGGTGCGCGGGTGAGAGGCGCGCGCCCGGGCCGGCCTCGCCGCCGCCCGGCCACGATCGTAGCTGCTGCTCGTTCCGTGTGTATGGCGGGTGCCCGCTTTCAGCTGGAGCGCCTCGCTGCTGCTGTCCGCTAGGTGCGCGCGCGCGGCTTTGATAAATGCCGCTCGCGCCGGAGTGTTGCTGTCGTTGCACCCAGTGCATGGCCACCTCGGTGTTATGCTCATTCTTCATCGTGCCCGCTTGTACCCGGGATACTTCTGCGATATTACAAATATCCAGAGCTTTTATTAGGGTCAAATCATATTCTCGCAGAAGTCGCTCCCTCAATGGTTCTTCTCTCAAACCACATATCAATCTGTCTCTTACAAGACCATCTTTCAGGTTCTGAAACTCGCAGGAAGACGCTAATTTATTCAGTTCGAATGAGTATTGTTCTACAGTTTCGTGTTCTTGCTGATTGCGGGTGAAAAATCGATGTCTTTCTACTGTAATATTTTTCTTAGGCGTGAAAAAGGTGTCAAATTTCTTCAGTAAACCTTCTACCGTGATGTTTACTTCTGGCGGGAACTGTTCGTAGACGTCGCGACATTGTTCTCCAATTATGTGTAGTAATATGTTCACCTGAACTATTTTTTCTTTTGAATCCAGCTGACACGCACTATAATAAATCAGGAATGACTTTTTCCATTTCGCCCACTGGACACTCAAATTTCCAGACGTTATGTTCGCCAAATCCTTTTCGAAACCAAATGGTGGTGGTGGTTGCAACAATGATTCCATTCTGTATTTTCTTGGTATAATCACTTTTCGATCTGTACTACACTTGTCAGTCGTTTGTTGGACGTTAGGGCACCTTTTGATATAATTTTCAACACAATTTAATCGGCTGCGCCATGTCAAATATGTTTTATTTGGGAGCTTGAGTGAGAACACCGAGTGCCATGCATAAACTGCTTTATTCAAGTAACTACCCACTAATACATAATAAACCACCAAACCTACCCACATCACATCCTCCTTCACAAAAAACAAACAAAACATAATAAGATGCACCAACACAATTTTCAATCCAAATTTAAATCTAGTCAATGAAAATTTCAAATCTATTAAACAATTAATACAATACAAAACTCATTAAATCAATAACTGTACCTAAGCATTTCCTTTTCTCCTTTCTTAAAAGAAAACGTAGTACTACTTACTTACTAAATTAGGATACTAAATAGTTTAATTACAACTGCCAATTTTTTTTTTTTTTTTTTTAATAGCCAATTATAGAAATACATTGCCAGCAAAATATAAATATAATGTCACTTTCAATTCCATGCGCACCTAATTTCAGTAATCTCGCTGGACATAGCTATTAGGGTTTTTCTTTAATTTTTTTTTTTATTTAAATACAATTTAATTGTCTAATTACATCGGTAGGTATATAAATATCTAGGCTTTACTCTTACACAATCTTTACCAGTAGGCATCGTAGGAATTTTAGAATCATTAATCAAAACAAGCAGTTTACAAGTAGTTCCATATTTTATATACGTAGTTACTTATCATTTAACACATATTCTTATCGGTAGATACATAATAGTCATGCACTTGTTTTAACGGACCGTCAGCGTCAGGAGAATCCCCACCGATCAGGAGCTCTCACCGTCCTGCCAGAACGAGTAACATAATTAGTGGAGGGCCCCGCTAGCTGTTCATCCTGCGACAGTACACTGGAGCTGGTGGATGGACAGCTGGCACTCGGCGCCGGCGCCGGCGCTGGCGGCGGCGTTACGTCATCGTAATCATATGCCTGCATTCTGTCGCACACATCACCGCGCGAAGGGCTATCGAGAATGATTTGTTTCCTATTGCGACGAATGAGAGTACCTGTACATAGTCTCAACAAATATGACCTTGGCCCTTTTGCATCTACTACCTGAGCATTTACCCAATTCCTACCCATGCGTACTTTAACCTTATTTCCTACAGATAAAGGTCTAAGATTTTTACTTCCTCTATCAAAATATTTCTTTTGAATAAACTGGCGTTGACATAATTCGCTGTACACTTGTTGTGCATTATTCACTTTTGATTCTAATAACTCAGCAGTGCATGGAAGTATACTTCGGAGCTTCCTACTATTTAACAGTTCCGACGGAGATGGCAATCTGTCACTGATCGGAGTATTCAAAAATTCCAACATCGCTAGTCTAAAGTCCGACCTGTCATACAAAGTCTTGCGTAATATTGATTTTACAGTCTGGATCGCCCGCTCAACTTGGCCATTTGACTGTGCATATCTCGGAGAGGATGTCCTGTGTTCGAATTTCCATTCTCTGCTGAATTCCTTAAATAATCTAGACGCGTACTCGGGCCCATTGTCACTAAAACAGACTTCCGGAATTCCTTGGCGACTAAAAATATTTTTCATTTTTTCTATTACACACATTGACGTCATGTTACTCAGCTCTTCAACTTCAATATATTTGCTAAAATAATCTATCACCAATAGGTAACTCTTGTTGTTAAAATGAAAAATATCGGCGCCGACCTTTGCCCACGCTCTTTTGGGTATTTCGTGGGAGATAAGTGGTTGTTTACTATTTTCTTTTCTATAAGTCAAGCACGCCTGGCAGTGCGAGATCATATCGTCAATCTGAGCATTCATATTAGGCCAGAACATTATTTCGCGTGCCCTTAGTTTAGTTTTCGCCGCACCTAAATGACCTATGTGAACTTTTCTTAACATATCTTTACGCATGCATCTCGGGATAACAATCCTCGTACCCTTCCACACCAAATCATATGCCACAGTCAACTCATCTCGATAGTCCCAGTAAGGAGTGATCACATCTTTAATATCACACTTATGTGTCGGCCACCCGTCCATTATCGCTTTCCTAAGTACCTGTAATTCTTCATCCTGGTCTGTAAATTTTTGTAACTCAATAAAATGTGTATCTGTCAAACAATTACTAGCCGCTATCGCGCATACCTGCGCTCGCTCGTCTAGGTAGTCCCGCGGCTCGACCTTCGGATCGGCGCTCGGTGCAACTGCACGCGATAGTGTGTCCGCTACGTATAAATATTTTCCCGGTTTAGATTAGTAAGGATTGTTATCCCGAGATGCATGCGTAAAGATATGTTAAGAAAAGTTCACATAGGTCATTTAGGTGCGGCGAAAACTAAACTAAGGGCACGCGAAATAATGTTCTGGCCTAATATGAATGCTCAGATTGACGATATGATCTCGCACTGCCAGGCGTGCTTGACTTATAGAAAAGAAAATAGTAAACAACCACTTATCTCCCACGAAATACCCAAAAGAGCGTGGGCAAAGGTCGGCGCCGATATTTTTCATTTTAACAACAAGAGTTACCTATTGGTGATAGATTATTTTAGCAAATATATTGAAGTTGAAGAGCTGAGTAACATGACGTCAATGTGTGTAATAGAAAAAATGAAAAATATTTTTAGTCGCCAAGGAATTCCGGAAGTCTGTTTTAGTGACAATGGGCCCGAGTACGCGTCTAGATTATTTAAGGAATTCAGCAGAGAATGGAAATTCGAACACAGGACATCCTCTCCGAGATATGCACAGTCAAATGGCCAAGTTGAGCGGGCGATCCAGACTGTAAAATCAATATTACGCAAGACTTTGTATGACAGGTCGGACTTTAGACTAGCGATGTTGGAATTTTTGAATACTCCGATCAGTGACAGATTGCCATCTCCGTCGGAACTGTTAAATAGTAGGAAGCTCCGAAGTATACTTCCATGCACTGCTGAGTTATTAGAATCAAAAGTGAATAATGCACAACAAGTGTACAGCGAATTATGTCAACGCCAGTTTATTCAAAAGAAATATTTTGATAGAGGAAGTAAAAATCTTAGACCTTTATCTGTAGGAAATAAGGTTAAAGTACGCATGGGTAGGAATTGGGTAAATGCTCAGGTAGTAGATGCAAAAGGGCCAAGGTCATATTTGTTGAGACTATGTACAGGTACTCTCATTCGTCGCAATAGGAAACAAATCATTCTCGATAGCCCTTCGCGCGGTGATGTGTGCGACAGAATGCAGGCATATGATTACGATGACGTAACGCCGCCGCCAGCGCCGGCGCCGGCGCCGAGTGCCAGCTGTCCATCCACCAGCTCCAGTGTACTGTCGCAGGATGAACAGCTAGCGGGGCCCTCCACTAATTATGTTACTCGTTCTGGCAGGACGGTGAGAGCTCCTGATCGGTGGGGATTCTCCTGACGCTGACGGTCCGTTAAAACAAGTGCATGACTATTATGTATCTACCGATAAGAATATGTGTTAAATGATAAGTAACTACGTATATAAAATATGGAACTACTTGTAAACTGCTTGTTTTGATTAATGATTCTAAAATTCCTACGATGCCTACTGGTAAAGATTGTGTAAGAGTAAAGCCTAGATATTTATATACCTACCGATGTAATTAGACAATTAAATTGTATTTAAATAAAAAAAAAAAATTAAAGAAAAACCCTAATAGCTATGTCCAGCGAGATTACTGAAATTAGGTGCGCATGGAATTGAAAGTGACATTATATTTATATTTTGCTGGCAATGTATTTCTATAATTGGCTATTAAAAAAAAAAAAAAAAAAATTGGCAGTTGTAATTAAACTATTTAGTATCCTAATTTAGTAAGTAAGTAGTACTACGTTTTCTTTTAAGAAAGGAGAAAAGGAAATGCTTAGGTACAGTTATTGATTTAATGAGTTTTGTATTGTATTAATTGTTTAATAGATTTGAAATTTTCATTGACTAGATTTAAATTTGGATTGAAAATTGTGTTGGTGCATCTTATTATGTTTTGTTTGTTTTTTGTGAAGGAGGATGTGATGTGGGTAGGTTTGGTGGTTTATTATGTATTAGTGGGTAGTTACTTGAATAAAGCAGTTTATGCATGGCACTCGGTGTTCTCACTCAAGCTCCCAAATAAAACATATTTGACAGCCTGGTGTAAGCGCGCTAATAGACTAGTGTTATTATTTACGTCGTTAGACGTTAGGCGATACTCAAAGTCACACGATAGTGTGGCCGCCCATGTAGCGCTTTGCTTAATGCATCATTTGTTGTACGTTAATTATTCCGCTAACCGGACGTAAAGTCACGCAGGTGAAGCCCTAGCATAAGATAAATGTCCTAAGCTCTACACAAAAAGCAGTAGGTCATAAATAAAAGATAACTAAAATACTAAGCTAACAAGGAGTTATTTAACTCGGATATTAAAACAATAAATGAGAAAGAGAAGAAGATTTATAAATATGTTTTATAGATATGACGCTATAATTTAGGCTACTTTTTAATGAATTGTTCGATTTCAATGTAGTTGAATTTAGATAACCAATTATCATGTTCTCGTTTTGACTTTATGTAGTAAGTAAGACCTTATTAATATTTTCTGTGATAAATCTTTTATTACCTTTATACGTAAAGAGACTTTTTTTTTTAAATTATTTATTAGCTCCACGGACTGCGGGTCCGTGCCTTTTGTCAACTTTTACATTTTTTATAAACTAAATTTTACACTTAATAACTTAAAAGCTGAAGGCTTTCTAAAAATAATATACCAAAGGAACCTAACTAAGTATTACTAATTATTGCTAGAATAATATAAAGATATATTATAAAGAGACTATTTAACACTCAGAGCTTTTTATCTGTCACTCTCAGCTTTCCAAATAATAATACCCTCAAATTCCATCTTCAGGTAGGTACTTTTCGTATTTTCGTTGAAGCTTTCCCGACGGGACGTCAAGTACGCGAAGTGTCAAACAGGGGAACATCTCCGCACCTGCCACCTACATCGATTCCCGAGACATAAACTTTGGTGAGCAATAAAAATACTGAAAGTGTGTTTCAAACTAAAAGTCTGTCTGTCTCAAACTAAATGCCTGGCACGAAAAACTAACGGCCTTACTTAAAAAAACTTCTCAACCGTTAGTCACTGCTTAAGATGCTCTGCCATCTTCTTTCTGACGTGAAGTGTAACATGCAAGAACAAGACAGAGAAGTTTAAGCAGTGACTAAGAGAATTGAGATTATTTTAGGTAAGGCTAGTCTCACACGGCATGATCAGCGATATAGAGTCTAGTAAGACTTGCGAACAATCAAAGTATATAGACTAGCTAGCTCACAGAAAAGTGTAGGCCCTACTCTTAGAGCTAGCTAGTATAGTAGTCCAGCTGCTAGATATTCTCACTCACTCATCAGCCTGAAGACGTCCACTGCTGGACGAAGGCCTCCCCCTTAATAGGGAGTGGTTGCCATAATCCCCACGCTTGGCAGGCGGCTTGGGGACCGCAGAGTGTTACCACCGTTTTCTAAGAGGACGCTGCTGCCCGTCCTCCGGTGGTTCTGGATGCAGTTTTAGGACATACCCAGGTCCAGATATTCTACTACGAGCGTATTGTTTTTATTTTGACGGTTTTATGTATGCGAAAAATATTAATTAATATTCACTATCTAAGGACATGCCTGAAAATCTTAGCGTGTCCAGATGACGAAATAAAAAGTGATCCCTATTTCGAGTTTCATCAACTCATGTCGAGTTGGTGAATAAACCTATCTTTAATCATAATTCGAGTCCAAAATACGTCAAACTTATGATGAGCGTACCTATAATCATATATTATATATTTTTACTGATACAAAGTTTTTACCACAAGGCTACAACAACAAATATTAACAAATTGGGTTTCAACGAACCCAGACGACTGTATCAGATATCGTATTTTCATCATCATCATCATTATCCGAAGACGTCCACTGCTGGACGAAGGCCTCCCCCTAAATAGGGAGGGGTTGCCATAATCCCTACGCGTGACAGGCGGCTTGGGGATCGCAGAATGCTCACCACCGTTAACTAAGAGGACGCTGCTGCCCGTCCTCCGGTGGTTCTGGATGCAGTTTTAGGACATACCCAGGTCAAGATAGGTCAAGAAGGTCAGATATCGTATTTTACTTGCATTATATTTTTTTGCGTGTTTTTTTCTATTTATTTGCTTACCCCTCACTCGATTAATGGACGCAATGATCACGTCGATTCAATTTTTCGCTTGAAAGATTTTGAAGTTGTTGTGTTTATAGTCACAAGTAATCTTCTTTGTTCAGTGAGGTTGTCATCTTCATTATTTAGTAAAAGACAACAACATTGTAAAAAAAAACACTACAATAGAGAACTTCTGAACTGTAATTTGGTATTTACGGTAATAAAAGAATAAAGTTAGTTTAAAATAAACTAACTATAAATCCTATATTATTTTTGTAGTGGTAGGACTCTCACTCACACCTTTGCCAGTTATTCAACCGCCAAGTAGTAGTGAGCAAGCATTATTGTTCCGGTTTGAACGGCAATGTTACCAGATAAATTACTGGGTGTGAAGAGATTTAACATCTAATATCTCAGGGTGACGAGCGCAGTGCAGTGCGGCGCAGGATTGTGTCCGCAAGTTCTCAATTCTGGCACTGCTACTGGTAGTGGCGGGCGTGACGC
This sequence comes from Erannis defoliaria, assembly GCA_905404285.2. Classification (NCBI taxonomy): domain Eukaryota; kingdom Metazoa; phylum Arthropoda; class Insecta; order Lepidoptera; family Geometridae; genus Erannis; species Erannis defoliaria. The sequence continues at coordinate 19,277,031 of FR990072.1, read as the reverse complement.
TTACCACCAAGCGAACGTCTTGAACGTTTCGTCAGATGACAGTATAAAAAATATGTTACTTATTTTAGTATTAATTTTTTATTTAGTATTTTAACATAACTGCACGTCCGCACTGTTTGAAGTTAAGCATTATTTCGTCTTGAATTTCAAAATCAATCTATTGATATCTAAATTCATTATTAGGACATTTGCCAGGTTAGGAGACGGTTCGTCTTGAGTTTTAAATCAATCTCTATGTCTCAAAATTCTTCTGCCATGCCGAGAGTTCGTAGAGCCTACGTGTTCTCCTGCTCAGAAAGTAGACGTCACTTCTTACCAATTACCACCTCATCTTCAATGTATATCAAAACTCTGGCAGTATCACTTTTTAGCAATCTCTGTCAATTCATCTTCATCAGTTGAAAATCTTCGCAGGTTGCACTGGCTTCCATGTCACCTGTTCAAACAGATACATTTAACGACAGCACCGTTAAAGGCTTGATCCCCATTGACAGGCACTTTGGAACTTTAACGACCAACTTGTCTCTAGAGTTGGTGAAATGATGGAACTAAGAGATTCCAGCGACTGGCTGTGAGTTTTGCTTAGAGATCTTGAGCGTGGCTCCCTCATTCCACTGCAGATGTTTTGATTGTACATTACGACGCGAGGGGAACCGCGAGGGACACTTAGCCTTAATGTGACGAAGATGATCGATGGAAGGTCGCAGTTGCCACACGGTTTCAAAGAAAAATGGCAACTTATTGATAGGTTGGAAATACCTTTAGAGCCGTGATGGGCTTTTAGTCGATGGACTCTATCTCTTTAAAAGGTGCGCTCGTCTATGATTATGCGATTGTGTGACGAAACGAGCGAGGCGTTCACCTGATAGTAAGCATCAACACTGCCCATAACAGTAGCAGTGCTAGAATTGTGAACTTGTGAATAAAACCATGCGCTGCTCTGCACTAGTTGCGCTCGTCACCCTGAGATATTAGATGTCAAATCTCTTCATGTCCAGTAATTTCTCAGGTAACATTGCCCTACAAAACGAAACACAGTAAAGCTTGCATGATGTAGTACCTCTTCGCTTCACCGTAGTCCGCCGCCCACGGCTACTAAGCCCCCCGCTCCGACAAGGCGGGTACCCCCGGGGGGGGGGGGGGGGGGGAAATCACTATAAGCTAACCTAACCCCCCCCAAACCCCCACTTTCCCCCTTTGAAAGAACTACCTATATACACATTTTCATCACTATAACTTCATAAACAAAGAACTTTCCATACAACATTCCCCCCCCCCCCCCCCCTTTCCCCCCTTAAATCGTCCCCGTCGAAAAAAAATTTGAAAACAATATGTTTTATTTTGAACGAACTATCCAAATCCAAATTTTCGTGATTAAAAGTCCAAAAACAAAGGACTTTCAAACAAACTTCCCCCCCTTGGGGATCGAATTTCGAAAAATCCTTTCTTGGTACACCCTTCCGCATCGAGACGAATACACCCTCCAAATTTCAATTCTGTACGACCAGCGGTTTGGGCTGTGCGTTGTCTGTCCGTCAGTCAGTCAGTCAGGAGAGCCTTTTATTATACTTATTAGATAACACTTCCAATACCTGTTCGTGTTCGAAAATACAAGGTATGCTATATTGTATGGCTTGAGCTTTTGCATTATTTCGAGACTTGCACCCCACCTTGCAATGATATCACATTATCAGCCAGAAGACGTCCACTGCTGGAAGAAGGCGTCTCCCTTAATAGGGAGCGGTTGCCATAATCTCCATGCATGGCAGGCGGCTTGGGGATCGCAGAATGCTCACCACCGTTAATCGAGAGGCTGCTCGTCCTCCGGTGGTTCTAGATGAACATACCCAGGTCCCAGGTCTAGGTGTTGCAATGTTAAACGCTCTTTTCATACTAATTATTAAGTAGGTATGTAATGTAGGTACCTATATATAGATACCTTCGAATTACTGCCCGACATCATTCCTCTTCGCCGCCCATCGGACCCCGTCTATAAAAATTATGCCCCCATAAACCCTCGCATATCGTTATTGACAACAGTTAAAATTGAAAATAACGCTTAAAAAAAGGAATTATTTCGCTTTTCGCTCGGCAGTTACCGGTATAACAGTTATTGATTGTTAATAAACATCGTGCCGGTGATGTTATGGGCTGTAATAGTTTTAGTGCCTCGTAGATAATTTAGGGAGGAATTGCAAATAGGCCCATTTATTACCTTACAGGTTTTGGCTGAGTGTGGGAGAAATGTTTTATTATGGATACATAAATGCGTACCTACCTACGCTATACCTATTTTTGCCTATTTTATACGAAACCTCAGTGCAGGGTAATTGTTTCTTACCAACTCCAAGGTGCCCCAAGTCTTGCCGTGCTAGAGGCTTTGGGCAGTTTTTACTGCTAGTGGCAGGCGTGACGCTTACCACCAGGCGAACGTCGTGTTCGCCTCGTCACTAGAATGTAAAAAAATATAAAAAATAACTGGTTTTAATGATCAGATGTAGTAATTATCCGTGGATCAGATAGATTTACAAATAGGTAAAAGGTACTTTTTTATTTATCACAGTTATTCATTCAATTCATGGACCTGGGTATGTTCTAAAACTGCATCCAGAACCACCAGAGGACGTGCAGCAGCGTCCTCTTGGTTAACGGTGGTGAGCATTCTGCGATCCCCAAGCCGCCTGCCAAGCGTGGGAATTATGGCAACCTCTCCCAAAGGAGAGGCCATTGTCCAGCAGTGGGCGTCTACAAGCTGATGAGTGTAAGTGAGAGATTCATTCAATTCGATGATTATTAATGGAATATCTACCGTGATTATGTTGTAAAACAAGCCACAGATATTTCGACGAGTGCATGCATCATTTTTTTCGGCAGGCAGGTCTCCATTTGGAACTGTTCCTTATGTTTGGCTTTTATTATTTGCCTTTTAGTTGGATCAGATTGGTTTGCAGTGATTCTACTCTCGTTTTTATTTGGTATTTTGATTATTATAGTATATTGAGATTGCCCTAGGGAGTATCAGTTATCAATAGCCTACTAAAAATTCACACTCATAGCTTATCACTTACATTTTTTGTGTCGGAGATGTGACGTGAAACTATGGACGCTGATTCCCAGCGCAGTTTGTCAATATCGAGTTGCTTGTTAGTTCGCGACTTGAGACGCGACTCCACGGCCGACGCCATTCCCAGAATATAAAATAAAAATATCTGCTAAATAAGGCCCTCTAGACAGACTCAGAGAGACTCAATTAATCCAGTTCGATGTAAGTACTTACATCGAACTGGATTAATTGAGACCCATCGGCAGTTCGTTTCCCAAGAAAAGTGCTGATCCATAAATTTCCGACTGTGTAGTCGAAGTAATTGCTATTTGCAGGAACAAATATTTTTCTAATGTTTGCAAATTTTCTATGCAGCCGTACTTAGATATTTTATTATATCGTTGAAGGGTTTTAAATAGTGAGATTGAGACGTAAATCGTAATAATCTATTAGCAAATATCACCTTTATATCGGTATGTTTAAATAAATAATTTGTCGTGGTATTGGTTTACTGCATTGGGATTGGGACATTCTGCATACTACTAATACTACCGGACATATACAGCCTTACCTAAAATAATCTCGATTCTCTTAGTCACTGCTTAAACTTCTCTGTCCTTTTCTAGCACGTGCAACTTCACGTCAGAGAGAAGATGGCAGAGTATCTTAAGCAGTGACTAACGGTTGAAAAGTTTTTTTAAGTAAGACAATAGACAATATTTTATTTGTAGAAAAAAACACATTTTGTACACAAGACAAGACAATAGAAGCTCATAACAAATTTAAACAGTACAAAATAGTTTTTCGCCACAAACCGGTTCCAACTCAGCATAATGCTGGCTGTGAACAGCCAGCGCTGGTCTTCCGTTGGAACTGTTGGTGACGTCCCCCACGCATACCACACGGCAGGGTACGCTTAAACAAACAAATATAACCAGAAACAAACAAAAACAATACAAGGTAAGGCCAATATTGTTTTAGGAGATAGCCTAATAGGGAGATAGCTGGACTTTAAATCGCGAGGTCGCGGGTTCAAGCCCGGGCTCCTACCAATGAAGTCTTTGGATTTTATGTCTGGATACGGTGGCTTTTCGGTGACGGAAAACAACGTGAGGAAACCTATACACGTTTAGAGTTAGAAATTCGAATGACTCACATACGTCATAGCCACCAAACCGCTACTGGGCCAGCACGAAGGGCGACTGGGCCATATCCATATATGGCCCGGTCGCCCTTCGAGGATAGGCCTAAGTCCAGCAGTGGATTTATGCTATTCCGTGACTTTTTATCTTAGTGATCATAATGGCTCTCCGAGCAAGGTTAATTATAATTATACTATATTTTAAAGTATACAAGAATATAACGATTATGTAGAGACGTGCTTCCACAGCAACGGCGGATCCAGCTTTTAAGGCTCATTGCAGCTCCGCATGCATGCGATAGCAGAGCCACTGTTTTCGTATAACACCTATATTTCACAAGAAGTTACGAAGTTTGGAGTAGTAGCACAGAATAAATAATAGTACTACGTAGTAGTAGGTATTTATGACTGAAAGTGGAACCTTTTAAAAAAGAGAGGATTTAACCTCCACACCTCCACCAAAAGGTAATGCGTCGATTTCCCAGAAACTGCAATGACTAGAGGCGATAAAAATAGGCTTGCGCTTGACTGCCATGACGTCTGATGCTTTAAACGAAGCCTACGATGGAGCACACTTACTTACCTAGAAGAAACCGATTCACGCGCGACTTGAAGATACCAAGATTATTCCTAACTATCGGGAAACACCTTCTTTGCATGTTATATTAAAAGGTAGACACGTATCTAGTACAGCAAGCAAAAGTCTCAGTTATGAAGTACCTACGAAAATATTGTCAAATGAAGGATAAACGAGAAGTAAGTAAGTAAACGAAGATATAGTTTAGCTAAGCTTAAAAGAGGAGAAATTATTAGGACGATTATTACTACCGCAAAGAGTTCTAAATATAGTACGTCTGATGAGGAAAATGATTTGATGAAATTGAGCGTTTTTTACACTGCCACCAACGACACCAACACGACACCGCCACAAGTGGCACGACTCGACATTAACGTGAGCTTGGACGACACGACATCTTGAGGATATCGGTATGTGACAATACATGATCGTAAATTCGTAACAAACAGCTTATTTTGGTATGCAAGTGGCATCCACGCACGGCCAACCGGCGAGGCCTGGGCGCCCCTCCCCATCTACTTCACCACGCACTGTGTCGTCTGCCGATCGGCACGACTCGTGCCGTCGGACGGGTCGTGCCGTGACGTACGATAATTTATTGTCGGTGACGATATCGTGTACGACAACGACACAGTGTGAAAGAGTTTAATAGTAATTGTATGAAACTACTAGTCCTACGATATCGTGTCAGTGTCGTGTCGTGGCATTGTGAAAACGCCCAATCTCACAAGTATCCACAGTAAGTAGAGAAAAAATGTGATACAAGATTTTTTTGCAAACCTCTAAGTAATCAGCTTTGAAAGAACCTACACTTTCAGTTACCTATATTACTACACGACAACCGATATACTTATTTGTAAGTTTTACTTGCTTTATCCCGACACTGATTGCGCGAACCGGGCGAACTAAAAAACGAAACTTGGCTCAAAGTTTTTGCTTACAACAACGAAGCGGAAGGTTCGAGAAACAAAAGATGCATTAAAATTCACTTTAGAGTTAGCTCGCTAATGAAACGTTTCTTGGCAGATTAATGGAAAAAGCCGCGATGGCCGACACTCGAGGAGGTAGATTTTACAATCATGCGGATTTAGTTCGCAAACGACTCTAAAACCTCCGTCTGATCAACTAGAGAGTAAGCGAGAGAATATTTTTTTTTCTCTTTTGCTCTTGTTGGTCCGCCGCGGTCGGATCTGTTTCACAGCGGTTGGATTAGATCTTTATAGGTCTGTTGACACATAATGAAGAAACTAAGTACCTTCTTTCTTCTTGAAATCTGTTGTTACGTCCTTACCTAATGATTACAGAACTAATGGTGTTATACCCGTACCTATAAGCGTTTTTTAATTAACTACATTTTTGTTTTATTCATGCGGGAATACACATATATATATTTTTTCAATTCATTTAAGTGACGAGAAGAGCAAGACATTCGCTTGGTGGTAAGTCACGTCTACACTAACAGCAGCAGTGCCAGAGTTGTGAACCTGCGAACACAATCCTGTGCCGCACTGCACTGCGCTCGTCATCTTGAGACATTAGATTTAAAATCTCTTCATACCCAGTCATTTCTCTGGTTACATTGCCCTTCAAACCGGAACACAGTAATGCTTGCACACTACTTTGCTTGCTTGCTTGGCGGTTGAATAACTGGCAAAGGTACAAGTTTAAAACGGATACTCCGACTATAGCTTTGATCACATCCGGTGACCACGTCAGTTTTCATAATATAATTGGATTTATCTCCACGGATCCCGGATTGATTTAGCCACGGATCACGGAGAGTTGTATCCACCGATACCGTGATCCGTTTCCTTCGCAAACACAAATTAATGTTATCACTACTTTTTTGTTACGATTTTGACGTGACGTACTTACTAACTGGGTATGACTTGGGACTACAACCAGACCCACCGGAGGACGGGCAGCAGCGTCCTCTTGGTTAACGGTGGTGAGCATTCTGCGATCCCCAAGCCGCCTGCCAAGCGTGGGGGTTATGGCAACACCCCTCTATAAAGGGGGAGGCCTTCGTCCGGCAGTGGACGTTTTATGGCTGACGACGAACTGGGTATGTCCTAAACCTGCATCCAGAACCACCGGAGGACGGGCAGCGGCGTCCTCTCGGTTATCAGTGGTGACTATCCTGTTAGGAAACAGCGAAGAAAATTTCTTTTTTCGTAGTTAGTTATGAGTTTTTAGAATAGAATAGAATAGTTTTTAAAACCAAAACTGTGTTACGAAAGATCTTATAAATTAAAATTAGTAGGTACGTAACAAAACGATTGTTCCGCACCCTCCAAGGAAGCCCTGGATAGATAATGAAGAGTTGAGTAGATGCGAGATGGTTGCCGCTCTCAGGCTGTGCTCCGGGCACACCCCGTCAAGGAGGTTCGCGTTTTTGATGGGCAAGGCCCCATCGCCTAACTGTGAAGACTGTGGAGTCGTAGAGGGTACTTACCACATCTTGATGGAGTGTGTACGGAGTGAGCCCTGTCGCAGAGCTATACGGATTAATCCTTGGAGGGTGGGTGAATACAACAGTATTCTGGCCTGTCCCCTATCGGACAAGGCAAGGCTACTTTATAAAATGTTATTAAAATAGATAATTATGTATTAGTGTAATGTAGATTAAACTTAGTTATAATGGGACTGACATGCTAGTGTTGGCCAAAGTCCCAATAAAATATATAATAAAAAGATTTAAAAAAAAAAACAGTTTACCCCTAAGGTTTACCCATTGCGAACGTGCAATATTTTTAGTAGGTAGGTAAGTTCGTTAGTTTAGTTACGAATGTGGATGAAGGAGACTTATCGTACCGAATAATGTTAAGTTTTTTATTTAGGTAGTCTGAACGTTGGTATTATGTTAATAATCCTTGTTCTTCATAGTGAGTGTAGCTTGCATGAAATTCTAAATGCAAAACTGCCCCACAACAACGTTTTACTCGTACATTCTGTGGTTTTAATAAAGAAGAGTAAAGTCTGCAATCTACTTCGTGCCAGTGTTGTTTCCGATCAAGAGAAGAAAAAGCTGCTGCTAACGAGGTCTTGGCAGATCGCAGACGCATTTTTGTATTTCACCCTCGACGCCTCTTTGTCCCAGTCGCGATTAAATTATTTAGGTTCAGGCTTATTTAATTCTAGATAATGTCACAAAGGTTTGAGCCATGATATGCAAGGGCGGATCTTGGATCTATTTATGGGAGGGGCACATGGGGGGGTTAAGTGGCCCTGTGCCCCACCCCTGGATCCGCCCTTATCATGAATCATTATTATGTTTATAATTTCAACCATTTCCATTGCCTAGATAATACTAATATTACGTATCCTACACCAGATATCCTAAAAATATAAAATAAAATATCTTGATTTGATATTATAATATATAACTAACTATATAACTAAGGCCCCGGAAATGAGTAGCGTAAACTAGCGCGCAAGCATATACTGGCAACAAATAAGGCCTTCGGAGGAAGCCAGGGTTGTCAATAGTCTCGCTTCCTGGCCCCAAGTAGCGCAAACTGTGTTTAAGTTTCAATTTATAATCCTTTTAGGCTAGCGTCCTGTCGGCGGCGCTCTATAATGAATGGAGTCAGGACGGAGTCAAGAAGGGGTCTAGTATTTGAAAGAAAATATCTCGAATATTAATTAGTTTTGTGTTGTACGAAATAGACGAATGAACTATTTTATGAGTTTATTTCGTTTTTATTTCATTTTTATTTTATTTTGTTATTCGGCTTGACATCTCCTAGCGTTACAATTATATAAGTCTTAGTAACCTGTGGATAGCGCTGTGGGTTGTATTATTATTAAGTTTTATTTTATAAGTATGGGTATACTTATAAGGGTCATGAGGGTTCATGTTAAATTTATAATCAACTGTTTGCTGTTACTTAATAAATAAATAAAATTTGCTCATAGTTACACTGTTGAACAAAATTGAATTAATTAATTTGGCAATGGGGATTCACACTGCAATTTTTTCCGGTAGGTGGCGCATCGTCGATGCAGCCATAGTCAACTGTCAATCTCATACATTTTGTTGTTGTTTTTCTACAGCTTAATGGTTTTACTTTATTAGACTCGGATTACAGGGAGGATCTGTATATACTGGTTTGCATAGTAATCCTTTGGCTTGCTAATTTTAAAGCTCCGTGGCTTGCTAATTTTAAAGCTCTGTCCATCACAAAAAACTACTTAGGTATTTGATATAGTCCTACAATTCTATTTTCAGGCTGTCAACTGCTGCATATATTATTAAAATAGGGCACAGTACCCAGTATTTTTTCTTGGACTAGATTATCGACAACGCCCTCATCAAGAGCAAGAGCAGATAGATATAAGCAACGATTATAACAAGAAAACTTGATTTTGCCGCATCTGGATCGCCGCTGCTGGCGCCATTTGCGAAAATGTTTGCGTGTGGAACCTCATTAAACGGTAAACGGAAACGGACGGACGGAATTAGGCTTTGTCTAAATAGCTACAAATACTAAATAAAAGTTATAGATTTCATTTATTAGGTTGTAGGGTGTACGTTTCTTTTGCAGATTTTTTTTCTGGTTACCACCGCATTTGAGATAATTATTCTATCGCCAAGCAATATTTACAAACTTTACTTGCATGTTTTCCGGTTTGAAGAATACTTAATGTAGGCCATTACAGGGCTAATCAAAGGCTCATCATCGAACGTTTCAAAGTAATCATCTTTTTTTAAGCAATGGAGTGACGAGCAAGGCGAGACGTTTATCTGGTGGTAAGAATCACGCCTACCCATAACAGTAGCAGTGCCAGAATTGTGAATTTGCGAACAAAATCCTGCGCCGCACTGCATTGCGCTCGTCACCCAGAGATATAGAGAGGTCAAAACTCTTCAGGCCCTATAGTCATTTCTCTGGTAACACTGCTTCTTACTTATATAGCTGGCAAAGGTGTATAGATATATATGTGTCTTGAACTATGTTTAGTTACTCAACGCTCTATGTTATAATAATAATAATACTTAAATTGTTATTCAGGCAATATAAAACCCAAATAGACAAAAATATAATTAAAATGCAGAAATTAAATTACATAATAAAAATAATAACATACAGTAAATAAATGTATTGTGACAGTCATTGCTTATTTACTGTTCGCGCTCTGGTGCAAATTTCTCCACGCATTGAAAATTGGACATTTCAGGTATTCACCCAGCCCTTGTAAAATATGCTGTTTTTGGAACACCTCAACCCAGTACCATTGCAACCTTATGTACCATTGCAACCGTCTAGGGTAGCCTTTACCTCTTACCATCACGAGGGCAGTCATCCCATTTCTTACAATAAAGTAATCTATTTAGCCCCACATCTAGTCTTGATACCTCCCTGGCGGAGACGCTTTCTGCCAGTGCGTTCTCACTTTCTCGGTCGTCGCTGCCAAATTCCGGTTACTGAGAACGTACCTACTACCAGTGCCAGGGTTTGGAGCACACGCAATAAACAAAATTATCCAGGGTATTGCGCTCCACGGTTTCACCCCCTTGATGATGAAAAACGATGACGATGATGATAAAAAGTGGTTATGTTTTAATATAATGGTTGTATTTTAATTCAACAGTTACGTATTAATATATACCTAAAATAATCTCGATTCTCTTAGTCATTGCTTAAGCTTCTCTGTCTTGTTATTGCATGTTACACTTCACGTCAGAGAGAAGATGGCAGAGCATCTTAAGCAGTGATTAACGGTTGAAAAGTTTCTTTAAGTAAGACTGTAAGTACCTACATATTGTTTTAAATTGTCTGTTCTGCTAAAATTATAGTTTTCATTATATGAATTCTCTGTATAAACACTGTTTATGGCGAATGTTGTATACTCCTGTAAAAGGTGATCGTATCAGATCCTTGTGTTATGTACCTACTTTAAGAATGTGTAATATTTTATTATGAAAACTGACGTGGTTTTGACACATTTTTGTTTTATTTATACGGGAATACTCACGTTTAATTAAATCGGATACTCCGACTATAGTTTCGATCACATCCGGTGACCTTTTTCAAAGAGTGAAAACAGAGCCCGTTGCGCGTGCAGCTGCGTCCTGCTTAGCACTGCGGGCCGCTGCGCGTCGCGCGCGTGATGACAGCGATTAATTAAACGAGCGTTTTTTTTAGCGGGTTCGATTTAATTAAACGTGAGTATTCCCGTATAAATAAAACAAAAATGTGTAATATTTTCACTGTTGGCGTATCTCAATAAATAAATAAATAAAAAAGTAGACTAGTTAATCCGGGAAATAAGCCAACTCCATTCAGCTGTTTTGGCGTGAAGATATCAGGTATCAGATATACACACTCATACCGACAAACATTCGCATTAATGATATTTATAGTGTGATGTGATTCGTACGTGTAAAATTGTACATAGTAGATAGACTTCCGTCCTCGGCACCTAAAATATATTAAATCAGCTTCTTCTTCATGCGTACCCTTGACTTTGATTGCCTTATAATTCAGCATGTCTGCCTTCAGAGAGAGCGTGGGTTCGATCCCCACCCAGGGCAAACATTTATGTGACCAACATAGATGTTTGTTCTGTGTCTGGGTGTAATAAGTATGTATTTACAAAAAAAAAGTATACAGGTATTCTATCAGCTATCTGGTTTCCATAGTACAGGGTTTGCTTAGTTTGGGGCTAGATGGCGCTGTGTGAAATGTCCACTGATATTTTATTTATTTTATTTTATCTCGTTGAAGATAGAAATTTAGACACCTCTGCATAGCTACGGACTATACCTAGAATAAGAACGCCTGCGAATGAAGAAAAAGCAAATTAATTAATTAATCTATTTAATAATTATTAATGATGCATGTTTCACCGTAGAGCAGTTTTTTTGATTTATTTACGTTGATTTTATACTTATTTTGTCATTTTGGGTATGTACAATTTAGTTACCTGTCAAATAAGTTTATTCAGGAAATATATTATTTGACTTACTTACCTCTACCTCTAGTTCAAAAACCCAGCTGTACCTAGAGTTTCTGAGGATTCATTATTCATCATGTAGACATTGAAGAATAACATCAGTCTGAACGAATTTGTAGACACCTACTCGTATATAATATATATTATATATTTCTCATTTCTTGGGAATTTACCAACAAAAAATATATTTTTCTTATTCAATTCAATTCTTTATTTTCGATCCTTTGGTATACAGAATATACGCTTGGCGACGTCATACATTTACAATTTTTTCATATAATAAATGTACACTTTCACACTACAAAATAATATAAGAATTACAAATTCATACTATCAGCTGTAAAGGGGCTTCGTCAGAAATATCAGAATTAAGTCAGAATTTTTAGAAAATTATCACAGATGTATTATAGTGTTATCGATATGTTATTAAAATTACAATACATATATAGTCTTTCTTTCTGACCAATAAAAAATACGATAAAAATAATCAATATTTTTCATTCCATTAGCTATATTTTGGTAAATAACAAAACTTTGTTACTTATTCACATAAACTGCAGCTTCTTCTATTACCTCAGCACAAAACAAACGAAACGGGCTAGTCTCTCTCGCATTAACTTGATCTACCGTCTTCCCTTGCACCTTGACATGTTGACTACAATTCCACCCAGCGGTCCCATAAATACCGCATTCCGTACGAGGTGAGAAGAAAAATAGTTTAGTTATGCCAGCCCTCCCGAGTGCTGTTAATGAATTGGGGTAGATAATAAATTCTACAGACGCGAAAACATCGTTAGCGACGAGGGAATGGCTATCTGGCTGTGATACTGATAGCCTGTAGTGATAGTATTCTATTGCAGAATCGTTTGGGGAAGTACTACGGGTTTGCCAGTTATACTGTTTCGGCTTGAAGGGCAATGTATGAAAGTATAATCTGGTTCAGAAAGAGCACAACAAAAAGCAGCCGCCGAAAAAGCCGCAGCCCATCCAAGTAGCAGCTGGGAAGGGGCAGGCCACATAGCGGCTTTTGCAACGGCGTTTAGTGCTGCGGCGCAGAGCTTGTTCCGAATCACGCACAAGTCACCACCTCCTCCAACAGCAGTGTCCCCGAGAGCAGCTTCACAAGCTCAGGTAGTCCGGACGAGAGCCGATATGGGACAGGTCGACCCGCCCCGCTACATCTCGGCCAAGGAGCCACAGGGCCACGCGAGAAACGCCTTTCTTGAATTTCTAGCCACATTGAGAGCGACAAGACAAGTCAATCTTAGGAACTGCCAAAACATCCTGCAGTCCTTCAGGCTAGGAAGCGAAAGTCTTCTAAAAGAGGGACTCGAGGAGGCCGAAGCAGCCATATATAATAACGTCACTTCCCAGGTCATCAGAGGAACCATGAAAGGACAATATATGGCAGCTTACAGCGCAGAAAGTGGTTTTGTGGCTCTGAACGAGACTGAGACGGGGCGAACAGGCAGACCGAAATACGCGATATCATCGAATGACCCAATTGTAGTCACCGCCAACTGCACCAAGATAATGCTGGACGACAAGATCCTCGAGATGGCTAAGCCTATCGAAGGGAACTCAGATGTCGAGGCAAAATGGGAGAACTGGGTGGTACCAAAGATACAATGGGTCAACGGAGTTCCAGGATGTGGCAAGACAACATGGGTGATCAGACACTTCGATGTGGACCGGGACGCTATTATCACCACAACAACAGAGGCAGCAAAAGATCTGAGGGAAAAGCTATCGCACCGCATCGGAAACTTGGTGAAAACCAGGGTGCGGACCATGGCTTCTTCCCTTGTAAATGGTTTCGGAAGGGAGAGATTCAGTCGCCTTCTGGTAGACGAAGCTCTCATGAACCATTTTGGAGCCATAGTAATGGCCGTACGATTGTCTGGTGCCAGCGAACTTGTCCTCATCGGAGACGTCAATCAGCTACCTTACATCGACAGAGAAAATCTCTTCGAAATGAGGTACCATCGCCCAAATTTGGTCACAAACATCAGCCAAGAGTTGCTTTGCACACATAGGAACCCAATGGACGTCGCGTATGCGCTGAGGGAAATATATTCCGGTATATATTCCTCGGCTACCCGTATTAGGTCTCTTGAGCAGAAACGGTACAAAGGAGCGAAAATACCTAGCACCCTCCCCAACACCCTTTTTCTAGTGCACACGCAGGAAGAAAAGGAGACCCTCATAAGCCAGGGATATGGGACAGGCACGGGGTCGCGAACCCTTACCATTCATGAAGCTCAAGGACTAACGTACGAGTCGGTAATCGCCATCAAGACCAAGGCCAAAATGAAGCTGCACGAAAGCGTCCCGCACGCAGTCGTTGCGATATCACGGCACACCGGGACCTTCATTTATTACGCCGACGACATCGAAGACGATGCCATCAGTCGATTCGTGCGGCGAGTGTCGGCTACGTCACCGAAGACCATCAAGGAGTACAACCTCCAAATGGCCATAAAAGATCGGAACGTGGCGGTGATGGAGGCTCTGGGCCGGGAGGAGGCGACTAATCAGACGATATTAAAGTGACCACTGATAGAGTCAAGCAAAGACTGGATCTACTGGTGATTGCTTTAATTGACAAGAGGAAAAAAAAATACTAGAGTAAAACAGTATAGTATAATTAATAAAGTAAGAAATCGTACTGTTGTAGGCATTGCGTGTATACCCGGAGCACTCACGCTCACTAAAAAGCTTCTTCTTGCGGCGGCGTCGTGTGTCGGGTCGCCCTCTTCCCTCCAATATGGTTGAGGAGAGCGATGGCTGGCACATGCGTCAACTCGTGAACGGGTGCTGCTTGCGGGAGCTGGACTGCTCGGAGTATACACGCAATTCTAGCAATAATTAGTAATACTTAGTTAGGTTCCTTTGGTATATTCTTTTTGTAAAGCCTTCAGCTTTTAAGTTATTAAGTGTAAAATTTAGTTTATAAAAAAATGTTAAAGTTGACAAAAGGCACGGACCCACAGTCCGTGGAGCTAATAAATAATTAAAAAAAATAAAAAAAAAAAAATGTATTATTGGCATATCTCAGGGTGACGAGCGCTGTGCCGTGCGGCTCATTGAGTGCGGCGCAGGATTTAGTTCACAAGTTCACAATCTTGGCACTGCTACTGTTATAGGCGTGATGCTTAGAACCAACAGGCAAACGTCGTGCTCGTCTTGTCACTCCATTACATTTAATAAAATGCTTTGTTGACTTTTGTAGACTAAAACGTGCTACATAGAGTTATAAACAGCCTTATTAAGGCGACTGGTAATATGGTTCTGTGGCGTTAAGGTACAAGCTGGGTCTCTTAAGACAAGAGTGAATAGGCACCCCACGGGCAAGCGTGCTCCGTCTTTTTTTTCTTTTTTGTCAAGTGACGAGACGAGCAATACTTTTAGCTGATGGTAAGCGTCACGCCTGCTACTAACAGTAGCAGTGCCAGAATTGTGAACTTGCGAACATAATCCTGCGCCGCACTGCACTGCGCTCGTCACCCTGAGATATTAGATGTTAAATCTCTTCATACTCAGTAATTTCTCTGGTAACATTGCCCTTCAAACCGGAACACAGTAATGCTTGCACACTACTGCTTGGCGGTTGAATAACTGGCAAAGGTGTGGTATTTCCCCAGGCGGACTCTGCAGTAGAGTCCTACCACTACAAAAAAAAAACCATAGGTCTTAGACCATATCGTCACTTAGAATAAATGTAGTTACTTATGTGAAGCCTGAATAAATAAATAAAAATAAAATACTATCAGGTGCACTGTAGTCAAACGCTAGCATATATATTCTTTCATAAAAATACTAGATTTGCTAGGTTTACGGAGTTCGGGAAATGTAGGCAAAATTGAAAATCGTTATAAATTAATGTTGTCCGCTTCTTTAATTTTTTATACTCATGGCGTTTTTTTGTAACGAAGAACCATTTCTAAGCTCTACGGAATCAACGATGAACTTGCCCGTAAAACAGTCATTACTTAACGTTTCAAATATGTTACCGTAATACGGGACAAAATTCTGCAACACTATAGGTAAGTATAATTTCAAAATTCCATTGAATTTCAGCAAAAACTCGACAGCACTGTAATTCCAGACAGACGAGCGCATTTTTAAATCAACATGTCCCGTCATTTATATTAAAACACAATTTTTCATTTACAATAAAAGCGGCATATTTTTCCATGTTTCAGCGAGGAGTCTCGCTTCTGAATTGTAAAACGATGTAGGACACACGTGTTGTTTTTCTAGAACAATAACTTTACATTAATCGTACTGACATTACCTTAATTACTTTCGCTGTTGCATTTTGAAGAAGTCGTGGTATTTTTCATTTCTTTCCTGTGTCGTAGTGGTAGGACTCTACTGCAGAGTCCACCTGGAGAAGTACCACACCTTTGTTATTAAACTACCAAGCAGTAGGTGTGCAAGCATTACTGTGTTTCGGTTTGAAGGGAAATGTTACCAGAAAAATTACTGGGTATGAAGAGATTTAACATCTAATATCTCAGAGTGGCGAGGGCAGGACAGCGCAGGATTGCATTCGCAAGTTCACAATTCGAGAACTGCTACTGTTATGGGCAGGTGTGGTGACGCTTATACCAGGCGAACGTCCCGCACATCTCGTCATTCAAAAGTATTAAAAAAACTGTTTGCACTCAAATCAACATGCGTCCGCAGTTACAAAAATACAATACATGCAAACATTAGGTATACGTTTACATGCTATAGCAGGAGTGTGTGACCGTTGTACAATACGATATAATAGCACTTTATTGACGTCAAAGAAATACACTACGGATAGGCATAAAAGGCGGTCTTATCGCTAAAAGCAATCTCTTCCTGCAACACTCGGATGTAAAAATGTGAATTACTGAAAATACACTACATAATAACACAGGTTACACGAATATAATACATAATTATATAAACACAGTAAGCATGCAAAAATTAAAAGCTTGGGGGTCAGTGAGCTAATTCTGCAAGATGGTTAGATAATGCCGCTTTACTTGAGCTTCGTACCAAAAATTTACGGAGAATCTATTGACTGCGCTGTGGCGCTTCTTCGTTTTGATTATTAACGGCAGATCAACTGCACTGCATAAGATATAGGTAACAAATGCTGACTCAAAATTTTCAAGAAAAAATACATACATTTTAGCCGGGCCTAAACATTATATTGAACAGCTGATTTTTTCTCGCGATTTTTATGATTTTAGCTAATGTAATTGGTGTCTACCATATTAGTTGAATTTAAATTAAATTGAGTTGAGTTAAATTGAACTGAACTGAATTGAATTGAACTGAATTAAATGGAACAGAAATGAATTAAATGCCATAGTCTAAGTAAAAGTGGTGTATTATGTTGCACGGAAGCTGATCCTATGACGTCGTTAGCTAGTTATTAATGACTCTGTGTGTATGAGTTATCCGATACTACTTGTCAATTTATTTATTCAGTGTGTTTTGTCTATTTAAAGTGACGATGATGATGAGTTGCAACAGCGGCAACGCATTATAAGCAGCAAACTTAACCAAAGCTATTAAGCCTGTAAAGCAATCACTGCCGTCAATAATTCAATCACGGGTCGTTCATTAATTCCATCAACACATCCGATGAAGCCGCGGATTAACCGCAACGAGTCCGGTAGCGGTCACACTACGCGGTTCATAATTTGGCCATAGGCGTCGGTTTAATAGATTTTGGTCACATCCTTTGGTAAAATGAAAACAGACGTTTATGCACCTTCCGCCCGACCAGCATCATCCAGGCATCCTACCTGAAACTAGCAAAATGCGTCTGCGCACTTGTTTGCACGCAATCTGGCCACGTCCGATACGTTCGGAACGAATATCACTACCACTATTACTGAAGAGAGTATAGAGTTATACATGTTTTTAAACTGAGAGTACTAAAAAAAAAACAATTTAAATAGACGAGTAGGAAACCAAACCACATTTCATCGTATATAATTAGATCATTTTTAATCTGTTGTAAAATGGCATTTCGAGCGTTTTACTTAAAATACGCGATCAATTATTGGCATTTATTTGTCGTAGTTTCTATACAAATAAGTTTGTGTGAAAATGGCGACAGCAGTTTTCCATACAATAGGGTAGATGACTGATGTTTATATCATTGAAACCAATAGCTTTCATGAAGAATTTACGTAAATATAGTATGTTCCAGTCATCTAGCCTATTGCTTTAGAACATTGTTTTGACACCCGTTCTAACCTAAGAAGTAGGGTTTTCGTTTATCTGTGAGCACCATAGCCGCGTGTCCACATTGCACGTCCGCCACCCGAGCGCCGCGACGGACGTAGTCTGTGTAATAATATAATTATTAGTATTGGTAGATACACAGACAATAATAAATAATATTATTATTTTTGTTTTATTTATACGGGAATACTCACGTTTAATTAAATCGGATACTCTTGGAGACCCTGTCTTCATGGGGCTCGCGAGGGTGGACGCGTGTCTGAAGGCGACGTGGTGAGCTCCGCGTGCTGGAATATTCCCGACACGGCACGAGACGATTCCAATGATGAAGAGTTCCAGAGAGCGCCGGCGCAGCACGACACTCTACCCACCCCCACCCCCTCGCCCGCAGAGCAACCGCTGTCATCACGCGCGCGACGTGCAGCGGCCCGCAGTGCTAAGCAGGACGCAGCTGCACGCGCGTCGGGCTCTGTTTTGACTCTTTGAAAAAGGTCACCGGATGTGATCGAAACTATAGTCGGAGTATCCGATTTAATTAAACGTGAGTATTCCCGTATAAATAAAACAAAAATGTGTCAAAACCACGTCAGTTTTCATAATAAAATTTTATTATTTTTCATATTTTGAATTGCCATCCGTAGATCATTACTTTATATGTTGTTATTATGTATATTTTTTGATTGTAATTTGTATTGTCTGCTTAAAAAATAAAATGAAATAAAATAAATAATCTTATGTAAATTAATGTAGTAATAGGCTAGATGACTGGTATTTTTTTCTTGTCCTATTAAAATGTGGCCCATACATATAGCTGATTAATGAAAAAAATATTAAAATCTGATCAAAAATAAACAACTTATAAGCATTTTAATATCATGCTAGACAGAGAGGCGAAACAGCAAATCGTGACGTCACTTCTCAGTACGCCATATAAATTCTATTCTGACAAGTAAGGCGTGACGTAATTTTTTGTTTTGTGGGAAAGGGACAGAGTTGTCTCTACAAAAAACTTTAAACGCTCATATATCAGAACATTATTAACCGATTAAAATTATTTTTTCTATAAACATCTATATTTACTTAAACTCTTCATCAAAGCTATTGGTTTCAACGATTTAAACATCAGTCATCTAGCCTATTGATCTGTGTTCCGCTACTTCGGCAACGTCATCTCGTTCTCGTCGACGTCTCGGTAAATGGCGGCGGCTGTGGACAAACGGCGTAATGCTCATTTAATATTGACAGAAATTCATTTCATTTCAGTTATTCACGAATTTTCTTAAGTTCTGTTATTATGGGTATACTTATACTGTGACATCTAAAATCATGATTGTCAGTTTCAGCCGCCGACGCTGCGCGACTTTGAATTTTATCTCCACGCAATATGGTTCGTGATCGCGCAGCGTCGGTGGCGGGTGAACATAAAGTGAATGGTTTTAAGATGTCACAGTACGGATCCTTGCCTTGAAATCGAATTTGACTGGATTAAAAAAAAAGTTGAAAAATGTTTCACCTTGGGTATACATACCATCTGATAGTTGGACGTTTTGCTACATGGACATTTTGCTTATCAGGCTTACCTCTGAGACCTTACCTCATTAGACGTTTCGCGCTGTTGCTACATTTTGCTACTCCGATCTTCAGATCAGGAGGGTTGGAATCGGACTTGGGTAAAACAATTCGATAAAAGTCTTCTTAATGAATCGTAGTGCGTTTACGCCTCGAGTTCGGAAATGCGCAAATTGGCGACAAATTTAATTTTTGCCCAGCGCCGTGATGCCTGTGATTTTGTACTAAAGTGTGCCGTCCCTATCATTGGACGAAATTTGCATGAATAATTTCAGAGCATGCTCTCTGTTTTACATTGGATACTATTTAATTGACCATCAAAATCACTTTTCAATGTATATTTATTTTTATTTAAAAAAAAACTATTCTTGAGGCACCTCAACAAAGCTATTTGTTATTCAGCTGATTATAAAACTGTTAAATCAAAGTTGGTGAAATTTGTAACGATCCTTTCTTTCAGAATGAGAGCGTGCTTACAAGAGAATTTGTTTTTATTACATTGAAGCTTATTTTAAAATAAGAGATTATTCACGTATTTTTATAATTATTATTCGCAAAAAAATGAAGTGATAATTTTTTGTGATATACTTAATGAGATTTGACTTGTAACTTTGGTGTTATCGATAAACTATTTGTATTTGAGAAAAGAAGCACTTAATTTAGTTGATATATTGAGTAATCCGCGTACATACAAAAAAGAAACCGAATAGAACTACAGATAACATAATAGTACTCGTACAGGTGACTTACTCCCATTGAAAACGCTTCTATTACATAGTTTAACCACAATAATAATATAATCTATAACTACAATTATGTCTTATTCTGTGCAAGCTAACTTGTACGGTATACATGTATCCAACAGTGTAATTTTTCCACTGTAGTGCTTAGGCTCACGCACAACTGGCTGGGAGCCACGGGACGTCAACGAGCCAAGCACTAAATTGGAAAACTGATCCTCACTGTCTGTTACAAATAAGGTACAAATTAATAGGTAATGTACGCTTAGACGCGTTTTATAAGGGAATGCACCTGTCCTGATATAACACCTCTTTTTTAAGGTGGTTCAAAATAATGTCCTACTCCCAACGCAAAACTAAATGTTAGAACTAAATTTAATAACTAAGATTACCTTTTTTTAAATTATTCATTCATCCCATTTTTTTTGCACTTCCACCGTCCCTATATCATATTTTAACTTTTCCTATTCATTCGAGGATTGTCTGTAAGAGATTGCTCTTAGCGATAAGACCACCTATTGTGCCTATCTGTAATGTATTATGTTTGTAATGTTCTTTCGATGATGTCAATAAATTGTTATTGTATTGTATTATTGCTACTACTAGTTAGTCTTTTATTTCGTCACTTTTTATTATAGAATACTAATATCAAATAAAAACGTGAATACAGCTCCCGCTTTTCTTTAATCATCATACGGTTTTACCAAATTTGATTAGCAAACTGTATGTCCTAAACTTCATCCAGAACCAACGGTGGACGGGCAGCAGCGTCCTGTCGGTTAACCGTGGTGAACGTTCTGCAAAGCCCAAGCCGCCTACCAAGCGTGGGGATTGAGACAGCCCCTCCCTATCAAGGGAAGGCCTTAGTCCAGCAGTGACGTCTTCTGGCGGATGATGATTAGAAAACCATTGATTCTGTTTTTTGATGAGCGTAAAGTGATTCTGACATGCAATTAAATATATTCCTTTTAAATTACTGTACAACATGAGCTACGGTACGGTATGTATGGCCGATTCCGTCACCCCACAATTGCCACAAATTGTCCCCCGAAAATGGAGTGATAAGAGTGCGCTGAGGAAATACAAATAGACCAGAAATTACCTTTATCACAAGCTGTTTTAAAAATATTTGCACAACCATAAGCGTGACGGTCTCTGATTCTCCATACAAATGTATTCCCCTTTTTTCTTCCTGGATAAGTAACGCCTCTAGAGCAATCTTTTTTTAAATAAAATCTATGTCTACTGTAGAAATGTCTGTCATTTCCTATTTTTCAGCAACTAATTGCCAAAGAAAATATAACCATCCAAAAAGCACAAATTTAAATTTCTTAGTAATATTAAGACTAAGAGCGCGTCCAATGACGCTTTTCTTATTTGCGGACCCAAGATAATGTAAACGTTGCAAGCAACCTGCGGATGCAAACGGCAGGTTGTCGTACAGTGTGGCGGTCTAAAGAGGCGGCCTTCGTTCAGATGACATCTTTAGGCTGATGATGTGTATCTAACTAAGTACAGACCGTTGTCTGGCCATTGTTTATTAACATTCTTGTATCAACGATTGTACATTGACATCAATACTCCTATCATACTGAGGATACTGATGTTTTACCAGGAAACTTTGTTTAACTCTCTATATTGGTCCTCTAGTGAGTTAATTCCTCCATGAATTGGGGTGGGACTTACGGAGGGTTTTTTCAGACTCTCACGTTAGAGCTTTTAGCAATTTGGTTAATTGCAGTTCATTTTCACTTCATTTTATTCGAATAAAGATTTATTCGAGATCAAACGTCCAGACAGTAGGATCAGGATTTAATAAAGTGTTTATTTTTAAAACAGGCAGAGAAAAGGCGCGAGTTCATTTATATAAAAGAGAAGATCGTGTGATCGAGAAGAGTTTCGTATGCAAAAAATAATATTTGAGTAAAGCCTGTCTAAAGTATTGTCTTCTGGTTACAGTTTGAAGAGCACTGATAACATGGACCTTAGGCTATGGTCTTCTATTTTATGCTATAAGCAACGTCTGACTTCAGCATCAACGTTCCGATCGACGACAAGACACATGGCATGTGAAAAATACCTCAACAGTACATTTCTATAGTAAGCATCGTGACGCTGACACTGTACGCGACCGACGACGGCGTTTATAGGAGACCAAAGCCTTATGTAATTTGTCATGCCTCAACGTCACCGTTGTAAGTTCCAATGTAAAGCGCCAATGCTATGACGCTGTTTTGTAACTAATTTGTGTACCACAGCAATTGTTTTTTATCAGGCGAGTTGGCGGTCAAACGCGGTCTTATTTACTTTAAAAAAACTAGTAGGATAACATTAAGTACAAATTCTTTAAGTATTTATTTCCATTGTTCTATCTAACTCGGTCATACAATTTGAGCCTACTCTACCGTTGACTTGAGCAACGTAATTAAAGACGCTGCTAAGCCGTAGTAAGCTGTAACGATTCATTAACGAACCAACGAGCCGCAGGAATGTAATCCATCATTACGGTACAGCTGGTCTGTTTTACTCAATATAATGCAGGATACAGACCCAGCGAGCGACGCAACTGAACATCACCAGTCTCAAACTATTTAAACGAGAGATTCTTTGACGCCTCTGAACCTTTCGTTGACGTCTCGTTTGCCATGTTTTCATAATTTTTCTACAGCTTTTGGGATTTTACCGGGTCTACGCTCGTCATCAAATACAGGTTACGTCACGACATTTGCTTAGCTTTCTGGTTGCTTGAACCCCTTTAACCCGACCAGACTCCTTTAAACTTTTAATTTAATCTTCAGGAATTAAATTTTTAGGCGACTCTACTTCGAAAAAAAACTACTGCTTGGCGCTTGAATAACTGGCAAAGGTGTGGTACTTCTCCAGGCGGACTCTGCAGTAGAGTCCTACCACTACAAACAGTCGCTAAACTAAGTAAAAATCTTTTTAGACCTGGGGCCGTACCGTGAACTTATAACGGGACCGAATACGCTCAGCTGCCGACGCTGCGCGACTGTGAATTTTATCGCCTCGCAATAAGGTTCGCGGTCGCGCAGTGTCGGCAGCTGAACCTATTCGGTCCCGCTATAAGCAGTTCACGGTACGGCCCTGGACCTGATCTTGTTCTTTTACACTGACGGAAATACAGAATCCGACAGAGAGTAATGATGCAAAACGTATGTATAATTTTCTGCTATGAAAATAATACTTACCTATCTGTTTTTGTTGTTATAGTTACCTACAATGTTGTAAGAAACGCTCATATATCGGCGCGAGTAAATTCGACTATCAACAGCTAGAAGACGTTTCCGATAATTATAATCTAGTCTTCAAGTTGCGAGTGAATCGGTTTCTTCTAGGCAAGCGTGCTTCATCTACGTTTAACATCAGACGAGATGGCAGTCAAACTCAAGCCTGTATTTAAAAAAAAGCCCCACGCTTTTTCAGGCGACTTGGGGATAGCATAAAGCTCACCAACGTTAACCGACAGGATTATGCTGCCCATCCTCCGGTGGATATTTTTTTCTGTAGTACGAGTACTAATAGTCGATCTAAACTTAGTTCTAGACCTTTCGTCCGTCTATTAGAATTAGGTGAGGCTTTCGTTCAGCCCATCAGACTATTTGGAGAGCTCAGCTCAAAATATCGAGGTTATGTGCCAAAGCCTGAGTGACGTTTCGATGGCCGAATCGCACTTCACAATGGGGTTCCACACTGCTAGTTTTTTTCGCTAGGTGGCGCATCGTCTACGCAGCTATAGTTAACTGTCAATCTCATTTTATTTCTTTTCTATTTAATGGTTTTACTCTTATTGGACTCGGATTACCAGGGAGAATCTCCATATACTAGTTTGTACAGCAATTCTTGCCTTGTTAATTAAAGCTCTGTCCGACAAATAATGTAAACAACTATCTATTTTCAGGCCATCAACAGCTGCATAGATTCTTAATACAAGGCACAGTACCCAGTATTTTTCCTTGACTAGGTTATCGACATTGTAGAAGTCGCGGGCAACCGGTGGATGCAAATGGCAGGTTGTCGTACAGTGTGGCGGCCGTTGTTCAGCAGTGGACGTCTCCGGGCTGATGATGATGATGATGAGGTTATCGACGGCACCCTCATCAAGAGCAGATAGATTTAAGCAATAATTCACAAAAAAAAACTTGATTTTGCCACACCCGAACCCCCGCTGGCGTCATTTGCGAAACGTTTTGCCTGTGGAACCTTTTTTTTTTTTTTTTTTTTTACGTTGGAAATGCACTTACGCATACCCTCCTGCCAGGGCGCAGGAGGGTTATGTCGGACTCGATGCCAGAGTGAGACTCGATGGCACCCCTACCGACTAAAAACCCAACGGTGTTCCCACACTGCGCCTATTGTCGAGGTCACGGGTACGCTCTCGCATTCATCCGCGACCTCGACGGCGCCGCCCTTTCGGGCCCACCACGGGGAGCCGAAGCTCCTCCCGCACCGATGACGATGTGTCCGAACACCCAGACACATCGTGCATCCACCTCGGAGGCCATGCCAGCGAGATGGGCGCCGGACGGCCCTACGTTCGAACGCCCTGGCCTCCATGCGGCGGGTCAGGTGAGTGGTCCCGGCGCCTGCCACTTCGGCCGTTGGGGATGGGGAACTCTGGCCCCTCTGGCCTGTCCCCATCCCGCAGCCCCACCACAACACACCCGGTGGGTGCCCCCTCAAGGAAAGCCCTTGATGGGGCCACCACCCGGTTGTCCCTCCTCACTCTCCACTGTGCCCTCTGCTAATCAGAGGGACACGTGGAGAGCCCTCATGTCCGGACCAGGTCCGGACCCACGAGCCCAGCCCCTGCCGTGGCCCTTGGGAATGGAGAGCTTTGGCCCCTCTGGCCTGTCTCCATCCCTCAGGCCCGTGCAGTGGCCTAGCCCCACCCCCGGTGGCCGCTTCCGCGGCCCCACCTCGGGTACCTCTTAGCTTCACCGTGGGGACACTTCCCACGGCTACTAAGCCCCCCCGCCCCGACAAGGCGGGTACCCACGGGGGGGTTGCCTGTGGAACCTCATTTATAATATCGTAACTTTGGGTTTTGGCGGGAACGTGAAAAAAACAAGTCACCGCTCTCTAATATATTCTCAAGTGTTTGGTTTTTTTTTTGGACCTGGGTATGTCCTTAAACTGCATCCAGATCCACCGGAGGACGGGCAGCAACGTCCTTTTCCTCTCCGTTAACTGTGGTGAGCATTCTGCGATCCTCAAACCAAGCGTGGGGATTATGGCAACCCATAGGTGGGAGGCTTCGTCCAGCAGTGGACGTCCTATGGCTGATGATTGATTGTAAGGTTACTGTTTTAGGTATTTGCATAAGTGTGTGACATTTTCTTTTTGGGTAGCTTCCAAAACTCTATAATACCTATCATTTTCCGAGGCGTAACTTGGATTGAACTGTGATATTTTTTTAATCTAGAGTTTATTTTTAAATTACGGCTTGTTCGATCTATTTGCTATACGAATGTGTTAGCTAAATTGATATGTTGACTGAATTGTTGGACTGTGTATTTTTAGAAGATTAAAAGAAAGAAAGAGCGATAGGTACTATCTCTCTTTCGGAAAATGCTTGACTGTAAAAACGTGAGTAAAAGAGAGCAGTAACTCTTAGCTTCGACTTTACTTGTAGCGATCTTGATAGCTTTCCACGTAGGCATAGTCAGCGGTAAATGGTGAGGAGAAATATTACTAAAGCTAGTTTTACCATATTGTCTATACGGTAATAAGTTACAAAGTCTCCTTGGGAAACTCTACAGGGTTACGCTTAACAGTATTAGTTAGCGAAAGGAGGTCATTATACTAATCATTGTGAATAACATTTACTATGAGCCCAACCCTGAATTCGCGAAAAAAATTATAGATGCTCCTTACATTTCATAGACGGCGATGTCATTTTTCTATGGAACAGCATTTTTTTTCTCGAGATTTTAGGGTTAGTCCCGTAGTAAAAGTTGTTCACAGTGACCACATTTCAGCTTAGTGATACCGTTACACGTCACCCTATACATTTTGCGGGGTTTAGTAAGAGCTAATTTGAACTCGCTGATCAGTGCGACAATTGAAAAATTCTATTGCAGCAACCATTCACTGTTTGGTGTGATAGCGCGACGGTGAATGATCCGGTGTTTATCAAGTGTAATCTGAGTGCGGCATCGTTCGAAACCTTTGATCAAACAGTTGGCAGAGGCGCGGGGACGAGTGCCAAGAGTCCTACGTGCGACGCCCCTCGCTCCCACCGACTAACGATTAGACAACTAACAGAGATACGAGCCCCAACTATTTGAGAACCGTTAAGATACCGGAGCGAATTAGGAACTTCTTGATCGAGCAAGAAAAGCAAGCGAAGTTTGCAACGACTGACAAAATTAGCTTTAATTTAGATATAATTATGATGTAGGTATATGTATGTACTCGCGTAAATTATAGTATTTTATTATCTAAATCTTGAGGAAACTTGGTATACAAGTGCTACCTCTACAGTTTCATAGATTCTAATGTCGTCAGCAATTTTTGATTGGAGAGGTAGTTCCCTCAAAAAGGGGCAAGTTTGGTGCAGCACTGTTCTAATTAAATTTGCCAGAAACATTCGGAACTCAATTCTAAAAATTGCGTGTACCAACATTCGTACATAATACATTCTCTCTCAACGACCCGAACTTGATATCTTCTTTGATAAGCTGGGTCAGATTCAGTGCTATACTCCTCGCCCATTTTAGTTACAACATGTAATGTAATCTGCCTGTAAATTACATGTATAAATTATATAAAAAATAAAAAAAATGAATTCGGAGAGATGAAAGCAAATTTGCAGAGATTGCTCGTTTGGTCAATAATATAGATTTATAGGTAGGGATAATAGGTAGATTGGGTATAGATTACAGGTTGCCTGGAAAAGATTGCTTTTAGAAATAAGGCCGCCATTTGTTCCAATGAATAAGTTTATTAAATTATTTCTGTGAAGTACGTCGTGTGAACAATAAAGAGTTAATCAATCAATCAATATAGATTATATAAGTAGATAGGAATGTAGGTATCTATATACCTACATTTTAAGAGCATACTGTGGTCGATTCTGGCAGTTTTAGTTGACAGTTCTAAACTAACTAAAGTATTGCTGTCCTTAGCTAACATACTAGGCATGTTAGCTAAGAACAGCAATACTTTAGTTAGTTTAGTTCTGTCAACCTAAACCTTAAGAATTGACCACATATTATACCGCAATACCTCGTCTTCCTAACATTACTACCTTATTATAGAAACCCTTTTTGGTTACTTCTTTCGTTACGTTGTTGTGAAGAATGAGTTCATCCAAAGAAAAATAGGGAAAGCATGCGTGAGGCGACAACTCTAATTTAAAAACATGCAGGAATTCTCCTTTTCCGTTACAGCAGCAACCTCAAGGATAATAAAAACTCTGTCATCTATAACTAACTATAACTCTATAATTGTAAGAATAGAACTTGAAAGAGGAAAAAGCGCCAAGCCATCGTCTGCGGCTGTTCAGGGTTTTTTTTCTGTAAATTATAATACTCCGAGCTCACGATTTACGCTCCATGCCCCTAAATCACACGGAAGCGAGGCGTTTGAGACGATGCCAGCGACTACTAAACTAAATCGGATTAAGCCTTTGAACGTAACGAATTTTAAATATGGGTAGTTAGCAAAGAGGATTGCCCGATTGATTTATTCAATCGGGATTGAAAAGGATTTAGAGTTTCAACCCGATTAAATATTTGGGAGTATAATCCTGTGCGCTGTAAGTTTACATAGTTATATTTAGTTTTAAGTGAAATTAATAATATATACTCCCTTATTTTGCTGTAGTAATAGGGAGAGGTCTTTCCGTCTAAAAATGTGCCTGACTTTTCCAAATAAATATGGTTATTTTCTAAGAATTAGTAACGGCTGGTTAGTAAATCCAATTCTTCCATAATGTCATATATTCATACATCACCAGCCGGAAGACGTCCACTGCTGGACGAAGGCCTCTCCCTTTAATAGGGAGAGGTTGCTATAATCCCCACGCTTGGCAGGCGGCTTGGGGATCTATTTTATTTTATTCGAATTTAATTCAAAAAGTAAATAGTCCAGTTTATAACTATACGAACTGTACATAATATTCCATGAACATTTCGACCTTCTATGTATTATATCAAAAGCTCATTAAAAGTAAGAAACATAAGGTAAGAAAGACAGACAGACGCCGTCGTAGGCTTAGTTAAAGGATCCAGTTGGTCATCCTTCAGACACAGAACCATAAAAATGACGACTCAACGCTAACAACAAACTATTGTCATCGAACTTACCAAAATATTTTCCTACAATTTTCCCTCGTAGGTACTCGGAAAAGAACTTTTATACACAAAATATCGAAAATACACAATGTCAGCTGCACAAACAACACAATAGGAAAATAGGGGGATCCTCAAGAAATTGAATATAACATAAAGAGAATAAAATATCGCAACAAAAAAACAAATATCGGCAGGACAATATCATATTGAGGAGCGGGCACGAGTATCTTTGGAATAATGGAATCGGGTCGAAACTTCTGGGACTCGAGTTTTGTAGACAATATGTAAATATCTGTGCTGATAGCCGATCTCCTAACCCCCTGCCTTCGCATGTCCAAAACTACGAGTATGAAAGTTACCTAAAGTTTTTATGCGATATGAGAAAACAAGCAGGTCATTATCGAAGGCTCATCGTTCTTTGTTCTTAGAAATGGCATAATAATTAAATCTTAATGTTCCTATAAAGATACCTCGTTATCATGGATTATTTATGTGAAGTGTTTCCACACTTGGACTCGTGTATGTCCTAAAACTGCATCCAGAACCATCGGAAGACGGGCAGCAGCGGCTTCTCGGTTAACGGTGGTGAGCATTCTGCGATCCCCAAGCCGCCTGCCAAGCGTGGGGATTATGGCAGCTCCTCCAGCTGTGGACGTCATCTGGCTGTCCACACTATGGGTATTTCTATGTTTTTTTCATCACACTTGCTCGTAAAGTGGATCTTATTACATTATATTTTAAAGATCGTGTGCAAATAGTGGAAGTTGACGGAGTTAAATCACAGGGGTCTCTTAAAGAAATGGGAATTCCTCAAGGATCTATTCTTGGTCCTTTCTTGTTTTTAATATATGTGAATGATCTCCTCTACATGATTCAGAAACTAAGTAATACTGAAATTATAATGTTTGCTGACGATACCTCTCTATTGTTAAAAATAAAGAGAGGGCTTACAGATTTTACCGTTATAAATAACATCCTGGAGAGTTTGTGTAATTGGTGTGACGCAAATAATTTAGTACTAAATCCTACAAAAACAAAATGTTGTATGGAAAGTTCTTTGTTTTTGAAGTTATACTAATGTAAATGGATATTTGAGTAGTTCATTCAAGGGAATTGGGCGGGGGTAAACAATTTTGTTCGGGGTGTTTTAAATTGGTGAATTTTGGGACCGGGCTTAATTTCTCCCGTACGCGGACGAAGTCGCGGGTGACCTCTAGTTACTTAATAAAGTTAGGAATAGAAACGTTACGGCTATTTCAAAGTTAAAAAACGAAGTGTCCAAAACAAAAGTAGCCTTTATTTAATCAACAGGAGCACGTGCCGTTTAATTATAACTCCTGCAGCAGTGCCTAGTTCTTTGGAACGACACGGGCAGTCCTGCGATGCTTTCCAAAACAAAATGTGAATAAAAACGCGAGTTTTTAATTAAACCGTTAGCCTCCACCTGTGTCCCGATGTACAACACTTTAGGAGAGGAGCTAAAGGTGGAAAAGCACGGCATTAGGGAAAAAATCAATAAATAAGGGCTGACGAAGATGTGTCATATTAATTTTGCATAAATACATAATTAGACAATGTGTAACAAAAAGGTTCAACAATACTGAAGGGTATGTATGAAATCGTCATTATGAACAACTTTTACTACGGGACCAACCTAGAAATTGTGAAAAAAATCAGCTGTTCCATATGTTTTGTCCAAGGTCAATGAACTTTTTGTATGGTACAGCTTGTTTATTTTCACGATTTCAGGGTTTGCGCCATAGTAAAAGTTGTTCACGATTAGTACATCTACATACATACCCTTCAGTATTGTTAAACTTTTATGTTACACATTGTTTAAGCTCCCATGGTCTAAAGTCTACATGAATTGAACGGGGCAGTATAGATTGAAAAAATGAAGATATTGTCAAGCATTCACCGCAGTTTTGACAGCATAAAATGTAGAGTTTAGTATATAGTCAAAATGTAGACTTTAAAACAAGAAAGAGGATCAGGATCTAACCTACAGCTTAAACTATGATTGCGCGATGCAAGCTCTATGTACGTAGTAACGCTGCCGACCGAAAAAACAAATTTTGCACAATGATTAATCAAATAGGAAACGAACATAACAAAGCACATCCGTGTTTACTGACACAAACGTACAGTTTTTTTCAAAGACGCTGTTTTATTGTATTGCTGTAAAATCAAGAGACATACATCGTGGTTGTCATAAAAATAAATAAATGAGCATATGTAATAAATTGTTTACGTACAGCAAAAGTTAAAGTACATGTTATTGACCAAGCGAAGCGAAGGTCTCCGAGTCTAAGGGGACAAGTAGGTGTTTGTATGTATATTTTTTTCGACGATAACATGAGAACCGTTGATCCGATCTTTATGAAATTTTGTACGCAAGTAGTTCGACCTAATAAAATTATCAAAGGCGAATATGAGGCAAATTGATCAAGTAACTTGGAAGATATGGGGATTACGAGGTCTTAGTTCGCTGCGACATACTAGTAATTCATTTCTCCAGCGTACACTCTGCCTACACAGCTAATGAAGGCGGGTATAATTCCCTGCAACAAACCGCCCAATTTAACGAACATGTTCTTGTAGCGCCGTCTAGGGCTGCATACGCGCCGCTTTATTGCTTCATGGAGCTCCATTTTTTAAAGCATTATCTTTGTGGAATTTTAATTAATCAAGTAAGGCTCCGCTGTCGCTGAAATCCCACACACATACTGATATACACTTTACTTTTACAAATTGCATACAGTATTTAGTTACCTCTGTTTGCTTTGACTGGATAATCCCGATATTTATGATTCCGAAAATGTAACAAAAAAAAACATTTTTCAAAACTCGTACCCTTACAATATCTTCAAATTCCGTAGACGCGATGATAAAAATAAAACTGGTATATTCATTTTATCGTGAGATAGGGAGGGACAATCGTAATAAAGCGCGTATATGTACCTTTTTACGATAAAGTGGGCGTTTGTTGGGGTAAATATCTAGAGTGGAGACCATGAATCGGCAAATGTAGTGTAGGACTGAGACTCGATGGAGTGATTATTTATATGCAGGACATCTGGTAGTGGTTCGCAGAGGATAGCCGAAGATCGGGCTGAGTGGCGTGCCATAAGAGAGGCCTATGGCCAGCAGTAGACAATGAGAGGCTAATTATGACGACAATGATGATGGGCGTTTGACCACAACTCGCTTGTTGGTATGCGACGATATCGAAGATAGAGGAGGCGTGACCATGAGTTGCCTGTTCCCTCGTCCCGTCAAGACATCATAACTTGAAATATTCAAATACTCGCATATACACCAAGTTCGACGGCATAATCCACAATTTTTTTTAACCTGTTTTGTCCTACTTCTGGGCAAAGGTGTCCCTCAATTTCTTAGGAGGAAAAAATAAACAAGACTGAATAGGCTGAATATTCTTCAGCCTATACGAAATTACATTATCTGGTAAAGGTCTGGTCAAGATTCGAACTCTAAATTGCTCTCGAAGGAACCTAGGTAGGTACACAAATTTTACACGCTCGGTTTTCATAGAGTTTGTAATGTTAGTGTAGTCTCAAATCTTTATTAATAAAAGTTTATGAAAGCTATATACAGTATCTATAAAAGGTATCTGCTGCACGGTACGCCGATCACCGATGTCTGTATTAGTGTGCAGTAGGCCGCCTGCTTCAATCAGATACGTGGTGTTCCGTCTCGGGCTGAAGGAAACTAGGGACTCGGCAGACGGGCGGCTTGAAGAATAATTGTAGTGGAACAAGATACACGGAAAACACAAAACGGAACTTGAATCGATCGTAATTTCGAACATGTAAAATGCTATACATTATTATGGATAAAAACAACGGATTTACCCGAAATGGTAGTACAGCGTAGACTTTATGCTTCTACCATTTCGCGATTAGGGAAGCCCTGCCATAGAGCATGATCGACCTTCTTAACATATTTGAGCCGTTTGGTGTTGAGACATTGGGTCCGCGGGGACCGGGACCTCACCATCTTTTCAAAAACATATCCGACCGCCTGGTCGACGCGACGCGTGATCAAAATGCTGGCGTTTATTTGGCCCAACGCATAAGCATTGCCATCCAGCGTGGCAATGCCGCCAGCATGCTGGGTACGCTGCCGACTGGTAGTGGGTTTGAGCATTTGGATTGTCTCTAGACTGTCATCGGTCTGGATACAATCCTTTTGTTTTTTGTTGTGTAGTAGGCTAAGGTAGCCTTCTTAATAGTCCGATGCTGGACTTAGGCCTACCCTTGAAGAGCGATTAGGCCATATCCACCACGCTGCGCGCTGCGGGCCCAGTTGCGAGTTAGTAGATTAGTAGTTAGTTAGACTCACATAAGCCATTAAATTTCTTCTTCGGAAGTTTGCAGGTTTCCTCACAAATTTTTCCTTCACCAAAAAGCCAGTGATATAAAAACGCCCGTGACCTCACGATTTCAAATCAAGCGGTCACCCGATAAGGCTACCACGGCCTCTTACAGGTAATAGAAATGGTAGTACAAATCCGAAAAGACTGAAAAACAACACAATCATAAAAACTTTTTACTATATATTACCCAGAACTCTTGAAAAAAGCAGCTTGTTAATTAACACTACAAGTGCATCTAACAAAAAAGATGCATGATGTATAACGAGTTGTTCTCACACGTAGACGTAGAACGTAACGTGAACGGAATGCTTCGTAGACCTCGTAGTGTAGTAAAGGTAAACTTAGACTTGTCCGACCGCGTGCCCCATACGCGTCGAACGAACCGAATACAATCGCATTGGATTTCACCATTTAAACACGTAAATAAAATTTATAACATTAAGCTGTTATAAATTGCCACATAACAGATTATATAACAAAAAAAAAATATCTAAATAGTTGTTTATTTCCGAATGCGTTGAGGTTATTTCCCCGAGAGAACGATTGTTGTTGCGTGTGCACTGATGCGAGACAGCATGTCTTAGCGAAGATTGCTCAGAAAGCGAAATTCTGAAATTTGCAGCGTGATCGGCGCAGGGTTGACGCGGTAAGTGTATACGATAACCTTAATGGCGCGGCTTAGAACCCGTATCGGCACGTATCTTGATACGGGAGTCGACGCTGAAGCCAGTCTTTTTGCCAACATGCAGAATGATACGCGCGGTATGAATTATTGAATTCGAGAAATGCAAGTGCGGTGAAAAGGTGAGATGGGATGATTCTGCAGCTTTTTAACTGAAAATGTTTACAAAATACACCACATAAAATATAACTATAGTACTCAAATGCTCAATGCTCCTATGTCAAATATAAAATATTTACCCTTAAAATATAGTGTAGTGTTTGGACTCTATTGCAGAGTCCGGTTGGGGAAGTACCATATCTTTGCCAGTTACTCAACCACCAAGCAATATACAAGACGTACCTAATGCTAGAATACACAGTACTGTGTTTAGTTTGAAGGACAAATTTACTCGAGATATTTAATATCTAATATCCCAGGGTGACGAGCGCAGGCTTACCAAGCGAACGTATCGCTCGTATCTTCAATTCTGTTCACTCTATTGCATAGGAAAAAATAATGCTAAAAAATAAAATAAATAACTATTTTAGCAGTGAAATGAATATTCACTACAGAGGAATACCCACACTGTTATCATAGATACGAGTATAATATTGTGGTAGGTACTTAGACGCGTTTTCTATACAAGTGAATCTTCTGGACATAGTACTATGTATTATATTTTTGTGGCCATAGTACTGTATCATCAGTTATCGCCCATCCGAAGTGATCTTTTAGGAAGAGCTATTGAAGCTAGATTCGTGTTCGTGCAAGTCCGCATGCGGGCGCGGATTCAATATCGGTGCGGATCAAACGTGCGGGGAATGCGGTTAGTATCATTCCTCATTCCTCGTATTCCGCCCGCAGAGGCGCTGCTTACGTCGGGATATTGAAACTTGGAAAGAGTTTCAAAGAATTTCATTGGAATATTATTAGAAATTGAATTTTGTGAAGGGTGCACCTACCTACCTAAAAACACAACACGTAGTTACCTGGGTTTGATATTTGTATTGTATTTTTTTTATATACTTTCAAGTGACGAGATGAGCAAGACGTTCGATTGGTGGTAAGCGTCACGCCTGCCACTAACAATAGTAGCAGTGCCAGAATTGTGAACTTGCGAACACAATCCTGCACCGCGCTGCACTGCGCTCGTCACCCAGAGATATTAGATGTTAAATATCTTCATACCCAGTAATTTCTCTGGTAACATTGCCCTTCAAGCCGGAACACACTAATGCTTGCACACTACTGCTTGGCGGTTGAATAACTGGCAAAGGTGTGGTACTTCCCCAGGCGGACTCTGCAGTGGAGTCCTACCACTACAAAAAATTGTGCGAATAAGTATTCGCAGTATATAACGAAATTCAAATAGTCTCAATAGGCGTGTGGCCTAATGTTTAATTTATGACAAATAACAGGCTTAGTGATGAATATAACTAAATACATTACACATACTGAATAAATTACTTGTATTGGCTGATAAATCTCTGAGATACGAGCGTTTAAAGTTTTAGGTGGGGATAGAGAGGGGATGCTCTATCCCTTTCTCGCAAAGCACGTGTTAGTATAGCATTTGTATGCCGCGCCTGAGGCTTGACGTCATAGTTCAGTATAGCGCGCTCTCTGTCTAGCTTGAAATTAAAATACTTAGAACTTATTTATTTTTGAATTATTTTAAATTTTGTTTTCGTGGATAGGCTCTATTGATGATCAGCTTTTTTATGAGGTAATAAAAATAGTAGTCATCATGCCTATTCTGCAATATTCACTAATCATTCGAGTAGCAACGAATGATCTCAACCATGCGTAGTTTAATAATATCACTAGAGGTCGCTCGCGACTTCGTCCGCGTACGGAAGAAATTCGGCCCGCTCCCAAACATTCGTATATTCCATACCGCTGGGCTAATTACCCACTAATAGTTTCTTCCCCATATTCACTACTTTAAATCATGTGTTTTCATTTAATATCTTCGTAAATTAAGCAGTCTTTTTTTGGTTCTTGACCTGAATTAAGAGCTTAATTGCTTGTCATCAATCAAAAGTACAAGAAAGAAAGAACGTTGACTGGATTAAAATTTTAGAAGCTCTTTATTTTGTCATTTATCAACTTTAGATAAGTAGACATTTCAAAAAGATTAGACCTACATAAAACATTCCTGAAAAATGTCTCCAATAACTTAAATCTCCAATAAGAATTCCAAACAAGCGTCGAAAAAATTCTCATTCAGGCAGTCTGTCGAAAGTTCCACTTGATCCCGGGATTATTTAAATCTTGTAGATTATCGCTTCTTCCCCATTTATTACTCGATTCGATCTTATCTGGGATCAGTGACGGAACCCCGGAAGGTGAACCCAGTAACGGCGTAGCTCGGAGATTTTACACTGCTATCTAAGAATATTAATAAGTACAAAACAGGAAAGGTTCGTTGTATACCTACAAACCTTCGAGAGTATAATACTACTAAATGCCAACTGCGATAATCTGCAATACGATACAATTATAATAATACGGTTTTTTAAGTACAACCGACTTCAACTTCGAATACCTGGATGACAACTTCATATTTTCTAGTAATTTTGATTTAAAAACCAAACTACTGAAACGATTTCGATAATATGTATATAGGTTCACTTCTAAAGTATTAGAACAAACAAAAAAAAAACATCAAAATCAGTTCATAATTGGCGGTGTAATAGCGTACGTAACATCCATACAAAAAAACATAGAGCCGAATTCAGAACCTCCTTTTTTGAAGTCGAAAAGAAGTTGAAATCAACGCGAAGAAATGTTCATTTTTTAATATGTACTTATGTTTTTTATTACAAACAAAAGAAACACCAGCTACGACGATTTTTTTTAATTATTGGTTAACGAACGATCTCCGTTAATTGACTTCTAGCCTTCCTTTATACCCGGTATACTTCCCCTCTCTTCTTCCATTTTGCGGGTCAAATAGGACCCCAGAGGCACGTCTATTCTGTTATTAGTGCTATAAATTACAAAGCACTTTTTTCACACACTTTTAAAGCACTAGTTAGTGTTAGTTTATTTCATGTTATGTTCTAAAAATAAAATGTTAATGTTAATCTGTGGTCAACGTTGCTGCTGCGCCAGCTACCTAGCTTATTATTAATACTACTTTAACATAATATTATGCTGTGTACTGTAAGTTGACTCTTAAATAAACTAAAAAAAAAAACCTTGTAAGTATATGTACATCGATAATAATTACAGACAAAAATATCCTACGAATATAAATTAAAATAAAAGCGAGGAACATGACCATGACCGAGGAATTGGCCATGGCCATACAGCAAAAAGATCAGTTTTTTCAAACCTATAAAAATCAATAAAAGATGGTATACGTATATATTATTATTAATATATTGTATCAACTTTACTATGGTTCGAACTGTATTGTATCTGTAGTGTATTTTACTACGTAAACTGACGTAGTTTAGACACATACGGCCTTACCTAAAATAATCTCGTTTCTCTTAGTCACTGCTTAAACTTCTCTTTCCTTTTCTAGCACGTGCAACTTCACATCAGAGAGAAGATGGCAGAGCATCTTAAGCAGTGACTAACGGTTGAAAAGTTTTTTTAGGTAAGGCCGTTACAGTCTTACTTAAAAAACTTCTCAACCGTTAGTCACTGCTAGATGCTCTGCCATCTTCTCTCTGACGTGAAGTGTAACATGCAAGAACAAGACAGAGAAGTTTAAGCAGTGACTAAGATAATCGAGATTATTTTAGGTAAGGCTGTTACAGTCTTACTTAAAAAACTTCTCAACCGTTAGTCACTGCTTAAGATGCTCTGCCATCTTCTCTCTGAAGTGAAGTGTAACATGCAAGAACAAGACAGAGAAGTTTAAGCAGGACTAAGCGAAACGAGATTATTTTAGGTAAGGCTGATATTTTTTTACTTTCAGTACCAAGCAGCGTCGAGCTCTTTTTACACTCCTTAAAAAGGTCACCGGACATGGCTGAAACTATAGTCGGAGTATCCGACTTAATTAAACGCGAATAATCCAGTATAAATAAAATAAAAATGTCAACATTAGGTACCGACAGCTCAAATGTCTCGACTAGCTGTTCAGCAGAACTGTAAACAGAAGGGCCCGATAACGAGCCTGTAAATGACGGTAATATTTTTTGATTTACAAAATTAACATAAAACTGTTCAGTCAGAGTATCGTAACGACCTGAATCAACATAATGGCATCGTTTACAAGTCTAAAATAATTTGTGAATCGCCCAAACTGACGTATTTTATTTGCGACTGTGCTATTATCGCTGAATTATACTAAGCCTGCGTCCTCTCTGCGGATAAGATTGTTTATTGCCTAAATTATATTTAGTCATTATATAAGCTTTATGAAAAACGTATGGAAAAACTAAGACTTATGGACCTGGGTACCTATGTCCTAAAATAAAACTGCATTCAGAGCCACAGGAGGACGGGCAGCCGTGCCCTCTCCGTTAATAGTGGTGAGAATTCTGCGACCCCCAAGCCGCCTGCCAAGCGTGAGGATTATGGCAACCCTTTTAAGGGGGTAGCCTTCAGGCAGATCCTGCAGGATCGCTTTCAGGGTTCTGTACCCTAACGGTGAAACCCAAGCCTATCGTGTTTGTGTACCTGATCTATAACGAATATAATTTATATTTTTATCACATCTATTCAAAAAGCCTACTTTGTTCCTTGCAAACAGGACAGAAATGAGCTCTTTTCCGCCTTAGGGAGGAAAAGAAGTTTTCCTGTAGGAAAGTGTAAGAAGTCCTGTGTAAGAAGTGGGCGGTGATTTGAATTTGGAATGTGTATATTGGTAGTAAAAGCTCCAATCACCAAAGAGATCAACCACGGACATTGTATCTTTGATTATATAGAGAGACAGAGAGCTAGTTGCTCCGAGCATTGTATGAACAAGTAACAGGCTGTTTGGGGAAGGCGCGCGGAAAAATAAAAAAAAATAGTTAGTGAAAAAAACAAAAACGCGCGAAATGCATTCCGCCTTCGTTCGTTATTGTTTACTCATATTCGGATTTAACTTTGTTTTATTTTAACTCTGTGTATCTTCCTCATAAAAAGTGAGAAGTGAGAGTGAAGTAGCGAGAATGAAATAAACGTAGGTACTATTCTTATACATAAGCTGCACTTACTTATTTTCTCATAGAGGGGATAAAAAGCAGAGTTGTGTCCACCTCGGGATCAACACTATTTTTAAGCTCGAGTACTTTGAATCCCTCGCTGCGCTCAGGATTCTACTTTAGAATCCTTCGCTATGCTCTGGATTCAAAGAAACACTCTCGCCTCAAAAATAGTTGTTTCCTCCTTTGGTAAACAGTCTACTATTGTTTTGTCGTAGGCTGTTATTATAGCAGATCGGATTCCTCAAAAAATTACAAAAATGAAAAAAAGTACATCAAAAATAAAAGCGGATCACAACACGATGTTTTTTTATTGCGTTTTTGCTTCATTGCAAAAACGATAAAACAAAGCTTCGAATAACATACTCGTAGCAGTGTCAAATAGTGTAAATCGGTGGATAAAGACAAAAGATGGAAGAACTGCTACGTAGCTTCTCCACAATTAGTAATAATGGCCTAAAGTATCAAATAACAAACAATACGATAAAAAAAAATACAAAAAATAAAGCCATGTAACAAAAAATAAAACAACCGACTTTAATGGAAAATACGCCATTCGTTTACTTGGATGACATATTTTTTTTTAGTTTTTTTGATTTAAAAACCAAACTGTATACGTAGGTACTGAACCGATTTTGATAAAATTTCTGTGGAATCAATCTGAAATTGTATCCTTTCAAGAATTTACCAAACCGGTTTACAAGTGAAGGAGTTTTGAGGTTACAAACACAAAAAAACTACCGATTTGAGAGATGAGGATCCCTTTTTAAGGTCATGATTTAATAAATAATAATGAGTCAAAACCACGTCAGTTTTCTAAAGTCTAATTCGCGTACGTACAACGATTACGGCTCTATTAATTTATTTTAATCCAGAGCCAATCCCAGATTGTCCACTCCTGTTATATCACGTTTGTTCTTTTTCCCGACGTTCTTAGCTTCCCGCACGGTGTTGGGCAGGCAGTTGTCCGCGGTGTCGGGCACGAGGAACGTGACGAGTCCGGCCGTGAGCGACGCGCACCCGAATAATAACGCCGGAAAACCCGACCAGTACGCCATCTGGAAACATTATTGATAATTTACCTTTAATATACTTTATTACGTTTGAGTCAATAATTGTTAGTATTGTGAAGTGGACTTTTTTTATTACAATTTTTCTATACGAGACGAGCAAGAGGTTTGCCTAGTGTTAAGCATCACGCCTGGCCACAACAGTATGCAGTGCCAGAATTATGAACTTCCGAACAAAAACCTGTGCCGCACTGCACTTCTTACCTACGTCACCCTGAGATATCAGATGTCAAATCTCTTTATGCCCAATAAATAAATATAAATATAAAAGAGTTGCAGAGTTGGCCGCAAGGGGCAAGAGTCGTAAGTATGCCGATTTGGCCCTGGCCTACGACTTTGTCCCCTTTGCTGTGGAAACGGCGGGTCCGTGGTGTGCCTATGCAAGAAAATTCATAGGGGACATCGGGCAGCGTCTAAGAGAGAAAGGCCGGGACCCCCGCGCTGGGTGGTTTTTGACGCAGCAGATTTCTCTGTCCATCCAGCGCGGTAACGCCGCCGCTATAATGGGCACGTTTGGGCAGGGTGCATTACGGGGGGGAATTTTCGACGAATAATGTTTTCGCATTGAGATTTAATTTTAAATATCTAGTATTTTATAAGGAGTTTACTATTAATTACTTGACATGTAAAAAAATGTCAAGTAATAACATAATAATCAGTACAATTTCCCAAATATAAAAATAATAATATTAAATTTAACTGGTAACATTTCCCTTCAATACAAAACACTGTAATGCTTGCATACTACTACTGCTTGGCGATTGAATAAGGTACCTCCACTCACCAGCTACCACCACTAATAAGATACCTACTACTAAAGGGTACTACCAAAAATACTTTGGTAGTTTTACAAAGGAATGTAGCCAGTGTTTTCAGAACCCTACCACATGGACACCAATTTTTTTTAATTAGTTTATAATGTTAGTTATTATTATTCTTGAACAACCCGTGGAAAATAAAAAAATAAAAATATTTGCCGCTCCATGCATTTTGTCGTGGGTTAAAAAACATGGATGGGGGGATTTTTAGGTTTTCTGTGTTGGTTTTATGGGAGTTTAATGACTCCCTAAGATATGGGTAATGAATTCAATTTCACCCTCTATACTATTATACTTCTATTCTTATTATTCTTCTTCTTCGTCCAGCAGTGGAAGTTTTATGGTTGACGACAACGACTATTATACTATAATATCGCACAGATTATTTTAAATATATTTATTAAAAATAATATTCCTACGTATGAAAATTATTAAAGAAGACAAAAAAAATTGCATTCATTTGGTAATAATCTCCAAGTTAAATTTGACTTGAATTTGAAGAATATTCGGCAAACGAATAGTTTACCTCTAATTGGGAGCTAGCTACACGTTGGCTTTTTAACATAGATAAGAAGAAAAAATAAGCAATACAGAATTGGAAAACAGCTGGAATAACAACGTAGACCAAACCATAAACAGTGTAATGAAAAATACATTACCAGAAACGGTGTCTCAGCTTAGCAATGGTGTGAAAAAAAAAAAATGTTAGGAACGTGAAATATGAAGAAAATTTATGAAAACAAGAACGACCATGTCATCCAAATAAACATTATAAACAAATTACCAGCAATGGTGTCTGTGGCGCCAAAATAGAGCCAATCCTCCCGACTGAGGAGCACAGCGCGTGCATGGAGTTCCGGGTGTACGTCGGGAACAGCTCCGAAGTGAAGATGTACGTGATACCAAAAAATAAGGCGGTCATCAGCGTATTAGCCAAATACACTGTCACTGAGAGCCACGGGAGACCTGAAGAATAATAGTAGATTACTCACCTAGGGAGCAAAAGTAAAGAATGTCTCAGATCTCATGTATATTGTCTCCCAAGGCGAACCCGTGGGTGACAAAAATGAGATTTATTATTTTTCATCACACTTGCTCGTAAAGTGGATCTTATTACATCGGTTTTAGGCTCATAATCTAAGCTATTACGCACGCGTGCTTTTTACTTTACATTACGGCACTAGTGCTATAATAGGTATAACCCGGTAAAGTCAAGTTTGTACGTGACTGCAATTAGACGTATGTATACGAAGCACTCTTAATATAGCCGGGTAATACTTACAGTTTTTTTGTAATACCAAAAAAGAGTTCTTATGCCGCTGAAGTAAATGTCAACCTGCGCGCGCATGCGGCTGGTTTGGGCGCCATTTTCCGCAAATGTTAAGTCAACAAATGACTTTTTGCTGTGTGGTTGATTATTATCAAAAAAAGTTTGTTTTTTCCTCGCAAGTGTGACGAAAACAGTCGTATGGAACTCTTGTACTATTAGTCATTACGCTCTCGGCTTCCTTATCGCGCTTGCCTGCGGCTCGCGCGCATAATACCGCCTCTAGTGTAATGACCAACATAGCACACTTGTATCATAATGTACTATTGTATTAGATCATTTTATTTTCTCGCATTATTAGTGAATAGTAGAGTGTAACATACGGCGCTAAAACCCATTATAACCCGGTTTATTTTACTTCCTCGCTAAAGCTCAGTCGTAAAACTACCGTATATATATTGGGTAATTCCCCAATTGATTTAATTCTCTTTTTTTATTTTTTTTGTTTTTTCTCCAATCGGGTATTAGCCCCTTGTGTAACAATCTACTAATACACTCACGTTAATATTTTATCGGTTGACGCCCTAACAGTTTCAAGGCTCACAAGGATTCGCAATAGCCTTTCACATCCCACAGCTGCGCATCAGCCTGCCAGTGAAAGGTGATTGCATGTGCATATTCTACCACAGAACATTTTCATTCTTCATACATAGGCAGGATTCTCCACGAGACTTTCCTTCACGAAGAAGCCAGGTGATACGAGATTTCAAAATTGGTATGCTAATTCTGATGAACTCATTAGTAGGGCATGTGTGTTTTAAAATGGAATCACCATCATCATCATCAGTCTACCTTAGTTTACTGCTAGACTTAAGCGTCTAATGCTCGTCCCTTAGGGTTTTTTTGCTTCATCCTGGAGATTTTTAGCACAACTCGATGATAATACAATTGCGTGTACTAAAAATATTTTACTAAGATATACAATATTTTAACCGAAACCACTTACTGTTAGGTAATAATGGTTGAATGAAACACAGCACAGCTGCAGTAAAAAATGAACTCATTAGTGGGATCTTTCTCTTGTAGTTATGTAGAACATACATTATAATGAAGTTCCCCGGTACTTGTACTAATTGATTTAGCCCATAGTTGACATACTTGTTTCCTTCCAGGGATACGGAGTTTATCATG
This sequence comes from Erannis defoliaria, assembly GCA_905404285.2. NCBI lineage: Eukaryota > Metazoa > Arthropoda > Insecta > Lepidoptera > Geometridae > Erannis > Erannis defoliaria. The sequence continues at coordinate 19,233,890 of FR990072.1, read as the reverse complement.
ACCCCGTAATAGACTAATGTTGAGGTTATCCACCAGACGATGCATACCAAACACCTCTTCAGCAAGGTTCGAGATCGAATTGTCATTTTTAACACACTGACAAAATCTATGTTATTTTCTTCGTCTTCTATCAAAAGATTATCCAATTTGTCTTTATTGAGTTTTATTTTGTTTTTTTGACCCATTTTATTCACTACAGCGATCGTTTTCTCTTTCTTTCCTTTTGAGAGCAGCCATCTTGGGCTTTCATCTATGAAGAAAAAGCAGGCAATGACAGGTATAGCCGGGAAGTAAACAGTTTGCAGAAATTTCCTCCAATCAGTCATGCCCCAAGCAGATAGGGGTAACAGAACGCCGCCAATGTAACTGCCAAAATTGCATAGATAATGAAATATTACTCGTTTTTTTGCCGATACAATTTCAAGATCTGAAAAAGAGAAATCGGTTACATTTTCAAAACAATAGTTTTTTTGTTGGTCCTTTTTAGTTGCAATAACAATAACTTAACAAAACTCCGCGAATTCGTTTTGATCACATAAGAACTTAAGGTCCAGGTTCATAGTTTTTTTTTTTAATATACGTTATTATAAAGTCACTAAATTGTTATAAAAAATCGCAATTAGTGAAACTGCTGAAATTTAAATCACAAAGTGCCGGCGTATCTGGCCGTTTGACTGTGCTTGTTCAAGATGTAAGTTATATTATAACAATGTACAACATTTCTTATACGTTGTCGGTGACACATAATAAATAGGTATTAATAGTTCTATGGTGAAAATTAGACTAAGCACTTACTGAGCATGTATAACGGCGAGTAACAGTCTCCGATTAAAGACCCCATAAACTCTAGCGTAACGTAAAGCCAGTAAGAATGAGAGAAACTCTTCACTGCGCCAATTACAGCGCCCAGCATTCCGGTCCAGATTATAGTTCTTTTCCTTCCTATTCTATACAGAAATAGTTTATATTTATATCATTTTTATTACTGACACAGTTAAAAAACCTTTACACGTAACTGTAGGTATCATTATAACTGTACCTAATAGGCTGCAAACCTACAAAAACAAACTTCGAGAAGTTATTGTATAATTGTATTATACTTATGGACATCTCTGCACTTAATGCCTTGTCTTTATTGTTAACATTATCAATACACACAATATAATATATTAAAAATAATGTTTATTTTATGTATTTTAATAGTTTGTTCATCTGATCAAAAGCTTTTAGTCCAACAGTGTTTACTTCTATACACAAGCATGCTGAGTGTAAGGGAAGGTAGTTGAAAAAATATTCGCCCTTATGTCGATATACCTACGATGTAAGGGCGGCAAATCGACAACATTTTATGTCGATAAACAGTCGATAACAACTTACTACTTACTACTGTAATTATAATAATAATAATATCTTGGTTTCTGTACGCATTCCTGAGCAAAAGGATCTTGACAGACGACAAACGGACAACAAAGTGATTCATAAGGGTACTTTTTCTTGTAAAGGTAAAGCTACAAATAATGTCCTGACATGTAAAAATTTGCTGTCAGCATACGAACTACTATAGAATTTGGAATCAGTTCCAGCACATAAATTAATATTGTCGTATTGTTGTATATTAATATTGTTGTTGTTTGTATTGTCTCCATAACTCTTGGATTTCGTCATGAGAGGTATAATAGAACCAAAAATGTGGATAATTAGTCAAGGTGGTACGTACGTTACTGCGCAAGGTAGCTGTGATGGAGCAAGGTCAACTTGTAATACGGATGTTTTCTGAAATATGTCTATTATATATATTTAACGTTGCCAAAACCGGAATTTTAAAACCTAACCCTAAAAAAAAGATAAACCTTTATACAAAACGTAAGAAAGCTGGTAGTGGCTATTGATGTAAATACGAAAAGCCGAATGATGAGTGGCGTGCCTTTGTCCAAGAGTGGACTATGATACGATGGTTATAATAATAACGGTATATATAGAGCTACAAAAATAAATATAAAATGCTATTTGAGTTTCGTAGTGCAGAGTTATATGAAATAGAAACTGACTAACGCTACCTGTCTGACATAGGCCCCACTATTAGAAGACCCAGCATATATCCAAAGCTGTGGACAGTGCCAACTAGCGTTCTTTTCCATTCTTGACACGCTAGTTCAAACTGTGGACAAAACAAGAGTGGACTATTAATTCAATACTTAATACTCAATTTGTTTATTGCAGTTATAAAGTTATAAAGGTTACATGCAGAGATAACACATCTTATTTATAGTAGATACTTTATAACTTTTTTTTACTATTTTTTAAAAATACTTTGTAAGGGCGTGGCAACGTCATGCGGAGCGGGCCGATATATTATATTAGAATGTTTTTGTAGTAAAAAAAATATATCAAGAGTATAATAGCACTTTTTAATTAATAAGTCTTTTATTGTTTTGGCAAATTAAAAATCATTTTCCATTTCTTGAATCTCTGTTGGTATTAAGTTGTATATTTTTATGGTCATTGGGTTTGGACTGGAGCTATGCATCGCGAAGTTGGAGGATGGCAAGATTAAGTTGTGTTTGTATTTTTTTCTAATTTTATACTTACGATTATCTGCTATTTTATTAAATAGTTGAGGATTTTTTCGAACAAATTTACACATTTCCAAAATATAAATGGATGTCAATGTTAATATTTTATATTTAATGAGAAATGGTCTATGGAAATTTCGTATAGTAATATCAGGTAGGTTAATGTTTGCGATAATACGTACATACTTTTTTTGAGCAACAAAAATATCAGGGGCATCTATACGCTATTTCCCCAGAGAATGACACCGTAGTTGAGCCATGAGAAGGCGTATGAGTAGTAGACTGTTAGTGCAGTGTCCAAGTCAGTTGCTCGACGCAGTTCTTTGAGGGCATATGTAAAACTAGCAAGCTTTGCCTTAATTTTTTGTATGTGGCTTTTCCAGTTTACTTGCGTATCTATACCTAACAATGTAGTTGTAGCTACATCAAAACAGTCTACTTTATGATTATTATAAGATAAATTAATGTCAAGGGGGTTGCTTTTTGATGGGGCCTAAATTAAAATATTGTGGTTTTAGATAAATTAATTACTAGATTATGGTCAGTCTCCAATTAAATATATAATTAAAAATATTTGTCCGTTTTTGATTTAAATATATATCAAATTTATAGCAAGATGTCAAAATAGAGATATCGTCCACGAATAGTACACAGGATTCGTCAATTATTTTTGGAAGGTCATGTATATAAAATAGAAATAGGATATATCCAACTACACTGCCTTGGGGGATTGAATAGTTCATTTGTAATGCAATTGATCTAGCTACACACACCACACACACACACACACACACACACACACTTCTATGTGTATTGTGTTTCTTTTATGTGTTGACTTCTACATATTGTTCGCGATCACTTAAGTATGCATAGAACCACTTGTGTGCTATTCCACGTATTCCTGTCTATAATATCACAATTATGTCACATATACCTACCTTGTAATGCAATTGATCTACCTACATTTATCACACCAGTATTTCGGACAAATTTTTTTCACTTCCATATATTGTTCGCGATCACTTAAGTATGAACAGAACCACTTGTGTGCTGTTCCACGTATTCCTGTCTATAATATCACAATTATGTCACATATACCTACCAAAAATTGCTAAAAGGAACTAAGCAGGTTAGATGGTAAGCAAATAACCAAAGATATCCAACATCAGAGGACTTTCTTTTGCGTTGTGCATTTCAGGGTAAGGGTTTTTTGATACGACCTGCCTAGAAGCCAAATATACACTCGTACTCGGTTTTCCCTCGGTGTAGTATAACATGATTGAATACTTACTTCAGCCACAAAGCTGAGAGGATCTTCGTAAATCCATTCCGAGCACTGCTTGCCGTTCACACTTCCACAAGTGTTGTTGTTGAAGTCTTCATTTATACATCTGATGTATGAATTATTTATTATTTGAAAAACATAAGTACGAATTAGGTTTGCAACTCATTACGCTAGGTATACTTAAGTAGACTAAATTGAATGAACATGATATTATTATTCGAAACACTGGGATGAAATGTATGTTTTGGAATTTAATTTATCCAAATAAAAATTCACTATAAATTATTATTTTCTTAACATTTTAAAATTTGGCTTGTCATTTTCCAATGGAAGGAACCAGTGGAGTCCATTGGAGAAAGAGGTAAATGCTCCAAATGCCTTCAAGGACGGAACGAAGTAACATTTTATTTTTCGTAAACTTTGAAGGATATTTTGAAATCAGACTTTTGAATCTTAATGAACATGTTATGATAATGAATTAGATTTTTGTGGTGTTTGGAATAAACCTAATAATAGATATTATGAATATCTACATTTTTTAAATATAATAATAGATATGGTCGTATGTATCGTAGAAAAAATAAACAAGCTCTACCTTGAATACTTGTTAACTAAACGGGCTTAATAAATTGAAGTAATTGAAATAGCTTTTATAATTGTCCCAACATACCTGTATTTACTTTCCCCGGCAACGAATATGAAGGTGTGTGCAAACATTGCTGTGTACGCGAACGTTATCATCGTAACTAACATGAACTCCAGGTGGTATCTCCCAAACATGCTGAACTTATCGAGAACTTCATCCAGACTTGTTTTTTGGATTGCCATATTTTAATAACAAATTCAAAACTATTTTGTATCTCGAAATATTTTTTTATGAAGATTAAAAATGTTTAGGTCTCATGTCTTTTAGTAGACGGGTGGTATAGTCAAGATGTCGCTAATGACTGTTGAACGCTTGATATTACAATTAGTGTCGCTCTAACGGACATCATTAATATTCTAAAGCGAATAAAATCGTAATCTTTTGTTGACTTGAACACAGCCAACGACACGGAAAACGAATACTTCGTACAATACTGTACTTAAACTCTACATAAAACATCTACCTGGTCAGGTAACGAGTACCCGGGAAAACCCTGGAAAATCTCAGAATTGAAGGCATAATACATGATATTTTTAGATAGATTGATTAAGATTATTTTTTTGTTCTTCCTAAAAAACAATGGTTTTTACAAACGGCATTTAAGTTCTGTGTACCAGAAAAATTAAGCGGGCAATAATAACGTCATTTGACTTTTTAGCAAAGTTTTTAAGAAAGTCTTTTAAAGTATTACGAAAAATGAACTTACAGCACCTACAGTGATTGTGAATATTGGGCTCCTGCGCCATTACGAACAGTAACTACGATCATACAATCATTGTTGAGGAAGCATGTGGTCAAATAGTAAAACTTTAGCTGCTGTCCTCTTGCAACAAATAAATAAATTGAAAAAACAATCTTTATCTAAAATTGATCTATTGTATTAGTGTTTTATGCATACGGTAAGCGTTTAATTATATTACCTAATTATGTTAGGTCTATAGAGTTAGGGCGCATTTCTTTTGTTTTAACAAGTCCATACAAGTACAACATAAGTACGACCAGAAAGATTTGTGGAAAAAAATATATTTGAGGTATGTACTGACACTACTGACCATCTATTATTTTATTTTTAGAATGCAATTATTTATATTTTATGTTCAAATTCGGACATTTTAATTCGAAAATTTCCTTTCATATTTTTTATATGTCATTGAAAAATTAAATCGAGAAGCGAACTTCTCTTCGCTATCACTATTTTGATCACTAGTTTTTTCACTTTGACTGGGTGTTTGGTGTCAATTCCTTTACGAAATCGAAGTAACATCAATGCCGAATGGTATAATGCCAATTTCTTGGCAGAAGTGTTTATTGCTGTGAGCAACAAGCGACCGAGCACGGAGCTCCGCGGGCTACTGCTTCATCACGACAACGCGCCCGCACTCAGCGCTTTAAACTAGATAAGTACTTCCCGACAACACACTGGTTAAACTGGGTCTTCCTTTTATAGGGGCGGTCAGAATGAGAACTGACTGACTGACTCTGACTGGGACTGGCTATCAGTTAGTTTATATTTTATAGCTCACTAAACTCGATTCAGATTTGATACTATTGAAATTATTGCTCAGCTTGCAATTGTGGCCTAGTAGGTATACTAATATAGTGTGCTAGTGTATAGATAGTGTGTTAGTATACTAAACTATTAGCGATGGCGGTCATACTTACCTATAGATGAGTCTAATATGACCTCGATTTTTTGGTTTAGTTTCAACACCAACAAGTCCCATACATTTCACTTTGTGACAAAGGTCTGATGATGTTTCCGGAAGGTGGATAATGGAACTTCTCAATCTTGTAGTCGACAAATCTCGGTTTTGGGCGACCTCGATTTGCAATAAAAATGTAGCGTTATGTGAGAAAGCATTCGAATTTAGTTTTTCATCTCATTGTATCTTTTAGGAAAAATACGGAATGTGTTTATTAAAAAAAACTCATTAATAGATTTGTACCATAAATTATAATGCTTCAGTCTCATTCGTAGCATACGCATTTTATAAGAAAATATTTTGTTAATGTACTCTTTCAAAACTACACCAGCACTTCGATTTATTCTATTCTTTTGTCATTCCTAAATTATCTATTCCTATCATGGTTAGCTTGTTCTTCTTCCCGATGTGCTCCGCTTCCCGCACGGTGTCGGGCAGGCAGTCGTTTGCGGTGTCGGGCACGAGGAACGTGACGAGTCCGGCCGTGAGCGACGCGCACCCGAACAACAACGTCGGGAAACCTGACCAGTACGCCATCTGGAAACATTATTTGTTGGCAACGTTCTTCAAAAGATACGATGAGGAATGAAGGAATAAAAAACAGCAGCAAAATGTTAAAAGAAAGAAGGGACAATTAAAATGAATGGTAAATAATACAATATAAAAAAAATACAACCGTCTTCAACTTCATCCTGGATGACATCTTCATATTTTTCTAGTAATTTTGATAAACAAAACTACTGAACCGATTTCGATAAAATGTATAAGGGACTACCTCTGAAGTATTATTACCTACCAAACAAAAATAATCATCGAAATCAGTTCATAATTGGCGGAGTAATCGCATAATAAAAAAACAAAAAAAAAACAGTCGAATTGAGAACCTCCTTTTTTGAAGTCGGTTGAAAAGGCAAAAAACTATAAAATATCTTAAAAGTAAATTAAGTGGATAAGAAAATGACTAATTAATGCTTATGATGAATAATAAAATAAACTATAATTACATATTATTATTTTATTTGTGTGATAAGTAATGGGACAAACGAGACGCTTCCGTAATGGTGAGAGATAATATGTCCTACCGCCTGCTTTTGTACATCCATGCTGATTTGACCGACAAAACAAAGTTGAGGACATGTCTGCATCTCAAATTGCTTTGAGATTTTATGGTTTTTATTAAAGAATCTTAGTATGATAATAATGTGATAAATCATGGATCCCAATCACAAACGTATTAAAACTAAAAAGGGTTTTAACAAATTTCTTTCGAATTACGATTTTAGTTTGAAAAAATAAGACATACCACTTTTTCACTAAAATAGGTTTGCAATACTTTTTAGTGAATTCTTACCGTATTATACATGAAACATGTATAATACGGTAAGAATTCACTAAAGATACGACAGTCAGTCAAACATATGGCGTAGGATTATAATTATTATAATCCCGTTGGTCACATTTCAAACCTTCGAGTACGGAACCCAAACAACAATTAAATTACCAATAACGGCGTCTGTGGAGCAATAATAGAGCCAATTCTCCCGATTGAGGAGCACATGGCATGCATGGAGTTCCGAGTGTACGTCGGGAACAGTTCAGAAGTGAAGATGTACGTGATGCTGAAGTAGAAAGAGCTCATAAGTTTGCCGATCATGTACACCATCACCGAGAGCCACGGGATTCCTGCAAATAATAAAACGATTTTATTTTTACAAGCAAGTTATCTTGAAAACTTTTTATGGTAACATGCATATGACCATTGCAACAGCGTACTGAATTATGAGCAAAAGGAAGTCCAGGACAAAATGTAGTAATGAGCGCACATGTAGCAATTGGCGCTCAATACTTTTGAGACATTAGACGATAAATCTCATTCGTCCTGTGATGATTAGTCACAGTACCTTTCTAACCTGAACAAGCTAATGTTTATATACTTCAGCTTGGCGCAGCAAGATATCTGAGGCAACCTTCAGCAAAAAGGAGATAATTTAGTCCTTGAAATTAGAGATTACTTACCATTTGGCAGAAATGGTTGACAAAAACACAACACAGCTGCAGCGAAGAACGCACAAATCAAAGGATTCCTTCTTTTGTAGTTGTTCAGTACATACATTATCAAAAAAGTCCCTGGAGGGTCCAGAACTTGAAGTAGTGCAAAGTTAACATACTTGTTCCCTTGTAGAGATACAGAGTTTATCATCATTCCGTAGTTTACAAACGTGGAGGTCGTCCACCACACAATGCACACTAAGCACCTCTTCAGTAGGGCTCGAGATTGCAAAGTCATCTTTAATAGACTCATAAAATCTATGCTTTTAGCCTCATCTTCTATCACAAGTTTATCTAAAGCATCTCTATCAAGCTTAACGTTGTTTTTATGACCCATTTTCTCCAGGATAGCTATTGCTTTCTCTTTTTTTCCTTTTGTGAGGAGCCATCTAGGGCTTTCATCTATCAGGAAATAGTAGGCTAAAAAAAGAAAGGATGGCGCGTAAATAGCTCGTAGGAAGTTCCTCCAATATGGGACGTTCCAAGCAGCGAGGGGCAACATGATACCGCCAAAAAAGTAGCCCAAGCTGCCGAGACAGTAATATATCACTCGTTTCTTTGCTGTTACGATTTCCAAATCTGAAAAGAAAAACGGCAAACTTGTAAAAAGTTAATAATGTTGGTTAGAAAGAACTTCAAACCAACGCTACAGTGATGTGACTCGCGTCGAAGACCAATCGCTATTTTTATTCCCGCGCAATAAGTATGTGTTGTGGTTGGACATTTATTGATTTCATTATCATAGCCACCATACGCAGCTTATTCACTCCACTGCACAGAGCATAACACTCCTCCTTTTTTGCTAATCCAAAAAGGGGTTTAGCGCCAATCTTGTCCGGGTGCTTTGACCGAGCTGTCGGATATCATCCCACAACCTTTGGAGGGGTTGCCATAATCCCCACGCTTGGCAGGCGGCTTGGGGATCGCAGTGTTACCACCGTTAACCAAGAGGACGCTGCTGCCCGTCCTCCGGTGGTTCTGGATGCAGTTTTAGGACATACCCAGGTCCCAGGACATATTACTTTCTTACTTAGTATGAATAATGGTGAGCAGCTGTCACCGATCATAGATTCGAGGAACTCCAGCATGATGTAGAGCCAGTACGAGCGGGAGAAACTCTTCGCCACTCCAAGTGCAGCGCCTAGCACTCCCGTCACCACCAGCGTCTTCTTTCTTCCTATCCTTTGCATAAACGGTTATTTAACAATGATTTTTCTCTAGTCTATAAAAAGGTAAACACAAAATATATCATACAAATGAACACCAAAACTACTGATACACAACACTAAAAATGCATTGTATATCGATAGATTAAAGTCCAGAGAAAAAAACAAGTGTCAAATGGCCAAGCCCACGGGTGATCATCCTCGTGTACCCAACACATGAACATATTCTCATCAATGGGACAAGGAAATTTCACCTAGTTTTAGTGGTTCTTAATTATTATTAGTCTTGTCAATAGAACCCCGACAAAAGCAAAGTTTTGGTGGTCCCTTAACACGAGGAAATTTATTTTTTAATAGTCCCTTAACATTCTTAGTACAATCCTTAATGGTATTATTGATGCGAAAACGAGGAAAGCAAACTACAGACGATGAAAAGAATGAAGAATACCTACTTCTCGCGTGGGCGCGTGGATCCGATGTCAGCAAACCAACATGAGCAAAAGAGAGCTAAGAGTGGAAAATAATCACTTCTTTTTACCTACTTGACTAGATTGCGGTCCATTTCGGTAAGCGCAAACCAATTTTGCACAGCATGATGAGTTGAATCAGGTTGAATCATTCATTTCAACAGCGTGCCATTCAATAACACATTACGAACTTAAAAGGAGCTCTATTATAATCTATGGCCCATAAAACAATACAATACAATAAAACAGTATTGTTAACAAGTACGTTGTTAATTGTCATAGAAGCAAAAAAGGTAGGTATTTATTTGGACCCGTTTATGTGATACAAGTGGTCATAATATGTCCCGTAAGTAGATAAGGCACAAAATGTCACAATTTCATTCATCACGACATCATCATCAGCCCGGAGACGTCCACTTCCACTTCTCATTCGAGTTGGATTCTTCGGGCGACCTCTTTGTCGTAGTTGGACATACCTAACTGAACAATCTGTCCAAGGTAGTTGTAGTGGTCAACAACTTCGAGAGTAACGTTCCCAACAACAACCGGTACGGGTACAACATGGACATTGGACATGATCTTTGTCTTGTCCATGTTCATCACGACATATTCTAGCGTAAAAAATATTTATTCTTGCTTAGTATCTCTTTAATATTTACCTCGACAAATAAAGGAAATGATGTTTACTATTGGAAATGGATCTACGTTGTTTGGCCACCATCTTGCTTTATGGCGACCGTCCGGCTAAGGATGGAGCATGGCTCTCTAAAAAAACCCCGCTATTTTTGAAAATACTTAACGTAACTCAAGAAATAAGGAAAGTTTTCAGTATTGGATAGTAAGGGATCATTGGAATCAAATTGTTTTTCGTGTAATGTCCTCAAGAGACAGGTCTTATGTTGTGTCTCGTTATTCTTATTTTCCTCCTGCGGTGACAACATTGATTAAATGGGTTCCGCTTTATTAAACCGCTTCTATCTGCAGGTAAAACAGCATTTTTTTTAATACAACTGATTGAAGAGGAAGAAGTTTTTCCTCTGATAGTAACATGTCTTTCCTTTTTTGATCCGTAACGTTTCTTTGTAGTTACCAATAGGTCTTTACCTATGAAATTGCCGTTCTTCAGTACTGGTCATTTCAAATAGAAAAATAGTTTGGAATGGCTTTGTATTCTGAATTCAAATTAATTTTGTCTTAAAAACATGACATTCTTTTTACCAACTCAGTCTTTTGTTTATTGATTAGCGTTGTATTTTCATTACATTTGAACATTTTTCGTCATAATGGATACTTTCAAAATTCGTGTAATTATGGATTAGATTAAATTCGTGTTCCTTCGTGGCACCAACGCGACACAAACGGCAAGTAACATCAAAAACGTTTACGGAGAGAACTGTACAAACGAACGCACAACCCGTTATTGGTTTTCCCAGTTCCGTTCTGGAAATTTTGACTTGAAAAATGAAACTCGTAGTCGTCCGGAGACTTTGGTCAACAATGATGAATTAATGGCGATTGTGGAAGCTGACGAAACTCAATCTACAGCTGAGCTAGCAGCAGCTTTTGATGTTAGCATCAAAACAATTTTGATCCATTTGCGACAAATAGGCAAGGTAAAAAAACTTGATAGATGGATGCCCCACGAACTTAACGATCGCCAGCGCAACGTACGCGTCGAGACCTGCCTCGCGCTGCTCAATAGGCAAAGAAATGAAGGAATTTTGAACCGATTTGTAACGTGCGATGAAAAATGGATTCTGTTCGACAATCGAAAGCGTTCAGCAAGTTGGTTAGATCCTGGTTCAGCACCAAAGCAATGCCCTAAACCAAAAATGACCCCTAAAAAGGTGATGGTCACTGTTTGGTGGTCTAGTGCGGATGTGATTTACCACAGCTTTTTGCAAAACGGCATGAGCATTACTGCAGATGTGTACTGTGAAGAACTGGAGACAATGAGAAATTGATGGAGAAGCTTGCACATCGGCAACCAGCTTTGGTCAATCGGTCGTCCCCACTGCTCCTTCACGACAACGCGCGACCCCATACTGCACAACAGACAGTCTCCAAGCTGCAAGAGCTGGGGTTGGAAGCTCTCCCTCATCCGCCATACTCACCAGACCTTGCACTTACTGCCTATTACTTTTTCCAAAATTTAGACTACTTTTTAGTGGGTAAAAAATTCAATTCCCGTGAGGCAGTTTCAAAATGCCTTTGAAGAGTTTGTTGCCTCCCGTCCAGCTGATTTTTACAAGAAGGGCATCAATAAACTGCCAATTCGTTGACAAAGATGCGTCGATTGCATGGGTGATTACTTTGAATAACAGAAATAAAAAAGTTTAAAAAAATAAGTACTTTCACTTATTATGAAAACTGACGTGGTTTTGACACATTTTTGTTTTATTCATACGGGAATACTCACGTTTAATTAAATCGGATACTCCGACTATAGTTTCGATCACATCCGGTGACCTTTTTCAAAGAGTGAAAACAGAGCCCGACGCGCGTGCAGCTGCGTCCTGCTTAGCACACAAGCTAAGCAGGACGCGGGCTTTGAGTGCTAAGCAGGACGCAGCTGCACGCGCGTCGGGCTCTGTTTTCACTCTTTGAAAAAGGTCACCGGATGTGATCGAAACTATAGTCGGAGTATCCGATTTAATTAAACGTGAGTATTCCCGTATGAATAAAACAAAAATACTTTCACTTATTCCATACAAAACGGCAATTTCATAGGTAAAGACCTAATATTTACAAGTTTTGATATAAAATGAATGGCGCTTCCAAGGTTTGTGCAGTAGAATTACTGCCGTGGTCACAAAGTGGACTCACGTTAAGAATTTAAATAGCAACTGTCATTATTTAATTTCACATTTAATTCTCTCTTGTAGTCACTTGCCATACATCGCCGATCTTTTAAGACTGTTAACACGCTATTTGATGAACTCAATATTATTGAGCGAGAAAGAGCGAGAAAAGAAGTTCATTCCACATTGGAGGACATTCCACACCTAACAAAAAGGTCATACTCAGCAGCGCCGTCAAAGGCCATGAAAGTTCTGGGGCCGTACTATGAGCACTTATTGCAGGACCGAATAGGCTCAGCTGCAGACGCTGCGCGACTGTGAATTTTATCGCCTCGTAGTACGGTTCGCGGTCGCGCAACGTCGGTTCTGCACAAACTCTAGCAATAATCTATTCCGTACTTCTATGTTGTGGACATGGGTATGTCTCAAAACTGCACTCAGAACCACCGCTCTATTCTCGGTTAACGGTGGTGAATATTCTACGACCTCCAAGCCGCCTGACAAGTGTGGTGATTATGGCAAACCCCTCCCCTATCAAGGGGGAGGTCTTAGCCCGTGGACTTCTTCTGACTGATGGTGATTTTGTGTAGTACCTGTCTGATAAAGGTCCTACGATGAGGAGCCCAACCATGTAGCCGAAGCTGTGGGCCGTTCCCACCAGCGTCCTCTTCCATTCGTGACAGGCCAACTGGAACTGAGAATCACAAAATTGTTTTTAGGATATATGATCACTTGGGAACTTGAGCCGCCAAAACAAAAGCCAATCTTCTTACAAATTAAACCTCAATGAGACTCCTTATCTCTTTCTTTTTTTCGAGTGTTTATTTTACAACTATAACAACTCAACAGCTGTTATGAAAATACTATGGCAGATGTTGTATTATATTATTACACTTTTTTAGCCCTTTGCTGGATAAAGGCCTCGTCCACTACACGATATTCAGCTCAATTTACAAATTTTCGCTTCCTTGCTTTGCCCACTGACTTATGTATATCGTCACTCCACCGAATCTCAGGGCGCCTTCCACTACGATTACTGATTCGTGATCTCCACTCTAAAACACATCACGATGAGCTTCACGAATCTACTTACTTGATAAATAATAATAGTTTTAAAGTAAATTCTATCTCAGTTTGCCTTTATGGTTAGCCAATTATGCATAAAGCACCCCAAGCGTGAAATTAATGCAGGACTTATCAAACCGCATGCATCTACGTATTACACTTGAAAATCTTGGGTACCCTCTAACTGGAATGTTAGATTATGTTGTTTTGCCTACTCACTTCAGCTACGAAGCTGTGTGGGTTGTCGTACACCCACTCAGTACACCCCGCGCCATCCTCGCTGGCGCACGTGTTGTTAGCAAACCCTTCGTCTAAGCATCTGGAATACAACAATTATCACATTAAAAAGGGTTTTAAACAGTGTTTTTGCGCGTCATTATTATCACACTATATCGACTCACTGGTAGGCATAGGCTTTCTCTTCCTTGTGCCATTTTCCCTTGTTTCTTATAATCCTAGTCACATGTGACCCGCGATGTATCTGATGCCGTCACTATCCACTTCCCTTTTAACCCAATGCTGGGTTCAGGCCCCCGCTGTTCTATTTGGTTCGGTCAAGTGCCAAAATTGTGTTCGAGCCGCGATTTTAACATTAATCTATCTTGTTACTGGATTACCAGCGCTACATTTGCATTGCCTTGGCCACGATTCAGTTACTGCCTAAGCGTGCTTTTCCGCCAAGATGGAGACGAGTGGAGAGAGGAGACGGGCGTGGTTCAGCCAATCACAAAGTATTTAATTTATTTCAACTAATGTGTTGAAATAAATTAAACACTTTGTGAATATGAATCCCCACCGGAGGACGGGCAGCAGCGTCCTCTTAGTTAACGGTGGTGAGCATTCTGCGATCGCCAAGCGTGGGGATTATGGCAACACCCCTCTATTAAGAGTGCGACTAATGCCAGAAAAATAACAGATTTCACCTGCGCGTCTTTCATTAGTTTAGAGTCGAAAATCGCATGATACAATTGATGATGATAATGGGTTTGAGCAATTTAGGTGGGATTTTATTTAATTATTCAAAATGTAGGCATGAAATAAAAAAAATAAACGGCTACTGTGCTAAAACATTAGTTTGGCTATGTAATTCGTAAAAAATAATGTGGTGCTGTCGCTGATAATTTAGAGCATTTGAATATAAACAGTTTTTTTTGTTGGTAATTTGTATATTTTTTTTTAAATAAACCAGATTATTTTCCAAAATTCTATTAGGTTACTCTGCTTCTTTAGGTTTTCCTCTACCAGTAGTATTTTTTTAATCTGAATATTTACGTTCTTTATCATTAAACTATGTGTTTAAAAATACACCTTTTACTTACTTTTGGCATTAGTCGCCCCCTTAAGAAGGAGGCCTTCGTCCAGCAGTGGACGTTTTATGGCTGACGACGAACGAACGAATGTGTTTGCTCGTTTCCTGCACGTCTACGCTCCGCTTCACTCGTTGCAGTAAACCACAGATCATATACCGTGGCTTATAGGGTTTATTAGTCTTTGCAGTAAACACACCACTCCACCACTACATCTGTTATCACTAAACAAAGTGCAACCTAGACGATTTGAACTCTTGTTCTTTGCCGGATTTTTTCAATTTAGCTAAGCATGCTCCTAAAACACGAGCTATAAGCGTTTATTACACAATAACATTCACTAATTTTAGTTAAAAAAAGTTTAGATTGTATAAAAACACACAGGTAAAAACGTATAACATGTTGTTTAAATTGTATAGCATGCTCTAAATCTCACAGCATTCTGTAACCGTCAGTTCGGGTGCGCTTTCATAGGTAGCGCTTCGTGAACAAAATGGAAGAGTATTTTTCTCGATGGCCTGGTATTATTTTTATATATTGAAGAAGAAAAAGGAAAAGGTGGTCTCGCCTAAATGCCTAAATGCCTAATGTTATCTAATAAAAGTTATAACTTGCTATCATGTTGCATTCATCAACACGATTGTGTTAAAGAATGCAACATACTGTTAAAATGCTATACTTATAACATGATAACAATATGTAGCTTTTGTTACAATCTATAACTTTTGTTACAATCTATAACTTTTATTACACTCTATAACTTTTGCTACAATCTATATATATAACTTTTGATGTAGAATGTGATAACATGTTACCTAACAACTAATTTAAAACATTTTAAAATAACTCGATCTTGGTGTTAGGTGGTGCCAAGCATAGACCTCTCCATGGCTTCACCATGTTTTGTGTACATTTGTGCTACCTTTACCTCTCGAAAACACACGTACCTATCGTGTATACCTAATTCCTTCTATAGTGTATGAATATTTATGTCTCATATTCAAACGTAAATAATTTTCTCATTTAACCAGTTGCTCCAATGGAATTCGAAATTGCATAGCTTGTTTTTAATTTATTAATCTTAGAAAGTTACCCGAGGGCCTCGCATGCAAGTAATACCTAGTAAGGCCGTGTTTGCTCGAATGTACAGTCGCAATCAAAATATATAATAAATCAAATTACGACAACACTTATACATTAGGAATAGCAAGTAATTAGAAGCACGAAAATCAATTCAAAAGTGTCGGAATGATCGGCGTACTTACAAACTTCTGGTGTATTCCAATGGATAGAATTGAGAGCCTGCCTTATTTAAGTTGCATAAAATTTTATAATTTCGATCCAGCCAATGATTTAGCTTTTTAAACAGGACAAGGCTTATTGTATGTTAAGAAATAACGTCTGCCAATGACCATGGCAACTCAGAAGTGTGACTTATAAAAAACTGTGTTGGCGCTTATTATATTAAGCCATTCGATAGTGAGCTCTATCTGCACTGTAGTAGTGCAGTAGTGCTGGCTACCAGTACATTCACACCAGAGCCAGCGTAGTCAGTCCATAACAGATTTGTAGTAATCTGATAATAGTTGCTTGAGGTGTACTAGCCCAAAAGAGGTCATTGTAGGTAGGCACAACTACACTATGGTCACATCAATTACTATCTTTGATTACTATGGTCCAACCACAAAGTAATAGAAGCAGAGATGTGATCAAAGGATTTTTCCGTAAAAAGACGCGTGACTGTGCGGGGAAGTGTAGGTTCGCGGGAGGAGTGGCAAATTGTACTGCCATCTAGCGGTTTTCAGGAAAAGTTTTTGAGAATCTAACTAGTGAACTAACACTTAGCTGAATTAACACTTAATTTCTTAATATCACGCTAGATGTCGTGTTTTTAAATTTTATAGAACGGATCAATAAATATAGAAATAAAATTACTTACGAATGAAATTAGATGCCAATCATGTCATCTGAATTTTTCCCTCAGTCATTTTTACATAAAGAAACAGAGCAAATTATTGAATTTTTACTGTTACTGGATAAAAACATGAAAAATCGTACGTCTAATATGTAAGTTTGAATGACCGTTACGCGTGAAGGACGTCAGCAGACTGAGCAAATAAGTATGACGTCACACACTCCGTCCGCAAAATAAGATCTGCGGCTGCAAGTCGCTCATCGCAACTCTTTATCCTCCATGGGTCCAACCTATCAATCGCAAAAAACTGCTGATTTAAGCCGGGCGCAAACGACGAGAAAAACCGTAAGAAAAACCGTCCGGTTTCGCCCGAAGGCGCTCCGTGCATTCATTTTGTACTAGGTCCCGCACACGGCAAGAAATTTCTCGAGACGCCCGTCTCGCTCGCACCAGTTAATTGTGCGCAGTGTGTTACGGTCGTACGGCGCCGGACCGGTGCCTGACGGAAGCCGTGCCGAATGCGTGTGCGGACAGGCTAACACTTTTTTTTCAGAAGGCACGTCACTTGAACTGAAAATTATGAACTTTGTACGAAAGATACTTTTTTTTTCTCAATTTCAGGGCCTGATAGTTAAATTACTTGAAAATAATTAATTAATGTTTTTAACATTTAGAAACAAATTTTGCTTGTAGATCTTTAAATTCAAATTATGCATAATTCGGTGCTTTACGTTCAGTAGCTCACTTAGTAACATATGGTAATTTCACTCAGCCTTTAACCCGGTATGAACATCGGACTGAGAACATTGACTGTATGTTAAAAGAGTTTATTGCGAAATAGGCCCACTAATAAATAGGTCTAAGGATCGTTAGGGCTCCGACAAGATACAGGACGTAGCTATTTTCGATAGCCGTTGACTGTACCAGACTCCTGCCTATGTTTAGCAATCTAAATATAGAACGTAATATTATATATATCATCATCAGCCCGGAGACGTCCACTGCTGAACGAAGGTCTCCCCCTTAGACCGCCACACTGTACGACAACCTGCCATTTGCATCCACCGGGTACCCGCGACTTTTACAATGTGTTGCACCTAATAGGAAGCTTACGCTGCGTCTTCCGGTTCGCGGTCGCCACTCAAGAACCTTTCTTCCCCATCGGTTATCAGTTCGTCGAGCGATGTGGCCTGCCCATTGCTACTTCAACTTGCAAACCCTGCGAGCTATGTCGGTGACTTTGGTTCTTTGGCGAATATCCTCGTTCCGGATTTTATCGCGCAAAGTAACTCCGGGCATAGCTCCATTGCCCGTTGTGTGACCCTGAGTTTCTCCAAAAATCCCATATTTACATATCTATACCATGTGTTATTTCAATATCATCAGCATGATGATGATAATACATAATATATATAGGAACTGAATGACTTCAATTCTTCATTGTCAATGAACTCCAAACGGTCATCGCACCGGAAACGGTAATACTCGTAACCTGAAGCGCTGACTACATATTACACAAAAGGTACAGGTAGTCAGGTAAGGTAGCCAATTTTATATTTTATTTTGATTGTACTTGAAAAACATGCGGTGTTATTTTAAGCTATAATGATGGTAAATATGATTTCTACAAAATATTACTGAATGTTTTACCTTTATTTAACCGGTTACCAAATTGTTCTTACTGAAAAAGTAAGAACAATTTGGTACCTGGGACCTGGGACCTGGGTATGTCCTAAAACTGCATCCAGAACCACCGGAGGACGGGTAGCAGCATCCTGTCAGTTAACGGTGGCAACCATTCTGCGATCCCCAAGCCGCCTGCCAAGCGTGGGGATTATGGCAACACCTCCCTTTAAGGGAGAGGCCTTCGTACAGCAGTGGACGTCTTCCGGCTGTTGATGTGATGATTTCTAAACACCATTTACGTGATTGTTTTTGTAACTTGTTTTGCAATTATTGCGGCATAATACGTAACGATTTTAAAATAATATAAAAATATTAATTAATTTATTGATAGGGGATTAGGAGACTCCGACTACTGTTTCGGTCACTTCCAGTAATCTTTTTCAAGAAGTGAAAACAGAGCCCACGCGCGTGCGGTCACGTCTTGCTTCGCACAGCAATAAAAATATAATGTGTCATAACCACGTAAATTTTCACAGTAATAGAGACTGGCAATATAATTCTAATAGTGACACCAGAATCCTCTCAAAAGTCTCAGGAAGTAAGAAGAAAAAAATAACTACTTAAATATAATGGAAACCAAAACTTGAATACTACTCGTCCGTCCCTCTCTCCTTTTTAAACAACTTCAAAAAAATTTGAGGTTCTCAATTCGGTTGCATATTTTTTTATAGCCTCATAACTCCGTCATATAAAATCAGTTTGGTTTTTTTTTTATTTATATGAAAGGATGTACTTTCAGATTGCTTCCATAGACATTTAATCAAAATCAGTTCAGTTGTTTGGTTTTTAAATCAAAATAACTGGAAAATAATGTCATTAAAGTAATCGAAATTGCGTACTTCGCTTTTACTTCGGGTTTCTTATAGTTTGTCTTATAAAAACAAAACAAGAATGTGTCCTTGAAGTCTTATAACTAAGTAATTGAAATAAATTTAAAATATACTAAGCCTTACACATTAATTAGCTCTATCAAAATAAGTGTTTATTTAGTAGGTACATCATTTTGTAAGTTGTCCTTGGTGGCGATGTTGGTAGGCAATTTCAAATAATGATTATGCCCACCAGGTATTTATAAAAAGTCGGTGCAAAGATTAGATTTTTAAAAGAACTTGCATAACATGTCACAGATTAATTGATAGTTAGAACAACCATGCTTTGATTATTTTACCCAATGATATTTTTTATTACAAGGATATTGCGCGCCGTAAATGCACTGCGATAATAGTCGAACATTTAGTTTAAACAAAGGTCTAGGCACTAGCTATGCATTTGTTTATTGCACGTGAAACAAAAAGCAACTTTAAGAGGCTTAGAGTAACGACTATTCGTCGTGTCTTGACCTGAATATCAGCCAAACCTGTAAGGAAACCGGCACAGGTTAGGTGGGCCATGGTCTGGCGGCTCGTGCAATATCTTTGTAAGTAACGTATCATTGATTTAAACTATACAAAAATCAAAACTGCTGGGTAGGTACATAAAACCACCTGTTTCAAAACATTTGTACGGTAAATATTCCCATTATCACATTCTGACATCAATATAATAACACCAAGAAAGAATATTACAAAAGAAAATACTTTACAGATAGCCACAAAAGCCGGCCTTGTCGCTAAAAGCGATCTCTTCCAGAAAACCCTTGGATGAAGATAAAATCAATCAATGATCAATTATCTTCTAATAGACTTAACTTGGACCTGGGTATGTCCAAAAGCTGCATCCAGAACCACCGGAGGACGGGCAGCAGCGTCCTTTTAATTAACGGTGGTGAGCATTCTGTGATTCTCAAACCGCCTGCCAAGCGTGGGGATTATGGCAACACCTCCCTATTAAGGAGGAGGCCTTCGTCCAGCAGTGATGATACTTAACTTACCTGTAACCGCTCTCCTCAGCTGCGAATATATAGTTTGCAGAATAAAGTGCATTGGTAGCAAATGCCAGCATTGTAAAAAGCATGAATTCTATGTGATATCTCCCAAACAAATTGAACTTTCCGAGCACTTCATCCAAACTAGTTTTTTGGTTTTCCATCTTCGTACACATATTTTACACAAAACGATAACCAATATAACCGATGTATAATATAGCTATTTTAGTAATAAAACAGTTTATTAATATTTATCTTTCATATTATGTTTTTTTTATGTTCAGCATTTCAGCCAAAAATGAATCTAAACTGGTTAGAAATAAAGTAGACTTTTAAAACAACGTGTAAGTGATACGAGGAGCGGTACTAAAAGCGGCAAGGCGACTGGTAGAGTCAAGATAATACAATTGACTGTCTCAGGTCGGTCGCAAAGTGATCAGAGAGTAGATGATTGGTAATGACTGCTATTCACGGCACTACTTTATGCTGGCTGTGGAACCCACTCAGGTTTTTGTATGGGGGATACGGATATTATCTTTAGGTCGACGTTCTTTTGTAGTGGTAGGACTCTACCGCAGAGTCCGCCTGGGAAAGCACCACACCTTTGCCAGTTATTCAACCGCCAAGCAGTAGTGTGCAAGCATTACTGTGTTCCGGTTTGAAGGGCAATGTTACCAGATAAATTACTGGGTATGAAGAGATTAAACATCTAATATCTCAGGGTGACGAGCGCAGTGCAGTGCGGCGCAGGATTGTGTTCGCAAGTTACAATTCTGGCACTGCTACTGTCAGTGGCAGGGGTGACGCTTAGCACCAGGCGAACGCCTTGCTTGTCTCGTCACTTAATTGTATAAAAAAAAAACAATCTTGCCAGGTTTTCTTTTCCTGTATTTTCCAGCCGGGGTGAGGTGAGCTGTGGTCAACACTAAGCCGGGAAAACAAACTGGTTCTTAAGATAGGTGTGATGGCACCGCCGAACATCTAATGCTTGGCGCAGACTTTTAACTTGAGGGTGGTATTTTTACTAGTAAGTTACTACTTACAGAAGAACAAATTGTAGTTTAAGGTATATCTACGCTTAGACACGTTTTCTATGGGACTGAATATTCTGTACGTAGTACTACTCTGTTTTCTGTGTTACCAAATACCCCGAAAAGTGGGGTAAGTTGCCACCTCCAAGAGACAAACAGTAGAATAGAGCACGCGGCGCTCGAGTAGCTCGGCACGCTGCTCGCTGCAGTCATTGCTTTCCATCTTGTATCTTTTCTTACATGGTGTGAAAATAAACAATCTTAATATAGAAAAGCAAGTCAGACTACACCACTTATTTTAGGAATGTGAAATTTGGACCCAATATTCCTCAAATAGTCTAAGGTGTACAATAAGAACGGATTTTTCAAAATTCGACCTATAAGGGGGTGAAATTGACCCCTAAACTTTGTATAGAAATAAAAATAAAATTCGAGCTACGTCTAATGGGTCGGAGGCTTACTAAACTATTTCCTGTGTCCGGCCCTGGCGTAACAAGGTAACGGTCACTAGCAATGCAAGGACTGACTAGAATCCTAAACTATTCACGATACGTAATCACTCGCAGGCCATTGCACTTCTTCCGGTTTTCGAGTTCATTAAAATTTTGTGGAATATTTAACATTTCCCTGTTTTGATCAGTAGACAATTTCTGAACCACTTCTTGATTCTTTTTGCATTACCGGGACTTTAATGGCTTCGCTGGCAGGTTGTCGTACAGTGTGGCGGTCTAAGGGGGAGGCCTTCGTTCAGCAGTGGACGTCTCTGGGCTGATGATGATGATGATGAATGCTTCGAGTGACACATACATGTACTTACCTAATCATAATTAAATAACGACAGTTTTTAAACACTACGAGTACATCCAAAAGATTTTTTTTTTCAATTTGCAGATCCCGAAAACATTTTTTTTTCTAATATAAGGCAGATTTTTCCATGCAAAACATATCAAAACATCTCTGTTTCAGTGGATTTCTAATGTGGTATGTATTTTGGAAAAATAATAATGGGTTGAAAAGATATAGGTAGTCAATCAAAGAGGTTCACCCCTATCAAATAATAAAATCATACACGGACACAGTACGTAACAATTCGTGTTTAGAATTTCGAAACAGAAGTCACGGAGGTGAAGATAGTGTCAATTACTGTTTTCCGGCTTTAAAGTACGCACTGCAACTAGCGAAATTTCTGGTTAATGAGGTAATGAAGACTCATCATCCAATGTCTCGAAGTAATGTAGCGATGACCTTGACTTTGTTTTGTTACAGTTCTGGGTTCCGCTGTATCATGCCTAGGCGTTATTCTTACGGAATGGAAAACGTTTTACCTTTCTCTTTATGTTTTACCATAAAAAGGGCATAGTTCTGCTCACCAGTACAATACCATCATCTCATCGAGTATAAACTCGATCAGATGGGGATACCGTTGGTAATCGCACAATTTCTAACTAAACAAAACTATGTCAAGACAAACTTCAATGTAATTTATATGGCAAGCCTTCGGGCGGCACCAGAGGCCGGCACTGTAATCCTGACAAAAGAAGCCGTCACACACGATAAAGATGCTATAAATTTGTTGTTATCTTACAACATATTTCAATATCGCTACTCATACATAATTGAAGAAGCACAAATGACGAAGGTAATTATACATTTTATTTAAAATTGTATGGCGAGCGATATTTTATCTTAACATGAAATATTATAGCATCTTCGTCGTCTGTGACGCTCTTAAGGTAGGCACTCGTTTAAGGAACTGACTTACATAATTAATTAATTAATTTATTATCAAAATGCTCTCTGTGCTTACAGCATACACCAAAGCGCACAGTGAGGCAACTTTAATGTACACTAATGTTATTATTATTTATAAAAATATACCATAGGTTATAATCAAGCAGACGGGTTGCCTGATGGTAAGGAATCACCGTCGCCTGCTGATATCTGCAATACCAGGGGCACCACACATAGGTACCGATTGCCGACCTTTTAAGACTCTGTTAACACGCCAGGGTGACGAGCGCAATGCAGTGCGGCGCAGGATTATGTTCGCAAGTTTACAATTCTAGCACTGCTACTGTTAGTGGCAGGCGTGACGCTTACCATCAGGTGAAAGTCTTGCTCGTCTCGTCACTTGACTGTATATAAAAAAAAAAAAAGATTTCCATAGATTTATGATGTGGATGAGGCTTCTGAAAATGGTGGGTAGTGCGGTTATAGAACTGTAACGCCGGTATATGGTGAAACAGATCCTAAAGAACACTCCCCTTTGTAGAAAATACAGAGAGATCCAATGTCTCTACGCATGAAGTGGTAAGACTCTACTGCAGAGGCCGCCTGGGGAATTACCACACTTTTGCCAGTTATTCAATTGCCAAGCAGTAGTGTGCAAGCATTACTGTGTTTCGGATTGAAGGGCAATGTTACCAGATAAATTACTGGGTATGAAGAGATTTAACACCTAATATTCAGGGTGTCGAGTGCAGAGCTGTGCGGCGCAGGAATGTGTTCGCAAGTTCACAATTCTCGTACTGTACTGTTAGTGGAAAGCGTGACGCTTACCACCAGGCGAACGTCTAGCTCGTCTCAGCACTTGATTGAATAAAAAATAAAAATAAAAATGCTAAACGGCTCAGGTCTTCAGTGTGTTTGGGGTCGCCGACAATTCTGACAGCTTTACGAAGTAATGCTTCGAGAGGTTCAAGTTGATACTTGGGTGGTCCGTTCAAAGGTGAGAGGTAGTACTCCAAATGATTGTATGTAATATAACCTTTACTTGATTATAATATTTTGTCGGGTTTTGTCTTTCTTCCAACACACACAATATCCACTGCATGGGGCAATGTGTGTGTTTGTGACATTTTCACGCCAAAATGGATGAACGGATTTTCATGAAACTTGGAATGGAGATAGCTTATTTTTTTCATGAATACCATATAGGCTACTTTTTATTTGCATCATCATCACCGTTTTCCATCATCACGTAAAACCGTAAGGTTCAGCTAGTTTTTATAAATTTTAGGGTTCCGTACACGTAAAAAAAATAAACGCTTATAGGATTATTAACTCTCCGTTGTCCGTCTGACTGTCTATCTGTCAAGACCCCTTTTCACGGTCCCTTAGAGCTGTAAAAAATCTAAGTCAACACAATTAAATCTTACTGCCATTTTTCTAGTGTTTTTTAGACTCGCAAGTAAATCAAAATCCATAGGGTACGTAGAATCACGTAATTTGGCAAGAAGCAAGGTCGCATAGCACTGGTTATGGAAATAATCTGAAAATTTATCATTTGTAGATATATCGTCATTTCTCAAGCCAAAACTAGAATGATTATTCTGTTCAGTTGGCTTCCGTTCTTTAGTTCCCAAAAACTGAACTAGATGGCGCCACAGACAAAATTAGCCCGCGCCGCTATTTTATCGCAACTTTCGTTTGTCCGTCAGGTCCGTCACCCTAAAGTTGAAACGTGGTTTCTCTTACTACTTACTACTACTACTTTTCGCCGATGACCAAGAATTTGTTGCTTGGTCCGAGCCAGGGAGTCGTTGCCAATGATTCTCTTGGCACGTTTCTCGATTGATTCCAATGTCTCAAGCTGGTACTTAGCCGTCCCAAAGGTGCGAGCAGTAAGTATTCCATGCACGACTGAACTTGCGCTTGGTATAATGAAAGCAACTGTTCCGGCGTGAAATACCGATGCACCTTCGAGAGGATACCCAGCTAAAATTTTAAATAATATAATATTTTTGAGTTGGTAGTAGGCCCCTGGTGAACGATCTTCATCTGCGCTCGAGTTTATTGATGGCGAGGCAAGGTCGCCACTCAGTGGAATGGAACATTCACCTTGACTTTACTTTTTGTCTAGTTAGTAGGTATAGTTGCATTGTACGATAACAAGTTTGCGAGTATGTCACGGTAGCGGCCATAGATGTGACATTATATAGAGAAGACTCAGCGCTTGAGTTGACTGTATGTTCATTTTCGTGTACACTGGGCAACACGCAATCGCCACCACAGAAAAGCGAAGGCCCTGCTTTTACTTCTCTCTTCGGTGATCGCAACAGTCACAATTTGATTGCACTAAGCGTGTAAACAGACAAGTTGAATTAAAATGTCGATTTTCTCGCTATTCCTGTATAAAAATGTTTTCTACATTTTTACTCGATTACTATTATGGGACCAGATTTTTATATGTTATTAGCATAAATTTAAAAAAACAAAAATTAATTTAAAAAAAATGAATTTAAAATTATTATAATAATTTGAGCGTTTACCTCGACGCAACTCAAATAAAATAAGCACATAACATAATAACTATTATGTATACACATTGTTGTTTTTACGTGAAAAGCTAAACTTTGTGCATTAAAAACGTTTAGTTTGATAAAATATTTGGTAAGGAGTAGTGTTCTACTAGTATTAAGTAGGTACTTTTGTCCCGACTCTTCTCTCTTACAGTCTTTTCTGTATAATGTAAATAATCTTTGAGCAAACGCATTAGGTAGCCAAATACTAGCAAAAGATAAAAAAGTAATAAACTCTGATAGGTATGTATAATTATTTTATCCACAGGTCTAAACTACCAATGACGATCGTAAGACAAGATCGAGCAAATAAAAAATATAATTCTGGTTGAATGCCAATGGTATGCATTTGAGTTAGAACAACCAAGACATGAACATAAAAAACTTGATTTTAAATCTTATTACCATGGACTAAGTGAAGGCATCTTCGAGGAACTTTTGGTATGATGAATCTAAATTCTTCGCTTGCTGCGGACTTTTCATTGTATAATAATAAGCTTTAAAAAAAAGAACCGAAATCAATTACGAATGGGAAGTGGTCCAGCTTTGGTAAACTGAATTACCACCCACTGTCTGGATGACATCTTTATATACATTTTTCAGTTGTTGTTATTTATTCTAGAAATTTTGATATTAAAACCAAACTACAAAACCGTTTTCGATAAAATGTATAATTATGGGACCACTTCTGAAGTATCACGTACAAATAAAAAAAAAACATCAAAATCAATTCATAATTGGCGGAGTAATCGCGTAACATACACGTAACCTACATAAAATAAAAAACATTCGAATTCAAAATCTCCTTTTATGCAGTTGGTTGAAAATAATAGATAGGATAGAATTACATAATGAATCTTATTTTATTATGATTTTAAGGGTTCCGTACCCAAAGAGAAACAAATTGTACCCGATTATTAAGCCGACTACCGTGTCTCTCTGTCTGTTCATCTGTCTTTCTCTTTATTGACCTATAATCTCGTGAATCGTAATAGATAGCCGGTTGAAATGTTCACTGAACATTCGCTACTATCGCGGATTACCTAGTACTTGTGGTACGGGACCCTCGTTGTCAGAGTCGCAAGAACGAGTCAGACTTGACGGCTTTTTTATCTATGCTTACACTTCATATAAATATTAATTTACTTACCTATTCGAAACTATAGTTTCTATTGGAAGGTCTGAGCGTTACAGCGGATAGGAAACGCCATTTAGTTCAGCATTGTCAGGCACGTTCAACCGTGAAAACGGAATAATTTAAATTTCATACGGTTTATGTCATTTTTGAAGAATACGGCAATCGACGGAAAAATAACATCTTAATTATGGATAATTAACATTTGTATAGCTACGCGTAGCTTGCTGTGCCTAGCGGTTTCACCTATCGGGTGAAACTGGTTTTTTTTATACGTCCAAGTGACGAGACGAGCTAGACGTTCGCCTGGTGGTAAGCGTCACGCCTGCCACTAACAGTAGCAGTGCGAGAACTGTGAACTTGCGAACACAATCCTGCGCCGCACTGCACTGCGCTCGTCACCATGAGATATTAGATGTTAAATCTCTTTATACCCAGTAATTTCTCTGGTAACATTGCCCTTCAAACCGGAACACAGTAATGCTTGTACACTACTGCTTGGCGGTTGAATAACAGGCAAATGTGTGGTACTTACCCAGGCGGACTCTGCAGTAGAGTCCTACCACTACTTACTATTTTATTACTTATATGCAGGGTAAGCGAAACGGTAGTACTAGAGAGGTAGATTAACTCCTTGTTCTACACATGATGTCACACTAATATTATATATGTGGAAATTTGTTGACATGTGTTTCTCTTGTCTTCATGTCTTCATCACAAAACGACTGAATGGATTTGGTTGAAACTCGGAATGGAGATTTATTATATCATCATCAGCCCGGAGACGTCCACTGCTGAACGAAGGCCTCCCCCTTAGGCCGCCACACTTATTTATTATATATATAAGATATATTTTATTATCATGGCTGCTTTGTAGCTCAGTTGATAGTTTGTCTGCCTTCAGAGCTGTAGGGCGTGGGTTCGATTCCCACCCAGGACAAGCATATTTGTGATGAACATAGATGTTTTTAGTGTGTCTGGGTGTTTTATATTATTATAAATATGTATTTACAAAAAAGTATATAAGTAGGCATACTATCGATATAGTTACCTGGTTTCCATAGTTCAAGCTTTGCTTAGTTTGGGCCTAGATGGCGCTGTGTGAAATTTCAATTAATATTTATATTTATCATCATCATCATCATCATCGCTTTTCATCATCAGGGGGGTGAATCCGCGAAGCGGAGCTCGTAATTAAAGAATTACCTACAACAGAAAAATAAACTTGGAAAATGAACTATAATTTACCAATTGGCGGCTTTGCCGCTAAAAACAGTCTCTTTCTGGCAACATTAGAATGCAAAGGATTCCAAGAAGCGAAAAGACTTGTATCCAGAGCCAATAAATAAAAAAATAAAAAAAGATTAGAAAGAGTTCAGAGAATGCATTGTATTACTTTGCAAAACTGGCTTTTTTCGAGAGTTATAATGTTTAAATAAATAAAAATGGTGGCGTTTTATTCATCAAGTGCCGATTAAGTGCGTGTGTGTGTGCAAGTGATTTAATAATAATGGTAAAACATCTTTTCGTGTTGCTTTCAAAACTCCGAAGAAGCTTGTAGTTACGTAAAGTTGCCACGACTTTACTAGACTTTACTAAAAGACTTGACCGTGATTTACTGTATGTGACTTTGACTGTGATTATGACACATTTGACTGAAAAGAAAGAAGAAAGAAAAGAAAGAACAAAAATAAAGATCTTTGAGGGAATATGTATGCGGCTGAAGGACTTGTATCCATGGTCAGGAATTATTAAAAACAACAAAAAAGGATTCGATCTATAAAATAAATTATAAAGAAGACGATATCATGCAGTTCTATATAAATTATTATAAACTACTTTTACACTGTGCTACTGTGAAATCATAGAATAGCTGCTTTATTATGAATTATTATTAGTTGGTCTTATTTTAAAAGTGATTCATATCATAAGTAAAATGAGCTACTTTAAGCCAAGTAGGTACTCACTGTTACAGTTTTGTGAACTATTGATTCAAGCGATTCTTTTTGCACTTAATAATTTTGTTTTCACAAGTGTGTGTTTCAACATGTTTGGTCTAGATTTTGTGTAAAGTATTATAAATACCTAATTATTATTTTATTAATGCGTAGGTAGGAGTTTACATTTTTTAGCAAAGAAGGATTGAAGAATTCGCTTAGCTACAAAATAATAAACCCGTCAAGTCTAACTCGTTCTTGCGACTCGGACGAGGGTCCCGTACGTACTAGGTAATCCGCGATAGTAACGAATGTTCAGTGAACATTTCAACCGGCTATCTATTACGATTCACGAGATTATAGGTCAGTAAAGACTGGAAAGACAGATGGACAGACAGACAGACACGGTAGGCGGCTTAATAATAGGGTACAATTGGATTTTATTTGGGTACGGAACCCTAAAATAATTGCTACTTTAGTTCAATAAGCTAACTGCGAAATTTCAAAGAAATGTGTGGTGAAATTTTATTACGAAACGATTGCGAGTTTTAACACCCAGCGCTGCTGGGTGTTTTAGGCAATTTTAGGGCATGAATTGGACTTGACCATGATTTTATTTTATAAATTATGACCTGATACTATCAAAAGCTTGTAATATTATGCATATACTTGAAACAGGCAGAATACATTTAAGGTGCGAAGCCTTAAAATAAGAAAGAAAAAAAACGCATAAACTGATGTACTTATAATGGGCGATTTTATGACAGCCAATAAAAAAAAATATAGTTCATAAAAACCCGTTCGACGGCAATGACGACATGGCCCTGAACAGTTTCACTATCTTGTATATGGTTCTAAAGATTTTGAACGAATGAAGCAAAGTAATATGGTCAAAAAATAATAAGTAACTTTATTTCATTTATATCAGATCTGTCATGCGTTTTTTGTGGTTATTGTTTGTCTAACAACGTACTTGCCCATAGTATTTCTTAAGCTTTCGTTATCCACGCAAATGAGTAAGTACGCGCCTTGCCGATTAATTAATTAATTACTATCAATAAAAATAACAATAACTATTAAAAAAAAACAATAACGTAACGTAACAATAAAAATTATCAGAATTTCAACAAATTGATACAAGAAAACTTGGAAAAGCACGAACGAACGCCAACTGTGAAGTGAAGCAGTGAAGGTGAGTAAACCTTCACCTGCTATTTCACAAGAAAAATGCGAAAAAAGTGGGCCATATCTCGCTACTGCCGTCTATCTTTTGGCTGTAGAACTACGTTTTGACAGCTGTCAGAAAACTTCCCATACTTACATAAGAAAATGTTTAAACTTTTATGTGATTAGTTTTCTCCGTAGGTTGTAAGGTGCAAACAATATGGCAAAAGAAAAGGTTTTAACTAGTTTGTAATACTCTTTTCTACAATATTCAAGAGGTAAATTTGAATTGTAGCCCTCCAACTTATTTGTAATGTTGGTAAAATGTAAGAATTAGTAAATGTCAATGCAGCTGTAAGTTTTCTTCAAAACCTACGCTCGTGGCTCCTTCGTACATCTGTAGGGATAAGTTAGTCGTACAATTGTAAGAAGCAGCTGCGATAAAAACAGTCTAAAAAACGACGAACAAAACGTTTGCGCGTTTTAACGGTGTAGAACGCCATCTAGTATTTTTTTGGGAACTAAAGAAACAAACAAAACAACCATTTCAGTTTTGGCTTGAGAAATGACGATATATCTACAAATTATCAGTTTTCAGATTTTTCCCGTAATTATTGTTATGTGAGCTTGCTTCTTGCCAAATTTCATGAGTCTAGGTCAACGGGAAGTACCCTATGAACTTTGATTTAGTTCACTCTAAAAAAACTCACAAAAATGGCCCTGATTTTTTATTGCGTTGACTAAGAAGGTTAATTTTTTACAGCACCAAGGGACCATGGACTTACGTATTTCATATTAATTTAAACTTAATATCTTCACGCGTTCCAGAGAAAAAGGGTCTTGACAGACAGACATACAGACGGGCAACGGAGTGATCCTATAAGGGTTCCTTGTTTCCTTTTGAGGTACGGAACCCTAAAAAACGATAGTACTCGGTGCACGATACCAATACCCAATGTATCTAATCATAAAAATAGTAATAAAATTAAAAATAAAGCTTAGGTATTTCATTTAGATCAGTTCTGTCATGCTTTGCTTGTGGTTATTGTTCGTCTAAAAAAGTTCTCGCCCATGGTATTTCCTATGTTTTTGTTCTACCACAACAAAAATTAGTAAGTGCAGATTATTTATTTATTTATTTACTATAAACAGTTGTAACACCTTAACAGTTCGCCCAAATCGATGCTACACTAAATATATATTATTATTAATTATTAAGTAAATTATATACTTAATTATATAATATAAACATTTTCACTAACTCTGTGAGCCGCTTCCGTGAATTCTGCCAGTCCACAGAGAAAAATATCGTGAGATTGTAATTAGTAGTGTGTTTACTTTTTCATTAATCAAATGCGAAAAAAGAGAATCATGTCTCGTCATCGTCATCTATCCTTTGGATAGAGCTTTCGGAACGTAGTTCTATAAACTACGTTCCGAAAGCTGTCAGAGATCCTATTATAATTCATATCAAACATATAAACTAAGCTATATCAGACCTACCCACTCCCTGGGTCGTCATTGCCTTGGTTGAGGCTGCAGTGCTTTAGTACTTAGTTATCTATTCGATTGACTACACACATATTATTTTTTTTATTTTTTTCCGTAACTAACATGAAACTATGGTTTCTAACAGCCTGTACCTGTAGCCGCCACGTGAGATATCAGACACACGAGTTAGAAATTTCATGCAAATCATGTTACTTTGGCAACGAGTATGTCCTTTCCTTTTGTCTTATTAAAAGAAGTGACAACCACGTCTAATCATGCTATTTATTTAGGCTTTAACGGTTTAAGACATGCCTTTAGCGAGCTCTGATATTTTACATATTCCTATAGTAAGTTTTAAAACAGAAAAACATTATATGGTATCATAATAGCTATAATATTTTTAGCATTTACTAACGTAATAATGACGTCTTGTACGTATTGATTTAGTACAAGCATTTATAAAATTTCACAAAAACGTAAATAGTTAAACCGTGGTTTGCAGAAAACAGCTTTGATAAGAAAAAATAAGTTTTCACAGTAAAATTTAAATCAAAACGCTTTCAAAGCGATGGGCTCACTATGTTATTGGGATGCTCAGATTTTATGCCCTAAGTTTGCCTAAAAATAAGTGAGGGCTTTGTATGTAAGATGAAAGGAGGCCATTCTACTCATTATTATGAACACTTTTTTATACGGGGCATATTGATTTTTTATAAAGGGTTCAGTGACTTTTTATAAGGGGAGGGGTTCATTGACGGCAAAATGTATAGATATCACACCGGACACACGCCACAGCCACAAAACGCCACAGCCACAAAACGCCGCCGCCTGGTGCTAGACACGGCTTCTGAGAAGTGAAAGAGCGCAACAGCCATTTCTACCGTGTGCGGCGAGTTCAGTTAATATGTATGAAAACTGAAGTCGCAACTCGGTGGCGACGTTTTGTGTGGTTGTGTCGCGTCTTACATGTGTGGCTAGGCTAAGAACACTTGTGCGTTTCACACCGCGAAACCGCCCCAAGATGACCAGAATCCGTACGTGTTCTTGTAACGTGCACACCCTGTTCTTACATTACCATACTTTTTTGTTTTTTTTTGTTTAAACTGTGTTGTCCCACTGCTGGGCAAAGGTCTCCCCCAATTTCTTCCAGCTGTCTCGATGCTTGTGCCAGCGCCGTCCAATCTTTTTTAAACTTCCCGAGTTCGTCGCGCCATCGTGTCGGAGGGCGACCTCGGGGTCGACTGTGCAGGGGCACCCAATCCGTGGAGACCTTTGCCCATCTGTCCGGGGTCCACATTACCATACTATAAATAATAAAAACAAATCCACAGGCAAAATACTTTGGAACCCCAAGAAGTTACAAAACCTTTCAATAATTAACATTTTCGATCTTCCCTCGAAATAATTCCAATAACTCCAAGTGAAAGGCCAAAATATGCAGAACCCTCTCGAATCCAAAAAGTTTTTATAACTCTTCAATAAATTGTCAGAATACTTCATCTAAGGGAATATTCAACGGATTAGAAATTATTGAGTTTAATTAAAATTTTTAGATATTTATACCTCTTTGATAAGGAATGCGACTTTAAGGTCTGAGCGAAAGAATTTAATAAATCGGGGCCTTTGGCGGCTTAAATATTTTGTAAATTTTGGTTTGAATTTTATGTAATTATGAAAGTAAACCCGGTGGAATTACATATAAGCACAGATTAGGTATATAATACTAGATATTACAACCCCGAAATCGCGAAAAAAAACAGATGTTTTTTTTCCTTGAGGGGTCATAATACAGTGTTAGTTGGATAGTTGGAGGGATAGTTGTTTTACTCCTTTTCCCTGCTTAAAATCTAGAGTAAACAGAAGATAAGTGCAATTTAGTTGCGAACTTTCTTCACCTTTTCAATCTGCTCCCGTAAAGTGCTTGGTCAGCGATTCTTAAACGACAAACATGAGATTGCGCTTCGTAGAGCCTCGCAGGTGTCAGCTCTGCAAATAGAGGCGGCTAGTGCAATGTCGGGTTGTTTGCAAAGTAGGTACTCAAAAAATCCAAAAAACAGGGATAGTACGGTTTACTGTACTAAAACGAAGTTCAAAAACCAAAGACTATTTTCAAATTAATATCAGGACTAGTACCTACAATATTTACATATGTACAAAACTTAAAATAAATATTTAAACTATATACTAAAAACTACTTATTTACAATAAAATATATAAATAAAAAATAAATAAAAATTAGAAACCCTAGTTCCTATAAAACAAAAACGCCGTCTAGATCGCCACCATGCGGTAAGGTTCCCAGGATGCTGGCTGCACTACCCCGTTGAATGGCAATACTTAGCCTCTGGGCAAAGTATGCGCCAGCTCTGAGGTCCCCTGAGGCGAGGAAATCTTTACAATTTTTTACTAATTTTTTTTACTTTACAATCTTGGCCAAATCTTTACAATTTTTTTTCAATTTATTTATTTAGTACCAACTATTTATTTGTGGACTTCGAACTGTCACCTGTTTGCTGCTTTGCAATAATTAGAGAACGTAAGTACCTACAAGGACTGAGCGAAATACATGCTCTCCTAATACTTAAAGCCCATGACCACATAATAGTACATTATGATACGAGTGTGCTATGTTGGTCATTACACTAGAGGCGGTATTATGCGATAAGGAAGCCGAGAGCGTAATGACTAATAGCACAAGAGTTCCATACGACTGTTTTCGTCACACTTGCAAGGAAAAAACAATTATTTTTTTATATTAATCAACCACACAGCGAAAACATCAACAAACATTTGCGGAAAATGGCGCCCAAACCAGCAATGCTCGCGCAGGTTGACATTTACTTCAGCGGCATAAGAACTCTTTGTTGGTATTACAAAAAAACTGTAAGTATTACCCGGCTATATTAAGAGTCCTTCGTATACATACGTCTAATTACAGTCACGTACAAACTTGACTTTACCGGGTTATACCTATTATAGTACAAGTGCCGTAATGTAAAGTAAAAAGCACGCGTGTGTAATAGCTTGGATTATGAGCCTAAAACCGATGCAATAAGATCCACTTTACGAGCAAGTGTGATGAAAAACTTATTAGTACTGCTTATAGAAGTTTCACTGCCATTGAAAATACGTACTCTTATACAATGTGTAACAAAAAGGTTCACCAATACTGCAGGGTACGTATGTACTTATCATTATGAACAATTTTTACGATGGCGCCAACCTTGAAATCGCTAAAAAAAATAAAGCATATTTTTCGCGATTTCAAGGTTGGCGCTATAGTAAAAGTTGTTCATAATTAACCTCTTTGTTACACATTGTATATCACATGACATTATAATCCTACAATGTGGACCAAAGATATAGACAATAGCAGTTTAGCAGTACTAAACTATACGCGAGCAGTTTCGTATGGATGCGTACTAGCCTTATAAAGAGTGTAAATAAATGTAAATACGCTTCAGCGTTACCCAGAACCTATTATTTGTTCTGTGCCAGAACTCTGTGTAATAATAGTAGATTGTTTACCAAGGGAGGAGACAACAATTTTTAAGGCGAGAATGTTTCTTTGAATCCAGAGCCCAGTGAGGGATTGAAAGTACCTACTCGAGCTTAATTAGTGTTGATCCCGAGGTGGACACTCTGCTTTTTATCACCCTCTATAAGAAAATAAGTAAGTGTAACTTATGAATAAGAATAGTACCTACGTTTATTTCATTCTCACAACTAAATCTCAATTCAATTTTTTTATTGCAGAAGAAAATAAAACAAAGTAAAATCCGAATTTGATTTTAATTTCATTACGAATGTCCGTGGTTGTTCTCTTTGGTGATTGGAACTTTTACTAACAATATCCACATTCCAAATTCAAATCACCGCCCGGAGCAGGGCAGAAATGAGCTGTTTTCCGCGCAGAGGGCGGAAATAGTACATTGTTATACTAGGGGTGAAAGTAACTTATTTAGTCTCGATACGGGGTTTGACGTCCGAGCGTAGCGAGGGCGCTAATAGTTCGAGGGACTAAATAAGTCTTTAACCTCGAGGTAAACAATGTGCTTTTCATTACGAATACAAGGAAACTAAAAATAAAAACATGAACTGACACTGGGAAATGCACGAGAAGTGCGGGACCATAACCTCTGAGTAGAAAAAAAAAAGTTGGATAATGGTTCAATACCAATACAAATATATGTAAAAATAGAACAAGTTTTTTTTAAATAATTTGAGTGTCTGTCATTTATCAACTGTGACTGTCAGTTGAAAGGCTGAAATGTATTACTTTCAACCCGCTCCTCAGGCAACGTCAGACCTACTTTCCGAGTATGAGTATTAAAAACTTCTTTTCCTCCCTCTGCGCGGAAAACAGCTCATTTCTGCCCTGTTTGCGAGGATCAAAGAAGGTATTTTTGAATAGATGCGATAAAAAACAAATTCTATGGCAGACGTTCGTTAGTTATTATTCAATATATCATCATCATCATCAGCCCGGAGACGTCCACTGCTGAACGAAGGCCTCCCCCTTCGACCGCCACACTGTACGACAACCTGCCATTTGCATCCACTGGTTGCCCGCGACTCCATATATAAAATACATAAATATAGATTCAATATATAAATATATATATTTTTTACCGGAGCGTGCAAGTGGTAAATGTGTGTGAGAGCCTCACTCACGTTGCAAGCGTGGCGGCACAAACCAAACGCTACACTGAGCAGAGTGGGGATAAGTGGGCATGAAGTTGAACTGAATCGTGTACCTACTATAGGCCTACTACTATTGTCTAGTTTTTATGATTTGATAATCAAGAAGCTAAATTTTAACTTTTTTATGACGGCTTATACACCACAATTTTTTATTAATGCCTAAAACTTTAAGGGGTAATTGTACTCATCAGTATGAACAACTTTTCCTATGGGGTTATGGGTTATCGCGAAAAAATATCTGCTGTACCATACATTTTGTCCAAGGTCAATGAACTATTTGTATGAATCAGCTGTTTTTTTCGCGATTTCAGGGTTGGTCCCATAGGAAAAGTTGTTCATAATGATGAGTACAATGACCCCTTAAAGTTTTAGACATTAATAAAAAATAGTGGTGTATACTAGGAAAGGAACATAGAGGTAGTTCCTACCTCTATGACTAGGAATTAACACTTATAGCACTAACATTATAGGATTCGTATATAAGTAAGCTAAAGCCACTTCGACCCGTATGAAACGTTCAGTTTAGTTATATGTATTGTATGTACCTATGTTATGTACGTATAGTTTAGATATAGCATAATCAGCCTTTTAATAGTCCATTGCTAGAGTTAGGCTTAGGCCTACCCTCGAAGGGCGATTGGGCCATATCTACCAGGCAGGCCCGCAGTTGCGGGTTGATGGATACACATACGTGGGTATGCAGGTTTTTTCACGATCTTTTCCTTCACGGAAGAAGTCATTGATTAGAAAATCCGTACATAAACTCTAAAGAGCTCATTGGTACGGACCCGAGTTTAAAAAAAAAATGTTTATAATCTTGCGTTTGACTGCCATCTCGTCTGATGATAAACGAAGATGCGGTCTACGATAGAGCACGCTTGCCTAGAAGAAACCGATCCGCGGAAATTCAATCAATTTATTTTTTTGTTCTCTTATTAAGTAGCACCTAGCCAAAATTGGTGATTGGTGCTGTTTTGGGAATATGCTAGGTGCTCATTTCATGGGTGCTCAAAAAATTGGTGCTCTATAGGGAATACCTCACGGATTTTTGTTTAGTTTAGATTATCTATAGCATTTAGTACCTACCTAACTATTTATATTTTACACCGATTTTTTTGGACTCGTCAGTCACTTACCAGTGCTCGAGTAAAGAACACCTCAATATATCAAGCATTGTTTTGATTCCACCTCTCATATACCTACTTCGATTAAGTACGAGCTGACTCCTCCAAGCACATCCAATAGGATACCTAGGGGATAGATATCTACACGTAACTACACATTAATATAAACAGTCCCGCTGGTGACTGTTTATCATGTATGGCTATCATGTTTTTTTTTTTTGGGATCGCGATACGGATGCGAGTTGTCAATAATTGTCACTTATCACTGTCACTGCCAAAATTCATTTGACCCTGCAGGGCAGGACGAAACGCCAAAAGACCGACGGATTTGCTTAACTCAATTAAGGAAATCAATGCATTCGTTCGATAACAATAGCGAGAGAAATCCCTCCGTGATACCGTGAAGCTGTGACAGTGACAAGTGACAATTATGACAAATCGCGATCTCGAACAGTTACATGATTAGCCTGCAGTAATAAACCCAAGTATCCTGAACATGCTTCATTTTGATAACAAACCAAGTCTAATTGGTTATTAAAACAAGTTAATAGACTGTCCTCGTAATTTTGTAAATAAGATCATATCAAACTCTTCATTAGTTAGCAATGATTTATAAGTCTATGTTAGACTAGATTATACCATGTCGCGCTCAGTAATTATCGTTATACTTGGTACTAACTTAACCTAAGCATTAATAATATAAATACGAACTAGTAAAACCTACGCTCGGCTTAAAGTACAGGCTTGAAGGGAATCAGAGCGAGGTTGAATTGAACTGCCAATTTCAACCAGTAATTGGAGGGGAGAGTTCTAGTTTCAGATTTACACTAGTACCTACTTATAATGATTATATAAGGATACGTAAATTATAGTTATTTGAACATTATTATAGGGATGAGAGTTATAAGAATTTTCCGGAGAAGGAAAACATCGTATAGAACAGTGAAGGTGATAATGGAATGGACGGGCCCAGCGCTTTCAAATCGTTCAAAATTAACAAGACTACACAATCAAGCATACCTAGCTAAAAGTATGCATATTACATTTGCCGGAAAATAGAGATAGCGAATCTAATTACTGCATGACAAAAAGAGAACACATGTACAATGTACACGTATTAGAAGTTTGTATTGTTGTATCGTACGGCTCGTATGTCGCAAAGGCAGAGTATGCCTGAAGCGAGTGGAGAGCCGGCGCTCAACATATAGTCTTCAAAATCCGTGCGCTTATTTCCCGTCCATTCATCTTATCATTGTCGCTGGTATAGAAAGGGAAAATAAAATGAAATAATTTACTGTTGCAAACGTGGTTCTAAAGATTTTACAAGTCAACGAGCGTTATCTAACGATAAAATCTGGCACGAGGGTATTCGTTAAAGACCCATAGTCATTGACATAGATCTCAGTGTTTGCAAGTTGAAGTGGCAATGTGCAAGACACATCGCCCGAAGAACTGATAATAAATGGGGAAG
This sequence comes from Erannis defoliaria, assembly GCA_905404285.2. Classification (NCBI taxonomy): domain Eukaryota; kingdom Metazoa; phylum Arthropoda; class Insecta; order Lepidoptera; family Geometridae; genus Erannis; species Erannis defoliaria. Next base: position 19,195,005 of record FR990072.1, on the reverse strand, counting down.
ACGCAGGTTCTTGAGTGACGACCACGAAACGGAAGGTGCAGCGTAGATAAGCCTCTCTCTTGGTGGGCCGACGACTTTTTGAAAGTCGCGGGCAATAGTTGGATGCAAATGGTAGGTTGTCGTTCAGTGTGTCGATCTAAGGGTTCATCAGTGGGCGTCTCCGGCAGTGGCGTATTATCCGTAAGGCAAACTAGGCACGTGCCTATATAGGGGCGCGAGGGTACAAAGAGGCGCCGCGGAAGTTTTTAAATTAATTCAATTGCAAATTGTATAAAATATTACAAATAACTACACAACGATAAAGACACGATAAAGTCTTCGGAAAACGTCGGATTTATTTGTAACAATTTGCAAGACAATGTATGGGCGCCAGATTCCAGAAAGGCGGAAGGGTCCAGAGGGGCGCCGATGAGCTAAGCACTAGCTTAGAGCGCTGTCGACATTTAATCCGCTTCTGGTCTCCGGGCTGATGATGATGACGATGAGATAAGCTTTTTAAATTATCACAGTTTTTCATAACTTTAAATACTTACCATAATATCAAATACTAGAGGTCGCCCGCGACTTCGTCCGCGTACGGAAGAAATTCGGTCCGCTTCCAAAATTCACCACGTTTTTTATTTAATAATCATTAAAATATTCCTTTATTTAAATTTATATAATTTTATTTATTTATAGAACACCAATATGATTTAGGTACGTCATTGCAACACTAACGGAGCTAAACGTTACCAAAATTATTATAAACATATTAAATGTTTTAAAACATTTCTAGACTAGCCAGTACAAAGAAGAAATTCGATGCCGTAGGTATGTTGATCCGTCAACTCGCACCAGACCAACGTGGTGCATGGCCAAGTACCGCTCAATCGCCCGTCTAAGATGTTCCTATTTCCAGGGTTGTATAATTTAGGTGCCTATCGAAGTTCTTGCTGAAAATAGACCTTTCATATTCATATCGTGTCGGATACGTGACGGGAAACTCGACCGAGTTCAAAGTTTAACCAAACTTGTTATTCATAACAAGAGATAGTTTTCTCTCAATACAGAGAAAACTATAGTAAAATGATAAACACTAGAATTAACTTATATTAACCTGTATAAAAAATAATATTGCTGTGTTCTCATGTTCTGGCATTCAACGCGGTAAGTAGGTTACCTCAAGCATACTTAAATAAACTATCGCAGAATAAGTAGCAGGTACTAAGTTTTGGGAAGTCTCGACATTTTCAAAGTCCCGGGACACGAGACCACCCATGATCCAAGTCCCGGGATGTCCCGAGACTTCGAGACTTCTCGGGAAAAAATTGTAATCAAGTACATTTTTGGCGAGATGTATCAATAAAGATGCAATTTCAGTAAAAATCAATATGTGTTTTTTTTGTAATATAGCCGAGTGACGAGACGAGCTAGACTTTTGCCTGGTGGTAAGCGTCACGCCTGCCACTAACAGTAGCAGTGCCAGAATTGTGAACTTGCGAAAACAATCCTGCGCCGCATTGCACTGCGCTCGTCACCCTGAGATATTAGATGTTAAATCTCTTCATACCCAGTAATTTATCTGGTAACAATGCCCTTCAAACCGGAACACAGTACTGCTTGGCGGTTGAATAACTAGCAAAGGTGTGGTACTTTCCCAGGCGGACTCTGCAGCAGAGTCCTACCACTACAAAACACATAAAAATGTGTTGAACATAAAACAACTTATAACATCATAATGGTAAAGAGAGCGTCGCAATCGCAATTTTGCAAAACAACCGTGACCGCAAGACTTCACTCATCAGCCAGAAGACGCCCGCTGCTGGACGAAAGCCTCTCCTTTAATAGGGAGGGGTTGCCATAATCCCCACGCTTGGCAGGCGGCTTGGGGATCGCAGAGTGTTACCACCGTTAACTAAGAGGACGCTGCTGCCCGTCCTCCAGTGGTTTTGGATGCAGCTTTAGGATATACCCAGGACTTCACCTCAGTGAAATTGGTACTGAGTCATAGACCGGGAAAACACTTTCGGTAACTCTGCCTTATCGATTACCAGCATAGCATAGTCATTGTAAGGAGACAGACAAAAATGAATGTGAGCAGTAAGTTGTCTGACTGAGCCGAGACACAATTATCACAAATCGCGATATCTACAAATGTCACAAAAACAACAATCTGTCGGCTTATTTGTCAAGCTAATAGATGGCGATGGCGCTATGAATGACAAGGTACGGAAAGCGAATAAAGTTTATTATGTAGGTATGAGCTTTTGAAAATAACATTATTTACAATTTCAACAGCCGTCGAGTCCTGTCTCGAGTTCGACCCTAAAGTCCCCGGGACCCGAAACAACTAAATGTACAAAAAGTCCCGGGACTTCAAGACATGAGCCGTTCCGGGACCCAAACCCTAGTAGGTACATATTCGGCAGAAAAATACAAGTAGGTCCTATTCATCAGCTATCGTAGTCATTATTTTCTTTAAGAGGAGGTACCTCATAGATTTAGAATCGTTTACTTATGTAATGAGTACCTAGGTCTTTCCGGTATAAAAACAGCGTTTATGTCAAATGTGGAATCTGGCGAAGTCGTTTTCCTTATTCGTCAAAAGTTACCAAAGTGAACTATAAATGTATATTTATTCATTTATGGCGAATGCGGAATTTGGTGGATGTGTCCTAAACCTTGAAAACTCTTCCCTCTTCCCTCCAATATGGTCGAGGAGAGCGATGGCTGGCACATGCGTCAACTCGTGAACGGGTGCTGCTTGCGGGAGCTGGACTGCTCGGAGTATAAACGCAATTCAAGCAAAACTTAGTAATACCACGTAATACCACAGAATAATAACTAGTAATACGTAGTTCTTTTGGTATATTAATTTAGTAAAGCTTTAGCTTTTAAGTTATTAAGAGTAAAATGTAGTTAAACACATTTTAATAAAATACAAAAGACTCGGACCCCGCAGTCTGTGGAGCAAAGAAACAAAAAAAACCTTGAATATTTGGATAGTGTCTTGTAAATGGAAATGATTTTTATTACATTACTTCAAATATTGTTTACGCACTACGTATTTTTCGATAATCTGCGCGTTATGGGTACGATTATACATTCTTAAAAATAACTTACCTAGGTCTTATAACTGACTTTAATATGTATGAAAAACATACCTATCTACCAAAAGGAAATCGCGTGATATTAAAACATTGTAAAATGAGTACACATGCAAGCGCGTGCAATGAGACACTAGCGTAGATTTTACAAGTCAAGAACATTTTTAAATCAAGTGCCATTATGATAATTTTATTTAATTTCCAGCCGGGAACTTCTCATTCTGTCTTCTTTTTAAACAGCCTGAGATTGGAATAGATACATTTGTTGGATGACGAACTACCGCTGGGTACAAATGGCTCTACATAGGCCCCGCTGTCCCACAGTCCCACGGGTGCTGGGACCACAGATTGAGTCCAAAAAATAAACAGATGCCAGGTCGACCCAGACGAAGGTTCCGTGACGAGCTGAAATGTCACAACAACATTGAGCTACCAAAAACGAAGAATTTCTTAGTATGTAAGTATAATTTTTCACCAAGACACTTCAAAGCTTTAACAGAATTTCATAGAAGACACTACACAGAAATATGGAAGCGATGATCTAATAAAATACTCATATATTTACCTCTGTTTTATTCCCGGGAGGCCCTTAAACAGTGCCTGTACCTGCCGCTATAACACTTTTATGAGAGCACCGTAAACTGAGACCTCGAATAGAGAAGCTATATCACTTTATATCGTTTCTTTTGTATATTTAACGCCTCTATTCAGGGGGTGAAGTTATATAACATTTTTATAGACACACCGACATAGTAGGTCATACTTCGTCGTTTTATTCGCACGGAGGTGCAATAGTCCATCGATTCTGCCTGTATTGTCGGGGATAGAGACATGGCTCGGGAATAGGTCATAAATTTGCGAGAATAAAGGTGACTGTACACTTATCCACGATATAAAGTGATCATCGAACAAATATAAGTTGGCATAATGTCAATAAAATAACGAGTATATAAACGCCGATTTATATTGTAAGACGTCGAGATATTTACTTAGTTTGATGAATAAAAATGGTTATTGGTTACAAAAATTTAAAAATATTATTCTAGGTCAACTTTTTTAGATTATTTAAACTGAAGGAACAATTTTAAGCAACGACTGCCCTCCACATGAACACCTCTTGTAACGAGCATTTTCAGTTAATACATTAGCATGCATTGCCCGATCACGACATGTCAGTTATTGATGACAGACCACGAAATGGTTCTTTTTGCAGATGATTCTACACTAATAATAAAAGGTGACAATAAATTACAGTATGAAAACACTATCAACAACTCACTTGAGAGTATTATGAACTGGTTTGAAATTAATAATTTATTAGTGAATATAGGGAAAACAAAGGCCATGCAATTCTATTTTCCTCAATCTAGACCGAAAACTATTACAATCAAATATAAAAACACAATCATAGATCAAGTTAAAGAGATAAGTTTTCTAGGTTTAGTGGTTGACTGTCACGGTAATTGGAAGAGTCACACTGACCATGTTAGCAAAAAAGTAAGTAGATTTGTTTATGCTTTAAAAAGACAAACGAAGGTAGCATCACAGAGAGCAGCAATTTGTGCTTATCACGGGTATGTAGCTTCCAATTTACGTTACGGTTTGTTGCTTTGGGGAAACTCTGTAAATTCCAAAAAAGTATTTAAGATGCAAAAGAAATGTATAAGAGCGTTAACTGGAGCTAGACAAAGACAAAGTTGCGTACCAATATTAAAAAAAAAAAAATTACTTCCGCTAGCGTCATTGTACATTTTAGAGGCATGTCTATTTGTAAAACAAAATATGAACAGCTTCGATATTAAAATTACTCGCAGACCACGTAAAACTAGAAAAGGCTACTACTCGTATGTATTACCCCCACAGGGCTCGAAAACGAAATATTATGATGACAGTATTTATGTAGTTTGCACCAAATTGTTTAATCACTTACCTGATGAAATGAAAGATATGACATTTAGAAAATTCAAAAATAATTTAATTAAGATATTACTACATAAATTGAAGTCGGTATTGGAACGTCTGTCCACTTGTCCAGTACTAAAAATAAAAAGAAATGGCAGGACACTGGATAAGGGCGTACAGATAATTATGATGACTACGTCAAAGCACGCTGCTTAAAACAACATTAAAGCTCAAGACACTAACAATAAGTTTAATGATCCAACGCATAAGCATTTAACGCATGCGTGGCTATTCAACGTGGCTGTGCCGTTAGCATGGATTGTCTCGGGGCTGGATCCACACCTTTTGTTATTTGAGTATGTTTAAGTAGATTAGGTATTTCGATTGAATGTAGTATAAGTACATTTTTATACAGGCACTTGCCTAGTTTCAAGTAATTCATGTCTATGCGTTTTAAGTCGTTGATTTAAAGTAACAATTCTGCGGTATCTTGGTCCTCGATAAAATTTCATGGAGGAAGACAATGATTGGAAGGAGCCGATACAAAGCGTTTTATTTCGGGACCGGGGCGATCGGTTAGCCGGATCAGAGATGACGCGGGATACCGAAACGAAGACGTTTGTGGTTTGGGGACCCCTACCAAGCTGCTTTTAGATTATTTAACATTATAAAATACTGAATTTTGCCCTATTGATTTTATGTGTAGGTACTTAATTTACAAATGCATCAGACGAGTTAAAAAAAGTCGAACGAGTTGTCGAGTTTAACTAAGCTAGCAGTCCATAGCTTTTTGTTTAGTTTTCGAATTTGTTACTAAAAATTATCACTATTTACAAAAGCGTTTTGACAAAATTTGAACCTAAAACTATGTCAGTAAACAATAATATTGTTTAATGTATAAAGTATAATATTTAAATGGGAACCCCGAAAATAGCTCCTATACATATAAAACACCACGCATTGCCCGAGTGGATGTTGCCCGATAGTTATCTACTTATTTACTTAGCTATCTTCAAGTCGCGAGTGAATCGATTTCTTCTAGGCAAGCGTGCTCCATCGTAGACTGCATCAACCCCTCCCTATTAAGAGAGGCCTTCTTCCAGCAGTGGACGTATTCCGGCTGATGATTTGATGTAGTCTTTGATTATATACCCAGCCAGAGAGCTAGATCCTCCAAGGATATCATTATCAGCCAGGAAACGTCCACTACTGGACGAAAGCCTCTCCCTTAATAGGGAAGAGTTGCCATAATCCCCATGCTTGGCAGGCGGCTTGGGGATCGCAGTGTTACCACCGTTAACTAAGAGGACGCTGCTGCCCGTCCTCCGGTGGTGCTGGATGCAGTTTAACGACATACCGAGGTCAAGGATATATTACTTCCGAATTCAAAAACATCTATCTGATACGGGCTACATAATTATTATATGGCCCGCGTTTTCTTAGTACGGGTTTTGGCAGGAAAAAGGGCCGCTCAGGGCCCGATTGAGGCCCGCAACACATTCTCCCCGATTGGCTGCGCAGCCCGATGCGACCACACATGGGCCTCTTTAACCATCATGTAAAAACGTCAATTGGCAAATATAGTCTTCTATTTGTTTGCTATGCAATGTAGGGATAAAATAAAGGAGTAAGACTGATGAAAGGTAATGATGATGGTAACGGAAGAGAAATAATCAGTTCCTGCTATATCTTCGCAGGAATATACAGAGTTAGTTCTAATCAGTTAGCATCCTTTTAAGGGCATATTCTGTACATCAAAACAAACAACGTACTTTTACTATGGGGCCAACGTTGAAGTCGCGAAAATATTATCAGCTGTTCCATACAAAAAGTTCATCGACCTTGGGCAAAATGTATGGAGCAGCTGTTTATTTTTCGCGATTTCTATTTTGGCCCCATAGTAAAAGTTGTTTGTTTTGATGTACAGAATATGCCTTTAAAAGAGTGCTAACTGATAAGAACTAGCCCTGTACATAACAGCAGGAATATAATGCTATATATTCCAGAATCTTGATCCCTTGTATCCAGAATTACAGGAGGACGGGCAGCAGCGGCCTCTCGGCTAACAGTGGTGAACATTCTGCGATCCCCCATGCGCCTGCCAAGCGTGGGGATTATGGCAACCCTTCCCTATTAAGGGGGAGGCTTTCGTCCAGCATTGGACGGCTTCAGGCTGATGTGTGTAAAGGTTGCCTGGAAGAAATCGCTTAAGGTGATAAGGCCGCCCCTTGTACTGTCAAATAATGTACCCTGATTAGTTGTAAGTCGTTCTGTATTTCTGGTGTACAATAAACTTGTATTGGCTTGTATTGTATTGTGTGTACATAGGGTAATTTCTTGAATCTACACTAATATTACAAAGAGGTAAAGTTTCTGAGTTTGTTCGAGGTAATATTTCGAACTACATAAAGTAAAGTAAAAAGTAAAGTAAAAGTTTATTTTCCATTAGGTTATACATTCTGGGTTATAAGTATGCCAGACATGTGTCGCCAATTATCAAAAAACAGTTATGTTGGCAGTGGGCCCCAAACTCGGCTAGGCCGGTCTCTTGGTGGCCCTGCTACGGTGTGCCTGAAATTACATTTGCGCGCGCTCGCTACTACATGAAATATGAGATGAGATAATCTCCTGGAGTCTTGAAACATTTAGAGTGGCTATGTACCTTATCCATATATATATATTTATATTTATTTATATTATATATTATACTAATATGATTTACTTGAACTTGCACCAATAGAAAACTACAACATCTCTGAGTGCTATAGTTTATTGCAATACTATCTCAATCATTTATTTATCAATTTGGTACAGTTAGGTACACTTTTGAACGTCAGATTTAACATAATAATAATTTACACAATAATAATAATTGTATTAAATAAAATTTTTTTTTAATAGGCATAAGCCTTTATTAACTACAACAAACTACAATGACTACTTAGCCTACTACACAACAAAAAACAAAAGGATTGTATCCAGACCGATGAAAGTCTAGAGACAATCCAATAAAATGTCATGTTCTTTATAATATTATCAATCATCTAACGTTATAGATTACCAGGCACGCTTGTCCTTTACAAAGTCTTCAACAGTATAATATGCCTTTTTAAGTAAAATTCTTTTAATCGTTGCTTTGAAAGATATTTCATTTAAACTAGTTAAACTTGTCGGTAAAATATTGTAATATCGCACACAGTTATTTTTGAATGATTTATCAATCTTATCTAGCCTTGTTCTGGGAATAATGAATTTTGACATATACCTCGTGTTTAGGTTATGCGTACTTATGTCACATTTCTTAATATAATTATTACAATTTCTCCTGGCATACATAATGTTGTCAAGAGTGTACTGGCATGGCATGGTCAAAATATTTATTGATTTAAAAACCTATATAATTAAGACTATATATACTATACTAGCTATGCCCGCCGTAATGATGAAAGACGGTGATGGTGATGATGATAAAAAGTGACCCTTATGTTATTCCGAGAAATAAGTTATCTCCATTCCAAGTTTCATCCAGATTCGTTCGGCCGTTTTGTAGTGAATAGGTAAACAAACAGGACGCACATACATACCGACAAAATTTCGCAAAAATAATAGTGTGATTATGAGGAACGACTAGACGTGGCCGGGCACACTTAGGAAGAAAAAAAAGCAAGGAATATTATCAAGCCATAAGTTTTCTTTTTGAAACGGATAAATTATTCAACTTGGAAATAACGCCGCGAAACTTATTGCGGAAAAAGATTCGAAAACTCTACATAAATTTTCTAATTAGAATACTTTGCAAATCTTAATGAGGTCTGGGTAGGAAACTAGTTCTTAAGATCGTTATAATATAACCTGCAATACATAAGCGCGCGCGGTTTTAGGGTTACCTACGTTTTCAAATGGTGCCTACCAAAAACTAGTGCCAACGGAATGGACGGCCTCTCATGTCTATTCGATTTTCAATCATCATCATCAGCCCGGAGACGTCCACTGCAGAACGAAGGCCTGCCCCTTAGACCGCCACAATGTACGACAACCTGCCATTTGCATCCAACGGTTGACTTTTATAATGGTGTCGGTCCACCTAGTGGGAGGCCTTCCTACGCTGCGTCTTCCGGTTCGCGGTCGCCACTCAAGAACCTTTCTTCCCCATCGGTTATCTTTTCTTCGAGCGATGTGGCCTGCCTTGCGCCACTTCAACTTGCAAACCCTGCGAGCTATGTCGGTGACTTTGGTTCTTTGGCGAATATCCTCGTTCCGGATTTTATCTCGCAAAGTAACTCCGAGCATAGCTCCTACCTAATCATAATTTTACATTTATTGCTGGTTGACTATATACAATACAGTGTGGCGGTCTAAGAAGAGGCCTTTGTTCAGCAGTAGAATGGTCATGCACGACGTTGCCAAACATAGTTAGATAAATTATGTATTTGCTTGCCAGCTAACTAAGTTTATAAGCATATTGAAATAAAACAACAAAACAATAAACTCGGGCACCGGCTAATATTATTTAAGTGTTATTAGTTTTTTTCTTTGTGCGTTCATACGAACAGGAATTTGTTTTATTAATCAAACAAACAAAAAAACTAATTTTGTTTATTTGGAAAATTACATTTTCAAAAAATCTTGCTCACTAGGCTAGGACCTAATCTTAATTTGTATGCGCTTATGAATTGGAACCACCGCAAATGAACTAAGATACTTAATTGCCGACCGATCTAAATTAGTTTCCGATTCATTTATTTTAAAAGTTTTAGCTCTTTCGCTCAATTAGATTAAAGAGCTCGGTATTTGAGCCAACTAAAAGGATAATATTATATTAAGTTCAAATGCTGCCATTTTTCAAGTGTTTTACCGCTATTCGGATTTTCAGCTAATTTATTGATATAAAACAATGTTTTATATTTTATGGACGCCAGTCTTGGTCTTTGCTGAGGTTGCTCTGCTAATAAAATATACCGAAACACTTTGTTGGCATAATTGTTAGGTACAGAAAACAAGAGGATCTTTTACCATTAGAATTTGTGAGTAAAACAAAAAAAAAAGTGGTGAATTTTGGGAGCAGGCCGAATTTCTTCCGTACGCGGACGCAGTCGCGGGCGACCTCTAGTCCTTTACTAATAGTCTTACAAGCTGGCTGTTCTCAATTTTACCCAAGTGTATTTGTTTCCACAAAATAATGCCTCAAAAGAACAACTTGTCAGTCAAGCTCCGTACGAGTACCTACTCCATCAGCGTTGTCTAACTGTGTTGTCTAAATATCTCATGAATACTTCATGATGATTAGTATTAAGTATAGCTACTTATACCAATGTGAAATGCCCGATGGTAAGTGGTCATCTGCATACACCTTATACCGACACGCTTTACCTTACTAACACCCCTTCATCATCTGCCCGGAGACTTCCTCTGCTGAAAGAATGCCTCCCCTTAGATTGCCACACCCTTTAATACACCAAAACTCGGAACATCGTCAGTGCGTTGTTTAAATTCCCTAGTCACCCTTCGTTTGAATACCGTAGACTGCTTATGTTTTAAAATAGCAACAAATATCCAAAGCATCAAACTATAAATTCGGACGAAACATTTTCACTAGGCGTTTGAATGCCCTATCACCTGGCAGTTGGTAATTAAAATGAACTTTAAGTGTTATCAAAGTTCAGACAAACCGACGGGAGCAGCCGGTATTTGTGTTAGGTGTCAAGAACCATCCACCGAGGAAACTTTTCTCATAACTAACTTGGCTTAGCCACTTCAGCTGGCCCGGCTCTAATTGTAGAATTGTTTTAATCCACCTGTCTCGATAGCGGAGAATACTGAGGTAAAACTAAGGTCATAGTAGGCTGAGTGACCAGGTCTAATTCTAAAGTTTGCATGCCACCTGAAGACCTTTGCAGATTTGATAATAATATTGAAGTAGATAGATAGATAGATTAACTCTTTATTGTACACACCAAAAGAAATGATAACAGTCATTATGATCACTACAGTAAAATTAACTTAAAACTAGTGCTAACTAGGTAGGTACTATCACAGATAAAATAATACTATACTTGTCTTACTAGGAAGAGAAAACAAACGTTAAAATGTAGTCGGTTAAAATACTACTTATAATGTAGGTTAGTACTACACTGGCTTTTATAAAGGAAACTTGTATCACGTTCATGTCACTTAAATTTAGGTAATATAGGTTCCATAAAGAAACGATAGGCCGTTTTTTTTTGTGTGCGGTCGAGTCGGTCCTTGGACGTATTCGATTCACATTTGGATCAGGGGCCTTATTTTTGAATCGTACGCAAGCGTAGCGTATGCGAAAGGAGCTGACCTTCGAACGATACTGTTTGGAATAAGGTTCAATATCGTTTGAAAGTCGGCTTCTTTCGCATGCGCAACTAAGGTCCCACGTAAGTGGCGCTGCAATCGGGGTTTTTTGTAATTTTAGGGCAGGGTGACTTCCGCCAGGTCCGCTAGTAGGCATTTCTAAAAATCTTCCCGTTATATTTCTATATCAAATCTTGGTATAGCTTTTGTTGTGTAGTATTTTAATAGCTTATACTACAGAAAATAAAACGGTGTCTTAACAATGAACGCAATAGTTACATTATTGAAACAGATTTCATGTGAAACACTGAATTTAGGACCATCACCGGTGAGGAACTATTGATTGTCTAACCGCTAAACTGCAGCTATGTGGTTGTGGTTGTTTTATTATTTTACTGATGCCCGTGAAATTGCTTACCTAAGTACTTGTAATATTCAGGGTTCTAAACATTTCGTCTAAAATTACTACAATACTAATATAGTTCGTCCCGAACTGAGACCTCACGATGTTCTGTTTTTACAACATTTTATTTAAACACCAAATCAAATAAGCTTTGCAATTAAATACCTACCGCTTTCCCCCCCTGCCATAATTTAACCAAACCAACCCAGCTCTTGAAGTACTGGAGCTAGTTCTGAGTTGGCATAGAATATCTGAAGCAGTAGACCTGTTGCGGCGATATGGATGCAGATGACACTTTCAATTATTGTTATTTAGAGAAAGAGCTAAATCCTTCATGGTTATTTGTTTTTTTCATAAGTGTCCAACTGTATCAATTGTTCACTGCTTAGTAATGCTATACATGTGTAGTGTAAGTACCATATTATAATACCTTAATGTGCACGAATGAAGCCATTTTACATCCACACAAAGGCTACACACACACAGCCAGTCACAGCCAGCCAGGGGACAGTTGAATCAGTTTACCGCCTCACTTTGTCTGCTTCACGTCTTTATTTATACCAGCGAGCATAAGAAAATATTGAAAAAAATTACGTATCTATGTTAAAATATCAGAAAAAAATATTGATAAATTTAAAAGACAGGACGTAACATTTTCTCGACTAAAAAGTGTCTAAGCCAAAATAGTGATAAAATCTTAACAAAATCAGTCACACTTAAGGTATAGGTTAAAACTAATAACGTCAACTCAAAATTTCAAGGGCCAGAAATAAATTGACGTTAAAAATAGAAATAATAATTGCAATATACTTACAAATACAACTTTAAGCAAAATGGAAAAAGAAAAAGTGACGTTAGATTCAGTGCTAGAGAAATTCAAACTGACCCGGAGTTACCACGTGAAGTTGTTGATATGGGTATTGATAGCATTCGCCTCTAACTCCGTGTATTGGTCTAATTACATATTCATAGCCGAAGAAACCGGTTACAGGTGAGTGGTACTTTTTAAGGGAACTTTAAGAACTATCTAACATTCTCAAATATAGATTTCTTTCGGACATTGAAATAAATTGATTAAATAATATATAATAGTAATAAAGCCTTTTATTTTCCGTTACCACTTTTACATTGATGCTAATATCTTATATCAAACTTATTATATACTAAATTTATAGCTAACTTATGTGTTTTATTGTTTGTGTATGTACCTAAATATGTATAATTCTATTTTTTTTCTTTTGTTTTTATTATAATGATAGTATTATATAATCAGGAACTCCTCTCAGGTAAAGGCCTCCTCCAAGGTTTGCCATCTTTCTCTGTCTTGCGCTATTTGGATCCATTGTGGCCCCGCAATTTTTTTAATGTCGTCATCTTGTATAAGGTCTTCTTTTGCAGCGCTTGCCTTGTGGGCCTCTCCGTGTGGTTACTGTTTTGGTCCACCTGTGACCTGTGAGGCGCGCTATGTGACCACTTCAGTTTTTGTGCGTGGCTTAGAGCATCAATTTCTTTTGAAACAAATTGATTAACAGCATTGAAATAAAGTGCTTATTACTTCCAGTGATCCAGAAATTGATCCCAACAATAAACGATTTTTGTTGGATTTCCACCCTTGTTTCACACGTGTTGTTGTGTAAGAAGGTGTGAAGGACAGAGAAGCCATGTAACTATTTACTGCAGTTTAGATGCGCTTAGAGTTGACTTCCTTCCGGCTTGTCAAAAGTTTGTAATAAATACTAGCTGCGCCCCGAGATTTCACCCCCGATTGTTGGGATAAAAAGTAGCCCATGTTTTATTCCAAGGTACCTTATATATAAGCTACATCTATACCAAATTTCATCCAAAACCTTTCGTCGTTGCAACGTGAAGGAATAACAAACATACACACACACCCCCACCACACACCGACAAACTTTCGCATTTATAATAGTAGTAGGATACGATAGTAGGATATTTATGTTTTTTTAAAGTAATGATAGAATCAGAGGCAGAATACTGTCATTGATTTTTTAGATATCAAGTAATGAGACGAAAAAGATGCACCAGAAATCTTCTAAAGATACCAGGGGTCGTACCGTGAACCACTTATTGCGGGACCGAATAGGCTCAACTGCCGACGCTGCGTGACTGTGAATTTTATCGCCCCGTAATAGGGTTCGCGGTCACGCAGCGTCGGTAGCTAAGCCTATTCGGTCCCACATTAAGCGTTCATGGCACGGCTCTTAGTTGTGTTGGGGTACAACCTGGTTGCTAGTAGTAGGAGTAGGATTGCACTAAAACTTTCACAGCCTCTGAGGCCACTGTGGCTCAGTGGCCTGCTTCTCTGCCTGACGGAGAGCACTGGGATCTCCATAGGAACGCCCCGGTATCCCCCTAGCACTTTGCTTTCGGTAATTCCCCCGGTGCAAGCTATGAGTATTTCCTCTTCTTCCCTCTACAACGGTGGGGGCTACATCGCTATCGTCCATGGGCTTCTTATTCTTATTCGATGTGGGGGCGATAAGTCCTCCACTGACGTCCCGCTTGGGGTGTATTGTGCATTTACCCCGCCAGCGTCTACCCGAGCCAACCCAGCTCCTTGAAGTAACGGAGCGAGGCTCTGGGCCGCTGGCATAGTAACTCCAGTGGATTAGATGGAGCACATGATGATGATGATGAAAAGCAGTCAAGCTGTTGCGGTGACATGGTTTGCGATGAAAGTGCATCATGCAATCTGGTAGCGATTCTCGTTTCTTCTGTAGCTTTACAAAGCCAAAGTACATGCGCCACAGTTTTACTATCCTGCATGCAGACACGGCATAGCGAACTATCCGTGGCTCTAAATCGTGAATCTCCATAGGAACGCCCCGGTATCCCCCTAGCACTTTGCTTTCAGTAATTCCCCCGGTGCAAGCTATGAGTATTTCCTCTTCTTCCCTCTACAACGGTGCGGGCTACTTCGCTATCTTCCATGGGGTGTAAAGGAAACCTACCATCTATAGATATGAAGACCACTCCTATGAAACGATAATATTAAAATCATTTACTATAGAAGAAGTAGATTTAATTTTTGTCAGGTAAGCAGAATACGAGTAGGTGTCAAAAGTAATAGTCTTATATGTTTGTTCCAGATGTAGAGATACAAGTTTTCAAAACCACTCTTGTACGTATAATGAAATGGAGTGTACAGAATGGGTTTACGATAAACCAGATAGTTTTGTTGCTGAGGTATGTATAAAAGCTAGATCACCATTTTTATTGTATCACAAATAGAGCCACCGACTCTCTGTTGGTAATCGACGGTGTGGCCGAGGGTGGAACATGTCGATCTAAAAGAAAACTATTTGCTCTAGACTTGAAGAGGTTCATATTGTATGTCTCAGGAAACAGGAAAGATGGCAATGAGTTCCATTCATTTAAAGACGAGGCAAGAAAGTGGAGCCAAACCGATGCGTACGCAGCGCATATACCGGGTGTTAGTTTGAACACCGTTATCCTTCTAGGATATCATTGTACTCATCATAATGAACAACTTTTACTATGGGCCCAACACTGAAATCACGAAAAAAAAACATCCATTACATCCATACATTTTGTCCAAGATCGATGAACCTTTTTGTATGGAACAGCTTTTTTTTTTCGTGCATGCTTAGGTGGTCCCATAGTAAAATTTGTTCATAATGATGAGTACAATGATATCCTGGAAGAATAACCACAGAAAAGCGAACGCCCTACTTTTACTTCTCTCTTCAGTGAGGATAACGGTGTTCAAACTAACACCCTGTATGCAGTGGATATAGTAATTGATCGTCATGATCAATCAATATCAACAATATCGTCACCATCGCGGGTCAAACCTGGACCAGATTAGCATAAGGCATGCAATGGAATGAGGAATTCTTTGGATTATGATGATAATGATAGTAATTGAAACTTTCAAGTGTATATTTATCATTATCAATATGGAAATCGCACTTAGGTTTAGGCGCAGCATGGGTAGACCTTCCTCTAGGTGGACCGGCTTCATTTTAAGAGTCGCGGGCAACCCGTGGATGTAAATGAGAGGTTGTTGTACAGTGTGACGACCTCAGGGGAGGCTTTGTTCAGCAGTGGACGTCTCCGGGATGATGATGATGTGTATAGTGTTGTGTTTGTTACGATTATTTTGAGAGGAATTGCCTCTCAAAGTGAAGCTGCCTATACACCGTTAACTAACACCCGGGTAAGTCGTGGTCAAACATCTATCTATAAAACCCTCTTCATCCATTTAGGATCGTTAAATAAGGTTTTTTCAAATACTTATTTATATATCGGCTTGCTATTAAAGTTGAAATTCGATGGAAAGTCAGCTTCACGATTTGTTTTCAATAGTAAAATACTTTAATACTAATCAAGGTTCAAATTATTAGTTTCAGCTAGCGTGCCAAGAGTGGAAACGGACGTTGGTAGGGACCATACACAGTCTGGGATACATGGTGGGGCTTCTCATTGTGGGACCTCTGTCAGACCGGTAAGATTCTGAGTGAGAGGCTGCTAGTATTGGGTATAATCATTTTATCATTGTAAGGATATGCCACTGAAACACTTGGGTCTTATATCCTAGTATAAAATAAACTATAATATTAAAAAAAACGATGCCACCTGTTATCTTAAAATCTTCACTGACTACGTCGCATAGTTTTCTAACGCTACTTCGTCCAATCGCTCTCAAGTGCGACGACCGCTTATCATTGAAGTCGGCATGCGACTTAGTTCATACTGGTTAGAAAGCCTTCCTCACACTGACGCGGCCTGTGGTTTAAGTCAGTATCTAGGCTTGCCCAAACTGCCTCGGCTTATGATTGCGGTTGCTTCGGCCAATAGTGAATCCAACCTTATGTAAGCACTTTCTCCGGTAGAGCCTAAATACGCGGCCGCTAAACAGCCGTAGTCTCAGCCCGTATCAGTGTGGGAAGGCGTAATGTCTATAGAAACTTTTGAGTCGGCACCAATGGGTATGTTTTGTATGCCCTGTCCAAATAAAAAAGACCCAAATCTAATATCTCAAAGAAGATAGCTAATATCTCAAGGTGACGAGCACAGTGCAGTGCGGCGCAGGATTGTGTTCGCAATTTCACAATTTTGGCACTGCTACTGTTATGGGCAGGCGTGAAGCTTACCACCAGGCGAATGTCTCGCTCGTCTAAAAAAATATTCCACCACGCATCACCACGTTTATTGTAACTAGATCCATAATGATTTTGGGAAAACATTCCTGTAACAAAATACCTACTATTTTAAACATTGAGACAAGCAGTTAACTTTATGAGTTCTTTAACTTATTCAAACTTTTTCGTTAAAGGATAGGTCGGAAAAAGACCGCCATCGCTACAGGCGTGCTGGGTGGCGTGTTTGGTCTGGCGAGGAGCTTCACGTACTCTTACTGGCTGTACATAGTTTTGGAGTTCTTGGAAGCTGCGTTTGGGGATATCTGCTCTCCTATGTATGTTCTAAGTAAGTTATGAGAGGATAACGTGTGCTAGTCCTTACTGCTTCTCAGATTCAAATGTAGAAATACAGTGTTTCAAGACGGGTAGCATATCGACAACATCTTTAGTGTTGTAGCTGTTTACAAGCACAAACACACCAGCCAGTAGAATTCCACTGCTGACAAAAGGCCTCTCCCTTTATAGGGAAGGTTTGCCATTTCCCCACGCTTGGCAGGCGGCTTGGGTATCGCAGAATGCTCACCACCGTTAACCGAGAGAAAGCTGCTGCTCGTCCCCCAGTGGTTCTGGATACAGTTTTAGGACATACCCAGGTTCAGGCTAGAAGGTGGCTTGAAATATATTTTATAATAGGCCAATATAGCTAGATTATTTACCGAAGCGAAGCGTATTTCTCCGAGTCTGAGTGAGCAAGTCGGTGTTTTTAGATATGAATGTTTATTTTTCTTCGACGAAAACTTGCGAACCGTTGTACCGATCCTTATAACATTTTGTAAACAACTACTTAATTGTTTCGTCCAAATACAATTATCAAGTTTGAATATGAGCTAGATTGGTCTAGGGACTTGGAAGATATGGGAGTCGCGAGGTTTCAGTTTGCTGCGAACTACTGGTAGACAATAGTTTAATACGTCATTTGAAAGAAAAAAATGTTTTGGAATCTAGTATTGTGGCATAAAAATATCTACGGTAGTTTATAACCGCGTATGATATCAGCGGTTTTCATTGAAACGTAAACATTAAACAAACCGCAACGTTATGCAGTGATGTTGTATCTTTTGTTTTTTTAACTGCGAAAACAATGGAAATCATCTTGATAATCAATTTGAAAAACAATGGCTAAACTCTGTTTTAAACTATTGCGGTTGTTCATTACACCTCTATGATTATTCACGGGATATTTACCGTGAGCGTTTCACAAGATAATCACGGTAAATATCCCGTAAATAATTATATAACCATAATGGATTTACTACTTGAAAATATACAAAAGAGCTTTTTTATGAGGAATGGATGTCGAAATAAAACATAAACATTTTTTTACTTCTGTTTTACTTTTCCGTGTTCAATATAATTGTTTTTTTGCTTATATTTTTTGCCACAATTAATCTATTGGCTATTGTCTAAATAAGCTAAGCGATCGTCAGGCAAATATCACGACAGACTGGGCCTCAAAAAGGGCCGTACCATAGTAGCGCGATGAACTTACTGGACTTACACGACACTGAGCCACCCACAGAAACACACACACATAAACACACACACGCAGACAAACTTTTGCATTTATAATATTAGTAGGAAGTAGGATTCTAGAAGAAGCTTACCTATACTTTTTGATTCTTCGGGAAAAACGTCTAATAGTGTAGGTATATATACCTCCAAGCCTAGCAAGCAAATAGTTTCCTCTTTATGAAGTTGAGAGATAATAAATATACACGTGCCTCAGGATGTCTTTTATGCGCATGAGACTTACAGATGTTTTTCTCACGTTATTTTGCATTTCTTTTCAGATATTGAAATAGTAGCTTCAAAGAAGCGAGCGATATACTATGGACTCTCAACGATTGGTTATATCATCGGCAATGTTATTTTACCCTTCGCAGCATGGGGCATTCCCTATTGGAGGACCTTACTCCAAGTCGTGTACACTCCAGCTTTTCTGTTCTTCTCTTTCATATACCTGATAGACGAAAGCCCTCGCTGGCTTCTCATCAGAGGACAGAAACAGAAAGCTGTCCTTATTCTAGAGAAGATAGCAAATGAGAACAAAATCAAACTAGACAAAGATATGCTAGATAGACTGCCATGCGGAGAAAATGACATCAAAATTGGATTCTTAACTTTGCTGAGAATGACTTTCGGATCTCGGACTCTGTTCAAACGATGCATGATTTGTCTCGTATGGTGGATTGCGTCCACTTTTGTCAACTATGGGACCTTGATTAATGTGGTGTCAATTCCAGGAGACAAATACGTAAACTTTGCATTGGTTTCTATAATAGAACTCCCAGGAAGCTTTATATTAATCTATGTTCTTACGAAGTTCAAGAGGCGGAACCCGTTGATTGCTTCGTTCTTTGCTGGCGCTGTGTTCTGTGTTGTGCAGCCATTTTTACCTCTTGGTAAGTTTATTATTATTTGTGGTTTTCTCAATACTTCTACTGTTATTTTGATAAATATATATAGACTAATAGTATGTAGTGTATTTAATAATCTTGTTTAAAAAAAAAAAGTATTCATTCATCCCATTTTCTTTTTTGCGCTTCCGCCGTCCCTTTTTGACATTTAAACTTTTCCTATTCATGTGAGGGTTGTCTGGAAGAGATCGCTTTTAGCGATAAGACCGCCTTTTGTGCCTATCTGTAATGTATTATGTTTGTAATGTCTTTTCTATGGTGTCAATAAAATGTAAGTAACTAAGTACTTACTAACTTTTTTAATAAAGTGTTATTGTATTGTATTGTATTGTATTGTAAATGCATTTGTTTATTACAGTCAGCATTTATAGAAACTTGACCATACCCAAATAAAGTTAATCAACAAAATACACAGTAGAGATAAGCTGTTATTGTTGTATTTACTCACTTCAACCTAGACAGAGAGCGCATAGGTTTATAAACATGACATCCATGCCCAATTTTTTTCACGGGAATGGAAAAGAACGCCCATTTTCAATCCCCCCGTCTCCCAAAATTTGAACGCCGATAGCTTAAAATTTAAACAGAAATCGTGCTTATTATAAAACTGCTAAAGGCTTAGGACATTTCCCATAATCATGAGGCCTAGTAGTACACATTTTTATACCTCATGGTATAAGCTACGAACGCCAAATTGACGTATTATGCCCTATCTCATTTATTACTAGCTGCGCCCTGCAGTTTCACCCGCATGATGATGCAAAACGGTGTTGATGATAATGATGATAAAAAGTAGCTTACAATTTATATATTGTTCCGGAAAATAAGCTATCCCTATTCCAAGTTTCATTCAAATCCGTTCAACCTGTTTCGCAAAATCCGTTCAACCTTTTTCTCATGTAGTAGTAACAAACTTACCGACAAACTTTTACATTTTATAATATTAGGGTCAAATTATCTTTACTCTTTACCTTTAATCACAAATAGCTGTCAAATGACGTCTGTTCCAGACCTCCCGTGGCTGTCAGTGGTAGCGTTCATGGCGAGTAAGCTGTTCTCGATGCTTTACTTCAACATCACGTACATATACACGTCGGAGCTGTTCCCCACGTATACGAGGAACTCCATGCACGCGCTCTGCTCCTCTATCGGGAGGATCGGCTCCATCGTAGCTCCGCAGACGCCGCTGCTGGTTTGTATTATTTAAAAAGCGTATGGAAAACAACCAGGTAGTTGCTATTTTTTTGAGGAGAATGCAGAAAACCTTGCGTCGCTGTATGTAATATTTCCCAAAACTTATGTTATTTCAAATTTTTTTTGAGCATTGGAGTGACAAGAAGTGCGAGATACACATCTGCTGGTAAGCATCAGGCCTGCCTAGCACAGTAGCAGTGTCAGAATTATGAACTTGCGAACAAAATTCTGCGCCGCACTACACTGCGCTCGTAATCGTGACTCAGAGTAGTTTTTTTTGATTTTGATTTTGGTTAAGACTGGTAACATTTTATTCCTATTCTGAATTAAATATGCCCACACTGAATTATCCGTGTACTTACATTTTTAAGAACATTGTGACAAGAAGATCAAAAAGACGAGTGCCACATTGCAGTGGGTACCTTCTTATGAGCCCACAAAAACCTTATAAAATATGTGTGTCATTTTTCATCTGAACTACCACTAAAATAAAATATATTTTTAAATTACAGAATGTTTACTGGACTGGCCTACCATCGCTTGTATTCGGAGGCTCGGCTTTCATCGCTGGCATGCTAGCGTTCCTGGTCCCTGACACTGCCGGAAATGATCTCCCTGATACGATAAACCAAGCCGAGGCCTTCGACAGACCTGAACTTAAAGGGATCGACAACGTCGCCATGTCTAAGGAATCTCTTGAAAGAAAAAACGAAGAACAGGCTTGATGACTGTGATAAACGCTTTACTTATTTAAACATAGACTTAGGGTTATTTAGTGTAATTAAGACAAGTGTCCATAAATTGGACCGTGCGTAGCAGACGGATAGAACGCGCTGAATTCATACTTACTACTCGCTAAGCTATGACAAGTTGCACCAGATTAATAAAGAGTTATCTGTGTTTATTTTCAGTATTGTGCTTAATTTACTAATCAGCGCGATCCTATTTGTTAATCTGGTGGACGGCAAAATTTTGATTTAGACGTAAGTAGGTAGAGCGGTGATATGTTTACCAATGAAGTACATAGAAAGGAAGGACTTATAGGTGATCTATTACGTGTAGTGACGTAGATTTCATATGATTCCATCGGTCGAAATCTAAACGATTCTATTTCGTAGCTTTTTCGCCTTTGTTTGATGGTAACGTGTTAGCGTATACTTTTATATAGTAACACTAAAGAACTAACAAGCACTTATTATAAAACTACAGATTAAAATGAATAAGCCATTCATACGAATTATAAAGTTATTATGTAACTGTGGTGTAAGTTATAGAGATAAAGATAAAGATAAAAAGATAAAAAGAACTTTATTGCCAAATAAAAAATATATATATACGTAAATGCTATATAAACAAGAGAACAATAATTAAGCTTAACATTTAAAATTAGTATTCAACCGACTTCAATTTTGACTACCTGGATGACGCCTTTTTTACAATTATTATAATTCAAAAACAAAACTACTGAACCGATCAAATTCGAATAAAAAGGAATTAATTAGAGCACGAAATAGAAAACAAGATGGTGTAATCATGGTGTAATGTTCAATTTGTACGCAGCGACACCTGGGAGCGTATAGCTGCAATATGAATGGAAATGCACACGATGCTAGATGCTAAGTAGTCTGGGAGCCATTAGGAACTGTATTATATGGGACCAATTTTGGTTAACGAAAAATTAGTCGAAGGCAGCTTTCCTACTAAGACCTTAGAGTTATGACTTTTCATAAAACTTAATGTAATGCGATATGTTACAATGTGTGTAGGTACTTGGTAGGTATTACAGTACACACATTTGCAGAATCCGCCTAGGGAAGTACCACACCTAAACCAGGTATTCAGCCAAGCAGCAGTGTGCAGAATAGGCATGATGACTACAATTTTTTTATTACCTCGTTATAAAGCTGATTATCAATAGAGCCTATCAACGAAAACAAAATTTAAAATAATTCAAAAATAAATAAGTACTAAGAATTTTAATTTCAAGCTAGACAGAGATAAAGATAAAGATAAAAGATAAAAAGAACTTTATTGCCAAATAAAAAATATATATATACGTAAATGCTATATAAACAAGAGAACAATAATTAAGCTTAACATTTAAAATTAGTATAGTAGATAGTATATAGTATATTATTATTATTTATTATTTTTAGTAATTAGTATATTAGTATATTAGAGAGCGCGCTATACTGAGCTATGACGTCAAGCCTCAGGCGCGGCATACAAATGCTATACTAACACGTGCTTTGCGAGAAAGGGATAGAGCATCCCCTCTCTATCCCCACCTAAAACTTTAAACGCTCATATCTCAGAGATTTATCAGCCAATACAATTTATTTTTTCAGTATGTGTAATGTATTTAGTTATATTCATCACTAAGCCTGTTATTTGTCAAAAATTTAACATTAGGCCACACGCCTATTACTGTTTTTCGGTTACAAAGGCAACGTTACCAGATAAATTACCGGACATGAAGAGATTTGGTTTGACGCCTAATATCTTAGGGAGACGAGCGCAGTGTAGTGCGGCGTAAGATTTTCTTCGCAAGTTCACAATTCTGGCATGTTAGAGTTCGGGCATGCGTGATGCTTACCAACAAGCGAACGTCTTGCTCATCTCGTCACACCATTACATACTTAAAAAAAAAAGATTTCTAACATTTTCCAGACTTTTATTATTCATTAAAGCCTTATAGACAACTTTTTGGGACCTTGTCCTGGTCCTGGTCCTTAAACTGCAACCAGAACCACCGGAGGACGGGCAGCACCGCCTTGTTGACTAACGGTGGTGAGCATTCTGCGATCTCGGAGCCGCCTGCAAAGCGTGGGGATTATGGCAAATGGCTATTAAAGGGGATGCCTTCGTCCAGCAGTGGGCGTTTTATGGCTGATGATGAGACTATTTTTTACTGTTACGTTAAAAATAACTTTTACGCAAAACATAGTCAGCTCCTTGAGTATAAGATGCGTGAATAGAATTCCTACTTCCTCCAGGAATATGAAACCGCAACCCGCGAAATACCGTGAAATGTCATAATTATAAGCAAGTGCAGTCAGTGCAAATTGTATGCCATAGAACGAACAGCAAGTAGAACACCTGCCTGATGGTAAAAGAAAATCAGCGTCATAGAGTCCCATTCCCTATGGCAATGAGAATTATAAACAAATAATGATGCAAACCAAGCCAAGCGTGGGGATTATGGCAGCCCCTCCCTATTAAGGGGGAGGCCTTCGTCCAGCAGTGGACGTCTTCTGGCTGATGAGTGAGTGTGTGAGTGATGCAAGAGTATTCAAGCTAGTATTTTTTTGTGGGTAAATTAAATTGAAAAAGTGGGCGTACATTTATTTTCAAGTCACGGAAGTTAAAATGTTAAAAATAACTTAAATAAGTAAAACATTGAAATGAATCGTAAAGTGCTTTCATCGAATACCGCTACCCTTAACTTAATATGTGGAATTAAACGGGCAACATTATATACCTAGATATCAATTGCACTAATAAGTAATAACAATGAAGCAAGAGATAAGACAAAGATGAGATGGTTGTAAAACTAAAAAAATAAATTATACCCATGCATCTGTGTGAACTTCCCATGCAACTTAAACTGAGTAAAAATGATCGTTGCTTGTATATGTACTATAAACTAGCACTATTAATTAATTAAGTATATAAAAAAAGTAAGTAAGTTCGTATAGGCTGAGTGGCCAGCCCTAGTGTCAGAGTTAATGTGCCGCCCGAAGGCCTCTGGCATGGCTGACGGTTGTTGTTATAGAAACTACAACAAACAACCGGGACCAACAATTTAACGTGTCATCCGATCCTCGGTAGCGCTCAGAAATAAATGCAACTCACGGTCACCCTTCCGAAGACTGACCGGACCGTCCGTTGCTTAACATCGGTGTCCGTTTAGAATCACATAGACAAGCTACGCCACGAGCATACAGATAAACATTGTAAAAGTCGCGGCCAACCGGTGGATGCAAATGGCAGGTTGTCGTACAGTGTGGCGGTCTAAGGGGGAGGCCTTTGTTCAGCAGTGGACGTCTCTGGGCTGATGATGATGATGATAGATAATCATAAAACAAGTGCGTTTTTCCACGAGATGACACACGACGCTGTAAATTACGGTGACGATACCGAGCGCCATACAATTCTATAGACCGTTTTTTCATACTTCGACCAGCGACGGTGATAATGAAATGGACGGGCCCGACGGGACGCTTGTAAATCGATCAAAATTTACAAGACTACACAATCAAGCATACCTAGCTAAAAGTATGCATATTACACTTACCGGAAAATACACTGGCACTGCTACTGTTAGTGGCAGGCGTGACGCTTACCACCAGGCGAAAGTCTTGCTTGTCTCGTCACTTGACAGTATAAAAAATAATTTAGATATCGAATCTAATTACTGCATGACAAAAAGAGAACACATGTACATGTATTAGAAATTTGTATTGTCGTATCAGACGGCTCGCATGGCGCAAAGGCAGAGTATGACTGAAGCGAGTGGAGAGCCGGCGCTCAAAATATAGTCTTCAAAATCCGTGCGCCTATTTCCCGTCCATTCATCTTATAGTTGTCGCTGACTTCGACACGTTTTTGTGCAGTTGTCGTGCAGTGTCGTGTTGTTGTGTGAGAAAACGGTCATAGAAATGTATGGCGCTAAGTATCGACACCGTAAATTACGGTGTTGATACGTGTGTTGTCTCGTGGAACAACGCACTAAAATGCGATTCAACGTGGCAATGCCACCACCAAGCTGTGTACGCTGCCGACCGGTAGTGGGTTTGAACGTTGTGATTGTCTCTAGACTTTCATCGGTCTGGATACAGTCCTTTCGTTTTTGTGGTAGTTACATTATCATGTTTTTTGTAGTAGTTAATAAAGGCACTAGGTTAGATTATAGTATATACAATGTGTAACAAAAAGGTTCAACAATACTGAAGGGCATGTATGTACTCATCATTATGAACAACTTTTACTATGAGGCCAAACCTGAATTTGCGAAAAAAATATCAGCTGTTCCATACAAAAAGTTCATTAACCTTGGACAGAATGTAAGGAACAGCTGTTATTTTTTTCGCGATTTTGTGGTTGGCTCCGTAGTAAAAGTTGTTGATAATGATGAGTACATACATACCCTTCAGTATTGTTGAACCTTTTTGTTACACGTTGTATATATATATATATATATATATATATATTTGTGTTCGTGGCGTATATATATATATATATATATATACAACGTGTAACAAAAAAAGTGAAAGTCTTGCTCGTCTCGTCACTTGTATATATATATATATATTATACAGTCAAGTGACGAGACGAGCAAGACTTTCACGCCACGCCTACGCAAGTGTCACGCCTGCCACTAACAGTAGGAGTGCTAGAATTGTGAACTCGCGAACACAATCCTGCACCGCACTGCACTGCGCTCGTCACCCTGAGATATTAGATGTTAAATCTCTTCATACCCAGTAATTTATCTGTTAAAATTCCCCTTCAAACCGAAACACAGTAATGCTTGCACACTACTGCTTGGCGTTTGAATAACTGGCAAAGGTGTGGTACTTCCCCAGGCGGACTCTGCAGTAGAGTCCTACCACTACAAAAATATAATATATTTTGATTTATGTATTTTATTACAGTTAGTAAAGCCACTTGCCATAAAAAAAATAAGAGACCTAAAAATATTGGGTTTGGAAATACCCAATATTATTTTTAGATATGCAGGCACCTGCACGATAAAACGGTATTTAATCTACTAAATATAAAACATCGAAAATAACCGTAGAGTTTTCGTCGAATGCCGTTACCTCTAGTTTATATGGAGAATAAACTAGCAATGTTCTGTAGATATAAGCCACTAGTATGAGAGTTCATGCTCTATTAAAATTCATTCTCCGTGACTGTGCATAAAAAAGAATGTTAAATTGTTTGAGAGACCTGTTTTCATAACTTGCAATATTTGCAGAGAAATTCTTTGATGGATGAATTCAATGGACGTAAACTCTAATAAACAGCGCAAGTAACCATTGTTTATAGCTCACTTTATTTTTATGACAAGTAAGTTTGTACATGAAAATAAACAGTACAATATTTATCTATTAAGAAAAGCAAGCAAAAAAAAAAAAAGTATAGAAAAGCAATTGTTTTGTAAACTATCCCAGCACTGTAAAGTTCAAGTACTACTGCCTACCTATACCACCTATAGGTACCTACCTAAACGACCTACCTACCTATACCTACTAAGTACCTTGCGCATGGTCACAGGCATGGCCTGCGCTTCACTGGCCGGCCATTCACGAGCCAAGCGGTATAGTGGAATATCGAGTCACTGTTATACAAATAGAGTGCATATTTGCTTGCTTGAATATGACTTCTGGTTACGGTTACAGATATACCTATTGAAGTTCCAGTAGGTCGAGACGGATTTTCTATAGGAGTGTATTAATCGACTGCAGGTACTTACTATAATAATAATTATGTGTTTTTACTACTTATTGAAACGACTTTTTTAATTTTTTGATACTAGACGGAGTGACTCGAGTGACGAGACGAGCAATCTACTATTGTTTTTATACTGACCTATATCACCTATACCTAGAATAAAGAACTTACTTTTTTATATTATAATTCGCACAAGGAAGAGCTCGGAACCATGAACGGGGGCCTTATTTTTCAATCGTTTGGGCATGTAAGTGGAGCCGACCTTCGAACGATATGGTTTGAAATAAGGTTCGATATCGTTCGAAAGTCAGCTCCGCTCGCAGGCGCAACTTTGCGTACGATTCATAAATAAGGCCCCAGGAGGTAATTCCAGTTAACAAGGTTAACCGATGTAACACTTATTTAGGTTGTATATTTTCCTGTTGTTATTAAGTATATTTAAAATTGTAGTATCTTTTATACAAATAAACAGTATTTTAAATAACTTTATTGCCAGCAAAAACATGCCCATGGAATGCTTTTATGGCTTCTAAAAACAATGGCATCAGGAAATCTTTGCTCAATGGCATTCTATGATAAGAATTGAATTTTAAAATGGAAAATAAACATAGCATTGTGAGAAACTATGCAGTATTTGCGTTGTTGTGATAACTGGATTACAGTTGATTCACTATCGTAAAGGAGACCGCATACTTATTATCGCCGAGAGTGCTGTAGCCTTATGTACTTATCGAGATTAATCCAAGAAGGACTAGTTGGGAGGCCGTTAGAAAATATTTTTAAGGAACATATACTGTGTGTAGGTACACAGTCTTAAGCAATAAACCTTATTATAACACTAAACAAACTATCACGGTTGTTCATTACATTTATATGATTATTTACGGGATATTTACCGTGATTATGTTGTGAAACGAGCTCCCGATATTTCGGTGCAGATGCATGTACCGTGTTCACGGGCACACACTTAGTCACAATAAATATACCGTAAATAATAATAGAAATGAAACCTTATTATATCTTATCTTATGGTCCGTACCAATAGGCTCTTTGGACGTGAGGAACTTACATACGTTCGGAGAAGAATAGTAGATTACTCACCTAGGGAGCAAAAGTAAAGAATGAAACATGAGATCTGAGGCTTCTTTACTTGCTCCCGTGGTGTGTATACGATTTTACGTGCCGCTGTGGGGAGGAAGTGGTTAATTTCGCTCCGCGTATAGCGGGGCTAAAGTAGCCACATCACATTTTAGGCACGTTATATTCCACCACCAATCCAGCCTCCTCTAGGCAGGGTAGTGGATATGGCCTAATCTCACTTCGAGAGGCTGTTGATACACACTTACTTGGCTACAGATTTTAAGTTCTCGTGTGTTAGTCTAGGCTTACTAATAACGTATTAGAAATAACCCATTTGACTTGCGTTCTCACGATGTTTTGTTTTCCTTCTCTAACCTAAGCTGATTGTTGGGTAATGTACCCACGCCCTGCGGTGTGTCAATGTGAACCCAACATGTAATTCTTGAGTTTTCATAGGCAAATCGTATGAAATTTGGTTAATACGACTCGTAGACACTTAAGTTTCGAAAAGCAGAAAATGTGACACTTGGCTATCAATTATTATTTGGCTATTATTCTTGGCTTGGGAATCATTCTTCCGTACGTGTGTAACTGAACAAAAATAAAGTGTGCGTTCTATGGACCCCTGGATGGTTTAGAGCACAGATCATAATATAGCCTGTTGCTGGAGAATGAACATAACTTCTCCTACAAACACGACTCATCGTTTCGGGCAGCGGGCGAGGTAACGTTCTATGCCTACGATTGACCAATCACTGGGGTGACGCAATTTGAGTTATGGAATTCAATAAAATTCTGACGTACTCGCAGTGGTTAGCAGTGGTTTTTAAACTACTAATGTTAGTATGAGGGGAACTCGGACGATCAGTCAACAGAGTTTAAATAGTCTTTGGTTTTTAGAGTCACAACTGGATCCGGTGGATGGCGCTGCGGTATTTTTTTTATTTTTTTTTTAATATGTGTGCGTCTGGTGTGTTCGCTAGTCCATTATAAATTATTTCCAAAAACAAAGCTACGAACTTTATTCCGCGAATAGGAAAACCGCGCTCAGCCGCCGTCCGCCCATAAAACTGAGGGCAGACCGGAAGCGGCGCCACATCTGCCGCTTTCGTTCCGCACCGGAAGTGCCCGCACTCGGAGCTGACTCGCAGGGCTGCCACACGATGACTCTAGGGATGCCAGACGAAAAAGTTTATTTTTATTTTTAATGTTTAATACCGCATTAATTATTATTGTTTTTTTTTATATTGCGCCTTTTCAGATTTCTTGTTCTTAATTTTCATTTATTTTTAAAATAAAAACCATTCTAATATTATAAATGAGAAAGTTTATCAGTAAGTGGGTATATGTTTGTTACCTCTTCACGCCAAAACGGCCGAACGGATTTGGATCAAACTCGGAAAGATAGCTTATTTCATGGGATAACATTTTATTTTAAACGGTATTTTTTATCGTCATCATCATCAACCTCTTTACAATTCTTTTAAACCAAAATCCACTTTTAAAGCATTTTTGACCATATTAAAAAAACAGTCATAAGTTTTTAAAACCACGGGTAAAACTGCTGGGCGCAGTTAGTTATTGAATATATTTTTGAAAATCTGTTATAACCTTAATTCTTAAGCCTTTTTAGGATAGGCCTCTCAAATAATAACTAACAATATCATTTACCATTTTCGTTGTACAATAAAATCTGAGAGCTACTTTTCCTACCCACACGCAGAGTCGGAGTGACTGCCTGCTTTAACGAAAGCGTCAGTCCTTCCGGAATCACGGCGTTTGATCTGTGCGGACGTGCCCTGAATGCGGCCCTGCTTCGTATATTGATGCCCGATAATGTGCCGGCCCTTGACCGACAGGAAATTAGCCACTGTTTGCCAAATAAAGGGGAGAAACTATTGTTATAGAGACGGTTATTGGCAGGCCACACTGCTTGAAGAACTGATAGCCGATTGGGAAGAAAGGTTCTTGAGTGGCGACCACGAACCGGAAGACAAGTCAGGCGCAGCGTAGGTATATAGGCCTCCCGATAGGTGGCCAAATCCATTGCGAAAGTCGCGGGCAACCGGTGGAAACAAATAGCAGTTTAAGGGGGAGGCCTTGGTTCAGCAGTGGACATCTACGCGCTGTTGATGAGGGACGGAAGCCGTGGTGGTCAAAAGATTAATAGGCTTGGCGTTTCACCAATATACTTAGTTATATTCGCCTGTTACACATACCGCTACCAAGGTTTCCATATTGGTAGAGATAGGTGGAAAAAACTCCTTACTTAGATCTATCGGCAGCAAAAAGTGGAAAAATATGAGTCTGATCCCTATTAAATAAAAATAAATTAAATATAGATATTTTATTGTCAGTTATGATATGTATTATTATTTATGCACTAGCTGCGCCCCGCGGTTTCACTCGCGTGATGGTGAATTATTGAGATCATGATGTTTATGATAAAATCTAGCCTATTTATTTATTAGGCACTTACAACAGATCATAGAAATTGCATAATACAGTAACATGTTGAAAAATACAGAACGATCCCATGATCCAAAATAGCAAGCACTCGACATGGCTAAAACAGTGGATTCGGATTGCAAATATTACATAATTTAGACACTATTAATAGAACACATAGGACTTTATTAATAGGAATATAGGTAAGCAACAAAGATATACTTAGAACGATATCTATCGGTAGGCAACAAAAATATAGATTTACAAAAAGAACTAAGATAGCATTTCTATTATTGTCAGCTGCAAGTTGCAATCAAAGCCGCAGGGTTGTCACAATCACCACGATCCGTGATGCCGAGCCCGAGAAACGACGCGCAGACAACCCGTTAAACACACCTCTTTCATTGCAACGTATAGTTAGACCTGGTTGACAAGAATTAAGGGCATAAGCCGATAATAAGCATTTATTTTTCAAAAAATTACAGAGGCAACATCAGCATGCTGGCCGCGATAGCAGGTAGGCTAGATAGCCCATTAACATTACATTATTCCTCAGTAGTGCAGCTGCAGCGCCTGGAGTCGACTGTTTGGACCACGAACTTCAAGTCCTACTTGCTCTGGGTTACGGCGAAGTACAAGCGCTCTCCTTTCACCAGTTTTCTGGCCAAAGGGGTTGGTTTTCCGACGCTACTGGAAAGCGACAATGCCAGGAAAATCTCAGACAAAATAGTGTTAATTAAGATTATTTTTCATTATGTATGTTAGTCTGCAAGGTATTTATAATATAGGCCCGGGTTTTTAAGTAATTCTTATTGCCTGAAATAAACGATTATTATTATTATTCGCATATTTATTTTCTTTCTTAAATCTAAGTTTTTACAATATAAATTTAAAAACATAAATATTATCAAAAACCTAAAACTAGAGTGCCGCCGGCAGCGGGCAAGGCTCAAGCTGCCGGTGGTTAGGGCTGCAGACTGAGGAACCTCCTGACAATGCGTGCCGTGTCAAGTACCACTGCCTTTTGTATCTGACCGTCTAGCGAGAGCCTCTTGAGGTATTGGTCGAGGCTCTTCGCTATAAGACCGTTATTATTATTATTATTGTTATTAACCATTGTTGCGGCCTGCAGTTTCCTCACTGCACACACTAGGAGCTCAGATGTAGGTAGTGGAGGTAGGTAATTTTAATTTTATGCTTGTTAATGTGTTTATTGCTTTGACATCACAGAATTGAATTGTCATTTAAACAGTTTGATTATTTTAATATTAATTTCAATTTCAATTTGTATTTATGTAATTTATTAATGTGACTGCTACTGCTATAAAATGGATGATACTAGATGAATAAATGATGATTATTATTATTATTATAAACTTTATCGGAATTCATGCTATGGGCTCTAGTATATATATTTGAGGAAATCGTGTAGTGCGTGAACGATAGAAAAACGGATGATATCTAGAACACCGTCTCAGTTATCACACATATTGGGTATAAATAGATATTTACTTGGAGTATCCTTATAAATATTTCTACCGTTCATGAACTTAGTAAACGAAATCAGAGTGTGAATTTCCAAAAAGTTTACGTTCTGTTTCTGCCTTTATATTATCAAAAAACTCTTATATTTAGGTTTTGATAAAATTCAAATAAAAATGCAAATTAAATACAATTACGTAAACATAGTAGGTGATGTTTTTTTCATGTTCCATTCGCTAATTTTGAGTATTTTCTGATTAGGTAAAGTTTTGATCAGTATAAAATAATATAATAATAAATTTTGTATTATTTATATATTTTTATTATTTAACCTGTTTTGTCCTACTGTTGGGCAAAGGTCTCCCCCAATGTCTTCCAGCTCCTCCATCCTCTCCTCCTCCAGCTGTCTCGATCTTGTGCCAGCGCTGTCTAATCATTTTTAAACTTCTCGAGTTTGTCGCGCTATCGTGTCGAAGGGCGACCTCGGGGTCGACTGTTTAGGGGCACCCAATCCGTAGAGACCTTATTTATATGAATTACCTAATAATTGAACGACACCTAATTTAAATAAAAATAAAAAATACAAATAACATTGTTTTTCACTTTACAATAATCAAAGTGGTCTCACTGTATCCTACAGAAAAGAAATCAGCAGTGTATTTGTTGAAAGCCAGGGAGTAAGTCGAGTCGCGGAGATGCCTGCGATAAACGGTTTCCTTTTGTTGCAGCGCTATATTGGGTTTTTTCTATTATACTTGGATACTCAGTTTCATAGAAATAAGACAGTGTTTTAAACTTTAGGCAGACTTTGTTAGTAGATCGTTGTTTTGAGCAAAATGTTATCAATCCTTATTATATATTACGTATGTATTTCCAAGGCCCTACCACAGAATAAATAATAGTACTACGTACAGAAAGTTCACTCCGCAAATAAATTGAAATAAATAAGGACTCTATCTACGAGGCAATAAAGTAGCAATTCAACTCGCACAGTGCTGGATACCGCTCGCTATATTCACCTAGATATACCGCTCTCTTTCTATCACGTATGCTTAGTTACGTGCGACGAGGGATGCGTGCGGGCGGCGACTGACTTCTGCCTTGCATTGTCCACCCGGACGGACCGCAGACCGAACATACCTAAACTGCGGAGTGACACCCCCTGGCCCTACATTCAAATATAGTATTATACAAGCTGTTGTTTTGAATTCCCGCCAAATTTACAGAGGTTAGTATAATCATCGTCATAAACAACTTTTACTATGGGCCAACCCTGAAATCTCGAAAAAAATACAGCTGTTCCATACAAAAAGTTAATTGACCTAGGACAAAATGTATGGAACAGCTGAATAAATATTAAACGCATATTTTTTTACATTAAACAACTGCCCAAATACATTCATGACTAAAAGTTAATAAACAAAAGAGTTTCAGATAAAAGTTTTCACCCATTTTTACCCCCTTAGGGGTGATTTCGTAAAATACTTTCTTAGTACACCCCTTCCCATCAAAACAAATAAATCCTCCAAACAAATTAGCCTAACCAGTGGTATAGGCTGTGCGTTGTTTGTCAGTCAGTCAGGACAAACTTCTACTCAGACCTTTTGAAGGTATAGCTAAATATGAGAGAATCTGGATGCTAACGAGCCTTCATACTAAAATTATTTCAATAAGGATTAATTCAACAAAATGGCACTGTAAGAATGTAGGTATACGTATTGCTAGTTCATGTTTAAATGATTATAGCTTTGCATTGAAAAGGAATCAACTCAAAACGAAGAAAAGGCTCAACACGTATATTGTGTAGAAGCAAAATTTAACAGTTAATGAACCGAGCCTCTAATTTCACTTCGTATTCATCATAGAATCATTAGTCGACACCAATTAACTCAATTTCGATGAGTATGTTCCATGGAGCGCTCTCTTGACGATTTTGGTTTAATTCAGATAGATTGGTGCTAATTTAATTTCACATAAGCATTTGGTTAATTCTCAGTGATTTAATTAACAAAATTATAATGTTTTCGTACTTATATATAAGATGTAGTTTCTTCCTTACCTGAATTTATATTCGACATCAAAGTCAAACTGTCGGATTGAAATTTGTCATTATAGAGCCGTTTGACACACAACATATGTAGTAGAGCAACTATATAGTAAGGCTCAACTGGCTGCCAAAAAGCTGGGTATACTCTCGAAGGTGCAACGGTATTTCACACCGGAAAAGTTGACACAAGTTCGGTCGTGCACGGAATACTGCTCACTCCTTTGGGATGGATCGGCTAAGTACCAGCTTCAGACGTTGGAATCAATCAAGAAACGTGCCAAGAGAATCAACAACTCCTTGGTTTGGACCAAGTCTTGATCATCGATGAAAAGTAGCTAGCCTATCGGTATTTTATCGGATAAGTTTCGGAGAGTGCTTCGGATTGGCATGATCTTATTCCCCTGTCCATTCTTCTATCGGACGGCCAGGACCTCGAGAATGCGACGCTGTTTCATGGTTGATATACCAAAAACTCGTACGAAACGGTTTGATTCCACTGTCTTTATTTGAACTGCTAAACAGTGGAATGTGCTGCCCGAGTGGGTGTTTCCCGATGATTATAATCTGGGTGTCTTCATGTCGCGAGTGAATGGTTTCTTCTAGGCAAGCGTGCTCCATCGTAGACTGCATCTTCGTTTAACATCAGACGAGATGGCAGTCAAAACCCAAGATTTAAAAAAATATTAATTCACTAGTAGAGATATAAGTAGATGTAATTTCTAGTAATGGTCATACTGAGACGGATTAAGTTTTATTTTAGTTAAAAATTTGCAATGCTATTTTTAATAATTTCACCGATTGTGATTTTTCATAACCAATGATAACCAGTGATTTTTTATTCTTAGCGAGATAAGGGCGCTTCTTCTGGACTTGTTACACGTTGGTTTCAGTTGTACGTTCTATCATTTATTCTGTACCTTAGCCTTGACACTAAAAATATCACCAGAAATTTCCGAAAGATTTTCCAACCCTCCAGCACTTCCCAAAGTGCTAAAATTGACCGTATTCATCGGAGATATCGGAATTTCCCGAGGACCCAAGAGCACTAAAGTCCAGATTGCGTCGAAGTCTCGAACGGCCTCCAGAAGTTTGCAAACGGTCGAGGATTATACTAATAAATCGTGGATTATATACGCATGCGTCAATCTCGAAGTTATAATGCAACTCAGACCTTTCTAGTGATTCCAAAATGTCATAGAGTATGTGGATGTCAGTATAGATGTGATGAAATTTCTAGTGACGTATAATGTTGAGTTTGCGTACAAGTTTTTTTTCTCTTAGCTATTGGCATCGCACGAGAGATTGAGAATAACTTAATGAAGGTTATGTCTAATAGGTACGTATCTTATTCTATAGTATGGAAGATATTTGAGAGTGGGGTGACTGAGACCCCACTGTTGGACGTTGAGGTCATAAATCTTCAGTTTTAAGTATAAATCATGTTATTTATTAAAAATCATGTTATTTATTATATCCGAAAAATTGAATTGAATAAAAACCATAAAATGTACCCTAGTACCCAAACCTATTAAGAATCTACGTTCACAGTTACTGTTTACCTATTATACCTTATTTTTAATGATTGTGTGATTTATAGAAAAGAGTTAAGTATAAAATATGTACCTACCTATTATCTTATCTAACAAATGTCACTCTCCAGCCTATGGATAATCGCAAATGTTAACGCGTGTGTTAAATGTTAATGTGCGGCGGTTAGTTTATCATCAGACAAGCCATCTGCATGTTTGTTTGCTGCTCTTTAATAAACAATAAAATAATTATCAAATAATCACGTTGTTTTGATGCTTAACAGAGAAATAAACAAATTAAAATAACATACAAACATTTCATCATCATCAGCCCAGAGACGTCCCTGAACGTCACTGAACAAAGATACCCCCCTTATATCGCCACACTGTACGACAACCTGCCATTTGCATCCACCGGTTACCCGTGACTTTCACAGTGCAGAGGGTAATGTCGGTGTAACGTGGATAAAATGTCGTCGGTCCACCTAGTAGGAGTCCTACGTTGCGCCTTCCGGTGCGTGGTCGCCACTCAAATGTGTCTGGCCCATCGGTTATCAGTTCTTTGAACAATGTGGTCTGCCCATAGCCATTCTTTGATTATCCTTGCTCCGGATTTTAACACAAAACATTGCAACATCAGGCATTTTGAAAAAGTACGAATAATTGCTTAACGATAAATATTTCTCGGTTCGTTTCTATTATTACTCATTAGGTTCATGTAATTCAAATCAGAATTTCCCAAATCATATTTTGTGGATGCCTTTTTCAATAATATAACGAAACGAAGAAGCACTACAAATGTAAATCCCATGATAAAATATCCGCGAATCCGCAACAAAATCTCCACATAATACTCCCACCGCTACACAATCAAAAGCGGAAGTTACGTGTGCAAAATATCACGGCGAAAAATTCCGCGCGACATCTAAATCCACAGCTACCCGCGTTCTGTAGGCGTTCAATCTTCGTCGCTTCTGTATAATCTGATCTATATGTCGTCACGTGCCGTATTGGCTGAATGGGCGTCACGTCTCGCGTCGCCTGACGTCGTCGCAGGCCAACTTTCTTGATTATCAACACGTGGCGGGAATGTAGACAAACTTGTGGCTGTAGGCACTAATCACGGGTAGATTCCGGCCGGCGGCGCTTCATTCACTCTGTTTTATATTCTTTGAGTGTTTTTGTTTGGGTATAAGCTTTTTGGTGTTGAGAGGGAAGAAGTTATGATTTTGCTGTTTTTCTGATTGAAACTGCTAGCGAAGTTATTTTATATTTTATTTTAAGATAAGTAAGTTCGTATAGGCTGAGTGGCCAGCCCTAGTGTCAGAGTTAATATGCCGCCCGAAGGCCTCTGACATGGCTGACGGTTGTTGTTATAGAAACTAGAACAAACAACCGGGACCAACAATTTAACGTGTCATCCGACCCACGGTAACGCTCTGAAATAAATGCCACTCACGGTCACCCATCCGAAGACATATTTTAAGATGAAAAAAATGTATTGTAGCAGGAACATTTATTGAAGTTCGTTTATAACTCCACAAAAAAGTACGTGTATCAACACTTAAAACAATCCAACAACCTAATGATGTACCTAACTAAATTCTCGTTAAAAACAAATGTACCTACTGGGCTATTTATTCCCGAGTTCTACTGTCAAGGCTGTGAATTTCACTCCGTCTTTAATTTCTGAAGTAAAGTTATTGCAGTTTCATTCCAAAATTCCTTCTCTATAAAAGCGTTCCATCAGTTACAAACACACTTCTTACATAAATCAGACGATATTTATCTGTAATCTGACTCGCTAATTTGTGTTAATAGGCGGCTGTAAGAACGTCCCGGGGCTCTGCTTAATTACCAGAGCTGCGACTGACGCGGAATGCAAGAAATCTCGCCTTTGTAGGCGGTGGACACAATGGAACTAATTAGAACTTACTAACTTTTTGTAGGTAATTACAGTAAAGAGCAGGTTCGTATGGACCGAGTGGCTGGCGTGTCGCTGGAAGGCCTTTGTAATCGAGTCCAACCATTAAACGTGTCGTTCGAGTCATGGTAGCGCTACGTGTAAATGCCACACACGGTTACCCATCCGAAGACTGCCCGGATCATCCGGTTTTTAACTTTGGAGATCTTTTGGGCTCGAGGTACAGTCAAGCTATGCCACGAGCGCTACTTTTGGAAACTGCCTATTAAATTGTATACATAATATACATTTTATCAAAATCGGTATAGTAATTTGGTTTTTAAATCAAAATATGAAGCAAATGAAATTGACGTCGGTTGTTTTTTTAGACGTAATTGTTTGTAGACAGGCTTAATTGTTCGGCCACCAAATAATCTTATTTTAAGCGATAGTACGATGATGGTAAACATATATAGTCTGAAATGGGAACTGACTCTCAAGTAAGGCTGAAGGAACACTCCACTTGGCCACAGATCTTCTTGAGGTTAGTTGAGTCGAGTAAGTACATAAACATTACTTGCTATATTTGTATAAATTGTATTTTTTAGGGTTCCGTACCTCAAAAGGAAAAAAGGAACCCTTATAGGATCACTCTGTTGTCCGTCTGTCTGTCTGTCTATCTGTCAAGGCCCCTTTTCTCTGAAACGAGTGGAGGTATAAGTTGAAATTAATATCGGATGTGTTAGAGCGTTAAGGTCCGTTAGAGCTGTAAAAAAAACAATAAGTCAACGCAATCAATAATTACAGTCATTTTCATAGTATTTTTTGTGTTTTTAGACTCGCAAGTATATAAGTAGATACTGACGTAGATTTTCTTTGTACTTGTGGTGGTACGGAACCCTCGTTATCCGAGTCGCAAGCACTCGTACGCTTGACGGCTTTATCTTTTTACTTAAAACTAATAGCTCGCAAGGTTTGCAAGTTCAAGTGGCAATGGGCTGGCCACTCGACGAACTGATAACCGATGGTGAAGAAAGGTTCTTGAGTGGCGACCGTGAACCGGAAGACGCAGCGTAGAAAGGCCTCCCACTAGGGGGACCGACGACGTTGTAAAAGTCAAGGGCATTCAACCGGTGGATGCAAATGGCAGGTTGTCGTACAGTGTGGCGGTGAGGGGGAGGCCTTCGTTCAGCAGTGGACGTCTCCGGCTGATGATGATGATGATGATGGATAGCACAGTTGCATTATGTACCATGTTTCAGTCACCCATGAATATGGTGCATGCAACTGCGCCTAAATATCGAAAGATCGGTTCAAAAAACAACCACGGCAAAATGAATTGTTGTTTAAATTAGAAAGGTATTTCTGAAAACTATGTACATACTTAACAATAATCAAAAACCCTTATCCCTTCGCTTGAGACAAGATTGAAGCGATGAGGTTAAGTCAGTAATTTTCTGCGTCCAATAATGATTTTTCATAATGTCTTTTTTTGCTCTTCATTGTAAACTCACCCTATCCCGGCGGCCGAAGCGCGAGTTATGAAAAACATCTCGAGACGTTCATTAGCCATGCAAATGTACTCTTTGATACAATTATTGCAGGCGGCTGTAATATGCTAACTAACCTCTGTAATATGCTAACCGCTCTCTGCTTGTTACGGCCTTCTGGGGTTTACTGTCTTTTGAATGCTGGTGAGACAGTTTCAAAGGTTTTTTGCTCACCTCATTATACTTAACTGACAACTCACGATTTTTATTTTCACGGACTTAGTTATACAGGATTATGTGGGACAGTTGCTCTACCAAGGGATGTATGGATGCAGAAGAAACGGCGGCGCATGTGCTGCTTGAATGCAGCAGCGTGACACAACGATCCTCGGGTCACCGAGGACATTCCGAGAGGCCTGCGCCTGCGCCGGCATCAGCAAGATGCTGGCCTTCATCAGAGACACCGGGTGGCTGGACTAGCTACACCGGGACTACGCACCGTTGAGGGCCCATGAGGGCATGTCGAAAACGCGAAAAAAATACCAGCTGTTCCATACATTTTGTCGAATCAGAATGAAAATTAATTTATAGAAAGACCGATCTTTTTGTGATTTCAGGGTAGTAAATAAAATAGTTTAAAATTACGAGCACAATAACCTCCTTTCTGCTTAATAATACCGTTCCGCGTAAACCCGTTAACTGCATTGTCCTACAAACTGGATGAAGTGTTTGGTTATTTTGCATGAGAACACTTGCCATAATTCCCACGGTTGGTAGGCGGCTCGGGGATCGCAGACTACTCACCACCGTTAACCAAGAGAAAATTAAATTGAGGGAACCGAGAACGGATCGATGAACCAAGAAAAATGCATTGTAACAAACCATGTAGGTACTAACCAAAGATAATAATTATAATACGAGTACTATACTACTAATACTAACTAACTCATTGATATCCTCAAATATAAAATAGGGTTGCCAAGCGATCTCAGTAGTAGGTACCTACTAGATTAAGCACTATTTTTATTACATACATTACATTTTTTATTACGGGATAATAGAACTTTAGTAAACAACCGTGATAGTTTAAAACAGTGTCTGATTTTTATTGTTTTTATTTTAATTGAATCTGTATATTTTATATTGTAAATTTATGATACTCGTACCTATCTACTACCTATCTACTAGATATTTTATCTTTTACTAATAGAATTATTTTAAGTATTTTGACTGTAACATGTAACACTGTTAATTAATGTAATTGGCTTGTAGCCGTTTTAATTACTAAATAAATAAATACACTAAATTCTCGAACTAAATAGCATAATAGCAACATTACATTATAATTATAGATAATTTTACAAAGCACAACGAAATTGCCTGTAGCGATACGTAACTGCCCTACGCTACGTAAGTAGGTACGTTAAGTACTATTTTTTGTATTATTTTTGAGTTAGCACTATTTTTGAAATATTATGGCAATCTCTAGTTGTTAGATGGCACATAGCACCAGTTCGTAGTATTCGCCTGTAACCCTGATTTAAAATACCAAAAAATTGTTTTACAGCGAGTTGCTTGGCATTTCCAATTAATACGGAACAATCTTAGCAATTAGCACAATGACGTTTATTGAAATACTTCCGAACAAACTTTCGAGCAACTTCTCGCTTTTGAATTACACGAATGAAATTTTAAGCAATCAAATGATTTCTTTAATTTGGTTATTGAAAAATATTTTGTCGAATAGAATTGTTTATGAGTCGATTATTGGCACAGCAATATTGCACCAAAAGTATGTTTGTTAGAATATAATAATATGTTTAAAGGACTAAGTCTGTAATAGTGCAACGGACTTAGATGAGGTATTAGATTTCTGAACTAGGTATAGTAGTTTTTTTAACCCTGAGGTTAGGCATATAGCATACGATGCTGGATTACAAACCCCATTGAATATTTTCTCCGGACGTAAGCGCAAGCTTCCTTACGATGTTTTCCTTCACCGAAAAGCTTATAGAAGATATAAGAAGTTTCATATTGAATCAGTAAGTTTTATATCTAACGAATTCATTGTTACTGGTTTGAGATCGAACCCACAACCTCATGATTTGAGGCGCGTCTTTTCCCAATGGACTACCAAAGCTTAATTAAACTACGACTATGTGTCAACTTTGAATTTTATATAAATAAATAAATAAATATCGGTGGACATTATTCACACAGCGCCATCTAGCCCAAACTAAGCAAAGCTTGTAATATGGAAACTAGATAGCCAATAGAATACTTATATACTTTTTTGTAAATACATACTTATAATACATACTACACCCAGACACCGAACAAACATTTATGTTCGTCACATATATGTTTGCCCTGGGTGGGGATCGAACCCACGCCCTACAGCTCTGAAGGCAGACGTGCTACCAACTGAGCTATAAGGTAGTCAAAAAAGATATCCAAGAAAAGATCAACAGACTGTCCCGAGCAGCGAGTAAATCAGCGGGCACAGCAATTTGGAAATATTGTAAAGAAATAAATTCGTTATAAAATGAAGCTTGACGCAGAATCATCACGTCAAACTATGAAATATCGCCGCTCGTACCGTCCTACATATTGGAAAATGGACGAAATTTTAATTAAAACTCTATATTTCATCGGAATTGAAAATTTCCGGCCGCTTGAACGCTCAATCGACAAATTACAATGGAATGACAGACGATGGGTCTACTGCGAGTACCTACGAGCACGATGAGCTTATAGGAAACACAAGCTATTGGTTGAAGACAAAATGATGACTGGACTTTCTTGGTTACTCTATGCACATAAGTAGGTATATATTTTATTTTATACTCGCCGCTTGAACCGCGTGATGATGAAAAATAGTGATGATGATGACATACTTAATAAATAATTAATAATCATTGGTGGACATTTCACACAGCTCCATGTAGCCCCAAACCAAGCAAAGCTACGGGAACCAGAAAGCTGATACAATAACTACTTATTTAAATACTTTTTTTTAAACATTCTTATAGTGCATACATACAACACCCAGACACAAAATAAACATCTATGTTCATCGTAAATGTATGTCCTGGTTGGGAATCGGACCCACGCCCTACAGGTCTCAAGGCAGAAACACTAATACCAACTAAGCTATAAGGTTGTCTCATGAAATTTGACGTGTAACTTTGGGGTTATCAATAATGTATTGTATTGATAATAATAATACTTTAAAAAAAGAAACCGACTTGAATTTCCATTACCATAATTTCCTTAGGATTAACGCTCTGTGTTGGTACTGCGCTTTTTTTAAGTATTTATCTTTCAAAATACTTCAGAGTTCTCTAGCTTTAAGTTTTTTTTAGGTACTTTTCTAAAAGGAAATTGATATTCCAAGAGTTTAGTTTTAACTAATATAAAGTACACCAGTTGTTCTACAGTTACACATTTAGCAAAAGTAAATCCTAAAGTAGGTTTTTATACAATAGATAAAATATTGTATGATAGATTTTAAGATTCGATAAATAAATTAAAAAATAAATAAAAAAAACGGTGATTTCGAGCCGTAAACAAAAAATAAATTCTAATCTAGTAGCTGTGCTCCTCATTCACTCATGAACACATCAATATTTTAAACACGAAAATTGCATCATAGCAAAATTAGGAGGTAGTTGTGAATATTTACTTCTAGATGTAAGTTTTGTATGATTTCATTACTATTCTAAGAAAGGAAATGATGTCTACTTTTTACCGTATTTTTTTAAATCTATTTGTTGAAAGGAAGACCCTGGAAACCACGACACAGGTCACCCCTAGTGTGGGATCCAGGGCACACCGAACAACCGCTGTCTTTGGTTTATAGTTTTCTGTATTTTAATATTTACTTAGTTGCTCTTCGGTATATTTAAAATTGTATAGTGTTTTTGAACAAAATAAATAAATTTACAATCTTTAGGCGCCATTTTCTCAAAACTTGGTAACTGCACGTAGCGCTTTTATAATAAGCACGGCAGAGCTAGTCTACTATATTTATAAATATCATCATAATGAAAATGGAGTAACGTCCAATAATTCGTTCGAGTAACAATGAGCGAGAATGCTTGTATCTGTTTTTAATCAGGAAGTGTAAATAAAGCCGGCGCGTAACGTCTCCCCCGGGAGCCGATAGCGGGCCGAACTTGTTTTATTTACGGCAATGCTTTAATTTAAATAATCTGCCGTCATCAGCGCGGTAGCGGCGGCTTTTTGGCGACTGACTAGTTAGTTTGTAAGCTCATATATTACGTTTGTGCTTGTTTTTACCCGTACACGTATAATGGATACCGAGTTGTTTATTATGAAACTGTGTCTACGCGATTAAAATTGCAGTCACTAGTTTATGCTTTGAAAACTTTGTCATCCAGAAAAACCAGATAACGTTGTCTAACACAAAAACTGTCGTAAAATATGTATATAGTAACTCTATTTATTTGAGTCTATAGAAATATTTACGAAAACTGGGACAGTGCCTCGAGCGGACGTAAACGAAAATAATTTTACACATTTTGTAGTGGTAGGACTCCATTGCAGAGTCCGCCTGGGGAAGTAACACACCTTTGCCACTTATTCAACCGCAAGTAGTAGTGTGCAAGCATTATGTATTTTGGTGTGAACATTGCCCATGGTACCAGAGAAATTACTCGCCATGAAAAGATTTGTCATCTAATTTATATCAGGGTGACGAGCGTACTGCAGTGCGTCGAAGTATTTAGTTCGCAAGTTACGCACCAGGCGAACGTGGCGCTCACCTTGTCTCTCCATCGAATTAAAAAAAACTGTAACCAATACTTACCTACTACGTATTTTTCGATAGTGTTTT
The DNA here is from genome assembly GCA_905404285.2 of Erannis defoliaria. NCBI lineage: Eukaryota > Metazoa > Arthropoda > Insecta > Lepidoptera > Geometridae > Erannis > Erannis defoliaria. The sequence goes on along the minus strand of FR990072.1, from coordinate 19,151,200 downwards.
ATACTAGATGTATACGCACAGAATAGCTGTCGTTGTAGTTTTCAACCAAAAAAATAATAAAATGCTTAACAGTGTTCCGGCAGTCAGGCAGAGTGCTGTTTGTAACTCTAGTACAAAAATCTATATCCAGATGTGGATGATGATGATTATGATGATTAGAGGATACCGTAGTTTTAGGCATCATCGTAATCATCCAAAGACTTTTACTACTGGATATTTGGCTCTCTCTTGCTATGGCATCTGCCTCGATCCTTGATTCCACGATTTATTCTAACAAAAGTTTAATACCGAAAGTACTATATTAAAATTAAAACAAACTACAAAAAGTCGGAACACCGGTAAAAATTAACGAGTGGATGCAAATGGCAGGTTGTCGTACAGTGTAGCCGAGCGGTCTAAGGGCCTTCGTTCAGCAGTGTACGTCTCCGGGCTGATAATGATGATGATGGCAAATAGTCCAAAATATACGAGCGAGATAATTCTGACACGGCGAAAGCACGTATGATTAATTTCCTAAAAAGTGTTGCTGAAATAATTTACATCCCATAGCAAAGCAGCATTCGAGCTCACACATCTTGAAATGAAAACAACTCGGAAATTTTCAAAAATAACCGTGTGGTGTGTTCACTGTTCAGGCTATAAACTGACATTTGGCTGACCTTTCTACTGAACCCTTGTCAATCAAGTAGATAGAAGGTTACGCTAAAAATTGCTGGTCTTCGATTACCTTACCTTTTACTCTTATACTCGTAATAGATAAGTAGGTATAGGGTTTTATTATATATTTTAAGTACAATTACTTATTAATACTCGTGGTTTATCTAGGGCAGATTCATTCTCAACGAAAACATGTCTAAAACGTAGGTACCTTACATCTGTAACTACGCTGCCGACTGCTAAAGGGTTTGAGCATTTGGATTGTCTCTAGACTTTCATCGGTCTAAATATAATCCTTTTGTTTTTGTGTAGTAAGCTAAGTAGTTTAAAACGTTCCGGCGCGTTGCTCCATTAGGGATTGACAGTGAAAAAGTTTAAAAATGCTTATCTAGGGAAAAGCATAAGTACCTATATCGAATTTATTAATTTCAGATTTTTTTTTATACATTCAAGTGACGTGACGAGCAAGACGTTCGCCTGGTGGTAAGCGTCACGCCTGCCACTAACAGTAGCAGTGCCAGAATGGTGAACTTACGAACACAATCCTACGCCGCACTGCACTGCGCTCGTCACCCTGAGATATTAGATGTTAAATCTCTTCATACCAAGTAATTTCTCTGGTAACATTGCCCTGCTTGATATAATATTAGTTCGTATAATTATTCATGTAACCTAATATTTAATTAATCAATTAAGCCCAATTAATAATTTTGATCTAAAAAGATCACGTCTACCTACTACCTATCTGTAACCACTCCCCCAAACGTAACCATCAGGCTGGCAGCGTTCCCGCGTTGTATGGCCAACAAAATATGTTGGGGCAAATATTGAACCAACCATAATTTAAATTAATATTATACTTAATCATATTTGTTAACATATTCGTGTGTTGGTTACCTGTTTACGTGGTTGTCGTCTGTAACCAACATATGATGTTTGAAATGGATATGAAAGAGCGGGATCTTCTGATACCAGGTTTTTTCATACTTTCTAGACGGTCCCAACCTAATTTTAGTTAAGCGAAACCTTGGAAACAGAAAGAACATAATAATTTTTTGAAGAGCATTTTCTTTTCATTTTCAATGACCAACCAACCTGTTATCCAGTGTGACCTACTTCCTATTCAAACTCTCGATATAAAACCTTATCATGCATTTTGAATACCTTTGATGATTTGATCAAAGGCTGGGGTAGATGGGAGATTTTTTACAAGTTTACCGTAGTAGAAAATTACCTGTCGTGAGCATTAACGCTGTGTCATCCGCGCCATGACGTGAGGGGATGGAAATGCGGGATCATAAATATTTGCTTCTGTGCTCAGAACCAAACACAAAATATAATAATATCCAAATCGCAGAACGTCGTACAATGTGGCTGTCTAAGGCTTGTTCAGCAGTGGACTTCACGAAACTGATGATGTTTTTTTAGGTAACTCTATATTATTTACAACAATAAATTACAACAATGGCTGTCTTATCTCTAAGAGTGATCGTATCCAGGCAACTTTAATTTGGATACGATTTACGAAATAGGTAAACGACGGAATATGGGTGGTGTATTTTTGATGTTATTACTATTTTCATTTATGGAAGCAATTCTCCAATCTAATACTGAAACAAATCAGCTTTTGCCAGTTGTTTTATCGCCAAGCAATAGTATGCAAGCATTACTGGGTAAACCATATAAATTACTGGGCTTCAAGAGATTAGACATGATCGGCCGTACCTAAAATAATCTCGATTCTCTAAGTCACTGCTTAAACTTCTCTGTTCTTTTCTAGCACGTGCAACTTCACGTCAGAGAGAAGATGGCAGAGCATCTTAAGCAGTGACTGACGGTTGAAAAGTTTTTTTAAGTAAGGCCGCTACAGTCTTACTTAAAAAACTTCTCAACCGTTAATCACTGCTTAAGATGCACTGCCATCTTCTCTCTGACGTGAAGTGTAACATGCAAGAACAAGACAGGTAAGTTTAAGCAGTGACTAAGAGAATCGAGATTATTTTAGGTAAGGCTGCTAATATCTCAGGGTGACCAGCGCAGGATTTTGTTCAGAAGTTCACAATTCTGGCACTGCTACTGTTATGGGCAGATGTGATGCTTACCACCAGGCGAAAGTCTCGCTTGTCTTGTCTCTCCATTGCATTGAAAACACATAGAACCATAATCAGAGGATAAAAACCTATCAAAACATTTAATACAAGACAAGTGACTGTAACAAAACATAGGAACTAAAAATGATGAAGTTGGTGAATATTTTTTTGCATCAAGATGCACAATTATCTTTAAATACAAGATACGTGCCGTTGAGTTAAAAACAGATTATATTTTGCTGACGCACATCACGTGCGAAGCGTTTTTCACCCTTTTAGTTTCTTATAGATTAGTTTAATAAAATTCAATTTTGCCAAGTGCTCTACGTTTCGTGCATCTAGTATCTGCGAGTTAAAATTAAAACAATTTTTACCTCGACGTTTTGGTCATGTTTGTGCGCGATTAAGTCCCGGTAATAAATATATTAATGTGTTCATATCGCGAAAGTTTAAAAGTTTCACTAAAAATAAGCGTAAGTCATTAAATTCCTTTTCATTACTCATACTCGGAAAGTAGGTCTGAAGTTGCCTGAGGAGCGGTTTGAAAGTAATACATTTCAGCCCTAGGAGAATCACTTTCAACTGACAGTAACAGTTGACAAATGACAGACACGGGAGTTTTGGCGGGAAGACGGAAAAATCATGTCGTTGCATTCTATTATTTTCTTAAACTTGTGTTTTATCGCAAATTAATGATTAAAAATAGTGGTGTTTTATTCATTGAGTGTTGAATTACATGCACGAGTGTGGGCAAGTGATTTATTTATTTATATGTGATATAATGTGGTGAAACATGTATTTTCGTGTTGTTTTCAAAACTCCGTAGAAACTCATAGTAAAGTCGCCACAACTTTACTAGGGTATGACTTGGACTCGACTATGACTAAATTCGTGTGACTGACTGTGATTTCATGACTTATTTGACTTGATTTTAATAAAAAACTTGAAAATTCATAAACTTGACACTGGCAGAATGCACAACGTACGATGCCAACAACTAAGAAAAAAAACATGACAGACACTTAATTTATTTAAAAAAAACTAGTTCTATTTTCAAATTAATTTGTATTGACCATGTTCCAACTATTTTTTTGTTTTAGAGGATTATGGTCCCGCACTTCTCGTACGTTTCCCAGTGTCAGTTTATTTTTAGTTTCCTTGTATTCGTAATGAAAAGCACAGTGTTTACCACGGGGTTACTTTCACCATTAGGATAACAATGTACTATTACATCTTTGTATCCGTCTTAAAAGTAGCATATGATTATATATGGTTATTTGTTACGCCTTCGCTAAGCTAAGCCTAAGTATAAGCCTTAAAGGAAGATTGGGTCATAATTACATTTTACCGCCCTAGCCATGTTGCAGATTGGTGGGTGCCATCACATAATGCCATTAAATTTCTTCTCCGGATGTATTCAAGTTTCAGAAGTATGTTTTCTTTGAACAAAAAGCCAGTAGTGTGATGTTTTAGATTGAGGTCAAACAAAATAAATAAAACACGCAACGCAAAAATGCTGCTCCTAACTCACAATTACCCTTGAGCCTAAAGATCCGTATGTAAATACTAAATAATTAATTGGACGGTCCAGGATCGAATCCACGACCACGATGACGCGTCCTGTCTGAAACGGTTACTGAGACTAATAATTTTAATTAAGTATCATAATTAATTCTCCCCACTATACATAGTACACAGAATACTTGATTAGAAACCTTCTAACGTGGTCACTGCCTTTGATCACTTAGAAATTTCAACAAAGTTTAATAATTTGTTTGTTTCTCAAACATCAAAGAGTAGAGTAGGTGGAACATTAACTTGTTCTGTGAACTGGAAGAGAGTTTTAACAAATGAGGTGTGCTGGCGCCAGCGTGTGGGTGTCACTCCGCGCGTTCCACTCGAGCTCATCCTATCTGACGGCTTAAGTGCGCCAAAATTGGAACTCGCGCCTTCGCGGCGTCGAACAGTGTCGCTGAACAACGACCAAATTATTTTGAAACACAAATCGGAGACACTTTTCTATTTTCTATTAACTGTCACTGGGTGAACAATTTTAGTTCACCCTTTTGGCCACGTCTCTATATAACTTGGTTGCGCCGTAAGAAATGGCTTTGTTTTAATCATGTTTATCTTGCATTGAACCAACCAAGTGTGTGACAGATTTTGATGGTTATTCCGTTTGAAGCCGTTCCCGTTCCGTCCGTTTCTATTTGGATTTACAGTTGATGTTAAAGGCCATAATTTAAATATCACGTGGAATAGGCATGCAAGTCATTGGAAGAGGGTAAGAAAACGACGCGTATTCATAATAAATTATTGTATTTTTTTTATTATCAGCGAACGGCATACTCTTATGTAATTAGCATTCATTCATAATTTACGGAATATTTACCGTGATTATGTTGTAAACACCGACATAGCTCGCAAGGTTTGCAAGTTGAAGTGGCGCAGGGCAGGCCACATCGCTCGAAGAACTGACAACCGATGGGGAAGAAAGTTTCTTGAGTGGCGACCGCGAACCGGAAGACGCAGCGTTGGAAGGCCTCCCACTAGGTGGACCGACGACATTGTAAAAGTCGCGGGCAACCGGTGGATGCAAATGGCAGGTTGTCGTACAGTGTGGCGGTCTAAGGGGGAGGCCTTCGTTCAGCAGCGGACGTTTCCGGGCTGATGATGATGTTGTAAAAAGACATATTTTCCGGAATGACATATAGTCATATAGTCTATATGCAAGTCCGGGAAACAATTAAGCCATTTTTATTCCGAGTTTCATCTTAATCCGTAAAGTCGTTTTGGCGTGAAGAGATAATAAACATATAAAACACATACCGACAAACTCTGGCATTTATAATGTTAGTGTTTTACCACTGGAGACTGATGGCAATGACGATAATCTATATACAGAGGTTTTGGTATCTATGCGCACACTTAGCTTCATAAGGGTGAATTTAGTACATCAAGACAGACAAGTTTTGCTCAACGACTTTTGCCAAAACGTAATACATTTCACGAAAATAATTTTATTTTTGGTTTATTTTACAATTAAGTTTAGTCTACTATTAACTATTTACATATAGTATTATTCAGTTTACAGTGCTACGGTGCGGCACGGTGCTTGAACTGTGACTGCCTGTAGTTTGCGTAGAATTAAAATAATTTAGACATGCATATACTTTTTTTGTATAAAAAAAAAACATTGAATTAGCCAAAGTCGTAGAACAAAAGTTGTTTGTCTTGATGTACTAAAGACGTCTTTGGTAACTTGCGCAAGTTATCAAAGAGTTCTTTGGTAACTTGCGTATAAGCGTAAATTACCAGTATCCCTGTATATTTTTCTGTCATTGCTTGCGCGACAAGGTAAACACGAATGTTCATACGAACAAATTCCGGTTCGAATGAACACACAAACAAACTCACAGCAACACAAAGGGTTACTGACCTGAAATACTTTTTAGCAGAGCTTAGCTTGCCACCTCCAATGGTATAATATGCCAGAAGCACAGTGTTGTAATTTTTTACATGTTAAAAGTTATCTTCTCCTTTCTTAACTTATCGAGATTGTTTTTAAGCGCACTAATTGATTTCGTAAGCTCACTTCCTTAAGCAACCTGATCCTATTGCTGAGGATATGGTGTGAACGGTATGTGATTATGCTCGGAGTTACATTTCGCGATAAAATCCGGAACGAGGATACTTGCCAAAGAACCAAAGTCACGGACTAGCTCGCAGGGTTTGCAAGTTGAAAGTCGCAATGGGCAGGCCACATCACTCGAAGAACTGACAACCGATGGGGAAGAAAGGTGCTTGAGTGGCGACCGCGAACCGGAAGACGCAGCGTAGGTAGGCCTCCCACTAGGTGGACCGAGGACATTGTAAAAGTAGCGGGCAACCGGTGGATGCAAATGGCAGGTTGTCGTACAGTGTGGCGGTCTAAGGGGGAGGCCTTCGTTCAGCAGTGGACGTCTCCGGGCTGATGATGATGATGATGTGATGATGAGACCTGTGCTATGGTTTTGGATCTTCTTACTCTTCTGTAGTGTCTTTTCAAGGAGAAGATGTTTTACATTATCATGGGCAAGTTGAAGAATCCAAAATGATTGCGAAGCAGGACGCTCGCTGGACTCAGTTTTCATTCCTTGAAAAAGGTCATTGGATGTGAGCGAAACTATAGTCGGAGTCCGAATTTATAAGCGTAATAAACGTGAATAATCTCGCAGAAATAAAAAAAAAAAAAAAACCACGTTTTCATAGTAAAATGTTCTAGAATCCGTTTAAAATTATTATTATAGATAGGATTATCGTACTAAAGAGCAACGATCTTATAGCAGAGAATTTTAGGATTAGAATTTTAGATTGCTAAAGGGTGTTAAATAGATTCATTACAATCAACTTCCTTTAGATAGAAATAGAACATTAATCTGCCGAGCGCCCTGAATTTCACAACATATCAAATTCTCTAGGTTCTGTAATTTAATCAAAATTTCCGAGCTTAATAACTGATAGTTTGATTCTAAATTACATCAAAGTTTGGGTTAACAGCTTATCAAGCTGAGCTCCCATTTGTTATGAAGTTTTGAAACTTACAGGTAACCCGTAACTTACAGGTAACTGGGTACACATTTAGTGCACAGACATGGTAACAGTAACTATCTAGTGCGTGCGATAATAGTATTCCGATGGTTTTTCAAACGTAGTAGGCCGTCACTAGAGAACGCTCAGAGCGTCGATATATTTGCAGATTTGTAGTCTCGTCTCTAGAAAATCTCGTGACAGATAAGGCTAGCCTACTACAATGGGTAAACTGTTGTTAAGTACTAATTTTAATTTATAAGATCTGTTGTACACAGTTTTAGCAATAAATAAAAAAAAATCAATACTGCCACTATAACTTAGTATACAAAATATTTTTATCAACAGTAGTGGGTTTGATAATTTGGTTGTCTTTTTTTGTTCCTTTTGTTTTTGTGTAGTTTAGGTACCTTAATAATATTGTATTATTATGTAGTTTTGAATATTTTTGTATGAAGTGATTCCACACTTATGGTATTTCTATGTTTATTATGTAGTTTGTTCCCCAAGCCGCCTGCCAAGCGTGGCGATTATGGCAACCCCTCTCTATTATGTCTAGCAGTGGATGTTTTCTGGCTGATAATGATGTAGTTTGTTGACATTTACAACCGTTATACTTAGATAAAGAAATAAGTGGTATGTATTTCAATAATATAGTCAGTAAGAAAAATCTGCTTTTTGACAACATAACAAAGCATGACAGATTTTCGTCGGACGTTATAAAACCTCCAGTAAAATTAGGTATATACCTGGTAATTAAATAAATCAAGGATTATTATCAGAAAATAAGTAGGTAGAGATATTTGGTCAGCTTGATAATGTTTACATTTGCAAAATAAATAGTCCTAACACATTTTTACTTGGTCAGTAGGATTAAATAATAGGTTAGGTTGGAACTGCGATGACACTACCTACGATTCGAGTGAGCAAAGCGAACGTTCCGCGGCAGCGGCCGGTGAAGTGCCAACATTCTATTAAATAATGTTTTTGTGTGGTTAAGGTTAGGTCAGGTTGGAACTGCGACAACATAACGCATGAGCCGAGAGGGCAAACCGCGGCGCCAACCGGAGACCTGCCAAAACTAACTTTCTCTAATAAAATGTTGCTTAAAAACGTGATTTTACGTTTTTTTACGTGGCTAGGTTGGCACTGTGGTATCACAATGCACGAGCCGAGCGAGATAAGCGAGCGTGCTGCGGCAGCGGCCGGCGAAATGCCAGGACCAACTTTTACCTTAGCAAAACAAAATTAATTTTGACAGCTTGCCAAAATTTGATAAAATTCGAGTCACTCTATTATACAGAGTGACATTGATATAATTGGCGTTATATATGGGTGTCGTTTAACTCATCGTTCACAAAATCAATACGGGAATTGTGAAAAAAAAATTTGTTATTGTTAACAGTATATTTTTTCGTGCGTAATTGTATTTTTTGTATGGTATAGCCAATTTCTTTTAGCGTTGTCAGCATTGTTTTCATGGTACTAGTTGTCCATTAAGACTTACCGTATTGATTTTTTAGTAAATATTGTTCATTACGACGAGTGCAATGACACTGAATTCCAAAAAAAATTATGTCACCCTTTATAGGTACTAATATTGCTGCGTATATATAATTTTTGCGATTCGATGGAGTGATGATATACGACTTAAGGCAGTGCAGTGATTGGAAGCGAAAAACCATGATCAGGTTGAGTAGCGTGCATTGGGGAGGCCTACGAGTATGCCCAATCGTGGAGCCAATTTAGCTGATGATGATGATGATGCTGGTAAACGAAATAATGTCGTGTAGTGGTACGGAATCCTCTGTGCACGAGACCAACTCGCACTCGGAAAATTTATTCGGAGTAATAAGTATGAATAGCTTACACAATCATTGGCTTACACACATTACTGTATAACTAATGTACCAGTACTAATACACATTATTATGAGTACTGATATACCAGTTGACCACATCATCATCATCAACAGCCAGAAGATGAACTGCTGGAGGAAGACCTCCCTCTTGGCAGGTGACTTGCAGATGACAGGATGGTCACCACTGTTAACCGAGGCAATGTTGCTGCCCGTCCTCCGGTGATTCTGGTTGCAGTTTTAAGACATACCCAGGTCCAGCTGGCAACAACCACGGTTTAACTCGCTAATCTTATCACAGTAAACACAGCCTCACGCCTAAGCATTCATAAGTCACCCCGTGAGGTGGCGCCCAGGTCTCATTAAGCAGTGATCAGAGAAGTTGACATGTTATTGAATATTTATAAGCACCCCTTAGCATAGGGGTATATAAGGAGAACGATTTTCACCTGATTTCAGAACAAGCTAAGGTGTTCCATTAAGACGATCCAAGATGGTAAGATTTTTATTTATAAGTATTCATTTTCATCAGCCAATTCTGTTTCAATGTATGCCAGACCCTTGGTAGCCCATCGGGAGAAGACGATTGATCACAGGCCCGTATAAATGAGTTCTTCGGAATTTACGCCCGGATTTAAAAAAAAACATAACACTCGCTTGTAATTCGGGGCAACCTGCATACTTTATGTCCAGAGAAGAAATTGAATTGCATAATATGTGTATGCCACCCCACTCCCGTCCAGTGGTGGATCTTCCAACCTTTTATGGCAGGCCTTTTTCAGGTTAGTCGAAGTTGGCATCAAAAGAAAGGTCTTAAAGAGCACATTCCAAATAATATAATTTAAAACAAAGAGTTTTTGAATATGGGAGTTGTTAGGTTTTGGTGATTCAACCCAACACTTATCACTTATTATGTATATTCCCGCAGATGTCGCTTCTGACGTTTTTCCCCTTACTCATGCTGGCTTCGCTGTCTTCCGCCCATTTGGGTGGCCATCTGGCCATTCAAGATATGAACCCACGGGTTTATTGCGGACGGGCTTTAGCCAGGATGATAGCTACTATCTGCTACGACGACCCAAGCATCGAGAAGCGGTCCGAAGTTGGAACCATGTATGGTGAGTGCCATTGTTATGTTCTTTTTTGTCTAGTGCTACGAAAAAAGTTGACAACACATACTATTTTTGTCATTACTAGTTTGTGAGTTAAAGAGCAAGTCCGATGAGTTTTATAAAAAAAGGTTGGCCTAAACAATACGATTATGGCACTTAAACACCATCAACTGGTGAATGGTGCCGTCTTTTTTATACTTCGTGAGTATAAAATAGACCTTTTTTATATTTTTGTATTGCATTTGACTACATCCTGCCTGATGATAAACAACGATGTGGTCTAAGCGTGGTGTGGAGCACACTGGCTACCTAGAAGATATCACTTCACATCAACAGCCGGAGGACGTTCACTGCTGGACGAAGGTCTCCCCCTAATAGGTAGGGGTTGCCATAATCCCCACGCTTGGCAGGCGGCTTGGGGATCGCAGAGTGTTACCACCAACTAAGAGGACGCTGCTGCCCTTCCTCCAGCGGTTCTGGATGCAGTTTTAGGACATACCCAGGTCCGGAAGAACCTAGAAGATATACCTAGAAGGAACCTGTGGAAAGAAAACGGAAGCTGTGGAAAGAAACTCTGGATAAAATCACTCTTTGTGAAATAAACGATTTGACTTTGACTTTGATTTGGAGACACCCAAATTGTACTTTTCGGGAAACACGGACTTGACTGAAAAAGATAGTAATGGTGTCTTCAACATTTAAAGACAAAACGAGGTCCTACAGCGACATACTTTTTAAAACACTTCCGTAACGAGTCTTAGAATTATGCAAACTGTGTTTGGAATAGAGTGATTCTATTGCTATCCTTGTTGGGTTAGGCCTTTGAGGTGAGAGTAAATATTTTTCTATGAATAGTGAGAAAAACGGAAAGAAGATACCCATCATGATCTATCTGAGATATAATTATCATGAAGGCCTGCTTTAGACCAATCATTGATAACAAATTGATTTACTTAAAGAAACCGAATATTCAATATAATATTCTTCATAATCACGAAGTAGTTTTTGCCATTTCACTGAAATAATTTCTGGTGGTAGACGGTCACTGTGATTCTTCTAGGAAATAAATGGTTTCGGAAGAGTATTTCGCCTAAGTTGAAAAAAAAACTGAATATGGAAAACTTTAATATTAGCCTATCTGGGAAATGGATTCAACTAGGGAAATTTGTAATAATAACGTTATTGTATACCCTCAGGTGCGCTCATTCCTCCGTACTACAAAGAACAAGAAAATCACATTGGCTTTCCCTGGATGTCTCCAAAGTCCTCTGCTTTGGGCTCCATCCGGGGCAAGCGGTTCACAAGCGGCGGCGTCGCTGACGAGTGCTGTGACAAGCCCTGCAGCGTCAGCGAGTTGCTTTACTACTGCTAAGATTCTAAATTCATATACAGGATGTGGCGTAATGAGTGGATAGCCTTTTACCAACAGATGGGAGACATCATTGCAGTTAAGGAAATCAAAAATTGTGTTCCGTAAAAGTCGCATATTTTTCGAGTTATTTGACATTTTGAGTTATTCGAGGTTGGAAGGTTATTACGAGTATAACATAACAAGGAATTTTATGATCTGTTTTTTGGTCAGATATATTATCGAATGTACATTGGCATTTTTCTGTAGCGAGAATATTTATTTGTTTAAGAAAAATATTTTACTCGTTTCAACTCGAAAATTATGGTTTCTTAAATTTCTCAACCTGCACGATGTCACCTATCTGTAGTTATCCACTCATTACGCCACACCCTGTGTAGCGACTCAAGCGACTTCGGGCCAACTCTAGTAGCATAGAGTACGCGAAAGAACAGCTGCTAATAAATCACTAAAGGTACGAAGCTCTATCTGTTCATAGCCAATATCCCGTGCATGCAATGAAAATTTCTATATTATGGAATGCTTTTCTAGAATGTCATCTTTAATCGCGAAATCTTCGTGTTTATGTGAACGTATTTCTGGTCAAATAACGGCAAAATATCTAACACGTGCACGCCTTTGGTCAAGATGCAATATTCCAGTCATTTTAGAGTTTGAGAAATACTATCTTTAATATGTGGCCAGTATTAAAGTAATTTTACAAAAATGTTGAGCCATATTAATAGCTATTTTGTGTGTAATCTGTGCAATTCAAAACCAATTCTGTTTGGGCCTAGACAAACGTTCAAAGTTCAAACTGGTCTGTTCTGACTTTGCTTCTTTAATATTGGATACGAGAAATACACAACGTGTATAAAAAGTTTAAGGCTAAAAAATATAATTTATCTATAATGATTTTACTATAATTATTAATCAATTAAAATTTAAACTATACCTAACATTTTAAAATATATTTAACCATTTGCAATTTAAACTGCATTTAACCATTTCAAAGTTAAACTATATTTTAACCTTTTAAAATTTAAAATATATTTAATCATTTAAAATTTGAACTATATTGAAACATTTCAAATGTATACAATATATACCCATTTAAAATTTAAGATTTAATTTAATGTTTAAAATTTTAACTATATTTAAACATAAATACGATTTATTTTAACCATTAAAAAAAATTGCCAATTTTAAAATCTTTTAAAATGTAAACCATTTAAAGTTTGTATATAACGATTTCAAATTTTAGGTATAAAGCTCCAAATGTAAAGAACATTCTAAATATTAGTATTAAGCCTGTGACGAAATTATGGCAACATACTGTGCTGTGATGGATGGAATTTTAGAGTAAGAGTTCCCGTTGAACCTACCTCACTTTCTCTAGCGGTGGTATATATATGTATATATATATATATAGCACCAGTGGAATTAAATATAACTAGGTGTTTTTTACTTATATATATAAATTATATAAAACTGTCGGCTTACAGGGTTAAATTGTACAGGGTTATGCGGAACATTACCTATTACTAAGTCGAAATGAAGTCGAATCGAATTGTTCTCATTATTGTGGCCCATTATTTATGGCTGATGACCACTGGGAAACTCCTGGAAAAATCGACTGTCTGATAGGAAGCGCGTTGTTTCCTGAGATTTTGGTGGGTGACAAAATCACATCACCCGACACTAGTATCATAGCGATTGGTAGTTCACTTGCAACTTTTATGGGGCCTAACCTAAAATCGTGAAAAAGCTTTAGTTGTTCCACACATTTTTTCAAGGGTTAATGAAATTTTTCTATGGAACAGCTGATTTCTTTTCGCGAATTAAAATTTGGGCCCTAATTAAAGCTTTTCACAATAAATTATACACTGACCACCTTTCAGCCACGCGTAACCCTATGTAAATCCTTTTTGCTATTATTATCAAGTTTTTTTTTTTATTATTATTATAATAATATTTATTTTAATAATTATTATATTTTTTGTTATATATTGTAAATAGGGTAAATTGTAATCATATTTTATACACAATACCTACTAGCAAACATTTTTCTTCTTGTACACAGAGGTATTGCACAGAGGTGCTGCCAGAGTGACATTGATCGGTGGCATTTCTTCATCCCATCGGTTATTATGAAAGTTAGATCTCTATAATGTCGCATTGGCCAGTCTATCTAATCAGTGGAAGGAAAATAACTTCAAACGTTATTTTTTGCATGCAATCTTCCTCTAGATATTTACATAAAGTCACATACATAAAGTACACCATTTATAACTTAACAACGGCTGGACCGATTTTTATGGATTTGTCTTCGCCCCGAATAGCAGAATAACCATTGAAACATCAGAAATATTCACGAAAAAAAATTATGGAGGGGTTGCTTACGAAATTGGCATTAACAAAAAAAGAAAAAAAAATACATTTAAAATAATTACATAGCGTAACTAAATAAAATATTTTAGATGGTAACAAGAAACATATAAATCATTTACGGATATAAATATAAACACACAAGTGTATAGTATACACATAAGTACATTGTATTTTTATTTTTATTAATGTTAATCTTAAATTACCTATTATAATCTATCACACATATATATAATATAATAATATTATAAATGTGAAAGTTTGCGGCTGAATGGATTTGGATGAAATTCGGTATAAACAACCTCTATAGTTTATACCTTGGAATAAAACATAGGCTACTTTTTATTCCAGGAATCCGTGGGGCGCAGCTAGTATTAAAATTTATACTTTTTCACATGGAATTAAATAATACTTATTCTGTAATATGAACTATAAATAAAATTATAACAGTTAGGTTGTACTTACATTAAAAAAACTACTACATTTAGATTAGAGATACTTAAACAAAAAAAAATACATTAAAGTCAATTTCTATATTACAGTTAGATTTGTAATTATAATTATAAAAAAACATAAAAAGAAAATAAAAACATCACCATTTAACTATATTACAGTAAGGTTGTCTTTACATAAAAAAAGATAAAAACAAAAAAATTACTAGTAGTTTAAGCGTTTAAATCTTCGACAATTAAGAGTTTAAGGTAATTCTCGTATATAGCTTAAGTTCGTAAGGTATTATTCACGTACAACTCGTGAGGGCGGTTGCGGGCACGGCGGCGTCCTTATTATTATTATTTTATTTTCAGCCTGCATTGTCCCACAGCTGGGCAAAGGCCTCCCTTCCCTCCTTCGGTGGCGTCCTTAAATAAATATAAAAAATTCAGTATCTAACTGTGTAAGAAACGTAGGTGAGGTAAAGCAACTTTCACAACAGCCTCCGCCGTCACCGTACCCGCGAGTTGTTGTTGTGCACGCACATCGTATCACACAGTGTATAGCTTGGCAAAAGAAATATTAGACATTTCTATGGGCATCACTAACGTAAGGTCTAGTTTCTTGATGAATCTAAAATCCCTGTGAATTCACCCACTGACGTGATTTGCAAGTGATTGTCTGAAAAAAAAAAACAAATCCGCCAAGCTTATATAATTCCCGAATGGGGAATGATTTATGCCATATATTGCAAACAAATGAATTCCATAAAATTATTAAAATTATTAATGACGCGAAAAACTAATGAGTGTTTAATAGTAGATTATGGACTAAGGGGATAAAGCAGATTCTTACGTCACAGGCGGCATATTAGACCCTAAGCGTAACGAGGGACTCTAGAGTTAACTCCCGAGCGTAGCGATGAACTTAAATATTAATGTTATTTATGAGTTACATAGACTCCTGATTGAAGCGAGGGGCTTAACAAGACGAAGACAGGCTTTATACAAGAGGTGAATGCTCTACTTTTCATACCTACTGCGAGACAATAAAAACCCAGTCACGCCATGTTTTTTTGTGTTCTGCCGATGGTGGCCAATTCAATTACCGAATAAACTCTTACAGTGCCCGTATCTATGCTAAGAGTTTCATACGAATTTTAACTTTCCAAATTCAAATCATTATATCCCTTGGGATTTTCATATAACTTTATATCCCTTGCGATATAATGCCTTGCTTTGTTAAGATCGTGTATTAAGTAATTGAATTGGATATTGCCGAGCAGATGGTCAAAAAAAAATTTAATGAGGGTGTGGCTCATCTCACATTCATAAAATACTTTGTGACATTTATTTATTATAACGTATTTTTTTTGCGTTATTCATTTGTTTGTGAATAACGTTTTTTATTAATTTCACTAGATAGTCTGACGGATGAAACCCGCTAAAAATGAGATCTAACCGATTCGATGGGAGAGCAAAAATACCACTCACATTTCCGATCAATTTAACCACGTAATAAAAGAAGTAAAAAGTTTTTTATTATGAAAACTGACGTGGTTTTGACACATTTTTGTAATATTTATACGGGAATACTCACGTTTAATTAAATCGGATACTCCGACTATAGTTTCGATCACATCCGGTGACCTTTTTCAAAGAGTGTAAACAGAGCCCGACGCGCGTGCAGCTGCGTCCTGCTTATATAGCACTGCGGGTCGCTGCGCGTCGCGCGCGCGATGACAGCGGTTGCTCCGATATCCGAGCGGTATCCGATTTAATTAAACGTGAGTATTCCCGTATAAATAAAACAAAAAGTGTTTTGTTATGTACTAAAAGTAAACAAAACACACGTAGGTATACTTCACCCTTACGTTTATTAAATTTTACATATTGTTATTTTATTTGTATTTTGAGGTGTTTCGTCTCGTCGGTGTTTATCTTAAAACCATGGTAAGACAACTAGCCTGGCTCAGAGACATGGCAAGAGTCCATGCGTGCTTTTAGATTAAGTTAAATATGTCATATAATGACTGTAATTTACACTTAGTGCATTTATTAAGTAAGGTATATTGTAAGCGTGGAATTGTATCATCACTTTATACTTAGATATACCATGTTTATATTAATTAATGAAAGGATTGTGAAGCTGTATTTTCTTCTTTATTTATTATACTTACAGTTAGGTTATACTTGCAGATATTCAGTTATTGTAAGCGTTATTCATTCTATAATATTATTGTTATATTTTTTTCTCTGTCATAGATAAAATAGTTATAGGTACCACCAAGTGTCTCAGTATTGAATAATAATATTTTGACATTTATTATAATTTATAATTGTTAACATAATAATTACTCTTTAAACAATCATAAATCAAATCTATGCCACCTTTAGTAATAATCCTATTAAATATTGAATCATAGTATTATAATTACAATTTAAATCTATGAAATATAGTTTAAATTTTAATGATTATTATAATTATAGTTAAATCATTATTATTGGAATTTTGCTATTTAATATTGAATAATGGAACTTAAAAATCTATGCTGCAGATATAGGCAATGTATTTAAGCAAAAACTAAATAAAACTATAAACAATTTTTCAAGTGTTTCACTCTTTTTTCACTAGATACTAGTAAATTATATACCTAATACAATAAACCAAACCCACTCAAACCTATTGTTGATTATCATGTCTATTTGAAAGGGCCTAGAATATTTTAGTATGAAACCTGGCATACCTTACTGTCCGCCATCTTGTTTTTCTTCAAAATAGCGGCCACTCATAAAACTTATATGAATCGATAGCTGACATTACGAACAAGGTTTGTATGAAACAAATTTTGCCTCCAGCGTCACGTTTCCAAGATAAACGCTTTCAAAATCACACTGATGTCGCCGGCCGCCGTCGCGCCGCCTGCAAATTAACTTAGAACTAAGCTAAAGGTGTGAATTTTCTCTAAAACTGTCTTACTGTTATCCAAGTCTATATTTATAATAATTGTGACACCTTATTATTCTGGCAATTTATCAAAAGTTGCTGTACAGTGACTGCTGTGCGTGAGTGTTCTGTTTGCTGTTGTTGTTGGGGTGTATGTGGGGTGTGTTTGTAGTGTAGTTGCTGTGTATTTGCTGGGTTGTTTGCTGGTCCTCCCTCATGATTGTACAGAAAAAAACATACAGTAGAACATAGAATCTCCTCTTTATTGAAGTCGGTTGAAAATTTAAATGCACGCAGTTTAGAGACAAGTTCCATGGCTACATAATGTTTGTACTCGTACCAAACCAATAACATAAGTATCAACGACCTTTACTGAAAAAATATATTTGACTCGTATAAACTCAATGAATACATCAACTGAGGAAGGCCAATTTTAAAAAGACTGCTACATTTCTTCATCCGTTTTTTCATTTTGTCTACAGTTACCATTTCCAGTAGAGACTAGCAGCTATGAAGTCTAATTTGTTTGTCGACAGTACTGTAGGTGTACTTTAATACTGGATACTGGAGACTTGGAAAGTAGGTACTTTGCGAGTTGTCTTGTTATTGTTAAGGCTTCCTACACGGACGTTTCTTTTACAAGGCATGTTTTTTTACTAAATTCGACCAGAACAGGTTTACTCCCATAGAAAACGCATCCTAACGTAGGTAGATTATATATCTATAGCTACAAAAATGACATATTCAGTGCAAGCTATTTTTACCCACCCAGTCCAACAGAAAATGTTTTACCCAGTTAGCTCCACCACATCACTGGGGCGACCCCCTGATGCCACGCAACCCTGCGTTAAAACTGCCTTTACACAGCGTCTCCCAGAATTCAGATTTCCATACATTAAAACATCGTCATTTTAGTCTGGTCATCGCAATAAGATAACATTATGTTCCTTGCTGTCTTTGGGGTCCGTTCAGTGGGTAACTGATCTGCTTGGACTTCTCTTTCCTGAATAACAAAACAATATCTGACAAACATAAATAATCACGCCTTTTAATAGGACACTGCTGGACATAGGCCTACTCTCGAAGCTACCTCGCATAATATCGAAAAGGTAACAAGTAAGACATTTTAAGGAATATAAAAAGTGATTTTTAAACTTGAACTTTTTTCAGTGTTTTTATCGCTCGTGTACAAAGCGCAGACAAACTATAGAAACTTTTATGCTAAACCAAATGCACTCCCCGTCGGCGGCAAACGCCTAGACCGCGCCGTGACGGGACTACCGACCAGACAAATTCAAAGCCAACTGCGTTGCCACCATCTATCGTATGTACCTTTAAACTATACGGGCCCCTGGTGACACGTAAAATATTACGATTACTACATAAGTAAATCAGCCAGAAGACGTCCACTTCTGGACGAAGGCCCCTTGATAGGGAGGGGTTGCCATAACGCTTGGCAGGTGGCATGGGGATCGCAGAATGCTCACCACCGTTAGCCGAGAGGACGCTGCTACCCGACCTCTGGTAGTTCTGGATGCAGTTTTAATACATAATCCCGTTCAATTATTAAAGTCATGTGCCTTAGTAATTAGTTATATCTTTGTCTACCTCGTTCTCGTGTCTTGAAACAATAAAATTACCAAAGCACATAATTATTATCGTAGTACTGTACCAGCGTTTACAGCGTTGTTATGGACCTGGGTATGTCCTTAAACTGCAACCAGACCCACCGGAAGACGGGCAGCAGCGTCCTCTTAGTTAACGGTGGTGACCATTCTGCGATCCTCAAGCCGCCTGCCAAGCGTGGGGTTATGGCAACACCCTCGCCTTCGTCCAGCAGTGGACGTTTTATGGCTGAAGACGTACCAGCGTTTTGTGATCCAAAAGATCCCAGACTGATTCAAGGACGCATATTATGTTTGAATGATGAATTCAAATAAATTTTAGGTGTGGGTGTTTAGTGTTATTGTATAAACGATTCGAGAAATATTAGTAGGGGTTAAGAAACGTTTCTTAAATTTTATATGATCCTATAAATGCTTTTTCACACAAGTGTAGCATTACTTTAGAGTTGCAGTTGATCTACGCAACAATTCGAAAAAAAAACAGTTTTGCTAAATGCGTGTAAAAAAATAATTAAGCGCCATAAAATAAATACTTGATCCATTTTGTATGGACTCAATATTTTTCTCAAAATTTACAAACTGTGGCGTGATGGTGGGACAAGACATTCATCATTTTTTTTAAACATAATCAGACTTGTTGTCCACTGCGTGGTATAGGCCTAGCTACAAAGAGCGATTATGCTGGCCCGATTGCGGGTTGGTGGATTCACATACGCCTTTAAATTTCTTCTACAGACGTAACCCTCAAGACCTCAAAACCGCAAGTTTTTTTTTTATATTTTTTTAAATCTAAAACAGTTTGCGATAAATAAGAAAAAAAAAGTGGGTATAGTAAAAAATTTTGCAACTATATTTGATCAATTTGCACCACTGTTTATTGTATAATGACAATTTATAAATTACTTAATGGTCATCAAAGCTCATGAATAAGAAGAATCCAACTCGGATGGGAAGTGTTCGGGAAATTGCGTAATATCTTCTCGTCCAAAATCCCGCAGTGTCTGAAGACAAGGGTCTACGACCAGTGTGTGTTGCCAGTGATGACATATGAAACTGAAACATGGTCTTTAACTGCTGGTCTTTTGGAGAAACTCAGAGTCACGCAACGGGCAATGAAGAGAGCTATGAAAGAAAAGAAAGAAAGAAAAATAATGTATTTTGCTCGGAGTTACTTTGCGTGATAGAATTCGGAACGAGGATATTCGCCAAAGAACCAAAGTTACCGACATAGCTCGAAAAGTTTGCAAGTTGAAGAGGCAACAGGCAGGCCACATCGCTCTAAGAACTGACAACCGATGGGCAAGGTTCTTGAATGGCGACCGCGAACCAGAAGACCTCCCACTAGCTGGACCGACGACATTATAAAAGCCAACCGAACCGAACTGGTGGATGCAAATGGCAGGTTTTTGTACAGTGTGGCGGTCTTCGTTCGTTCAAGAAGGGGGCCTTCGTTCAGCAGTGGAAGTCTCCGGACTGATGATGATAATGATGATTACCAAAGCTCAAAGAGCCCCCGGCGAAACTGTCTTGTTTACCGGCAATCCTGGAATTAGGACAACTTAAAATGTTTGTTTTGTAGTCACAACCTCTTTAGCGGAAACCGCTGGGACAAGTTTTTGAGAAAACTTTTCAAGTTAACTGAAACATTGGATTTCATTTAAGAGAATGTACGGTTCAGTCGTTCTTTGTGTTGTTTTAACAATATTTTCGCATTTAGAAAGTTTACAAGTCGCGATGTCGGTGATATTTATAGATCTTTCCTCTTTTTTTTACCTGACTAAGCAAAAAAGAGGGCTTTAAATTTTGGCATTTAAGCAGGTTTTTTTGCGATGATAGCATAGTGGTTAGCGCGTTAGAACCACAAGCCAAGGCGTGGATTCAACCTAAAATGAGCTTAAGCTACCGGCGATGCAAAACATTGTAAGCTAGGAGGATTTAGCTCTAGATTGTAAGGAAACCATATAAACATACCATAGCGTGGTGTTAGGGTAGTTTCTAGTACTCGAATGTCTAGCTAACACCTTTGTGTGTATTTATTTATTTATTCATTCATTCATACGAACTAGGTTTACAAGTTGGTAGGTTGGTACAAGGAGCTCTTACTGCTAGAACTTGCCATTATAGGCGTATGAATATTTTAAAAAAAGTCGTATCTATGAACTGCATATCATACTTTGAGATGTTAAAATGCATGGCATTTTTTTATTCGGGTTTTGCAAAAGAATGAGCTCATTGAGAACATTCTGTATTTAAATGACATATTGTATAATCTATAAAAATATTGCATGGCGTAAGAAATGTTTTAATTTTTCAACCTACATCATGTTAGACTATTTTCAAATAAATTGCGTACTAATTCGGACATTTTTTCAATAGTTATTTTGTACATTCAAGATAGCGGGATTGCCTTTATTCTAATAAAATTCAGTTCATGTAGTTTTTACTATAGATTCTCTGTCATTATATCTATCAGTTAAACAATTCTACACTAAAAGTAATTAAATTACCTACGCACCTGTATTACTACTGGTTGTTGGAAGTAACACTAACAAAGAACGATGTTGTATCACATTCTTTTTCCAAAATCCTTCACCACCTGCTGCAGTGTTGAGCCTTTATCCCCCAGATAACCTCAACAATCTACTTATATTCTCCCTAGAATAAAAGAAGAGAGCAAGATTGATCGAGCTTGCGCTGCGGTCAGATCGCCGCTCCAACTAGCATTAATCAAAAACTCCTGAACTATTAGAACGATTTCCCTATTCCCATGGTGGCCAACAGGCACCTTTTATATTTAACTACCTAAACATGCTACTTGAGAACCTCATGCAGCATTATGGATACCCCTATGCAAAAATTATGGGTACACCTTTTTTAAGCATGTATAATTATTATTATGTCCTTAAAATGTGTTTGGTATCGTAACTGTTGTTTGTGTTCGTTTTGTGTGTATCTGTGTTTTTGACTTGAATAAATGTTTATTGTAAGTATTGTATTGTTGTATTGTATTATCACGTTTGATATTGTAACACAATGAGTGCGTAAATAAGCAAATGTAATGTGATATAATGTTTTAATAGATATCGAAAATGGATTCGATACTGCGGGGCTATCATGTAACTTTTCGGGATCGCGATTCGGATACGAGTTGTCAAAAATTGACACTTGTCACTGTCACTGCCAAAACTCATTTGACCCTGCAGGGCAGGACGGAACGCCAAGAGACCGACGGATTTGCTTAACTTAATTAAGGAAATCAATGCATTCGTTCGATAACGATAGCGAGAGAAATCCCTCCGTGATACCGTGAAGCTGTGACAGTGACAAGTGTCAATTATGACAAATCGCGATCCGAATCGCGATCCCGAACAGTTACATGATTAGCCTGTAGCACGACGGCTAATTATAAAAATGTTGTAATTTTTCTTAGAAAATATTAAAACGATATTAGTTACTATTAAAAACAATACATATAAATCACAAATGCAAAATAGGTAAGTATTGACAAGTATTCTTCTGACGCATATTGGACCCTTGTTGGAGTACCTCAGGGCTCAGTTGTGGGACCTCTTTTGTTTATATTTTACCTAAATTATATCCTTAAGAACCTCAAGACTTCCATTGAATAAAAGAAGAGAGCAAGATTGATCGAGCCTGCGGTCGGATCGCCGTTCCAACTAACATTAATCAAAACTCCGGAACTATTACCATAACATACCTTTTCCCTTGATGGCAAACGGTCACCTTTTATAAATTTTACTACTCTGGAAGGTATCTACTTGTGAAACTCATGCAGCATTCTCGAATTTGATATTATAAAACGATAGTGAGAATTCAAAGTGCGAGGATAGGTACTCCACAAACATAGACACATGGTAGGACTCTACTGCAGAGTCCGTCTGGGGAAGTACCACACCATTGCGAGCTATTCAACCGCCAAGCAGTAGTGTGCAAGCATTACTGTGTTCCGGTATGAAGGGCAATGTTACCAGAGAAATTACTGGGTATGAAGAGCTCAGGGTGACGAGCGCAGTGCAGTGCAGCGCAGAATTGTGTTCTCAAGTTCACAATTCTGCCATTACTATTGTTAGTGGCAGGCGTAATAGAATGTATAAAAAATATTGCATATTATTGATATTACGTGCAACAGCATTGATTTGTAATTGACTTCGTAGGGACAGTCTCCAAGCAAGATATCTAAAAAAAAATAAGTTTTTCTAGTGTCTCTTAAAATGTGAAATGGGTATATTAGGTGCAACCATTACTTGTGTAGTACTTCGTGACTTCTTTACTTCGTGACGGACATTCAGTGTCAGTCAGTTCATTCTGCCCATGAACATGGGGCACTGCGCTGACACATTAGGAGCTCGTTTCACAACATAATCACGGTAATAACCCGTAAATAGTCATAGAACTGAATGTGAAAAAAAAACCAATTAGGTCAATAAAAAATAATGAGATTTATTTATATTTAAAATGACTGTTATCCCCAGGGATATAACATTACACACACTTTCGCATATACAGGGTTAGCTGTAATCAATTAGCATCCTTTAAGGGTAAGGGTATTCTGTACGTCAAAACACCGACCTTGACCTTCAACCCGTCGTCCTTGGGAAAAATGTATGGAACATCTGTTTTTTTTTTGCGTTTTTTTTAAACGTTCATATGATGAGACGGGCAAGACGTTCGCCAGGTGGTAAGCGTCACGCTTGCCACTAACAGTAGTAGCAGTGCCAGAATTGTGAACTTGCGAACACAATCCTGCGCCGCACTACACTGCGCAATGTTGGCCCTTTAGTAAAAGTTGTTTGTTTGACGTACACAATATGCCCATAAAAGGATGCTAACTAATTACAACTAACCCTGTACAATATTCATTCTCTTTATAATATAGTTCACTACTGGACATAGTCCTCTCCCAAAAACGCCACTGGCCATATCTTCTTTTTCAACTTCAATCACTAGCAGCTGTATAGTTTTGTTGTAGCTTAAGGTATATCAAATCGAGACTGCTTAGAAATGTGACATTAAGGCCAGGATATTGCACGTTTCAAGCACATTTATTATGCGATCGATCATTAGTCTTAAGTTGTATCAGACAGGAGCAAAAATATGGCGATTACGATTCGTGCATGTCAAGCTTCGATTATTGAAGTTTTTTTCAGATTACTCGAAAAGTATTGAAATTAATATTTTTTCAACCAAAAACCAAAGGAAGTTCTCCAAAATAATATTTTCTTTTAATATATGATTTTTTAATGTGACTATGTGCTGTAATTAGGACATAATTATAACCGAATCAATTATAAAAATAGGCACTGTTTCGCTATTTTTTTCTATCGAGGAAAGTATAATTAATCGTGGTTTCGATCAAAGAAATAACTTAAACGGATGTTCGTCTGTAAGATATATATTTTTTGCCACTAGTTATAGCAATTTGACTAAATAACATTGATTTTTCGAGAGGCAACATTGGAATATAGAATCCTTAAAGGATAACTTTACACAGATTATTAAGTACGTCTCGTTTTGCTTAGCTCTGTGTGAGTTTTAGAGGTAGCTAAATGGTGAATTTTTCCAAGTACACATAAATAATAAATCATTGTCAGCGGGGCTCAGTTGCAGCGTACAGTCCGTCTCCTTAATGTCGACCCCTTTTTCCTCCGGATAACGACACAACCCAATTAATCTTCACGGAATGAGGAAATTACCTTAGTGGTCTCGCAAGAAATACACAACCAGAGAAATAGATAACCCTGCACATATTATGTGCAATTAAGTAATACAAAAAAAACAATATGCTCTTGAATTCTCTTGATACAGTTTATATGTGTTTCGGAAAGGCGTAGTGTACTCTGTGTCTCAGGAAGATGTGACGGACGGATGTACAGCTGACATTTTCGAGATACGCACCCGAATGGTGTCCGATGAGGTTACAGGGCCTACGCCGTATTGGGCTGTCAGTTAGCCAGAAATACGTCCACTGCTGGACGAAGGCCTCCCCATTAATAGGGAGAGCTTGACACAATACCCACGCTTGGCAGGCGGCTTGGGGATCGCAGAATGCTCTGAGACGACGCTGATATCCGTCTTCCGGTTCTGGATGGCGTTTTAGGACATACCCAGGTGCTTTCAGTTTATTTGTTGTTTTAAAAGAAAGTCTAAGAAATAAATATATCACACTTATATAAATAACAAAATGAAAATGAGTTTTTTTTTCAAAAAAAGTTCTGGATGTTTTTGAAAAATTTTAATTTAATTTTAGGTGTCTAATATTTTCTAGGGTATTAATCTAAGGTATACCCTAGGTTAATACCCTAGAAAATATTAGGAGGCATCTCATACATAGCACGCAAAAACATGACTTACAACTTTACTTATTCTACCGTCGTCTAATAATTTGAATCACTGCACGAGCACAGAAAACATAAACAGAAGATTCACTCTCATAAAAAACGAGTATAAGCATCATCAGCCAGAAGACGTCCACTGCTGAACGAAGACCTCCCCCTTGGACCACCCCACCACACACATTGTACGACAACCAGCCATTTGTATCTAACGGTTACACGCGACTTTCACAATGTCGTCTGTCCACCTAATGGGAGGCTGCGTCTTTCGGTCCGTGGTCGCCACTCCACAACTTTTCTTCCCCATCGGTTATCAGCTTGTCGAGCGATGTGGCCTGCCCATTGCCACTTCAACTTGCAAACCCTGAGAGTGGCTATGGTGGTGGCTTTGGTTCTTTGGCGATTATCTTCTTTCTGGATTGTATCGCGCAATGTAACTCCGAGCATAGCTCTCTCTATTGCCCGTTGTGTGACTCTGAGTTTCTTCAAAAGGCCAGCAGTTAAAGACCACGCCTTAGTTCCATAATTATGTCATCTCTGGCAACACACACTGGTTGAAGATCCTTGTCTTCAGGTACTGCGGGATGTCGGAAGAGAAGATACCACGCAATTATCCGAATGCTGCATATCCATCAATCAAGTAATATTCAGTGCAAGATAATGAGGTTCCACAGACATAACGCTAATAAATAATTTCTTTCTTTCTTTTTTCTTTCAAATAGCGCCAGCGGCGGTCTGGACGTGGCAAAATCAAGTTTTCTTGTTAATCGTGCTTACATTATATATATCTGCTCTTGATGAGGGTCTAGACCAAGGAAAAATACTTGGTACTATATGCGTTGTTTTAATTTAATAATCTATGCAGCCGTTGACGGCCTGAAAAAATAGATTTGTAGGTTAAATAGTTGTTTACATTTTATGTTGGATAGAGCTTTAATTAGAAAGGCAAAGGATTGCCGTACAAACAAGTTATTGCAGATTCTTCCTGGTAATCCGAGTCAACATCAAACTTTGTGGCTTCTTTTTGAAATGTTTTGTGCAAAAAAAACAACAAAATGTATGAGATTGACAGTTGACTATGGCCGCATCGACGTTACGTAACCTAGCGGAGAATAAACAATGTAGATCCTCATTTGTACGTTTAGCCGCGTTTTCTTTGGAAGTGAATTTGCCCTGTTAAGAGATAAAAATTGAGGAGCATCCCATACATTACACGCAAAAACTTGATTTACAACTTACTTGACTTTGACAGCCTGATAGCTCAGTTGGTAGCATGTCTGCCTTCAGAGCTGTAGGGCGTGGGTTCGATCCCCACCTAGGGCAAAAATGTTTGTGACGTACATCGATGTTTGGTCTGTGTCTGGGTGTAGTATGTATTATAAGTATGTATTTACGAAAAAAATTGTATATAAGTATTATATCAGCTATCTGGTTTCCATATTACAAGCTTTGCTTAGTATGGGGCTAGATGGCGCTGTGTGTAATTAATGTCCCCCCAATATTTTAACTTACGCTACCCTCAGCTAACAATTTGAATCACAGCTTGGGGTAACCAACCTTGCCTTACATTACTTCCTAATCCCATCTCATCGAGACAGCTTTTCGGGCATAGAGCATAGTAACATCCTTTCAAATCTTTTCAAGGGAGACTATTCACTTTTATTATTTTCCGATAGACATGGCCACGCCACTCCTTCGCACGTGATATAAAACACGTCTTCTACATGTCGTAGAAAAGGTTTATAAGATTCCCTTTTTACTGGAGATAAATAGGGAGACTCAACTTTGAACTTTTTTGGGGTATTTTAGGATTGATACATGACAAGGGTCGCCTCGCGTTGGTGTTTTGTTGGACACGTTATACAATACTAGTCGGGCAATCTTACCCGTGATTTCTACACTTTTCTCATTCTTTGGGGTAAAAATATCAAACAGTTGTAGTATTATTTACGAGACATTTGCCATGATTATGTTGTGAAATGGTAATTATAATAGAACTGTAGCACAGAATAGATAGGTACAGAAGTCACATATGTATGTACTTCACTTTTCATACCTACTCTCGGCGGTCGCGATAGGGTTGTCGATTTTGGCGGCGGCGGCTGCGCGGGCGGCCGGCTCGCCGAGCAGTTCCTATCATAACTGTTTATAATGAGTAAGATGGGCGTATTTTTTTATCATCCGTAAGTAAATACAAACAAACATACATACATAGACTGCTAAAACTTAGGGCGTCGTTAGTCGGGTAAAAAATTACTTTACAAGATACTGTTCGGCATAACTTTTTTGCAATTATTATTATTATATTTGGATGAAGTTTTTTTGAAGACAAAACAATTTGATTTATTTATATTTACATCTTCATCATTAGAGTATTGAACACAAGGCTTACACAGCTTATACTACAATAAATAAATACCTAATATAAATTGTAAAAATATTACAAGGCCACAAAGTCATGTTCGCTTTTTTGGCGCTGGCCGGGAACCACTTATGTGTCTTAAGCGGACGGCACTCAGCGCTGGCACTGGTTCCAACCGGTCCGAGACATCGTGTCCGTGAGAGGTGTTTATGTGTGCGTTGCTCGAGCGCACTTTGTACGTTGATTGTCTTCTGTACCTATCTGTTTTGTAAATGTAGTTAACAACCGTGAAAATTTAATACATTTGAAAAAATATCTAACTTCATAATGAATTATTGAGGTTCTGAATCGCTAGACAGTGGAATACGCTGCCTGAAAGCCTGTAGTTTTTCGAAAAATACAATTTGGTTGTCTTCAAGTCGCATATAAATATAGTTTTCTTCTAAGTAGGTCCCATCGAAGATCTTTATGTAAGATGAAAGTAAAACGAAGGCCCTTTGGTAAAAAAGAAACACTTTATTGGCAAATTATAATTTCTTGAAGATATAAGTAACATGGCAACTTGTCTTCAAAACTATTAAAAATATTAAAAGTTGTTACGTAATCACACAAATACAATGCAAAAGCTTGTCGGTATGTTTGTTTTGTAAAAGGCATAGAGCATTTTGGCCCTAGTAGATATAAGGAGGTATAAGAAATGTGTACCACTAGGCCTCATGCTCAATGTCCTGAGCCAATTATTTTGGAATAAAACTCGTACAAATTAAATACATCTGGATAGCACGCAATGATGCTCTAACGTGCATACAGACATATTGTAAGACGCTCAAACTGCATAGTTCAGTCGACTACGAACCGGGAGATAAAGCACGGCCCACCTGAGTGTGCTCGGAGGACTACGCACTCCAACCTGGGTCTACAAGATGACGAGATAGGCACTAGATAACTCAACCACTTCTGTCGAAACTATGTGGATACGGCAAAGTTAAATATTTGTATATAATATAAAAAATGTCACTCCCAGTCTTGGGTTAATTTGTTCCCACTTCATGGAATGAACAAATTTGGATATGGGATTTGATTTGGCTTATGTTACATAAAAACTTTATTTTAAAAGCTTTGAGCAGTGTTAATGCGCAATACACGTAGTAAAATTAGGGCTTCAAATTGAGTTCTTTGCCAATTGTAACCACAAAAACTACTTGTAATTCAACAACAGCACATTATTCAAATGTGCGGACGGTCTAATTTAAGATGTAAAATAAGTTAGGAAAATTCAATATTCTCGAAACAGTATAGAAACACCGCCAACACCTGTGCGCGTATTTCCATCCTACCCTGCGACTCTACACTAGGAGACAGTGACTAAGGTCTAAATTCCTTCTACGCTGACATCCAATGCTGATGTCACGGTCGCGCTTATGAATTAATATTGGAGCACCACACTACAAGGTTGACTGTAGACTGTAGCCCTTAGCGACCTTGACCTTGTGGTCCTTAGCGGACACGTAGAAGAAATTCAGTCCCAAAATGTACGGAATTATAATTATT
The DNA here is from genome assembly GCA_905404285.2 of Erannis defoliaria. Classification (NCBI taxonomy): domain Eukaryota; kingdom Metazoa; phylum Arthropoda; class Insecta; order Lepidoptera; family Geometridae; genus Erannis; species Erannis defoliaria. The sequence goes on along the minus strand of FR990072.1, from coordinate 19,121,909 downwards.
TTTTTGTCTTAACCTACAATTTACTTTTGTCAATAGCATCGCATATTATGATCAGAGACCTGAACATTTTCCTTGAAGCATATTCCACTGAAGATACCAAAGACGATAATCTGCCCCTTAATTGTCCCCCATTTTGTCGAGGGACGAAGTAAACACGCATGGCACATTTTCAAGGACCTAAGATTGTACACTAATCAAATAAATTCCTATTCACAATTATGAATGCACACTAAAACTCACTCATACTCACACAACTCACAACAGCACTGCCAACAAGCTTTTCGTGGTGGAGCCTAATGAGTCAATAATTTTAACATGTTTCGGTTAGTAAATTACCAGTGTAAGTTTGGTTTTGTTTTTGTCATATCATCTGAGAGCTCAGATCTAGGAGGAGTTAGGTCTTTCTATCTGGATCGGCCAAGATAGAACTGCGCCTAACACCAAAACATCTAAAACCCATGCTCCTTTTTCTTTTCATTCCTTTCATTTAGTAAATCCATGGCCCGCTAGAAGGATAGGTGGATATATTCCCCAAGTATGCACTAAACTCTTCAATTTTTAATTTTTTTCATTGCACATCGAGGTCGTGCAAAAGCCTGTGTTTCTCGAAAAATACGATATTATGAATGTCTCAAATCCAGGGATCCTTTTAAGTAAACGTGTTCTATCCTAGACCGCATCGTTGGATGCCGTCAAATGAAAACCTATTACGAATAAATAAAGGTAATGTTTTTAGTTTATAATGCATGAGCTTATCTACTGTCTGTATTGTCCACGACTCAGCACGTTCGTAACGTGCGGTTCCGGTATAAATATTCAATCGGAACTCCTCGGCATACGGCCGGCTCGAAGCTGGTTCGTTTGCTGTTCTATCGGCTCATTTTAATAATCTTTTTAAGATGTGATTCATGAGATGGTCGTACGCTTATCAGACGCATCGGATACGCAAGGAATCCATAATAACTATCCTTTAATCACACATACAAGAAAGCTAAGTCCCGTTTTAAGTAAGTTTGAAAGCTTCACACATATAAATTAAGATTTAGGCGTATCGGTAATACAAAGACAAAAGAAGGTCATTGTACACAATTCATCGTGAACAACTCCTGAAATTCCAAAAGAAAGATCAGCTGTTACATATATTTCGCTAAGGGTGAATTACATTTTTCTTTGACTTCTTTTTGGCTTAACAAGTACTAATATTCCGCGTAACCCTACGCTTAGACAGGGTTATTGGTAACTTGCTAGCAACCTCTAAAGATTAATTAAATTCTGTAACTACAGTATAACAAACGACTTTAGTTTTCGTAATTTACAAAATATGCGAGAAAAACATAATAAGAGCTGTAATGTACTACAGAATGTTTGTTTATTTAGGTTACCGAAACATGGCCGCAATGTCGAGATAAATGTTTTTATGCGCAATTAGGTCCCAATGATAAAAAAAAGTTCAAATATTAAAGATGAATAAAAACCAAATTCGACACTTTTTGTATATCAAGGTATCGTATTTTTTTTTATACAATCAAGTGACGAGACGAGCAAGACGTTCACCTGGTGGTAAGCGTCACGCCTGCCACTAACAGTAGCAGTGCCAGAATTGTGAACTTGCGAACACAATCCAGCGCCGTAATTCATACCCAGTAATTTCTCTGGTAACATTTCCCTTCAAACCGGAACACAGTAATGCTTACACACTACTGCTTGGCAGTTGAATAACTGACAAAGGTGTGGTACTTCCCCAGGCGGGCTCTGCATTAGAGTCCTACCTATCAAAATCATGTTATTATAATTAGAGAACAAGCAGACGAGATGAGTACCTTTTATTAGACCATATCCACATCTTCCACAGACCACACCACCACATCTTCCCATACCACACACCTACCACAAACTATATTACCACATCTTCACATAATTTAAATAAGGTTGTTACCTGAATAAGATCGCACTGGAAACACATCGCTAAGCATGTCACACATTGATAAGCGCGCCGGTACACGTGGACGATCCATCAACGTTCGGCGTAAGGTAGCGAGCGATGTACTACATTCATGGACTATTCATCTACTGGACCAGATATCACGGTATCGTACATGTAGTATGTTTGAGACAGATTTTACGAGTATGAGCATTTTACACTATATAATTTTTATTTACGTTCCTGCGGGGCTAAAGTGGCTACTTTAGCCCCGCTACGCGGAGTTAAATCAAACGGAGCCACTTCTTCCCCGTAGCGGCACGTTAAATTGTATATAGGTACACGCGTACGGGAGCAAGTAAAGAAGCCTCAGATCTCATGTTTGTTACCCTCGGCTTCGCCTCGGGAGACTATGTACATGAGATCTGAGGTATTATTTACTTTTGCGCCCTAGGTGAGTAATCTACTATTGCGACTAAAGTGTTATTAACTACACCAAATTACGTACAATTCAATGATATTATGTATAAGGAGGGATATAATTATGTCATATCGCGCCCTCAAATGGCCCCGTCAAAATGGCCCGAGGGACTGTCTCGCCTGTCTGCGCTCACTAAGCGACAAACGCGCTATCCCTTTTGCTCTCATAAAAGTGTCATCTTCTTTCGCACTTCAGCGCAACTCGTAAACATGACGGCACGGGAGTCATTATCAAACGTTGTTTTATTTCGCGATGGCGCATCTTTCGTAATCTTTGCTACAATCTAACCCCAAACTAACCCCAAACCCCAATCTAATCTACCTTATCTACTTAACTTAATTATAATTAATATCACATCAGTCTAATAATAAACCTGAAACATATTTGACATCTGAAACTTTCGAACTTTCGTGATGTTAACACAAAATTGATTCCGCTGAATAAAATGAAATTAATTTAAAAAAAAAATTACCTGCGTTTTTTCAATCGCCTTAATAAAAGCTGTTGTTTGCCATATTTACAGATTTTGATAATATACTTATAGTTATGAATAAAAGTGAAAAGGTGCAATCCCTGCAATCGCAAAAAAAACAACTGTTCCATGCAAAAAGTTTATTGACTTTTGACAAAATGGAACAGCATATTTTTATTGAGATTTCTGGTTTGGTGACATATTAAATGTTGATCATAACGATAAGTCTACCTCTGTACCTCTACACTACATACCTCTTGTTACAAACTTTGTCCACCACTAGCGCCACACCGTCGATCCAGGGGTGTACTCAAGAGATCAAGTGATATTTGCATTCTTATTCCGGCCTCCCTGACCACTGATCTGTAATACTCTGTAAATATGGCAAGGATGCAAAACAACATCTTATATTATATTTCAAGAGCCGTCTAAAGTTCCCGATCATGGCGCGTCCACTAGTTGATAGGTCAGAGCGCGAGCCTCTGTATGGCCCAGCAGTGAGTGATGGCTCGATCGAGTAACGAAATAGTGTCCTATATCACGCGGCGCGTTATTGAGTACGTATTGGAGACGCCGCAGTGAGGTATGTCACGTTTTGTCAAAGCTCTAGGTTTAGGGTTCCTTACCAACGCCTGTCACACAACTTGACCGAAGCGAAGCGAGGGTCTCTGAGTCTAAAGGGAGAAGCTGGCGTTTGTATGTATTTTTGTATTTACATTTGTTCAACGATAACTTGCGAATCGTTGATCCGATCTTTATGACGTCTTGTAAGCTAGTAGTTGGACGACTGGTGGACGAAGGCCTCCCTTCTAATGGCCATTATTAACCGAGAGGACGCTGCTGCCCGCCCTCCGGTAATTCTGGATGCATTTTTAAGACATCCAGGTCCGTAGTAGTTCAGTACAGGCAAGTAAAGAGAGAGAGTCCAGAGAAATTACCGGATATGAAGAGATTTAACATCTGATATCTCAGGGTGACGAGCGCGTTGCAGTGCGACGCAGGATCGTATTCGCAAGTTCACAATTCTGGCACTGCTACTGTTAGTGGCAGGCGTGACGCTTACCACCAGGTAAAATTCTTGCTCTTGTCTTTTGTCATAGAAAGTATTAAAAAAAAGGTTAGTAGTTCGTGCAATTAGTTTTAATTATATTATCATGGTCGAATATGAGCCAAATTGGTCAAGGGGTTTAGAAGATATGGAAACCGCGAGTTCACAGTTCAGTACAAACTACTATAGTATTATCTGCCAGTGAAGCTTTAAATCAGCTTTAAGCTTGGGACCTGGGGTATGTCCTAAAACTGCAACCAGAACCACCGGAGGACGGGCAGCAGCGTCCTCTCCGTTAACGGCGGTAAGCGTTCTGCGATCCCCAAGCCGCCTGTCGCCGTGGGGATTATGGCAACCCCACTATTAAAGGGAAAGCCTTCGTCCGGCAGTGGACGCCTACTGGCTGATGATAAAGCTTTAATAGCTCAGTGGTTTGCACGCCTTTTTTGTGAAAATTATTTTCCCTATTTTCATAGTTACTAAAACCAGTTTCTAAGGGTTATTTTCTTTGACAGAATATTTATTAGATCAAGTAACTCATCATTGTCTTGCTACATCTTTGCTTTACCTGTATTCAAAACATCATCATCATCATCATCAGCCCACCTTAGTCCACTACAGTACTGCTGGAATAGGCCTCTCCTAACGCAAGCTACTTACACGTAGTACCACTATATTTTGTAAATTTAAACTAATTATTCGATACAATAGGTACAACTACTTATTATTGTCGGAACACAATATAATCACGGTAAATATCCCGTAAATAACCAATTTCAGAAAAACTTAAAAATATAAACAACGAGATGTTTATTTCGTAAGTAGTTAAGTTTCTTTAGGAATTGTGCTTTTGGAAGTCTGTAAGCTGATACAGGGTGCTGCCTATCAAAGCTTTGTGTCGAAAGTTTGTCGAGAGCGAGTGAAAATGCTTAGAACGTGCAAACTCAGCTTCAGTCGCTCTCGTCGGTAGGAGCTTGTAATCAAATACGGATGCTATCTAGGTGGAGAGAAAACACGGCAAATGCATGTACTGAACTTTGCATTACACACTGTTTAGAACGGTTTAGTTGACATTGGACCTATTCGGCAAACGGCTTACCCTTAAAATGAAGACCTATAATATAGGTCTTCATTTTTAGGCGAATAATTTGGCGAATGACTTATTCCTGAAACGGCCTGTTCGTTTAATAGCTTATTCCTATGACTTATTCTCAAAAAGCCTTAATAAAAAAATAAAAATAAAATATTTATTTATTTAAAGTAAAAGCATTTTTTTCATTCGATACTTATCTAACAAGCCACAGTACCCAGTGTTTTTCCTAGGTATATACGTTGCTTATAATTATTATAAGCAACGAATAACAAGAAAACTTGATTTTACCTTAACCGGACCGCCGCTGGCGCCATCTGCGAAAAGTTTTGCGTGTGGAACCTCAATCGCTTGTATTTTTTTTTATTTGTTTCTTAGTATTCCGTCATTTATAAACCGTTTTTTTTTATTTTAAAGTATTAACTCTCAGATTAGTCCCATATAAATTTCATCGCACCATCGCTTCGAAAATAACACAAAACAATAGAAAAAATATTTTATCGCAGTAAACTAAATGGAAGTCGTTTGTTTTTCAACCGACTTCTAAAAAGGAGGTTCTCAATTCAATTGAGTTTTTTTTCTTCTTTTTTTTTGGATGTATGTTTGTTTGTGTATCCAGCAGTGGACGTCTTCCGGCTGTTGATGATGATGATGTTTGTTACGCGATTACTCCACCAATTATGAACTGATTTTGATTATTCTTTTGTTTGGTAGGTAATACTTCAGAAGTGGTCCCACATAAGTTTTATCAAAATCAGTTTAGTAGTTTGGTTTTTAAATCAAAATTACTAGAAAATGTGAAAATTTCATCTAGGTTTTTTTTTAAAGCGTAATATTTAAATGTACTATAGTTCCCTTTGTGGATGACAGAAACTATTCAGCAAGAACATCTCATTCTAAATCTGCAGCAAAATGTACAGAACCACGCAGTTCCACGCGACTCAAGTTGGCTGCGAATATTCGCGTCGCTCGGCAATAATACCCCGTTTGATCACGCGTCTGACACCACCATACGTCACTGGCGAATAATGTTTCCTCAATTGTTAGCTCGTTTGCCGATTGGAGAAAAGTTTTACGTCTAAATAAGGATGCGTTTTCACTAGCTCGACGTCAATGGATCCTATTTTTTTTAATGAGATTGTGTTTGACATCTTCCTGCCTGATGTTAAGCAATAATACGGTTTCGGCTAGAGCACGCTTATACAGGGTTATTTGTAATCAGTTACCACCCTTTTAAGGGCATATTTAGTACGTCAAAACAAACAACTTTTGCTATGGAGCCAACATTGAAATCGCAAGAAACAGCAGTTCCATACATTTTGCCCAAGGTCGATGAACTTTTTATATGGAACAGCTGTTTTTTTTACGTGATTTCAATGTTGGCCCCATAGTAAAAAATATTTGTTAGGACGTACAGAATTATGCCCATAAAAGGATGCTACCTGATTACAAGTAGCCCTGTATACCTAGTAAGAACCTGTTTTACTTAACTTTTTTAACTTATGTTTTAAATACATATATCTAGAGATGTCCGGTACAATAAAATTACACTTCAGTTACATTCTTACAACAACCATCGTACAACAAACAATTTAATGGCAAAAAACAACCGGGAAGAACTTAATGACGTTTTCCATGTGCATTAGTACGTAAGTAGACTAAGTGCAGACACGATCCACTCAGCTAAGTAAACAACACTCTTGGATCGCTACCATAGGTACAGCTACCTAGATATATAGGCACTACTCGGTATTTTTGCTAAGTGTATCAAAATATAATTTCTGGTGTGAACAACATCAAATGAGTTAGGCGGGAACGTGAAAAAGTCATGTCGTTGTATTGTATTATTTTCCAAAACGTGCTGTTTTTCGGTGTCATCATCAACCCGGAGACGTCCACTGCTGGACGAAGGCCTCCCCTTTAGACCGCCACACTGTATGATAACCTGCCATTTGCATCCACCGGTTGCCTGCGACTTTTACAATGTCGTCGGTCCACCTAGTGGGAGGCCTTCCTACGCTGCGTCTTCCGGTTCGCGGTCGCCACTAAAGAACTTTTCTTCCCCATCGGTTGTCAGTTCTTCGAGCGATGTGGCCTGCCCATTGCCACTTCAACTTGCAAACTTTGCGAGCTATGTCGGTAACTTTGGTTCTTTGGCGAATATCCTCGTTCCGGATTCTATCGCACAAAGTAACTCCGAGCATAGGTCGCTTATCGCGTGTAAATGTTAAAAAATGTTGGTGTTTTGTTTATAAGTGCGTGACTGTCGGCAAGTGATACAATGTGGTAAAGATGTTTTTACGTGTTGTTTTCTAAAATCTTCCTAACAGCTTCTTAATGTCGCCACACTACTATGTAGGACTTACTTAATACTTTTGATTAAAAACTTAAAATATGCATATACTTGATACTGGGAAAATGCACAAAGTGAAATACAAAAAAAGATGAAAAAACATCCATGGTTTCTTACCATAAAGTATTCTTGACTGTGCCAACTGACTTTATTATACAAGTACGCTTATATCCCATTATTAATCATTTCTTATAATTTGGTAAGTAGCTTGTAAATTATTACATAAATACTAATTGATTTGAAGTGATCTTAGACTTGTTCAAAATATTATGTAGCTATAATATAAATAATCTACGTGCGAATTACTTTATGTAACCTTGCATTAAAAACATAATAGCTTTATATTGTTAGATGTTAGATAGAAAAATTGCTGCAATAAATGATGCTATGATTTATAGCTTTACAAGTCTAGCACGATGTTCATTAATAAAATTCACTTATTGATTTTTCACGGAGCCAGACTTTATTGTTCAGAGTATAATATCTTTAATATTGAAACACATCTGTGACGGTTCGATGTTTTAATATTTTAACATAGATTTCTACTCTAAAACACTGATGAAAAACGAGTGAAAGTTAATAGCGGTAGGTACCTATATTAATTTTTATGCTTTTTATCATCATAATTGACCGTGCGAAGCGAAGGTTTCTGAGTCTACTGGGGCAGATCGGCTGTTATATATATATTAGTTCAAAGACTGTAGTTACTTTTCTATCCATAAGTAAATAAAACCTTAGAAAAGCTATTTATGATTCCTAAGTATGATGACCATCTAAAACCATCATCATCATCATTATCACGCTGCTGTGATCAAATAACTATATAGTCTGTCAACTGAAAAAACTAAAGAAATACTTCTACATGATTTCCCGATTATACAAAAGTAAAGGTTCTCTTCCGAATACCAACACAAATATTACCCAAACAAGAGGCAAACTTGGGGAGTTTGCGAGTGTTGTCCACACACATCGAGTCAACAGCTGTCTTAGAGTTGTTTTGAAAAACTGTCCAACTTATAGACCAGATGTTAAAAATAGTTTTGAAGTACGTAGCTGCGCAGTTACACGTAAACACTATATGGGAAAAATATTTTAACTTCTTGTATTGGAGCGATATACTCTTGTCTTAAGGTATTTCACCACGTTAAGAAATCATACTTCGCATTTATATCTCATCATCATCATCAGCCCGGAGACGTCCACTGCTGAACGAAGGCCTCCCTCCCCCTTAGACCGCCACACTGTACGACAACCTGCCATTTGCATCCACCGGTATATTCCGGCAACACACACTGGTCGTAGACCCTTGTCTTCAGACACTGAGGGATTTTGGACGAGAAGATATTACGCAATTTCCCGAACGCTGCCCATCCGAGTTAGATTCTTCGGGCGACCTCTTTGTCGAAGTTGGACCTACCTAACTGAACAATCTGTCCAAGGTAGTTGTAGTGGTCAACAACTTCGAGAGTATCGTTCCCAACGACAACCGGTACGGGTACAACATGGACATTGGACATGATCTTTGTCTTGTCCATGTTCATTTTAAGACCCACCTGTTGGGAAACATTACTGAGGTCGCTGAGCATAGTATTGAGGGCCGTCAGCGACTCTGCCATGATGACTATATCATAGGCAAAGCGAAGGTGAGTGATGTATTCGCCATTAATGTTGATGCCGAATCCGTTCCAGTTCAAGAGCTTGAAAACGTCCTCCAATGCGTTCGTGAACAGTACCGGGTTTGCATTTATATCTACTACAACATTATTATATTATACTAACCTGACTTGTCCCATTGCTAGGCAAAGGCCTGTCTACAACATTAATTATTAATCAATATAACTCATTTTTATTCAAATTTAATATTTAATAATGCTAGATGTGACAGTATCTATCTTAGGTATCTATTACAGTAAGCAGTACTTCGTGCATTATGTTAATCGCTTTTTGACAGTTCATAGAAAAATGACGACATACGAGTAACTTTAACTAAAAAAACAGAATCCTCTCTACATGACTATGAAGATTTATTTAAAACGTTATTTTTTTTTGCAATTAACTGCTAAAAAAAATACCAGAGACATGGCCTACAAACCTTGAATTCATTAATACATTTTGCTCTAGAGGCATTATCCATAAGAAGAGAATAGGGGAATACATTTGTATGAAGAATCGCTCACCGAATTCCCTCTTAAGTATACACAGAGCTACAGAAACCCATTACTAGTGGCTATCGAGTATTCTCCAACATTATCACCTGGTCTGTAGCTACTCGTAGCACCCCTGTAGCACTGCTACACGGAATGGGCGGGCGTAGCGCCGCCGTAGCGCTGTGTAGCACGCCGTAGCACCGGGCATCGTTAACAGTCGTTACTGGTTACATAACATGCGCCGAGTGGAATGGACGTAACGTCTTGAGTTTAATTTGAGGCGATTCGAATTAATTGTTCGACTAAACGAAATTCTACTTTAATCACATTAAAACAAGGTTGGTACGTTTTCTAACTTTAGGTATAATCTAAAACTGATCTAATTCATTACTTAATACTGTTTATCAATTAGCGTCTAAAACAGGGATAAAGTTTGCGGTAGTTACTGGTAATTAGGCTTGGTTAGACAACTACAACGATGAGAGCAATGACCTTTATTCGCTTTAGAAATAACGTTGCAATTTAGCCTATATATAACATCCAAAGTCCCCTTAATTCATAATTTATCCTAATGAACAATATTTAGCAAATTCGACAACAAAAGACCACTTCCCAACCTCAATCAAGAACAATTCAAACATGCCAAGCAACAATTCTAACAAGTTCTCAATTAAATTCGATTTAAAGATAAGCGCAGATGTAATTCAATGGGATATCAGTAACAAAGGTCCGAGTCTCGAGTCCATCAATCTCTCGAGTCAGGCTTCCCATCATAGCTGTTTGATTAATTTTGAACCCAAACAAGCCTAGCAATAGTGTGGTCCAGGGGTCAAACTTAGCCGTACAGAAACTTTGCATTTAGAGTAAAACCAGTCAAGTGCGAGTGGGAACTGTGCATGGAGGGTTCTGTATGATGCACAATATTGCAATTAATAATTACTTCTAAAGCCGAAATTATTAATTTCAATAAGTGTCTCCATGGAAGAAAAATAGTATATAATTATTCTTCTTGGTCGCTATATTATTATTCTCTTATTAATAATTTTACTTACGACGACATAACGCGATCGCGGGGAGTGGCACGATATCGTGTTTTGCACTTTTCGGTACCCGTAGTACTTACACGATTTGCACTTGGCTGGTTTTATTTATTGTTATACTCTGGAATTTGCATAATCACTCCAAGTTTGATGCTTCTTTGTATTATCGTAGTTATTGTATGAAATCATTATACGTTCATGTATCGGGAAGGGGAACTAAATTTAACGTTTATTTATTATTGCTATTTTATCTGGGATGGATAGAGCGATTCTCCATACAAACTTATTCTCCTATTTTCTCCCTGGATAATGTCTCTAGAGCAATAATTTTCAATATTTTTATAGAGTAATCTTCGGAGGGTTATATTTTCTTTAATGCTAAAGAAAATATATAGTTACTAAAAAAATTCAATGACCGAGATATTGTCTTTACACAGTAGACCTTGACTTTAAAAAAAAAATACTCTACAGGCATTATCTAGGAAGAAAATAGGGGAATACGTTTGTATGAAGAATCGCTCACCGGATTCCCTCTTAAGTATACATTGCTGTTATATCCATCCCAGTACAGCATAATTATAGTGTGAACCATAGATTTAGTAAAGCATAGATTTAGAATAGGGGTAATTATATTACTGGACATCCTTTGGGTACGGAACTCTAAAAAAGGAACGCGTAAATCAGTTCACGAATGTTCAAGAGAAAAATTGACGTCTATTGCGTAAAAAATATTAAAATATTGATCACAATGAGAACCATTCTCTTTTGATGTTGGTTCAAATTTAACAGATAGGCTTCTATTTATTGCGGAAAATAAACGGTACTTAAGTACGGTTACTTAAGTATCTACTTATGCGGTTCATACTTACCGTATAATATAAAAGTGAGTAGATAGGTAGCTAGCTAGTAAAATAGTTGCGGGTAAACCAGCTGACCAATGTTAGTTTATACTTAGTAATAATAATGACTTCATCGCTTGTCAGAGCTCTTTATAAACACCGACAAAAAGCTAAAACTATGTGTAAGTTCAAAGACTCGCCGCCCTTTAGTAACTTACTTCGCTAAGCGCTACAAAGACAACTTATTGTTTTGGCAAAGTTGATTTATCATTTCAAGTCGTTAACAAGACATGGGTGGACATTTGATACCGCCCGGCGCCCCTTCCCCCGAATTCGCCCACAATCCCACCCTTAAATTAATTTAGTTATTAGGTACAGTGGCCGATTTTGAAGGTTTTATTTAGTTGACTTTTTATAACTAAACTAAAGTATTGCTGTCCTTAGCTAAGATGCTTAGTAAAAAAGTGACAGCAATATTTTAATTAAATAAATAAAAATAAATAAATAAATATCGCAGGACATTTTTTCACACAGCGCCATCTAGCCCCAAACTAAGCAAAGCTTGTAATATGGAAACTAGATAGCTGATAGAATACTTATATCCATTTTTTTTTGTAAATACATACTTATAATACATACTACACCCAGACACAGAACAAACATTTATGTTCGTCACATAAATGTTTGCCCTTGGTGGGGATCGAACCCACGCCCTACAGCTCTGAAGGCAGACACGCTACCGCTGAGCTATATGGTAGTCAAATTACTTTACTTTATTACTTTAGAACTGACAACTAAAGCCTTCAAAATTTACCACTGTACTAATATTAAATTAGACAGCGATGTAAACAAAATCTTTATAAAGATTTTTTTCTTTTTTCTGTCGATGTTTTTGCTTTTATTGTAAGGCCATAAATCTATTAAAGTTAGTTAAGTCTATTCAATTCTATTAAAAAAGTCTATTAAAGTTTTTTAACAATTATAAGTTCGCATTTGACCTCCAACCTCCAACTCGCTTGTTAGTAAGCGACGATGATAATATCCTCGATGAGGATATCGAAGACGGAGCACGCAGACTAAGAAGACATCTATTCACTCTGAGTTTGAAAAGATCTAGATGTCTCTAATTTAAATAGGCTTTCATTAATATCGTTAGGAAAAAAGATTGGCCTTCCGAAGGCTAACAAGAGTTCAATAATGTTATCGATAAACTTTCTCTATAGAAAAATAAATAATAAATAAATATCGGCGGATATTTCACACAGCGCCATCTAGCCCCAAACTAAGCAAAGCTTGTAATATGGAACCCAGATAGCTGATAAAATACTTATATAAGTACTTTTATTTTTGTAAGTACATACTTATAATACATAATACACCAAGACACAGAACAAACATCTACATAAGTATATGTTCGGCACATAAATGTTTACCTTGGGTGAGGATCAAACCCACGCCCTACAGCTCTGAAGGCAGACATGCTACCAACTGAGCTATAAGACAGTCAAAGAAATCAACCTTCAAATGTTGAATGTTACTAGGCCTATGATACTAAAAGGTGCATCAAATTCCGAGTCTTTCCGAAGCCGTGTTAGCCTAATCAGAAAACGGCTCGAGTTGAAATCGTGAGGTCGCGGGTTCTAGCCCAGGCCCGTACCAATGAGGTCATTTGAGTTTATAGTACGGATTTCCATACCACTGGCTTTACGGTGAAGTAGAAAATAGTGAGAAAAAACTAAATTAAATTAAATTAAATTTAAATTAAAAAAAAAAAAAAAACCGGATAAGAATTTCCATGGCGTATTTGAAAACGCCAACCCGCAAACGAGGATAGGCCTAAATCCAGCAATAGACTAATAAAAAGGCTTAATATGAGTTTGTTTGTAGGTATGTCATGTATATTGAATATATCGATCATTGATAGTGACTCCATAACTTGGTAGATTTAGCTCTATAATGTATGTAGCGTGCATTACCCCACTAGGGCTTTCGTGTTTCTGTGTGCATTGCAGTTATCTCGTGAGTGACATCCATTCAGCATTGCTGACATGTATTCAGCCCTCAGGGTTCTCTCGGCCAGTTAATCAGTCGCGATGTAAGCGCGTGTCCAACGAGCCTCAGTGGACCGGGACTGATCCGTTCGGCACATCCCGGATATCCTCTTGAGAAATTAAACGGTTACCCGGCTCCGGGTCAGGTTCCGGTATTAAACCATGGGATTCACACGTCGATATTATGCTTCGGCTTTCGAATATATACCATTGGAGATGCCAATGGCAATTATGTGCCTCCATAATTTTCTGACACTTTTTGCTACACTAGTAAAACAAATTACTGTTCGTATGAATAGTCTGTATATGTAATAAACTCACACTCCCCACACCAACACACACATACACCACCCACACCCAGCCACATCTATAATATTTATTTATACACACACACACACACACACACACACACATACTAACACACACACACACACATACATGTACGCATGCACAAAGACTGTATTATGCATGCAAAATTGTTTGTTATTTTTCGGAATGTTGGTTTTTATAATATATTTAAGTTTTGTTTTCTCCTATTATCAAAAAACATTTCTTTTTTTCCCCTATTTATTTGTATACAAATTTGGCATTATAAAACATAAATTCTAAATTCTATAGATACAACTTTATTCGTAATTATTTACTTATAGTCTGTAATCATACCCATAGTTTTGTTTTGGCATAGCTATCTAATGTATAACTATATAGGAGAAGCCACTGGTTCCCGACACACAGTCTTTGACTAGTTTGGGAGCTTATGGGTCATAAATTTGTGAAATGATTTGTGTCAAAATAAATAATTTTGTATTTGTATATTTGTATTTGAATGCAACTAAAAGAAACTCACAACAAATACCCTGGGGACCCTCTACCAAAACTAAGTCATCGGTACAGGTAAACATAGTAGAGGCGCGTATTGACTTGCCACCTGTAATGGTATTATGCTCGAAGGTGACGGCGAATGTTAGTTTGACTTTGACGATTAAAACATTCTACAGAATGGTCTCAGGTTATGATAATCTGCAGTTTCGTTTCTTCTAAAGTTTTAATTATTCAAATTTTAAATTCATAATGTATTTATTTCAGGTTAAGGTACCCATAATTATGCACATAATGAAAAAGCATCAATACACATCAAAAAAACAATATTACCAAAATTTGACTTTTTTTGTATTACTCGTATTACAATTTAAACAATTATTGCCATTGGCATCGCATCTTAAATAGCAATATGTATACCATTGAAGGTGCCAATAACGGCCAGTGTAATAAATACGGTTAGTATGTATAATTACCGGTAAAAAGTAAGTAAGTTCGTATAGGCTGAGTGGCCAGCCCTAAGTGTCAGAGTAAATGTGCCGCCCGAAGGCCTCTGACATGGCTGAAGGTTGTTGTTATAGAAACAGAACAAACAACCGGGACCAACAATTTAACGTGTCATCCGACCCACGGTAGCGCTCAGATATAAATGCCACTCACGGTCACCCATCCGAAGACTGACCGGACCGTCCGTTGCTTAACATCGGTGATCGTTTAGAATCACCTAGACAAGCTACGCCACGAGCACTACGCCGTGTAAGTATTAATAATAACCGCATCAAATAGTAATTATATTACTTATTAATTCCAGGCTAGATAATTACCGTATCCAAGCACCCCGTCAATCCGCATGTGATAAGCCCTAGACTAGATACGGTTGACACCTAGCATGTCAACCATTTGAGTGAAACAGACTGATTCTCTCCTACATTTAAATAAATTACATCTAAAATGCTAATGAGATGCAGATTCGATACTGCGCTCGATGGCCCTTTTGGTGCTAACAAGGAGTTTTGCGGATGTCGTATTGCCTAGAAAAGTTAGTACCTACTAATTATATTTCACTCGCATGCAAAAATATGTAAGTAGAAATTTAACCTGATGATGATAATTAAATAGCCTATTCCTAAAAACGATTCAATTTCTATTTTCAAAGAATTTAAGCATTTCACTTAGCATTTAGCATGTAGAGACATTGTGTAGATTGAACATTAAAACGTGACTAACTATAAGGCTGGTTGCATAGTCACGCTTGTCGCCGGCGCTGACGGTAAGCGCAGTTCGTAATCGCGCTGATGAGCCACGCGAAACTATACGTAAACAACGCAATAATATCGCGCGGTTTTTCGTGCGTTCGAGTAGCGCCGGCGAACCGCGCACATTTTGCCATCAGCGCGGGTCGTCGGCGCACGTCAATTTCATTATGCAACGATACTTAATAGACTAGATGACTGGTTTTTTTGTAATGTCCTATTAAAATGTGGCCCATAAATATAGCTGATTAATGAAAAGAAAATGAAAATCTGATCAAAAATAAGCAACTCATAAGCATTTTAATATCATGCTAGACAGAGAGGCGAAACAGCAAATCGTGACGTCAGTTTTCAGTACGCCATATAAATTCTATTCTGACAAGTAAGGCGTTACGTCATTTTTTGTTTTGTGGGAAAGGGACAGAGTTGTCTCTACCAAAAACTTTAAGCGCTTATATATCAGAACATAAATAACCGATTTAAATTATGTTTCCAACCAACATACTATATTTACTTAAATTCTTCATCGAAGCTATTGGTTTCAACGATTTAAACATCAGTCATCTACCCCATTCTATAAACCCGTGAGTACGTACTCAGCTTAGTAACCACCGGAAGACAGAGAAAGAAAGGAATAGACAAAATACGGATCAACTATTCCGAGGCTAGTCTACTTTTATTAAGACCTTATGAGGGAAGTACGCAAGTTGCCTCAAAATAGTTCCGTATATTTTATATGAGTAGTTTCCAATACCTCTTCTAGTTTCGAAACCAAAAGGATGACGAGAACTAATCTGCTAATGTATCTATTCTACGGACTTCGTCTATTTGCATCTCTTTTGGGTATACCTTTATGGATGGTTATTTTGCAGGTTTAGGACTATTGATAGATTGGTTGAATAGATATAATAAAATATTTAAGAATAAAAGATAGGTATAAAATGTACATATTTGAAACATTGACTTAGACCAACTGTTTTATAAAACTATAGCAATCCTCTACCCCTCAAAGTGAAAATACTTTTAGAACACTGATACGAAATTACCCAATTATAATTATGATACATTTATGACGGCACGTTTTCATTTACTCCAATTTAGCTAAATTGTTACACTATGAACTACAAATATAACTACGTAGAGTCCTTTTGAATACTCGGCTAGCTTTATCCCTCAAGTTGAATATCTCCCAGATCCAAATCAAACTTAATAACACTTTGAAAAAATCAGAACTAGGAATTTTCTTGGGTATCCCAAACTAACAATAGTATGAATTATATTATTTATATAAATAAATAAAGATACACTTTGTGTTCTGTCAGCCTGAATTGCAAACAGTTTCTATTTCAGGCTGGTGTCGTGTGTTTCTCATATCATACCGTCATTTAACATCAGGTTAGTTGTGATAAAACACCTAGCTTGTCGTACTTCGTTGCCAATCATCCTTCTAGATAACTCATAATACAGAAGGATAAAATTATTTACAAACTCTTCTAAGTGGATCATTATTATTGCAAACACGACATAACACGACATGCAAGGGTTTTCTGGGGTGGCTGTTGACTGGGTACTACTGGTTGTATATAGTAGTAAAAAATATAAACTTTTCCGCGCCACTGAAACTTGCGTCCCGAGACAGAAATAAAGCTAACGTGAAAAGATTACCACATAAACAACCATCGTCGACCAGCTCAAGTCTAATTCGTACTTAGCCTTATTGCATTGGCTCAGTTTTATCGCCTGCATTTACTAATGGTTTCCAGACCCTCGATTAGCACGTCTTTCAAACGGCTTCACGTGTTTGTTTGATTGAAATTAATTGAGTATCTTTTCAGTCTTATGGCAGTGGGCGATGGCCTTGCGGGATGGCAGTGTTGTCTAATACTGGGAGAAAATAGAATTTAATTATCTAAATAGTCTCCACAAATACTGGATTATTATCGATTCGACGAAGAAGAAGTGGTAAAAGTATCGGTTCAATGATCATCAACAGCCGGAAGACGTCCACTGCTGGATAAAGGCCTCTCCCTTAAAGGGAAGTGTTGCCATAATTCCCACGCGTGGCAGGCGGCTTGGGGATCGCAGAATGGTTACCACCGTTACCTGAGAGGACGCTGCTGCCCGTCCTCCGGTGGTTCTGGATTCAGTTTTAGGACATACCCAGGTCGACGGTTCAATGATGCTTTAAGGTAATTGTAGAAAATAATTTATATGAAAACTGCAGCACGAGAACCGTTCTTTACGATCGGTAAATAAAAATCGGTAAAATTCGTTAAAAAAAATCAATGAAATCAGCTAAACACGTCAAATTAGCGACATCCAGAATGGTACTAGCGCTGCTGCAGCGCAATTACCGTTCTTGAAGATTCGCACATTGACATTTAAATTGGTAAAATTCGATAAAAATAGGCATATTGTCAAATTAGTTTAAATAAATCTGCTATACCGACACGTCAAATTTAGCGACATAGGTACACGGTACTCGCGATGCTGTTTTGACATATTTTCTAATGATTTTGTTTTTTGTTAATTTCCTTGGAATTAATTTATCCTAGTTAAATAGTGATTTGGGCGTGCTTCTGAATCTATATGACATTGTATTTGTTTATTGCTTTTGTATTAGTAGTCTCAGTTATCTTTTACTATCAAGAGACTGTCTTGTTCGTCTCACTATCTTGTTACCTTAAATAGGGGTTTATTTAACCCAAATGCTGTCTTAATTTTTTTATTACTTTGTATATATATATATATATACATAGTAATAAAATAGCAATATATATATATATATATATATTGCTATTTACAAAAAATACACTATTAATTTAAAAAATCATAAAAAATACGTTTGTCTAAAACATTGCGATTTAGGATTTCGTATACTTATAGCCATTTAAAAAGGATGGACCAGTCCTCTCTAACATTGAACCATTATTTTATTAACTGAATTGTAAAAATATTTAAAAATGTTACGGCAAATAGCACAGAAAAGCGAAGGCCCACTTTTACTTCTCATCATATATATATATAGAAGAGAGAAGTATTTTTACAATTCAGTTAATAAAATAATGGTTCAATGTTAGAGAGGGCTGAGTTCCATCATTTTTAAATGGCTATAAGTATACGAAATCCCAAATCGCAAATGTTTTAGACAAACGTATTATTTATGATTTTTTAAATTAATTGTGTATTTTTTGTATATACCAAGATCGTATAAGCTATGTAAATGTGCCACTTTAAAGCTGATATAGATTGACCGTCTTAAATATGTAGAACTGGGAAGAGTTAACTTTAAAAAAATCTAAATTTGTTTAATACAAATAACTTGGACGACAATTTATTTATTATCGTGTTATCATAACATAGCGTTCAATTGTAAAGATACACTAACAGTCATCCATCCACAGACTGGCCGGATCACCCGTCGCTTACACGGTGATCTTTCAAAATTCCTAGTTCTGCTACGCCTATAACGCCATTCTTCAATTATGCCAACCAAGGCCAATACTTACACGTGTAGATTCAGTCGGGCTCTGTGGGGCTATTTAGCAATTCCACTAGAGTCTGTGCCTTTGTGCGTGGCCACGCTGTTTGCTTTCAATTAAACACAGCGTTCGGACGAGAAGCGAACCTTAGTGAATTGCGCCGCACGGGCATGTGATGATGCTTATATATGGTGCCTGTAATGAATTTGTAATACCCTATTTTCAACCGACTTCAAAAAAGGAGGTTCTCAATTCGCCTGGTTTGTTTTATATGTAAGTACGGAGTAACCGCGTAGGTTACTCCGCCATAATGAACTGATTTTGATGATTCTTTTTTTGTTTGGTAAAGTGGTCTCATATAAATTTTATCTAAATCGGTTCGGTAGTTTGGTTTTTAAATCAAAATTACTAGAAAATATTAAGATGTCATCCAGATATTCGAAGTTGAAGTCGGTTGTATTTATTTTAAAAGCGTAATAATGTAATTTCCCGTGGATTTTTTTAGTATTATATAATTATTTTGTGTTATTGGTTATTTCGAGTACAGGCCTTCGAGGCTTAGAAGGTTGGCCTAAGTCCAATGCAGACTTAGCCCAACCTTCGAAGGGTGAATGAGCCATAATTATTATTTACCACTCTGGCACAGTTCCGGGTTGGTGAATTCACATACGCCATTGAATTTCTTCTTCTTCTTCTTCTCTCGATGTTTTCCTTTACCAAAAAGCCATTGTTATGAGTATCCATACATAAACTCCAAAGAGCTCATTGGTACGGCCCTGGGTTCGAACCGCAACTTCACAATTACAAGTCAAGTGGTCTCCCGATTACGCTACAACGCACGTAGTATGTAAGTCTAATAGGCTAGATGACTGCTTTTTTTTGTCCTATTAAAATGTGGCCCATAAATATAGCTGATTAATGAAAAAAATATGAAAATCTGATCAAAAATAAGCAACTTTTTAGCATTTTAGCTAGACAGAGAGGTGGAACAGCAAAACGTGACGTCACGTCTTTGTACGCCATATAAATTATATTTTGATTGAAATTCTTTCAATTACAATTCATAGGTATAAAACTATGATGGGCGTGACGTAATTTTTTGTTTTTTGTGAAAGGGACAGAGTTGTCTCTACCAAAAACTTTAAACGCTTATATATCAGAACATTAATAACCGATTTAAATTATTTTTTCAATAAACATACTATATTTACTTAAATTCTTCATCAAAGCTATTGGTTTCAACGATTTAAACATCAGTCATCACCCTATTCTTTCGAGTAATAAAATCAAAATAACACGATAGTGGTTCTAGAGGCGACATAAACTCCATCCCCAAGAGGATCAAAAAATAAACTTGTTACAAATAAAATTAGGTCATCCAAATAAGTTTCTTATGAGACCGAAAATCCGATACATCCCGACAGAAAATAAAAACAGTCTCCGACATGCCGTAACAAGTTGTAATATGTTTTGTGGGAGCAACTTTTAATTGCGTCGCGAGTCGTCAAAGCGGGCTCCCTATAGACGAAGCCTGAGACCGCAAGTTAAGAGGAGAAGCCTGCTTTTCACGGTCTTTCACTCGTCTAATAGCTCAGCAAAAATGTTGATTAGTGTTATTTTTGGAATACGCTAGGGGCTATTTTCATCAAAATCGGGCGTTCAACAAATAGGTGCGCAAACGAGGCATATCTGGATTATACTGAAAGTGATATAAAAATTATTTTTTTGACATTTTCGCCATTGTATTTAAACAACTTAATCGATCGTAAAAAATATTTAACTGGTGGAACGGAATTATCACAAAGTTATTGGATACTTTTTACCCCAAGAATAATGCGGGACAGAGATTTGTAGTAGGATGACTACTTGTAAAATAGCTTCGTCTTATTTAGTCCATAAAATATCATCAATGGAAATTTTCATGGAGTTCATCTAGTTAGTTGCCATACGCAGTGGTTACAAATTTCCCATTCTTCCTTGTATGTATGAACTAGGTAACAATGTCACATGCTTTAGTAACAATAGTTAACAATAATGACCTATCTGTGTGCTATAAATGCCTTTCCATTACAACCAATTCACATTTCTAGCTAGTAAAATTCCTAAATAACATGAATTTAAGTATATAAATAAAACCAAAAAAGGCTAAAGAAATACTTCAAATATTTTTTTTACCGTATAAAGAGATTTGTTTTTAATGTAAAAAAAAATTATACACACGCATTTTATAACATTTTTATCAGCGAGACAGCGTGTAATACGTTCAAGCGTTCTTAAGTTAGTGTTTTATGATTGAGTTAGGTCTTTATATGCGATTAGATTGTAAGTTACGAGAATATTATGAGTTAGTCCAGTTGCTTTAGCCCTCGTTAATAACCTGTGTACGTAAAGTGGATATAAGATGATACTACAAAACTACTAAAAGTTATGAGCCTAGGCAATGTTAGTGTTTCCGAATTAGTTCAATTTACAAGTTATGTGCGACCGTCAACTGTTTGGTTACAGCTATTCTATGTCATTGGAGTAGTTACTTCTTTCTATCCGCTGCAAATTACCAGTAAACTATGTCGATAAAATATTATTATTATTATCACCCTGATGTGTCCCACTGCTGGGCAAAGGCCATCAAAAATAAAATAAAATATGAAAAGTAAATGGTGATTATGTGAAAAGTGTATAAACTAGTTACGTCTAAAAACTTCTCGTATGTTACGCGTCTCATTTCAAGCCAACCTAATTCGAGTTTGACCCGATTTTTTGTTATTATAAGTTTGATTAAATACTCCTATACAGAAATAGAAAATAGAAAAAGAAAATAGTTTATTTATCAAAAATAATACAAATGTAACCTTAATAAACTAAAATAAGTCTAGCCAATGGCTTAAAATATATTAAATAAACCATTTAATAAAGTTAGCAGAGTGCTTGAGAGTCCTGCACTAGGCAAACCTGTATCGGTGGACCCAAGACTGTTGCGTTTAAATCCAGTTGAAATATTTTATGGCGCGGTTAATACATGGAGCGAGATTAAATATAATTGAGTTTTCAATATAATTATACATGTTTCTACTGAATAGGGCTTTAATAAAAATACTGTACAGAATTTAAGTTGTTAATGAATATGTATCTAAATACCTATCATTTTCTCTTGCCTTTTCTTTCACTGACAAACACCCTTTCACACTCCTTCTCTGCATGACCCAGGTGCAGCTAAGTGGTGTACCACTCAGATGCACCTGGGTCTGTGAGATTTTGAGGCATTGGTCAACTACATCTTAGGACAAAATAAAAAACATCTCTTATACTCACACATACACACACCCCAAAACACAACTCCTCACACAAATTCATGATGATTCAGGAGCATTCGTGATGATTTTGTGTATTTGGTTGGCATCATAAGTTAATTCGGCTTCAACGAAAGACCAGCGCTGTTTACATTATTATAAGTTACATTATTATTTTGTACTTATGTTAAGAATAAATAATTTTATTTCTTTCTACATACTAAAGATACTACAAAAAATATTTGATTTTATAGATATAAATTATAAGACAATAGACAATATTTTATTTGTAGAAAAAAACACATTTTGTACACAAGACAAGACAATAGAAACTCATAACAAATGTAAACAGTACAAAATAGTTTACGACCGCATAGCTACACATCTGTTTATTATTAGTTAATTAATCTAAATACATTATCTGATATATTAAGCATGCCCTACACCTCACTTCTAGGCAATCGATCTAAAATGAAAACAAACCAACTAATTGCAATACGGCGTAAAAGAGCTCGCCTTAAATATTTCAACGTATAAAGTCGTATCTGCTAAGCGTTGCAACAAAGCCGCTTCAAGAACACTTTGCAGCGGCGGAGACAATGTGTCTTTTCATCCCTTTGCACGGAGCCCTGATATTTTATTCACCAGTTTCTTGTAGTGCCCTCGCTTTTTTGATGGCGTTCTCTTGTAGAGGCATTCGACTCTCTGTTTTGTTTACTATCTACTGTATATTGAATGGTGTATTGTTTGGGTATTGGAAAACGTATTGCGATATTGTATAAGATGCAAATTTTCTTCTACTGAAATACGAACATGGTTTAGGACGCCCGGAGACTGGATGAAGTTACTATTTACCTGGCAGTGATTACAAGGTGATTGGGTTGAGCAAAGTATTTTGGGACACAGTAGACTAAGATAGGCTGATGATGATGATTATAAAATACAAGTGAATTTAATAAAACCTGTTGTTATTCGAAATAAAATATGCAATGTGGACCAAATTTCAACACTTGATGGTTCAACTGGATGATAGACGTAAATTAGGACGTGATTGCTAACAGTCTACTTTAATTCACTGATAGACAAAAGGATGCTTGATAATTAAATTGTATGTTAATTATTTTCAGAAAACTCACGTTTTTTTTCCAATATTATTTGCCAATAATATCACTACATAGTCAACAAAACAAAGTCGCTTCCCGCTGTCTGTCTGTCCCTATGTATCGTTAGATCTTTAAAACTGCGCAATGGATTTTGATGCGTTTTTTTAAATAGATAGAGTGATTCAAAAGGAAGGTTTACATGTATAATAAATACATAATATAGTAGAGAAACACTGATCATTTTAGAGGTTTCTAATGTGATGTCGTAAATAGACACATTTTTTGCGCTTACATTGCAATGCTGGCTGAGCCCTACGAGATAGATCAAAATAATGTACCTACTCGTACTACAGTATTGTACACCTTAAAAAGTATATTATTTAATTACTTTGTCATTATTTATTTACCACAATATATTGTCTATTATTATTATTTATTTACCTTATCTACCGACGTTGTACTAAGTAGTGTTTGTGTTTGTTTTTAATATGTAGTTACTGTGCATTGCACGCGTGCGAAGCCGGGGCGGGTCGCTGGTTAAAGTAAGTATAAAACATTTCTCACAATTGTAACACGATTTTGTACGTTCACGTCGAAAGATAAACTCAGTCCGGAAATAAATCGCGAACATGCTAAGAGAAAAAAATCCGCTACCGGCGAAAGAAACCGCCAAAGGAAACCCACACACGGTACAGTCGAAGACAGAAAAAAAAGTTATATAGTGGAATAAAATATAGCGGGCGAATGGTTCTCTACAAAAATCGATTACTACTTAAAGTTTCGTTTCAAATATGAAATGCATTCATTTTTAAATATGCTTAAGAGAATTTGAAGCTCAGATAGAAACACACACACATTATACAGTTCATTTTTATTTATTTCTATCATATATATATGGTTCTTCAAAACACACGATAAAAAAAAACAATAATTCTCTGTTTAAAATAACATCAAATTAAATAGCAGATGCTTTTTGGATAATTCAGGAATAATTCAATTGGATGATACGAGTAATAATAAACGTTGAAATGTTGTGAATCTGTGGCAGAATTTTAGGTTTATTGGTAGTAGCAGGTGATGTAGAGCATTTGTCAAAACAAAAGACAACAATATTTGGTTAGAATGTTGCCATATTATTTTGATGTGAAGGTTTTAGCCACGGGCCCCTAAATACGACTAAAAAGGCAGCAAAGAAACTACACAATGTGATTTTATTTTTAGAAGAAATGTTATTCCGAAGATAGTCCAGCTCTGCGCGACCATTTGGAAACTATTGAGAAATACGAACAGAATTGTTTTACTCTTGTCTTTCTCGTGAAACAAAGTTCTTTGTGTTAAATCGTACCTATATAAGTTTGTATGTATTTATAGGAAGCTACATTCATACACTTTCGTTCGTAGGACTCTACTGCAGAGTCCGCCTGGGGAAGTGCCACCTTTGGCAGTTATTCAACCGCTAAGCAGTAGCTTGCAAGCGTTACTGTATTCCGGTTCGAAGGGCAATGCTACCAGGGAAATTACTGGGTATGAAGAGATTTAACATTTAATATCTCAGGGTGACGAGCGCAGTGCGGTGGGGCGCAGGATTGTGTTCGCAAGTTCACAAATCTGTCACTGCTACTGTTAGAGGCAGGCGTGACGCTTACCACCAGGCGAACGTCTCGCTCGTCTCGTCACATGACAGTGGGTACTTATAAACAAATAAGAGCAGATATTCAAAACTCATTGTAAGGTAACACTAGTAGCAGTGCCGGACCGAGGCCAGATTTAGGTTGGAGCAAGATTTTGGCGCCTTCTACACCGTTACCAAAAACGCTCTCTGCGGCGCCCTTGGAGTACTCGCCGTCAATTCAAGGGTCAAGGGTCGCCGAAGACGCCCGCCTTCGGCGCCCCCTGACGCCTGACACCTGGCGCCTGGAGCGGCCGCTCCGTTCGCTCTATGGACGGTCTGGCCCTGACTAGTAGCTCTGCGAACAGTAAAGCACACAGCGTGGTAAACAGGTTTAATAATTTCATAGATTTGTTTAGCGTCGGTAATTTTTGCTTGGTGGGATATTTCCCCTAAAAAGCAAAAGGCTGATTTTGCTCATATTCGAAATTCTTGTTCAGAATCGAGAACCAATTGTTTCTGCTAAATATTAACAAAATCGGGCGTTAAATAGCGCAGCAGCCAACTTTCCCCCTTTTCGGGATAAATTCCTCAGAGGCTGCACTTAGGGGCTTGCGACTCAGCCTTTACCAACTTTCATACTGTAGCATTTGGCTCGTTTATTTAACTCGCAGCTCCCGCCAGCTGCACCCGCACCTCAGCTCTGCAGTGGAATATCGACACTGTTCTATAAATGTATTTATTTATTACAGACGCTTAACAAAAAAGAAAAAACAGGTCTTAAATATTTCACTTATTACTAGCATGGTAATCTATAATTATACACTAACTAAAACGGGACAATTAGTAAGATTTGTGTAGAAAACACAAAAGATAGAGTACAAATTGCATTTCACTGAATAGGTATGACGGGATTTGGATCTGCATATGTCCTAAAACGGTATCCAGGCCACCGGAGGACGGGCCGCAAGATCCTCTCGGATAACGGGATAACGGTGGTGAGCATTCTGCGATCTACAAGCCGCCTGCCAAGCGGCTGCTGCCACAACAGTTTTCATAATAAAGGATTGAATCTTCTGTAGTAGTACCTATAAGTAGTACCATTATTTTTCTGTGGTAGGTAATAGTTTGAAAACGGAACAAGTTTCAACGTAAGTAGGTAAATATTTGTAGACGTTACGAGCTTACACACACATTGCTAGGCGAATAAACATTATCTGCGTCTACATCTAATGTAGCATAACAGTGGGTAATGTGTCACGGATCGAGGGACGATGTATCAAGTCGCCGGACTCGGTAAATCATTTGTACAATATCGGAGTGTTTGTGGCCTGATCACCTGATCAATAGTGGGTTGGAAGTTACCTACTGTTGTCACTACCGGGGCCGCATTAGGTAGATGAGGTAGCGACTAAAATTATCTATGATTATTTCGAAATGAGGGTTATCTCGAATATGTGTTCCTAAAATTACCAACATTATAATAACTAGCCTGTTCAAACCGTTGGATGGGTATACTCGTATAACCGTGAGTACGTTTTGTAACTGAACAGTACCGTGGTTCGGATGCGACGATTTTGTCGGATTTGTCGGTCTCTGTTGTTTGTTCAATACGAGCTCTAATGTCATGTCATGCCTTCCGGCGGCATATAGGGCAACACGTATAAAATGTCAACACCATAATTTTAATATACAGGTAAAATACAGCCAGCCAGTGTAATACAGCCAATTTTGAAGCATATAATTGATTTTTTGGCTTTAATTTAGTAAAATGTTGCTTATATGCAGGCTACTGCAATGAAAAAGACAGCTACGTTTTTAACGGACTTCAATATAGGGGGTTCTCAACGGGAGGTTTTCTGACAGCTGTCAGAACGTAGTTATACAGCCAAAGAATAGATGGCGCTGACGAGATATGATTCTCTTTTTTCGCTTTTGTTTAAAACACTACTAATTACTAATCCGCATACTAAAGAACAAAACTCTACTTTTGGACTTTTTTATTTTACAGGTCATATTTCAGAAGTGGTCCCATATAATTTGTATCGACATCGGTTCAGTAGTTTGGGTTTTAAATCAAAATAACTCGAAAAATATGTCATCCAGGTAAACGAAATTGAAGTTGGTTGTTATTTTTGTTCTAAAGTACCTGTTAGTAAGTTTAGATCTGTCAACTTTAACAAACTCAACTCACCAAAATTTTTTGTAATATCATCATGATAATATCAATTATCATCATAATTATAAAGTCGTCAAATAAAAAATAAATAAAAAAAAAAAAAAACAAATCAAAAAAAAAGTCAAGTCAAGTCAAATAGTCAAATTTTGGTATAAAGTCGTCATTATCATCGTCATTATTTTATCGTCTTATCATCAACATGTAGTATCATCGTCATAGCCTGTATGATCATACAGTGCGATTATTTTTTAACATGCATTATGCGCATGATTTGTTATTTTATTAATTGTTTACGAACGGTCATTTTCAATAACCTATGTTTGTATATTTAAATAATGATGACAGTATTTATTGATTTATTGACTTGTAGCATTTTATTTGGTATAATAGGCGTGTGGCCTAATGTTTAATTTATGACAAATAACAGGCTTAGTGATGAATATTACTAAATACATTACATATACTGAAAAAATAAATTGTATTGGCTGATAAATCCCTGAGATATGAACGTTTAAAGTTTTAGGTGGGGATAGAGAGGGGATGCTCTATCCCTTTCTCGCAAAGCTCGTGTTAGTATAGCATTTGTATGCCGCGCCTGAGGCTTGAAGTCATAGCTCAGTATAGCGCGCTCTCTGTCTAGCTTGAAATTAAAATACTTGCAACTTATTTATTTTTGAATTATTTTAAATTTTGTTTTCGTTGATGGGCTCTGTTGATGATCAGCTTTTTTATGAGGTAATAAAAAATTAGTAGTCATCATGCCTATTCTATTGACTTTGTATTGTAATAATTATTATCAATATTTTGAATTGACTAATGTAATTGGCGTATTGTGCAGTTTTAGTTAAATAAATAAATAGTCTCTGAATAAATTAATGTATCTACTAATTCTGTATAGCATAACAAATAACTTTTGTTCATGACTTTTACAATTCGCATAAAGAAAAAAACAGCTAAGCCCTAAGCGAAAAGAAAAATGTATGAAACAGCTGTTTTATTTTATTTATGCGAATAAAATTGTAAAAGTCATAGAAAAAATATTGTTTGCTATGCTGTACAGAAGTTGACAGAAATTGTAAGCTAATTATTTAATAATGACCTTGCGTAATACTTATTGGCCTTAGTTAATTAAAAAGGTCTCTTAAAGTTACATGACGTTAGTAAGTATAGCGCAGATGTTAAATTGCGTTTGTTTACTTATGCAGCGTTTTTCAGTAAGGTTCTATAAATCCAAAATAGTTTAGACTGTGACCGCCATCTCGCTTGATCACATTGGCAAATGTATCAAAAATTACCAAAAATAATTCTATTCACTCGCGACTTGAAGACACTCAGATCACTCATCGTTATAAGGCGCTGCAACAGCAAACTTTTTGGTATTTTATATTGCAACAAAAGGGAGTTCAATATCGCGCCTCGTTTGATGTTAGTTGAATTGAATGTCTAAATTATTCAAATTAGACAAAAATGTATGGATATATATTACTTTATATTACAAAAAGTATAATAGTTGTCGCTCAAAATATTGAGAAATGGGACACGGAAGTTTTTTTTCTGATGTTTTATTTGCGTTTTTTTTTCAAGACGTCTTATAGATTTTGGACAATATTATTACATAAGTCTTTTTTAGTAAACCCTTAACTATGCACTGTATTTTTTTCAAGCGTGTATCAGTAATGGATATTGCCAAACAGTGCGACGAAAAACGGAACGTTTTACGGATTTTGTCTAGGGGCAGCGCGAGCGTCTTAACATATCGTGTATCAAAGCTTGTTTGGTAGGTCCCACTGTAATTAAAACTAGACCATCTAGCTAGCAGGCCGTCATCAATCGACGTGTCGTGGCGTGGGGTGGCGGCGTCGGACGGCGCAATTTGTCACGACGATGACAGACCGACGGACGATTTTCATGATTTATTAAATGCACAACGCTGACGGGTGCACTCGGCACTCGCAGGCGAGGGAGAATATTCTAGAATTCTTGATGCTCTATAGTCTGTGTTACGTAAATCGGTACAGCGACTAAGGACAAGGCAAACGGAACATTATCGCTGGTACTGACACATAGCTGCGCTCAAACATATTATACCTATCGTGAATTTAAACGCACTCCGCATTTTTGGTGAAGTCAGCGGTGAGCTTGGAGGATCTAGCTCTGTCTCTCGTATAATCAAAGGTGGTGAGTGACGGGACACCCTACAGAACGATATAAAGTCGAAGTATATCTATGGCTATAATTTGTTCAATAGCAGATTTTACACGATGTTTAAAACAGTCATTTTGTATGGGCGCTATTTTTTTTCTCGAATAAACAAACTAAGTAATATTTTAAAAGTAGTTCAATTTGATGTGTTGAAGTATGAAGTACCTTGAAATAAGTAAAGTACCTACCTTTAAGTATTGCTAGAGTATTTAAATACACTGAGAAGATCGAATGGCATGTCCTTACCTACTAGTATAAATCTATGTGTACAAACTGTGACCTGCTATTCTCCACAAGTTCGTTGCTCTATGTTTCAAATTTTGTTTTGATAATAAAATAAAACTCCAAAAAAATTTGAAAGAGCACTACTTAATCTAAAATCTTATTATTCTTCATAAATATGCTCAGATTTATTGTTCAAACGATAAATTTGAACACGCGTACATGCTACGAGTAAGTATATAGCGTACAGAAAGCATTTGTAAACAGTTCTTGCGGTTACAAGAATCTGGCGATTTGCCATTGTAATAAATAAAGTTCATGGTCCGCTAAGCTCGTAAGGCGAAGGGTGAAAAACTAGAGGAACCTTGCAATTGGCAACGATTATTATGAATGGAGAGAATGGATAGTGGTTGGCTTTACACTTCATCTAAGTATACTTACCTATATACTACTTAAATAAGCTCATTGAAAATTCAAAAGAAAAGTTATGGACAAGAACTTTTTATTTTAAACTTCTTGATATCAGATTTTTGCTTTGACTTAAGAGGGAATCCGGTCTGCGATTCTCCATACAATGTTGAGTACCAAAATCTGTAATATACCTACAGGCCAGTATGGAAATGAGAAAACGAACATTCAATCGGAATAGATGGTTCAATAGAACTGTAGTCATCAATCAATCAAAGCAATATTGCTTTGTGGAATTCATATATGGATTCCGGACAGAGGGCCAATGCCTAGTAGCCCGTATCTGGTATGTAGGTGTGTGGTCATCGTATATAGCGCATGTTTGATGTACATCTCCACTTTTATCACACTATAGTAAAAAAAGTAAGTAAGTAAGTTCGTATAGGCTGAGTGGCCAGCCCTAGTGTCGGAGTTAATGTGCCGCCCGAAGGCCTCTGACATGGCTGACGGTTGTTGTTATAGAAACTAGAACAAACAACCGGGACCAACAATTTAACGTGTCATCCGACCCACGGTAGCGCTCAGAAATAAATGCCACTCATGGTCACCCATCCGAAGACTGACCGGACCGTCCGTTGCTTAACATCGGTGATCGTTTAGAATCACCTAGACAAGCTACGCCACGAGCGTAGCTTGTCTGTAGTAATAATACGAATGCTATGTTCATAACAGTAGCAGTGCTAGAATTGTGAACATGCGAACAAAATCCTGCGCCGCACTGCACTGCGCTCTTCATCCTGAGATATTAGATGTCAAATCTCTTCATGCGCAGTCATTTATTTGGTAACATTGTTTACGTAGTACGTAATGTCGCAAATGTTTAAGTTACAAAAGCCATATGCTACCCAGAGCCATACCATATACCGGGTGTTAGTTTGAACACCGTTATTCTTCTAGTATATCATTGTACTCATCATTATGAGCAACTTTTACTATGGGGCCAACCCTGAAATCTCGAAAAAAAACAGCTGTTCCATACATTTTGTCAAAGATCGATGAACCTTTTTGTATGGAGCAGCTGTATTTTTTTTCGTGATTTCAGGGTTGGCCCCATAGTAAAATTTGCTCATAATGATGAGTACAATGATATTCTAGAAAGATAACGGTGTTCAAACTAACATCCTGTATAACCATACGCTATTAGCTAGTACCGAAAAACAGCATACGGTAAAAAATTCCATACAAAACCCAAGCTACATAATTCAGCAACGCTCACGGCGAAGCTGTACCAACGTATCACCGTGAATAATACACTGCAACACAATTGGGGTTAAATTATGCAGGATAAAGGACGATAGACCTGTAATCGAATGTCAACAGAGGTCTAACCCCACCACTGCACATTTATTTAAAGTTATTTGTCAGTCAGCAGAATTAACAGTACACAAAATGTGCAAGACTCTAGACACGAGAGTTCCGTACAACCACACAAAATATAATTTTAGTGTTAACCAAAAAGAGTTGAAAACATATAGGTTTAGTTACTACTTATTATAGAAAAATGGTCAAAGTTCGTAACACGACTCGGATTCGTACTTGGCCGGTTTTATCTATTTAGCATTACTTTAAATTATCGCTTCTCTACGGTTACACCAATAGGCTAGATGACAAAATTTTTTTTATAGTCCTATTAAAATGTGGCCCATAAATATAAGAAAATCTGATCAAAAATAAGCAACTTATAAGCATTTTAATATCATGCTAGACAGAGAGGCGACACAGCAAATCGTGACGTCACTTCTCAGTACGCCATATAAATTCTATTCTGACAAGTAAGGCGTGACGTCATTTTTTGTTTTGTGGGAAAGGGACAGAGTTGTCTCTAACAAAAACTTTAAACGCTTATATATCAAAACATTATTAACCGATTTAAATTATTTTTTCAATAAACATACTATATTTACTTGAATTCTTCATCAAAGCTATTGGTTTCAACGATATAAACATCAGTCATCTACCCTATTATAAAGTTTTATGTGACTTACTGTATATACAAAACAAACAAAAATATGTAAGTACTTGGTCTAAATATTTTTCACATTAAGGCATATTCAATGCTACTTTATGCTACCAGCTACCAGTGCGGTTCCGAAGATGCAGGTCATAATAGGTCGGATAGACAGACTGACAGACAGCCGGTCTAGGCTCAGTATTAGGGTCCCGTTGAATAACCTTCAAGTACCCTTCTAGTACTTCGGAACCCTTAATAATTTAACGACTTTACCAGACCAGCTGCTTTAGTATAAATGGTGGTAATTGTAAATCTAAGAATCTGTAGGTTATTGGCTTTACATAAAAACGCTGCTAAAAGTTAAATTTCATTAGTAATTTTTCGCACTACAGTTTTATATTACGCTAAAGAAAAATTAATAATATTAGTGGACATCTCACACAACACAACCCATGTAGTAAAAAAAAAACCAATACGCCTCGAACACCTCTTCTACAGCCTGCTAAAACGCAGCTAGCGCATCTTCCGATAATATTTCAGGTTTTTATACAAGAAATGACGTTAATTAGTTTAAGTAGTGTTTTTAAGTAAATACCTTGATCTCGTGATTCGGTTTATTTACCAGCCTCTCCTCCAAGATCGCGCTTCCAGTGTTATGCAGCTCTTTTAACTAATCCTCCAGCCCGCCTCCGCTTCCACTCCGTCTCTATCAAGAGCAAGGTGTTGTTCCACCTGTGATCTATTGACGCTGGTACACGAGAAAGCTACTACAACGACAAACGTTCGCTTAATGTTGGGTACAGACCGGACAAACGAACGCCTACGAACGTGGTGCTTATCTCGTTTTATTACATTGTAACAAAACGAGATACCTAGGACCACATTTGTTGACGTTCGATTGCCTGGTCAGTGGGTAGCATAAGATCTCGTTTCAAAATGTTAAGTTTTTGCATTGAGCTGCTATGAACCTGATGCAATGTAATAATAAGAATAATCAGCCTTTTTGATAGTTTACTGCTGGACTTAGACCTACCCTTAAATGGCGATTGCAGAATATCTACCAAGCTTGCCCAGCTGCGGGTTGGTGCATTCACATACGCCATTGAATTTCTTCTCTAGGCGATGTTTTTCTTCAATAAAAAGCTAGTGGTATGAAAATCCGTATATACTTAAACTCCAAAAAGCTCATTGGTATGAGCCTGGGCTTGAAAGATGAAGATGAGAGGTGAAAGAAGATGCACTCATCTGGTACGTTAGTTATGGCCGTAAAGATTTACAATCCTTATTCCTTAAATCATCTGCCAGATGATTTAAGGAATATAAAAAATGACACTACATTTATACGACTATTAAAACAGTACCTTACTGACAAAGCCTACTATACTATGGCCGAATATTTGGCCGATATGAAATTATTGCATGACTGTAATGTATAGGTAAACCAAATTAATAAAATTGACTTATAAAATCAAACTTAATAATTAAAAACAATAATTAATAATTTTATCTGTTATTTTAATCTATATACATGTATAATAAAATAAGACATAATATATTATATTAAAAATTTCTCAAATCAATCAATGAATATTCTCCTCTCTTCTAATTTGCTGTGCCCGACGGGGTCCGTTGAACTTATGTACCTTCTTTTATAAACACCATGTACTGAACGGAATGGCAATAAATATCTGAATCTGAATCTGAATCTGAAACCGTGACCTCGTGATTCAAGTCAAACGGTGTCCTAATTAAGCTACCACAACTTACACAACGATTGTCTATGTCAAAAAAAATTGCAGCACATAAATAAAAATGTACCTTATTTGAATTTTATCCGATTGCCATTTTTATTTCGAATTTCACCGTAGGTGATAGATTACTTCGAGTTATTCCGTTATTTAGCTCATTGGTTTATTATTCCTTTTATACCTTATTTTGATATCAACAAAATAATTATGACTTATGCTTTTTATCGCTTCCAGTGGGTCTACGCGTTTTCGTTTTAAAAACAATTTTTATCTTTAGATTTAGAATTATCCAGATTATTTAATTGTATTTTCACCAACGTGCGTTTCCGGTCATGCGAGTTCAAACAGTTCACATGAACGTTTCACAAATTCATTGTAGACAATAAAAAGGCTTTATGTGCACGGTCCCTAAAAGACTATACATATTTCAGGCGAAGCCGTGTTCACATCAAGCATTTGTTACGCGTTAGCGGGACGTGGAATGGGCGAACGCAGAATGGAAAAAAAATAATTAACAAGTATTAGGTACAGTGTATGTTTTTAGAAATACTCCAGAAACGTTTTAAAAAAGCACACAAAAAAATAAGCTCATGTACACCAAAGATAAAATATGAAACAAGTGAAAACTTAAATTATATAAAACCTAGACTCCGTCGAGTTGTAGCTAATCAAGTCACCTTTGAAACATACGCTACGGACAGGTACGTCAAACTTATAACCTCCATACACTAATACCTTGCACCTCGGTTTGCGCCGTTGGTTAAAACACTGAAGAGAGAAGTAAATAGAACGGAAATGTGACGGGCCGCGCTAGCCGGCATTAGGTGCAAATGCGCTTAATAACAATTCTGCCAATATACGTGTTTTAGACTGAGAATACTCAAAAATACAATTTAAATAGACGCGTAGGAAACCAAACCACATTGCATCGTAATTAGATCAATTTGAATCTGTTGCAAAATAGCATTTCGAGCGTTTTACTTCATACGCGCGACCAATTATTGGCATTTTTTCGACAACTAAAAGCACAAAAATACGTCGAAGTACGTCACAGAAGATTATTATACTCCTATAATATGACACATTAACTAAATGAAATTGGATCGAAAACTTGAAATTGGGAACGGTGATTTGAATTGGAAACTTGAAGTCCAAAACAAAAACGAACTTGAGTTTTGGCAGGAATACGGAAAAATCATGTCGCTGCATTCTATTATTTTCTTAAAATTGTGTTTTTTCGCGAATTAATGATTAAAAATGGTGGTGTTTTATTAATTGAGTGTTGAATTGCATACACGAGTCTGGGCAAGTGATATCATCATCATCAGCCTGGAGACGTCCACTGCTGAACGAAGGCCTCCCCCTTAGACCGCCACACTGTTGTCGTACAGTTGTACCTGCCATTTGCATCCACCGGTTGCCCGCGACTTTTACAATGTCGTCGGTCCACCTAGTGGGAGGCCTTCCTACGCTGCGTCTTCCGGTTCGCGGTCGCCACTCAAGAACCTTTCTTCCCCATCGGTTGTCAGTTCTTCGAGCGATGTGGCCTGCCCATTGCCACTTCAATTTGCAAACCTTGCGAGCTATGTCGGTAACTTTGGTTCTTTGGCGAATATCCTCGTTCCGGATTCTATCGCGCAAAGTAACTCCGAGCATAGCTCCAGCATACCAGCGTGTGTTGCCAGTGATGACATATGGAACTGAAACGTGGTCTTTAACTGCTGGCCTTTTGGAGAAACTCAGAGTCACGCAACGGGCAATGCTTAATGTGGTGAAACATGTCTTTTTGTGTTGTTTTCAAAACTCCGTAAAAGCTCATAGTAAAGTCGCCACAACTTTACTAGGGCATGACTTGGACTCGACTTTGACTAATTTCGTGTGACTGACTGTGATTTCATGACATATTTGACTTGCTAATACTACATAAACTTGAACATTCATACATACTTGACTCGGGCAGAATGCACAACGTGCGATGCCAATAACAAAGATAAAAAAAAACAAGTTTTTTCATGCAATAAAGTGACTAGATGAGCTAGATTTTTGGCTGTGGCGTGATGTTTATACGCCTGTTCATAGTAGCAGTGCCAGAATCTTGAACATGCGAACAAAATCCTGCGCCGCACTGCACTGCGCTCATCTCCCTGAGTTATTAGATGTCAAATCTCTTCACGCCCAGTAATTTCTCTGGTAACATTGCTCTTCAAACCGAAATACAGTCATGCGTGCACACTACTGCTTGACGGTTTATCACGGCATCATATATATGACGGCAAATGAGTGCAGACAAACTTCGACCATTCTACTAGATTTAGTTCTGCGCGCAGCTCCTGAGGCACCTACATGTATTTCAACAAAGTACGGAATAGTGCTATTTCGTTTAAAGTGGCTGTTGCTCTCACATTTACTCCTATTCCTGCTCGTGCGTGGAGATCATGAGTGAAACTATGAGACCCGGGGCGGACACAAACTACAGTTTTGTATCTGAATGTTGAGAACATCTAGTATACTTAAAGCACACTCTTTGTGGGTCGAAGAAAACACACACAACAACACACCTCCACTTATTGAAACAATGTACTGGTAACACGTAACGGTATTGCTAAGCCGAAAGAAGGTCATCGTATTTATTATTGAGAAAAGTTTTACCATTAGGTTTTATTTTTACAGTAATGTGACGAGACTAGCAAGAAGTTCGCCTGGCCATAGCAGTAGCAGTTCCAGAATTGTGAACTTGCGAATACAATCCTGTGCCGCAGAGTACTGCGCTCGTCACCATGCGATAATAGATGTTTTAAATCTCATCATACGTAGTCATTTAACATTGTAACATTAACAATAAACATTGTAACATTGCCCTTCAGACCAGCACCCTTATCATGGACGTTGGCGATTCCGATTGCGATAGCATGCCATCCTGCTCGTACCAACCCACTCGCGCCATGCGCTCTCCTGCTCGCGCACGCTCGCAATCAGAATCGCGAATATCCATGATAAGGGTGCTGAACACAGTAATGCTTGCACACGGCGGTAGATTAACTGGCAGAGGTGTGGTACTTCCCCAGGCGGACTCTGCAGTAGAGGCTTACTACTACTGAACTAGGAGAGGCAACACTGAATTCGTGGAAAAATCTGCTTAAATTTTATTGAGGCTGTTTTTTTTTCTATGAATCAGCTGTTTTTGTTTCGCAGATTCAGTCTTGGCCCGATAGTAAAAGTTGTGTTTAACCCTGTGTAATATACTTATTGCCTATAAAGTACAGTATTATTACAATCTGTAGCAAACAATTTCTAGTGATCCAAGTTACCCAAATCAAATGACTAAATCGAGCACACAAAACCTTGAATTAAGATATTGGTGTATTCCTAATATATAACAAGCCAAGGTCTTAGGGCTTATGTACGTTCAGTACCTATGTACTAAGTATCGGCGACAGTAAGCACGGGGCATGCGAGGACGTGATGCAAGGACTCCTTCCCGGGGGAGAGCCGCGTATTTACCGGTTGGGGTAAAATGACGCTTAAACAAAGATCAAGTGTCATGCTCACTGAAAGGGAATATGGGACTTTTTTTTTTTTTTTTCTTAGTTCTTGGCATCGCACGTTGTGCATTCTGCCAGTGTCAAGTTTATGTTTTTTTCAAGTATTTATATGTAAATCAAGTCAAATATGTAATGATATCACAGTCAGTCACACGAAATTAGTCATAGTCGAGTCCAAGTCATGCCCTAGTAAAGTTGTGGCGACTTTACTATGAGCTTATACGGAGTTTTGAAAACAACACAAAAAGACATGTTTCACCACTTTATATCACTTGCCCACACTCGTGCATGTAATTCAACACTCAATGAATAAAACACCACGATTTTTAATCATTAATTCGCGAAAATACACAAGTTTAAGAAAATAATAGAATGCAACGACATGATTTTTCCGTGTTCCCGCCAAAACTCCAATATGGGACTTGATTGCATCAGCTGGTGAATTATGTCGTCCCTTTTATACTCTGTTGGTATGAAATAGACAGACTGATTTAGATATAGATAAAGAAATATAAAGAAATAGGGGCACGAAGACAATAGTCAGTTACATTCAGTTAGACAAAATGCGATCTACTATGTTGGCCTCTTTATTTCTAAAGCTGCGTACAGACAACGCGTTCCTGTGTACGCGTAGTTGGAATACGCTGTCCACGCGTACATTGGATACGCGTACATCTCCTGTACGGACCTGACGGTAAAAAAATTGGTGAATTTTGGGAGCGGCCGATTTTTTTCCGTACGCGGAAGAAGTAGCAGGCGATCTCTAGTTATGTTTAATATGTACAAGTATTATGACCAATGGTGATCACCGTGATCACATAAATATGTTATTTATTCTTTGGATTGCCTCAAGACTCTCTTCGGTCTGGATACATTTTAGTTTTTGTGTGGTACTTTAACAAAGTTAGTTAAGTATAATGTAGTTTGTTGGACCTGGGTATGTCCTAAAACTACATCCAGAACCACCGGAGGACGGGCAGCAGCGTCCTCTTAGTTAACGGTGGTGAGCATTCTGCGATCCCCAAGCCGCCTGTCACGCGTGGGGATTATGGCAACCTCTCCCTATTTAGGGGGAGACTTTCGTCCAGCAGTGCACGTCATCGGCTGATGATGTAATGTAATCTTTTTTTTATAAATGCTTTGAATCGTTATGCGTCATTTTAGCTCCCAGAAAACTGAAGTAAATTCGCTTATAGCGTCACTAACAGCAAAACAACTCTTGGGAGCGACGTGACGCGAACAAATAAAAACTACTCGTTGAACTTTGATAGCGGAAATTGTTTAAGGAACGTAAAGTGGAGATTTCGTAGGTGGACTGCCAGACCGTCCCAGCGGAACCCGCGCCACTTTGTTGGGATTAAACTTATTTGTGTTTAGAGTTCGCGGAGTTACGGAAAGTTTGGTTGCTCTGTACTTTTGGTTTGTTCTACGGAAAAGAAAAAAAAACATAATTGGAACTAATAGGTATTATACATATCTAAAATTACTTTTTAAAAAAATGTTGGTGCTATTTCGGGAATATGCTAGGTGCTCCAGAAATTGGTGCTCAAACGGGAATACTCCAAAATATTGACACGCAAACGATAACTATTATGTAAAGACTATAATATAATCTTTTCATTACACTTGCTCGTAAAGTGGATCTTATTACATCGGTTTTAGGCTCATAATCCAAGCTATTACGCACGCTTGCTTTTTACTTTACATTACGGCACTTGTGCTATAATAGGTATAACCCGGTAAAGTCAAGTTTGTACGTGACTGCAATTAGACGTATGTATACGAAGCACTCTTAATATAGCCGGGTAATACTTACAGTTTTTTTGTAATACCGACAAAGAGTTCTTATGCCGCTGAAGTAAATGTCAACCTGCGCGCGCATTGCTGGTTTGGGCGCCATTTTCCGCATATGTTTGTTGACGTTTTCGCTGTGTGGTTGATTATTATCAAAAAAAGTTTGTTTTTTCCTCGCAAGTGTGATGAAAACAGTCGTATGAAACTCTTGTGCTATGCTAGTCATTATACTCTCGGCTTCCTTATCGCGCTAGCCTGCGGCTCGCGCGCATAATACCGCCTCTAGTGTAATGACCAACATAGCACACTTGCATCATAATGTACTATAACATAATAGTGATACACACAATGATATTATAGATACACATAATATCATCATCATCAGCCCGGAAACATCCACTGCTGATGAACGAAGACTTCCTTAGACCGCCACCCTGTACGACAACCTGCCATTTGCATCCACCGGTTGCCCGCGACTTTCACAATGTCGTCGGTCAATATCGGTTGGTCGGTATACATTAATACGAAGCATACATTAAAAACGAATCCAATAAACCGATACCGACGGGAATAGTTTACAAAACGCTGGCCCCATTGCCACGTGGAATGGCAATAAAATAGTCAATCATAAAATGATCTAACAAATTATTTCAACTAGTTCTGTTTATAGAAAGTTGTGCAGAACAGGGGGGCTAAAAAGGTCGCGTTTAGCAATTCTGCATATGATCCTATGATAATTAATTTCGCAAAACGTAAATTCATACTATGCTTTTGCAAATGATTCTATTACGGAATTCATTAGTTTGGCAGTTTTCTATAGAAAGTCGTAAAATGGTCGATGAAAGATGAATTGAATAAAGTCAACTAGCAGATTCGTTAGAGTTACTCGAGAGCAATTTTTTTCAATTTATTCTGCTAAGAATTCATTAGACGAACTGCTTTTAGGGGAATTGCTTAATGCGGCCATTTTAGACTCCTAGTTATACAAAGTGAGTCTTCTTTTATTTGAGTTTCACGTCGAGCTCTATTTACACTTCTTGAAAAAGGGTCCCCGGACCAAAACGATTTAATCGAAGTATCCAACTCTCATCATCATCATCATCAGCCCGAAGACGTCCACTGCTGAACGAAGGCCTCCCCCTTAGACCGCCACACTGTACGACAACCTGCCATTTGCATCCACCGGTTGCCCGCGACTTTTACAATGTCGTCGGTCCACCTAGTGGGAGGCCTTCCTACGCTGCGTCTTCCGGTTCGCGTTCG
The DNA here is from genome assembly GCA_905404285.2 of Erannis defoliaria. Classification (NCBI taxonomy): domain Eukaryota; kingdom Metazoa; phylum Arthropoda; class Insecta; order Lepidoptera; family Geometridae; genus Erannis; species Erannis defoliaria. The sequence continues at coordinate 19,081,545 of FR990072.1, read as the reverse complement.
CCACTCAAGAACCTTTCTTCCCCATCGGTCCGACGGTTATCCAACTTTATTTAACGTGAAATAAAAAAACAAAAAGTATTAATAACAAAAAGCATTTAGGTTTAAGCAAAAAGCAAATATTTTTCCAACCGAAACTATTAATGTGTGCGTACAATATTCTTCACACATTTTTCCTAAGTAAAAATAAACACGTGTTGAAAGAATACAAATATTTTCTATTGGTAGCGAAGGATAAGCAACTAGCGTCACATTCGAAAATCCAATTTCCTTGATCGTGAGTATTTTCCGATAGACTGTAGAATCAATATTGTATCAACGTGTTGACGGCGCGATGGTATCACACGACGTGCCGACTAAGTTTTTTCTCTTTAACAATATTCTGTAGCTTATTTTATTTTTACTGTTCCTAACATCTGTTTAGTGTTCACGGGAGTTCCAGGACCACCGCAGGATGGGCAGCAGCGTTCTCTCGGTTAACGGAGTTGAGCAGTCTGCGTTTCCCAAGCCGGCTGCTAAGCGTGGGGATTATGGCACCCCTCCCTTTTAAGCGAGAGGCCTTCGTCCAGCAGTGGATGATGATAATGTTGTATAGTTACTATAAGAATCACTGCCCTGACTTAACGACTGACTGACTGACAAACAGCCTTGAAATTTCATTTTCAATTTTTTTTTACAGGTATGACATAAGATGGTGAAAGGGTGGATGAAACGTTGTATCGAAGTTATTGGTATTTGGATTGACTTTATAAACAAAAACATTTTTTTTGCTAGTGTTGACCTAATTTACAAAAAATAAAATATATAATTATTTATTTATTTATTTATTTGGCACACAAAACAGAATACAATCAATACATTTCAAAGCAAAAATAATAACAATAATAATAATTATTGTTTTAAATGGTGAATGGGGAGAAAAAAATGAGTACCTAACTAACCCCGATAGGGAAGATGTTTTGGAGCGGGGCGAATTTCGTCCGTACGAGGACGAAGTCGCGAGTTATCTCTAGTCAAGTATAATAATAATAAAATGACAGGTCGTCAAAGTTTTCATACCATTTCTGTTTGCAGTTTTTGAGAGAGACTCAGAAGTTTGGACTTAATCTCCTTAACTAACTAAAACTAACAAAAATAATACGCTTAAAAAAAAAAAACTACCGACTTCAACTTCGAATACCTGGATGACATATTCATATTTTCTAGTAATTTTGATTTAATATAAACCAAAGTAGTGAACCAATTTCGATAAAAAAATTATGGGACCACCTCTGGACCACCTACCAAACAAAAATCATTAAAATCAGTTCATAATTGGCGGAATAATCGCGTAACTTACATATAAAAAAATACATACAGTCGAATTGAGGACCTCCTTTTTTGAAGTCGGTTCAGTAGTTTGGTTTTTATTAAATCAAAATTATTAGAAAATATGAATATGATATGATTATTTTAAATAGTACTTTATGGTTTTTCCTTGTACAGTCGATAAAAAACACCTTTTGTTTGATTTTACCGCCAGTATCTAAACATTATTGTGCTACATGGGAGGTAGTTTTGACAGTTTGTTGTTTTTACGCTGCCAACCGAGCGCGTTGGTTATCGATTTGTCATTCGAATGATCAGACAAAAAAATCTAACATGAAATGTTTTCGCTGCGAGTATTTGGTAGCGAATAAAAGTCCACGTATTTCTAAATCCAATGTTCAGAGCTTTGATAAACTAAATCATGGAAAAATAATGAATAGGTAGTGAATCTGAGTGTTTAAGTCACACGACTTAAACAGGACTCTAAATAAGACAAGCGTGCGAAGCGATAAGACAGTGTTCGATCTACGATGGCCCCATCGTAGATCGAACACTGTCACTGTCATGCACAGAAAAGCAGAAGCCCTATTTCTTAGGTAGAACGGCTATCAAAACAATATTATTTATTATAAAGCAATTGTATGGAAAACCGCTGTCGCCAGTTTCAAACTTATTTGTATAGAAACTACGATGAAAAAATGTATTTGAAGTAAAACGCTCAAAATGCCATATTGCAAAAGATTAAAATTGATCTAATTACGATGTAATGTGCATTGGATTCCTACGCGTCAATTTAAATTGTCATTTTGAGTATTCTCAGTTTAAAAACCTGTATATCGGTAGAAATGTCGTCAAGCGCATTTGTACTTATGTTATTATGCCAGCCAGCGCAGCCCGTCACATATCCGTTCTATTAACTTCTCTCTTCAGTGCTGTCATGCATAGCGGCCGATCGCAGTCCTCGGACGTGGCGCCATACATTAAATTTTTCAATGCTAGTATTACGCACCGGCCACGGCCACAAGCGGCTGCGATCAGCTGCGATGCACTGCAGTTCACCTTTTAACATCAGGCAGTCAAACGCAAGCCTATATTCAAATAAAAAGAAGTGAATAGACAAAGATACAACACTGTTTTAAACTATCACGGTTGTTCATTACATTTATATGATTATTTACGGGTTATTTACCGTGATTATATTGTGATACGAGGTCCCGATATTTCGGGCAGTTCCATGCACCATGTTCACGGACAGACCTTATATCGGGAGCTCGTTTCTCAACGTAATCACGGTAAATACTTATCCCGTAAATAATCCTAGAAAATACAAAGATGCATTGTGATAATTTGAGGTTTTTCTTTTTAATGTAAACTGTGCCCTGAGGTTTCCTCCAACTGCTACAGACCCACAGAAATTGTTTGATTTCCGAAACCAAAGTAGCTTATCTCAAACTCCAACACTTTATCTACGGTCATTTACGGTTCATAGGTGATGTGACGTGACGTGTTACGTCCAATTATCGGAATAATTAACGTGAAATAAATGATGCATTAAGCAATGCGCTACATGGGCGGCCACACTATCATTTGACTTTCCTTAAACTGATTGGGCTACCACCTAACCTAAGCCATGGGACACCGCTCGACTTCGACTCAAAATCGTGAAGTCGCACGTCCAAATTCTGGGTCCGTCCGTACCAATGAGTTCTTAGATTATGTAGGTACCTACGGATTTTCATACGACTGGCACTTTGGTGAAGGACACAAATCGTATGCTAAAAAAAAACAAAAAGAAAGTAAGAAAGAAGAATAAGAAGTATGCTTCCGGAGAAGAAATTCAATGGCGTACGTGATTTGACCAATCTGCAACTGAGCCAGCGTGGCTCCATTACCCTTCCAGGGTAGGCCTAAGTCAGCTATTAAAAAGGCTGATTATGCTTATGCTACGCTATAGCCTCACCGAGTTTGATGCTTCAATTAACTATCAATTTTATAGTTTGAAAAAAAATACAAATTTTATTCCTTGTTTAAATATTCATCGGAATCATCGTCAGTCATTTTCAACCCACTGCCGAGTATGGGTATCATCTTTAGCGTGTTATCTCTTCCGATCCTGTGCTAGTCTCATCTGCTGATTTCTTGTCGCCTTAACAACGTTGCCTGACCAGCGAGCTGGTGGCCTGCTACGACCACTGTCCTTTGACTGCTTTGGTCTACCGCCCATCTTCCCTTATGTCCAGTGTCCTGCTCATCTTCACTTGAGTTTTGCTGTATTTTACCACCTCTCCGGCGTTCGCAGTCGAATTTCCATGTTTGGCATACGGTCTAGGAGAGGGATGGCTAACATGGCCCGTTCCATTGCACTTTGAGCCCCTCGAACTTTCAACCAACTTTTTTTTTTTTTAATGTTGGGAATTGCATTTACGCATACCCTCCTGCCGCCCCGGCGGCTATGTCGGACTCGGCACCAGAGTAGCACCCCTACCGACTAAAAACCCAACGGTGTTCCATCACTGCGCCTTGCGCCGAGGCCACGGGTACGCACTCGCATTCGTCCGCGACCTCGACAGCGCTGCCTTTTCAGGCCCACCACGGGGAGCCAAAGCTCCTCCCGCACCGATGACGATGTGTCGGAACACCCAGACACATCGTGCATCCACCTCGGAGACCATGCCAGCGAGATGGGCGTTGGACGGCCCCACGTCCAACGTCCTGGCCTCCATGCGGCGGGTCAGGTGAGTGGCCCCGCCGCCTGCCACTTCGGCCGCTGGGAATGGGAAGCTCTGGCCCCTCTGGCATGTCCCCATCCCGCAGCCTCACCACGATACACCCGGTGGGTGCCCTCAAGGAAAGCCCTTGATGAGGCCACCACCCGGCCGTCCTTCCTCACTTTCCACTGTGCCCTCTGCTGATCAGAGGGACACGCGGAGAGCCCTCATGTCCGGACCAAGTCCGGACCCTCAGTGACGGCCCAGCCACCACCGTGGCCCTTGGGAATGGAGAGCTCTGGCCCCTCTGGCCTGTCTCCATCCTTCAGGCTCGTGCAGTGGCCTAGCCTCCACCACTGTGTGCCGCTTTCTCGGCCCCACCTCGGGTACCTCTTCGCTTCACCGTGGTCCCCCGCCCACGGCTACTAAGCCCCCCCGCCCCGACAAGGCGGGTACCCCCAGGGGGGTAATCTATCCAAACCATAACCTAACATCCTTTATCGCCGTAACAAAACTGACAGACTTTCATACTAACTCTGATCCCCTATTTTACACCCTTAGGGGTGGAATTTCCAAAAGTCGTTTCTTAGTGGATACCTACACTTCCTATAGAATACACACTCCAAATATCTCATCTCTAGGACCAGCGGTTTAGGCTGTGCGTTGATATCTCAGTCAGTGAGTCAGTCAGGTCTTTGAATTTTATATATATAGAAGATATGAATGAAAAACAATCGCCACAGCAACGAAAACCACAAAGCATTCAAACAAAATGAATCTTTGGTTGAATAGATTTATGAAAATAGTCTGAGTTCAGTTATAAATAATAAATAAATAAAAAATAAAAAGGATTTATTGCAGGCATGACCGCCCATAGATTAAAATAAAAAAACACAGTGTAGTAGAATACATGTAGAATATAAAGCAGCACACCTGTATAGGGGGTATGTCAAAAATATTAATAATAGAAAATTAAAATAGAATGCAGCACAATGGTGCATAGTCATTTTATTTTTATTTTTTGTTCTTGTCCACATGAACAGAAACCCAATGCCTGAAGATCGGACTCCTCAAATCGTCAGAGACAGCTACAAGTATTTTGTTGTCGGAACGACGCAAGCGATGCCAAAACGAAGCCACACGAGATCTTATAATCCCAAAGAAGTCGGGGACCCCCGCCTCAGCGAACATGCTCGACGCACTACAGTAACGCGGTAGCCTCATAAGAGCCCGGAATGCGTCATTATACTGGACTCTTATGGTGTTTATTGCTCTCCGCGTGAACTTTATCCACAACTGGCACGTATACATACATAAACAATACGCCTTAAAGAGAGTGGTCTTTACGTCTTTGCTGCATTTAGCGAAACGGCGAGCGAGCATGTTGCTCCTGACGGCGAGGGCCCTCCGCTCTCGCTCTATGTCTTCATCGTCCAGCAAGCGTTCCGTCAACGCTTAGTTATAAAACTGCCTGAATGGCATAGCTGAACTAGCGATGAATGTTCAGAATGTTCTGGAACTCTCTCCATTTTTCATGTAATGTCTGTGGCGTCCCTCATTTTTATTGTATTGTTTATCAAACGAAGTATTTGAACGTGTGGTTTTAAAAAGGATACTTGCTATGCCTTACCTAGGTACTTATACCTAAGAGTAGGGCCTTCACTTTTCTGTGGTACTTATTCACTAAATATTTGTTTCGTTTTCAGTCGCAATAAAAAATACGAAAAGAAGAAAAGAAAGAGAACCCTTGACATCATTGTGTCACGCCATTTGTACTGAGATATATGTAAAATTTTAGAGTTGAAATTATTCACCGAGCGAAGCAAAGATCTTTGAGTCTACTTGAGCAGATCGGCTGTTGTTTGTTTGTATGTTTGTATTTATATTTGTTCGACGATAACTTGCGAACCGTTGACACGATCTTGTAAAAAAATTGAAAATAGAAAATTTTGTAAGCAATAAGTTTGTGCAAATACATCAGTTTGGAATTGAAATGCTTCTAAAGCTTAAGGATGCATTGCCCGACGGCTTGAACTCATCGGTGGACGTGGCTAAAAAGCTTGCTCTCTCCATCAAAAAAAGTGTGGCAATGGAAGAAAGAAAGATAAATATACGTGCGAATTTTTTTTCAACTTCTGAACAAATTTATTCCAAAGTTATTTGAAATTTCGATGGACTAAACTATGCCGTTTGATACATTATTTTAGAGTTTTCGTACTCCTTATGTAATTTATTTACGTCCAAAGTGGCATTAAAATTGAGAAAAAATACAAGATGTTTCCTGGCTCATAACTTTAATGTTTATTAACTTTTTACTTTCTTATCAGTTTGCAATCCTAGATAATGTTTAACCTTGGACCTACAACATCACATAGTTGAGTAATATTACTTCACCGTTTGTATGGAGAAGTAATAGGCTTGTTTACTCTTAACACTTAACAACGATCTAAAACGGATACCTTTTGACTGGTGGTGTATGATTATATTAACACAATCTAACCAGGGACACTAAACAGTGGCCATGGTCAGATCAATCTAACAAACTGATCTGTCAACGAAAATTTCAATGTTAATATTAAAAATGCCCGCAGATCAAAATAACAGTAATAATAACTGGTCTAGTTCTAATCTCCTGGGTCTTACCGCTGTGCTTTGTCTCTGACTGTACCAAGTACCAACGTCTCACGGATAAGTTAAATTGAAAAGGCGATCATCTTCCTGTCTCGGAGCTGTGATAATTGAAATAACGGAGCTAGAAAAATGTATCTTTTAAAAAGAACTAGAGTTAACCTAAAATACTTTGAACCTTTATCTAGTCAAAGTGTAAAATATATCAAGTTTTAACTAACCAAAAACTTTTATTAGCTACTTATTTCGAATATAATCAAACTTTTTAAATGCAGTTCAAGCAAAGGTCATTATCACGCAGTCGTGAACTTTTCGGTTTAAATGATTGTAACTGGCCGTCTATAAGTCTATATTATTATTGGCTCGGCCACAGATCTAAAATGTATATAATACCAAATAATACTATACAAGCAGAAGAAATATAAATTTCACAACTACAAAGATAAATAACATCTCTATTTCCTTCTGTCTAACCAAACACGAATTATTCTACCTCTTTCATTTTTTATGTTAAAACAAGTAATTAAATTAAAATTATCTTCCTTATTTCTTCGTCGCCGCCTATTCCATGAAATTAACCAAAACTACAACTTAAACAACAGTTACATTCCTAAGCTTGTAATCACGAGTTCCTTAATCAACACAATTGTATTGAAGGCATCAAACAGTGTCCTGGGATTCGAACCCGCACTTAAACCAACGTCAATACCGCCCTAAACAAAGGACAGGATCTTAAACTAATGGGGATTCTACACTTGCAGCTTTACACTTGCTCCTAAACTGTTTTGTCGGTTTGTCGGCCACCGGTTTGTTCTTGCTACATATAGAATAATATAGGTAGAAGATCCGCCTTTGAAGGTGAGGTGTACCTACCTAGGATCCATTTTGGACTTGCACTGATGAGTTCATTAGTATTGCTCATGAAAATGTATAGGTCAGGTTCAAGTACAAACTTAACATTGTAGTTGAAAATAATTTCGCCCCTTCGTCCATATTCTTCAAGATACATTTTCTAACTGCAGTTGTAAGTTTGTGATCGCAAAAATATATTTCTCTTATGATTTAACTGCATTTTTACAATTTTCAGATTTTTCTCTTTACTTGTGTTATAAGCTCTTGTTTTTTGGTAAATATTATGATTCTATGTATAGAACAACTGGAAGCATCCTATGAATTACTTTGGAATATCAAAAAATTCGGGCAAAAGTGTCTATTTTGGCTGTATTTTTTTTGATTATGTTGTGTTAGAAGCTTGATTTTTTACAACTGCTTAATTATGTATTTGATATTAATTTCAACTTGATCCACGCATTCCTGAGGAAAAGAGTCTTGACAGACCGACAGATAGACAGACGGCCAACGAAGTTATTCTATAAGGGTTCCTTTTTCCATTTAGGGTGCAGAATCCTAAAACTTTGATTGAAGGTCAAATAAGGTTTTATTAAGAATACCTACTTGTTTGTAAAAATTCGAGCGTAAGTATGTTTCAAAATAAGGCCCCTAATAAATAAGAATGTATAAGTAAAAAACTTGTGTTCCCCAAGTAAATTCTAGACTGGGCAACTTAGTGTGTGATCATCATAAGGCTGCGTCCACAAGTGCCGGCGAAATAATTAGAGGCCGCACCGCTCGCAGTCTCGTCACGTGCCTAATCAAGCAACTTGGGCTAAGTTAGATGAAGTTACCATGCGAGCGGTGTAAATTACTTTGATAACGCGACGTGACCCGACTGTGTGAACTTGGCCTAAGGAAGCGTGACGTCGGCGGTCTTGTCTGTCCTTTGTTTCTGTACTATTGATAGATCATTATCCCGTAGGTTTGCCTTACCTTTGCCAGTTATACAATCGCCAAGCAGTAGTGTGCAAGCAATACTGTGTTTCGATTTGAAGGGCAGTACCAGTGAAATTACAGGGCATGAAGAGATTTGAGGTGTCATGACGAGCGCAGAGCATTGCAGCAGTGCCAGAATTGTGAACTTGTAACACAATCCTGCGCCGTAATGCACTGCGCCCGTCACCCTGAGATATTAGATGTAAAATTTTTTCATACCCAGTAATTTATCTGGTAACATTGCCCTTCAAACCGGAACACTGTAATGCTTGCACACTACTGCTTGACGGTTGAATACTGGCAAAGGTGTGGTACTTCCCCAGGCGGACTCTGCAGTAGAGTTCTACCACTACAAAACTTTGATTAACTCGAAACTTAAAAGCTAAAGGCTTTCATTTTTAATAATTGCCGTTTACTTACAATAAGGCCGCTGTCCCATATTTATTTTTTATCGTTCATACAATATATTTTTCAGAAAGTTTCTAAATATATTTTTATTCGGTTTAACTTACCTAAGCATGGTGCCCGTGATAATACCATAGTAATCGTTAAAATAAATAATATAAGTTTAATCATGTTTCCTCAGCCATTGTAATACAAGTTCAGATTGCGTTTTTAATGACTTATGCCTCCAGCTAGTATTTATTATAAAGAACTGAGATACAACTCTCTTCTGCGCTCGAAATGAAATGATTAAAAACTTTTTTCTAGTTTCGAATAATGTTTTATAAGTTTCATTTGATATAGGGACGTGAAAATATATTTTGAAGCGAAAACATTACATAATGTTTTCTTTTTGTTCTGTTTATTCTATTTATTTTTGGTTTTGTGTATGTTATTATTATTGTAAGAATGCACAGCGTACCGTGCGTGACGTCACCTGCCGGTCCCAGCCGTGCGTGACGTCACCTGCCGGTCCCAACAGAAAACCAGCGCTGGTTGTTAGCAACCAGCATTACGCTGAGTTCGGATCGGTTTCGTGACAAAGAATATAGGTGCTCACTATTTATTTATTATTTAAATTTCTTTTTTTTGTATGAAATTTTGTGTGTGTATCAATTTTTTTTTGTCTGGAATATTTTTTTTTCTTTCTTTCTTTAATGAACATGTTTCTTGCATACTGCATCAGCTAGCCTGTATCATCCCACAGCTAGACAAGGTGCACTCGAAGGGCGATTGGGCCATATTCACTCCCTGGTACAGTTGCGGGTTTGTGGATCAACATACACAATAGGCTAGATGACTGGTTTTTTTATTGTCCTAATAAAATGTGGTCCGTAAATATAGCTGATTAATAAAAAGAAAATGAAAATCTGATCTAAAATAAGCAACTTATAAGCATTTTAATATCGTGCTAGACAGAGAGGCGAAACAGCAAATCGTGACGTCACTTCTCTGTACGCCATATAAATTCTATTCTGACAAGTAAGGCGTGACGTCATTTTTTGTTTTGTGGGAAAGGGACAGAGTTGTCTCTAACACAACTTTTAAACGCTCATATGTCAGAACATTATTTACCAATTTAAATTATTTTTTCAATAAACATACTATATTTACTTAAATTCTTGATCAAAGCTATTGGTTTCAACGATATAAATATCAGTCATCTCTATTGAATTTCTTCTCCGGACGATGCAGGTTTCCTCACGTCGTTTTCGTTCACCGAAAAGCTATACAGGGTTATAGTTATATTATTATTTACGGGATATTTACCGTGACTATGTTGTGAAATGAGCTCCCGATATATCGGCGCAGAACTATAGTGAACAACCGTGATAGTTTAAAACAGTGTTTTATACAGGGTTAGTTGTAATCAGTTAGCATCCTTTTAAGGGTATATTCTGTACCTACATCAAAACTAACAACTTTTACTATGGGACTAACATAGGAATCGTTAAAAAAACAGCTGATATTTTTTTCAGCTGATATATATTTTTATAGTGCTATGAAAATCAGTATTGAAACTCTAACTCATTGGTACGCAATTAAGATTTGAACCCGCAATCTCACGTTTTCTAGTCAAGCCGTTTTCGAAAAAGCTACCACCGTACCACGGCTGAAAGAAAACCCTCATATGGGTGATTGGGCGTTATTCCACAACACTGACCTGGTGATGACGAAAGACACAGACTGAAGAATTTACATAGTTATTTTATGCCCAATACGTCATTAAATTTCTTACACCTGATATAAAAATCGACCTAGCCGTAGACTCGATAGGCGATTGGACCATATTCACACTCTGGTACATTTGCGGGTTTATGGACTCACATACGCAACAGGGTAGATGACTGATGTTTATATCGTTGAAACCAATAGCTTTGATGAAGAATTTAAGTAAATATAATATGTTTATGCTGATATATGAGCGTTTAAAGTTTTTGTTAGAGACAACTCTGTCCCTTTCCCACAAAACAAAAAATGACGTCACGCCTCACTTGTCAGAATAGAATTTATATGGCGTACAGAGAAGTGACGGCACGATTTGCTTTTTCTTCTCTCTGTCTAGCATGATATTAAATTGCTTAGAAGTTGCTTATTTTTGATCAGATTTTCATTTTCTTTTCATTAATCAGCTATATTTATGGGCCATATTTTAATAGGACAATAAAACAAAAACATAGATATGTATAGACTGTGATGATGCCTATTGTATTTCCTCCGGACGAATGTAAGTTTCCTCACGCTGTTTTCCTTGACCTTTGGGAGTCAGTGTTTCTTCAACCTTGGCCACTCAATGTTTATTGCTTACAACCAGGGAAGTTTTAGACCAAACTGAAATCTCTTTATTTAAAAAAAACACGTTTAGTCTGTTTGCTTTAGTTAACTTTTAGTCTAGACTAAAACTTTAGCAATACTGTTTATTAGTAATTAAGGTAAATTTTTATAACGAATTTACTCGCTATGGTCGCATCTCTATTTTAAAGTAGAGATCTGGGCAAAGTTACAGGAACTCAGGTGCACAGAAAAACAACGTAATTATGCATTAGTGGAGTTTATGGAAGAGTTCGCGTTCCAGTTTTAAAAGCGAGACGATTTTATTTCGTAGAAACTTTGTTTAGCTTAGATTATAGGTTTTTTTTCCTTTCCCCCTATATAGGAGGACTATGGCGTCGCACTTTGTGCATAGATTTAACGTTGTTTGGTATTGCCAATGGGAAGTTTTCTGACAGCTGTCAGAACTTAGTTCTGCAGCCAAATGATAGATGGCGCTGACGAGACATGATTCTCTTTTTTTCGCATTTGTTTAATTAAAAAGCAAGCACACTACTAATTACTAATCCGCTCTTACTAATTTGTGTTGTGGAAGAACAAAAACATAGAAAATACCATGGGCAAGTACATACCTTGTTAGACAATCAGTAAACACAAAAATATATATGACAATACAGCAGGGGTATTCACAACTCAATAAGAAAGGTTTCCGTCGGATCTACATTATCCGTCCCTGTCCTAGAGGACATAAAGGCGGAATGTAGACATTCCGAATGACAGAAACGGAGAATGTGGATCCGAACAGATACCATTCCGATTAAGTTGTGAATACCCTGTGTATAGTGCCCATGTGCTATAGATTTTTCGAAATATTGACAGTATGAAAAGTTTAAATCTGCATAAATATGAGCAAATCTACCGGATTTCCATTCCGTTTACGGTCCGTCGCGTCGGTGCTTTGTTTTTTTTTCCTTACTGTCTATGCGCTAATAATAAAGAAATACCGACGCGTGGAAACACTTCATATAAATATTCTCCAGATAAGATATTTCATAACAAAAAAATGTGTATTGAATTCCGATGTGTCCAGAATTTTTACCATAACATTAAGGTAGGTACGGAACCCACGATGCGCAAATCCGACCCGCACGGCCAATTTATTCGCAGCTGTAATAAGATTCCTAGAAAAATCTAGCAGAGCTCCTATCTGCAATAAGCATAAACCAGACTACGAAATTCAGAATCTCCAATATTCTCGTTTCTAAAAGAAATTTCAAACCGTCTCATTCCAAAAAAGTCTCACCACAAAGATATTTATGAACCTCGACGCCTTTTCCCGTAACAGAAGCCTATCTGAAGGATTTGCGTCGCGTTTCCATGTATGTTGAGATATTGACACGGCTTTCACGGTACCAGGGGGTTTCGTATTCAGAGAATTGTGAAAAGAAAAATAGATTTGTATCTATTCAATTGTATGGGATCCTGGTGCAATTGGCGGTGAAATCGAATTTGAAATCGAGTAATACGTAAAGTGTATAATCTAATCGTGTACATGGGCTGTTTCAGGGACCCTTTTTCTAGTAGCGTATAAAGATAAGGTTACGCGTAACTGTATTACTAAGCCGAAAGGAAGTCATTGTACTTATCATTGTGGACAAATTTAAAAAGAGACCAATACTGAATTCGTGAAAATAAAAACAACAACACTGTTCAAAATTACATTCGCCCTTTACAAAATATTATACCAATTGCATTGAGATAAATACATAGAGGGATAAACGTCCGATGAACGTGCTAAAAAAAATGGAGCCGTTTTATCAAAAGTTTTTATTTTCTGTTGTCGTTGGCCAGTTTTCGCGCAAACTCGATATCGAAATCGATGTTGCCTACCTAATGACATTTTTTTTCCGGTGGGTCTGGTTGCAGTTTAAGGACATACCCAGGTCAAAATGTATGTATGTAATGTGACCGATCACCATTTTACTACCTCAACAAAATTTATAGCCAAAAAAAAACATAAGGTCGAATATCAACGGTTCGCAAGCTATCATCGAACAAATAATTAAACATTATTATGATCATCATCATCATGATGTCATCGAACAAATTAATACAAACAAACATAATTTACTTACATACAAATTATGTCAATACAAAAATTATAATATACAAAATATTATACTAATGCCTCATTGTTCAAGTAGAGTCGAAGACTTTCCTATTGTTCATTAGGGAATAATATGCATGTGTTTAAATTATTAAAAATAATAACTTAAGTGGAGAGTTAAGCTGAATCTGATCATAGAAAAAAAAATTGAAATCATCTGGTTGTTCAGAAATATAAGCGGAAAATGTATTGAATTTACTGGAATGAACTCGAATTCAATAGGTTTTGACTTTAAAATACTTGCTAAGAAAGGCTACACCACTTATTATACATCACTTTGATTTAAGAGGTTAACCAATTCATCATCATCATCAGCCCGGAGACGTCCACTGCTGAACGAAGGCCTGCCCCTTAGACCACCACACTGTACGACAACCTGCCATTTGCATCCACCGGTTGCCCGCGACTATTACAATGTCGTCGGTCCACTCAGTGGGAGGCCTTCCTACTCTGCGTCTTCCGGTTCGCGGTCGCCACTCAAGAACCTTTCTTCCCCATCGGTTGTCAGTTTTTCGAGCGATGTGGCCTGCCCATTGCCACTTCAACTTGCAAACCTTGCGAGCTACGTCGGTAACTTTGGTTCTTTGGCGAATATCCTCGGCTAACCAATTAGGTAGGCAATTTAAGTAAATAAAAATAAAAAATCTCCACATATATGGGGAAAACCAAAAAAGGATTTCCTGGCACCACCGAAAGCAAAATGGTTTTTGGCGGGAACGCGAGAAAATCATGTCGCTGCATGGTATTATTTTCCAAAACTTGTGTTTTTTCGAGTGTTAATGCATAAAAATGGTGGCGTTTTATTCATTGAGTGCTGATTTACGAGCAAGAATGTGGGCAAGTGATATAATGTAGTGAAACGTGTCTTTTCGTGTTGTTTCCAAAACTCCGAAGAAGCTTGTAGTAAAGTTGCCACGACTTTACAAGGGCATGATTGGACTTGACTGTGACTTACTGTGTGTGACTTGAACTTTGATTACGACTCATTTAACTGCAAAAAGAAGGATCGATGAAGAAATATGTATTCGGCTGAAGGACTAGTATCCATGGCCAGGAATTATTAAAAACAACAATGATATGACAGGAGTTTTGGCGGGAACGTGAGAAAATCATTTTATTGCATTGTATTATTTTTCAAATCTTGTGTTTTTTCGAGTTTTAATGCATAAAAATGGTGGTGTTTTATTCATTAAGTGCTGATTTACGAGCAAGAGTGTGGGCAAGTGATATAATGTAGTGAAACGTGTCTTTTCGTGTTGTTTCCAAAACTCCAAAGAAGCTTGTAGTAAAGTTGCCACTACTTTACTTAGGCATGATTGGACTTGACTGATACTTTTACTTAATGTGTGTGACTTGGACAGTGACTACAATTCATTTAACTGCAGAAAGAAGGATCGATGAAGAAATATGTATTCGGCTGAAGGACTAGTATCCATGGCCAGGAACTATTAAAAACAACAAATGATATGACACATAATTTAGAAAATATTTTTACGAAAATTTGCAATAAGTTGCAGTAAAATACGGACATTAATTGAAACTAACATGAGGAAAGAAATTCCATGGCATATTTTGTGTGTTCGGAGCACGAGGCACAGCTTTTTACGACACATTTACTCATTTTTTATATTTTTTTATGTTAGTCATATGAACCGAATTCATCAGCAATAGAAAATGATAGACGTCAAAGCTCGAATTAGTTCTCAAGCGTATTTCAGGCGAGGCCTGCTTGAAGCGGAAACTTGAGATCTAGTGAAACATATAACATCATTGACCAATTATCATTTAATTTTAATCATCTTTTCAAAAACATATCCGAGCGCCTGGTCGACGCGACGCGTGATCAAAATGCTGGCGTTTATTTGGCTCAACGCATAAGCATTGCCATCCAGCGTGGCAATGCCGCCAGCATGCTGGGTACGCTGCCGACTGGTAGTGGGTTTGAGCATTTGGATTGTCTCTAGACTTTCATCGGTCTGGATACAATCCTTTTGTTTTTTGTTGTGTAGTAGGCTAAGTAGTCATTGTAGTTTGTTGTAGTTAATAAAGGCTTATGCCTATTAAAAATTTTTTAAACAAATCTGTCCCTAATGACAAACCCGTCAAAACCAAAAAAAAACTTTCATCACTATTCTTCCACCGCAAAAATCTTTGAGATCTCGCATAAAGCAAACACTAGTAATTTTAATTAGTGTGAAAGCACCTATTCAAAAACTTTCCTTACAAATTGTTTCCTAATTAGTGATTGTGTATCAATACTAGTCTTTTTTATATAGTGACTTGATAATCACAGAGCACAAATAAAGTGCCACAGCGTAGTACTACCTTCTCAGATCATAGTAGAGATAATAATTTCCAACATATAGCCAAGTCACTATATTTTTATGGGGTATTTCGCCTCCGTGTGGCAAGAACGCAAATCACAACTCGCCACGAGCTTTTTTTGGTATTACCACAGAATAAATAATAGTACTGCGTACAGAAAGTTATCTCCGCAAAAGAATTGAAATAAATAAGGACTCTATTTACTATGTTTTTAAAGCTTAAACAGGAAGAAAAATTATGACCTCCGGCAGGACTCGAACCTCTATTTACTAGGCATTAAAGTAGCAATTCTACTCGCACAGCGCTGGATCCCGCTCGCTATATTCACCTAGATATCCCGATCTCTTTCTATCACGTATGCTTAGTTACGTGCGACGAGACTAGCGTGCGGTTGGCGACTGACTTCTGCCTTGCATTGTCCACCCGGACGGAGCGCCGGTCGAACATACCTATACTGCGGAGTGACACCCCCTTGGTATTACTGTGAATACCCTTTCCCTTGGAGGATGTAGCTCTCTTCCTATCCACTTGACGGACGTTGACAGTGTGCCGTGTTTATATAATAAAATAAATATTGGGGGGACATTTATTACACACAGCGCCATCTAGCCCCAAACTAAGCAAAGCGTGTATCTGTGGGAACCAGATAGCTGATAGAATACTTATATTTTTATTTTTTTCGTAAATACATACTTATAATACATACATAGTTCATAATAATAATATAATACATAGTTCTGTAAATTCTAGTATTTTATGACACTTTTGCTGTATAAGAAGCGCCGGTTAGTGCGAGTGTTACTTCTATAGCCCCATTTGCGTAAACAATAATTTTGGTATGTGGGACGAATTAAATACTTTTTAATGTTGTGGACCAAAGACTCGGGACGAATATGGCATAAATCAAATGAAACGATTTTTTAAAATAATTTTACATTTTGTTTATTTTCCCTCTGTCTCAATAAATATTTGTAATGATTAAAAATATATATTAAGGTATTGTTTTTGTCTAAGTTGATAATCATAATCAACACTCTACATGTTCAGAATCCAGTAGAACTGTTTCCACAATCGTTCGTCGGACTCTGAGAGAGAGGAAACTGTTTCATAAAGAGAATTCAATTCTTCGGTCATTTGAGTTTTTTGCAGCAATGTACGCCATACGTCAATGGTTTGGTAAGACTCGAGTTTATCTTGGATGGCTGCTATGTTTGACTGGTAAGCTTCTATTATACCAAACAGACCCATGAATCGATTTTGGTAAGTCGGATGAGTCATTCCACTTAAACGTTGGAGGGTAGTTACCTCGCCTTTCACGATAAGTGTATTAAGCAAGTACACCAAATCGTCACTTCGGATTTTCAATTCAGTCAAAAGGTTCTGTATACCGGTTATAATAAATGTCATTATCGTAGATTTTTCTTCTAAAGTAAATCTATGTGCGTCGTGAATGGTAGAGTTAATGAATGGGAGAATATAGTGACGTCCAATATTGACGTCAAACCTCCGAGGGTAGCCTTGTTCGTTAGGTACATTTTCATTTCCTTGGATTGGAGCCTGGATCGACGATAAAGCTACAGTTATTGAGATGGCACCCGGATTTGCTTGAATCTTTGGATCATCGTTATCCTGCCTTGGATGTTGAGCTGGTGACGTTTGAACCCCTTCGGAAGAAAAATGTAATATTAATCATAAATACTAATCAATATTTTTGTGACAATTGAAGGAGTAGTTATAAAACATTATTATTAGGTTATTAACCATTTTTTCAAATGCAAATGCCGGTGGATGCAAATGGCAGATTGTCGTAGTGTGGTGGCCTAGGGGGAGGCCTTCGATCAGTAGTGGACGTCTCCGGGCTTATGATGATGATTAACATTTTTGAGCAGTATTTGACCAAGCGAAGCAGACGTCTCCGAGTCCGATTGGGGCCGATTGGCGTTTGTGTGTTCGACGATAACTTGCGAAGCCTTGATGTGATCTTTTGTAAGCAAGTATTTCGTGCAAATACGATTGGTCAAGAAACTGTGAAGATATGGGGATCGCAAAGTCTCAGTTCGATGTGAACTACTACTATTAAACAATTTATACTCACATGAGAAACCGAAGACAGCTATGAGCAGCAACGCAGAAGCTTTGTTGAGCCACATGATGGTACGAGCTTCCGAAGACTTGTGATTCCCAACGGATACGTATCATCTTAAGTACCATGGTCTTATCACATAGTTGAAGCCGGTGGGAGATGGCAGAGTGGCATGTTATGATTAATTAGTTAAAAGTTTCACTAATTTAGTTTCTTTTTACATGACCCCACTGACTCCACTAATTTGGTTTCTATTTACATGACCCTGCTGACACAAACACCAGAATTTACGTCTAATTTCGTGTTTCTAAAAGACGTCGACCAATCAGTGGACGCAAATTGAGATATGACAAACACTTGCTGGCTACGGACAATCAGCGCAACATGCCCTATTAACCGCGGTATTGATTAGTCTAATTTATCATCTGCTCAATGTTTTTACGTCATTTCTAATCACGTCTAATCACGCTGTTTTAGTGTCAGAAGCCATCGAACTTCAAACTGATTAGGACCTTTGTTGCGATAAACAAAGAAGACAACATTGTTTGCAATAAGTTATCGTTTCATTTCATCATCAGACTTTTATTCAGTTGGTTGCTACAGTGAGGTTGTCACAACAGTTCTAAACCGTCATCCAGAAGAACCTTACCCAACGAGGACTCAAAAATTTGTTTAAAAATAGACAAGTCACAAAATTAAACGCTGCGATCGGCGCGCAACTTCAGTGACGTTACAGTTAAACCAGCTTAGTTAGGGCCCTAACGAAGCTGGTTTAACAGTAACGTCATGAGGTTGTAGTGAGGTACGTCCAGGTGAGTAAAAGATAGGCACTAAACGGTAGGCGCGAGCGAGAGAGAGGAAAAGGCGTGAGCGCTTGAAATGCTAAATTTAGAAGTTTTTCCTTTTTTTTTAAATATGACAAAGAAATACTGTGATCTTAAAAATAATAATAACTAATCTAGCTTTCCGAAATGCCGATTTAGTGTCTACTTTGTTTTTTTTCTATGGAGCCAAACATTCAAAATCGGGTTTCCTAAACGACAAAAAGCTAAAATATATGATCAATTTTAATACAATATGTTTTTTTTTTTGGTTTAGTGTCGGGGATTTTGGATTTTACCCACATTTACGCCTTAATTATATCAACACCGGACACGGCAGCCGATGAATTGGAACGCCACCACTGAAGCACCAAATAGTTTCAATATAATCGTGTTGTCGTGAATAACTGGCAAAGATGTGATACTTCCCCTGGCGGACTCTGCAATAGAGCCCTACCTACTACTATAAAAAGACATCTTTCTTTACACATCGTCGTCATCAGCCATAAAACGTCCACTGCTGGACGAAGGCCTCCCCTTTAATAGAGGGGTGTTGCCATAATCCCCACGCTTGGCAGGCGGCTTGGGGATCGCATAATGCTCACCATCGTTAACCAAGAGGACTCTGATGGTCTGGTTGCAGTTTAAGGACATACCCAGGTCCGCCAGGACTTTACACACAAGTACTTTCAAATTATCCTAAAAAAAATGTGTTTTAAATAATAACTTATTTTGGCTTCGTAAGGACTATCAGGGTAAATGACGATGTTTGCAGAACGTCGGCACGTGAACACGTCTACATGGTGACAATGTCTTGAGTGGCAAAACGACTTACTAGTAAAACATCAAAAATGTGCAGTACAGTTATCAAGAGATTTATATTTTCCAAAATGTAATAATTATGCGGTAAAAAGGATTTAATTAGAATCTGACTCGTTAAGATTTGAAGTATTACTTGACAAAAAGTACTTTCACGTGCCGACGTTCTACAAACATCGTCATTAACCCTGATAGTTCTTTCGATGCGGAGCCCTTATTCTTTAGATTACTATATCAGCTTCTGCTTAATAGGCGTGTGGCCTAATGTTTAATTTATGACAAATAACAGTCTTAGTGATGAATATAACTAAATACATTACACATACTGAAAAAATAAATTGTATTGGCTGATAAATCTCTGAGATAAGACAATAGACAATAGACAATATTTTATTTGTAGAAAAAAACACATTTTGTACACAAGACAAGACAGTAGAAACTCATAACAAATTTAAACAGTACAAAATAGTTTTTCGCCACAAACCGGTTCCAACTCAGCATAATGCTGGCTGCGAACAGCCAGCGCTGGTCTTCCGTTGGAACCGTTGGTGACGTCCCCCACGCATACCACACGGCAGGGTACGCTTAAACAAACAAATATAACTAGAAACAAACAAAAACAATACAAGGTAATAATATATAAACGACGGCGATTTTATTTTATATATCGTGGCAAAAGACTGACAGAAAACAGGTGTCTGACAGTGACATTTGATCCACTCTGACATAATCTCGAGCGCTATAGAGTAAGCACTGGCAAAGAGAATGAGCGTTTAAAGTTTTAGGTGGGGATAGAGAGGGGATGCTCTATCCTTTTCTCGCAAAGCACGTGTTAGTATAGCATTTTTATGCCGCGCCTGAGGCTTGACATCATAGCTCAGTATAGCGCGCTCTCTGTCTAGCTTGAAATTAAAATACGTAGAACGTATTTATTTTTGAATTATTTAAAATTTTGTTTTCGTTGCTAGGCTCTATTGATGATCAGCTTTTTTATGAGGTAATAAAGAAATAGTAGTCATCATGTCTATTTTAGATAAGCTGCAATTTCTTGTAATTTATTTCACTTCGAAAACTTTCTGCTCAATTATCGATATGTTATATTGTATCTTAATTCACTATGATACTTTAAATCACTAGCAATCGTACTATGACTATTTTAAGCCCATGTAGTCAACACCTATAATTGTGATGACGTTTAGCTAGTAACTGCCGTATCTTCGTTGGTATGCAATGACGTACGTCATGTTGGCGTCCATAATAAATAAATAAGTGTACGAAAGATCCACTTACCTATACACATTTTTGCCTAGCCTTACTCTCCTTGCAGAACAGTCCTGCTGGTTTCATGCAAGAATCCAGAACTTTCCTCATTAAGATAAGACAAATCGCTTTTTTCATATCACAAATGGTTTTTAATGTCCGATAGATATGTTTACTATCCCCGGAGAATTTTCCGCCTTATTAAATCTTTTCTGCTTTTGATTAATTGCTCTACTTTCAAATGGATTTTTAAGTGTTTCTGAAATTGGTTCGGGAAGACTTTGTCATTTTGTTTTATTTTATAATATATTATCAACGTTGGAACATGGTTTCTCAGAGATATCCCATGGATATGGAAAAAAGAGAAAGGGTAGGCTAGGGGGTAATGGTAGGTACTGAAGGGTGCATAGTAGAAATTTAACTACGCCTACGGTGTATCTATATATTCTATATGCCTGTCTCATTTTTAATTAACCCCTAGAACAAAAACTATCGAAAATTACGTGGTACCAAAAGGTAGAAGAATATTATTATCGTTTACGGACTACGGATTTTCGATAATTTCTGTGCGAAGGTATTTGTATTTTTGAAGCCGTTTTGTTTGTCGGTTAAAATATTTACAGAATTTTTGTATTCAATGATAATGTAATAAGTAGGTATTCATGTTAAAAGTGCAAAATTTTACTGACGATAATTAGGGACCAATTTGGTCCAGTTGTCACGCTATTGAATAAAACATCCTTGCAAATAATAAAAAGATATCGGTTAATAATAATAAGATACATACATAAATACAAGACGACCCGAACGAAAATAATTATTTTAATTAAATGTAAATTATTAAGGCAAGGAAAACATAGAACCAATAAACGTATTTTTATACAGACTTCAAATAAGAACAGAGCCCACTCGAGTGCGTCCGACCATGAAGAGAGAAAAAGAAATAGATAAGAGAGGAAATGTATCAAAAATCAGTGATTCGACACAAAGGGCGGTGCAGAGCACTGGAGGTTCTACTGTGAAACAATAATCGAACAATCATTTCATTGTCATAGAGGTAGACATCATTACATCACATCAACAGCTGGAAGACGCCCACTGCTGGATGAAGGCCTCTCCCAGGGCTATAATCCCCACGCTTGTCAGGCGGCTTGGGGATCCCAGAATGCTCACCACCGTTTACTAAGAGGACGTTGCTGCCCGTCCTCCGGCAGATCTAGATGCAGTTTTACGACTTACCCAGGTCCTGAGGTACAGAGGTAGACATAATACTTTAAAAAAGCAACTGACTTGATTTTGATTTCAAAACCAAAGTACTGAACAGATTTCATATTCATAATCATATTTTTATGATATATATTTTATATTATATGAGTAACTAAAATATTAGACACCGATGAAAAGCGGCCATAAACCAAACCAAATACAAAAAAAATACTAAATTATAAAACCAAGTTTTATTAAAGGCAGTCAAAAAATAACTACTAATAACTTTGGGCATAAACCGTTGGAGGTGCCAATCGCGATAATCACGCTGGGTAAACATTCACACTAATAAAACAATTAATTCACAACACGCACTCTGTAATTAGTGGTAGGACTCCAATGCAGAGTCCGCCTGGGGAAGTACCACACCTTTGCCAGTTATTCAACCGCCAAGGAGTAGTGTGCAAGCATTACTGTGTTCCGGTTTGAAGGGCAATGTTACAAGAGATATTACTGGGCATGAAGAGATTTAACATCTAATATCTCAGGGTGAGGAGCGCCGTGCAGTGCGGCGCAGGATTGCATTCGCAAATATACAATTCTGGCTCCGCTACTGTTATGGGCAGGCGTGATGCTTACCACCAGGCGAACGTCTCGCTCGTCTCGTCAAAACAATTAAATAAAATAAAACACATACACAAAGAGCCTGACCTGGACGGACCTGGGTATGTCCTTAAACTGCAACCAGACCCACCAGAGGACGGACAGCAGCGTCCTCTTGGTTAACGGTGGTGAGCATTCTGCGATCCGCAAGCCGCCTGCCAAGCGTGAGGATTATGGCAACACCCCTCTATAAAGAGGGAGCTAGAAAGAGGGGCCTTCGTCCAGCATTGGATGTTTTATGGCTGACGACGACACAAAGAGCATAATGGTCATTGACCATACCATGTTTTGACCGAGGTGTAAGTGGTATATGCTCGAAGACTAATAAAATCAATTATTATTAATTGTATGTAAATTAAAAACAGAACCGGAAGACGCAGCGTAGGCGCGGCCTCCCACTAGGTGGACCGACGACATTGTAAAAGTCGCGGGCAACCGGTGGATGCAAATGGCAGGTTGTCGTACAGTGTGGCGGTCTAAAAGGGAGGCCTTCATTCAGCAGTGGACGTCTCCGGGCTGATGATGATGATGATGATGAAATTAAAAACAAATCAACGTGTAGCTTTATTTTTAACCAACTTAAAAAAGGACGAGGTTCTATGTTCGACCGTGTGTATTTTTTTAAATGTATGGTCACCGATTTTTCCGTCTGTTGTCGGGTGGAAACTCTCGAGGTGGTCCCATAATTTGTTTAAGGTCGGTAATTTTATTCTCAAGCTTTTAATGTTTCTTATTACAATAATTTGTAATCTAAATAAATTATACATGTAACTCTGAATTTATGAACCCGCAACAAGTTAGTCTACGTGATATAGTCTAATAACGCTTCGAGAGCAGCAGGCCTATTACATTATATTTCCCAGCAGTGGGATATATTACCAGCTGATGCAATATTAGTGCTAAAAATCGTATAAATGTCTTTGAAATGCTGACCTGGGGCCTTATTTTTGAATCGTGCGCAAAGTTGCGCATTTAAAAGGAGACGAGTTTCAAACGATATTGAACCTTATTCCAAACAGTATCGTTCGAAAGTCAGCTCCTTTCGCATGCGCTACGCTTGCGTACGATTCAAAAATAAGGCCCCTGATGCGAGAACATTTATTTCCACGCAACCGTGTTGGCTTTTTATTTGTGAAACCAGTAGCAATAAAATTGTATTAAGCACATGTGAATGGCTGATCATTAGGAAAACAGCCGCAAAAGGCAACGAGGGGTGTGAATGTTTAAGTGGCTGGCATTGTGGTTCCGGACGTTACAATAGGTACCTACCTAGTTAATGACTGGGAAGTAAATTTGAAACGAGTTGTGCGTGAACATTATTTAAAATCAGCTCTAGTTTTGTAACCATTTGATAACTCGTATTTATTTATTGCATAAATATTAGTTTTTCATATTATATATTGTATATATTATTGGTTTATTTTGTTATCTATTTAATTACTTGTATTTAAATTTATTTATTGGTCATTTAAATTTATAAGTATAGATATTTTTAGTTATTAGTTAATTGAAATGTAATTACTGTATTTGCTCTTAACAATAATTTATTTTGTGCGCCTACATCCCCATCTCTTTAACCGCGGGGATGACTGGTAGAAAATGCTTTAGCATTAAGTCCTCCTTTTGTACATTAATGTATTTATGTGTGCAATAAAGAATTAAATAAATAAATAAATTTGGTTTAAAAGTATGGAGTATATATATTCAATGACTAGAGGTCGCCCGCGACTTCCGCGTTCAGACTAAATTCGGCCCGCTCCCAAACCACTTCCCAATTCACCACTTTAAATCATCCCGAGCAATTTTTACTTTGTAATTATTATGAACCAGAAAGTAATTCTGTCCATTTGTCCCTCTTTTTGTCAGTTTGTTACTGTTTCACGATCAAATAGATTCGCCGATTTTAATGAAATTTGACATAGAGATAGCTGAAACTCTCGAAAAGAAAATAGGCTACATTTTGTCCTCATCAAGCATCACCATTTGTCGACAATTTATCATCATCGGATACATAATAGACCCAGAAAATAGATTGAGTGTTGTCTTATAAACTAAATGCTTAAAGGCATGTGATATTTTGGGCTAATCATATAAGGAGGTACTTATAGGAAAATTGTACCATTTGCGTATGGGAAATATCCTAAGCCTTTAACCGGGTAATAAATTTTTTTTTGTAATACCAACAAAGAGTTTTTATGCGGCTAAAGGACATGTCACCTGCGCGCGCATGGCTTGCGCGCCATTTTCCGCAAATATTTGTTAACTTTTTCGCTGTGTGGTATTATTAAAAAGTTAATAACAACACAAGACTATTTTTTTCCTCGCAAGTGTGATGAAAAACGTTGTATGAAATGCGTATGCATTTATCATTTTACTCCCGGCTCACTTATCGTATAATACCGTCTTATCGATAATAGCGTACACTTGTATCATAATGTACTATTATGACGGCTATTAGACGTTTCACAGTAGCCCTCGGGTAGTAAATTCTGAAATTTGGAAGGTTGCCCGCGCCTTCCGTTTCGTGTAATTCTTGGTAGCTGCACAGAATAGGTAATAGTTAAATAATGTTGTACTCGTATTGTGACAAAGATGTAATTGAAGATTTATGGCGGGAAATTATTGCAAGTTATGTGAAACGGATTTGGGCCGTAAAATGTATCTTAAGAAGTTTTATTTTTGTATTTCGTTTATAACGTTTCGTGTTTCAATTTTGTTATGTAATCCAATTATGTAGATATGTAAGATATTTTTTTGTTTTATTCTATAGGATTGTGGCTTAAGTTAAGAAGTAACAAGTGATATCAATTTTGAGTTTCACCAACTGGACACACGCGTGTCCAGCCCCTCGAGTCCAGCTGTATGTGAATAACGCCTTTTTACGTGACTATATTTTAAATATATTAAAATTATGTATTTATTGTCTAACAAGTTATAGCCAAAGTCAAGCTAAGCAAGTTACAGTCAGATTGAATAAAAAAATTGCATTTAAATTGAAGATAACAATTTCACTTTATCTTCTATGATTGTGGCTTCGCACATTGTGTTTTTTCCAGCGTCATGTATTTTAAACATGGGTCTGGTGCATAATGGTAGTTGTCGAACCAGTCACGGCCAAAGTCAACCCAAGCAAGTCACAGACTTGCTTTAAATTCAAGTCATGTATACAAAGAAATTAAGTTTATTGTCCAATAACACCAGTACGGGAATAAAAAAATATACGTACTAAACTTTAACACACACATCACATTTTGTCTTATGTTGACGTTGATATAATATAACCTAAGGCTCACTGTCCATGTAGTTTCACTACATACCTCAGAGGAACTAGCTGTAAGCTTCATTTGCCGCTCGTGATACGCTTCCTTGCTTATAAACAAACGAAGCTTTGTTCATGAAGCGGCAACGTTGCTTTTGCGTTGGCGCAAGATATCTCCTCGCTCCATGAACAGAGCTTAGTTTTTAAACGGTTTTAGATAGCTTGTCTTGATTGTTGTAGTTTTTTTTGGCTCACATTTAGTGATTAAAATATTACCCTCTTCCTATTGACAGACCGATCTGATATTTGTTACACACTAGTTCTAAATACAAAACCGTTGTTTTTATTTACTTTTTTTTTAGCTTGGATACAAGTTTAACTTCAACCATTTTATTTATACTCAAGCTGCAAGCAACCGTATCAACGTCAAAATGACGAAAGTGTGTGCGCATGAAGGTGAAGCTACGTGGACAGTTAGCCTTAGTCTTTCCCAAAGTTGAACAAACTTCTTAAATGTCAGTATAAAATGTAACTTTGAAAAGTAAATTATACAACTTTTAAGAATTAAATCCTATTGCACCTCTAAACAAAGAGTTTCCACTCATTTGCTTTTCATCATCATCATCATCAGCCCGAAGACGTCCACTGCTGGACGAAGGCCTCCCTCTTAGACCGCCACATTATACGACAACCTGCCATTTGCATCCACGGGTTGCCCGCGACTTTTACAATGTCGTCGGTCCACCTAGTGGGAGGCCGCGCCTACGCTCCGGTTCGCGGTCGCCACTCAAGAAACTTTCTTCCCCATCGGTTATCAGTTCTTCGAGCGAAGTGGCCTGCCCATTGCCACTTCAACTTGCAAACCCTGCATTTGCTTTTAATACAATTTAATTTTGCATTCGTGAAATTAAAATACTTTGGCATAATAAATTCTGATATAAATCTCAATGTTTTCCATAGATATTAAATGATTAAACAAAAATATTCACAAATTTTTTGTTAATTAACTCTGACATTAAGGCTGGCCACTCAGCTTATACGAACTTACTTATTGGGCGATTTGGTCACATCCGCTACGCTGCGCTGGCTCAGTTGGGGCTTGGTGGATCACTGCGCCATAACCAAAACGCAAAGTATGAAATCCGTACATAACTCCAAAGTAGTCATTGGTTTTGGTCACGGGATTTGAACCCACGGCGGCGTCTCGATTTCGACTCGACCGGTCTCCCACGACTACGACGGCTACTATTCGTTGTTAGATAATATTGAATTATAGACTAAAGTCAACAGCAAAAACTCTATCGTGAATAGCTTTTATCCTTTAAGAAAAGTCTATCTTTGGAAAGGTTTTCCCTGCAGATCCAAGATATTGTATGAGAAGCAGGTATCGTTAGGGTATAAACCAACAAAACTTTGCCATTGTAAATTAAAAAAACTTAGTATACTTAGGTAATAAAACATGGGTTATGATAACTAAATTAATTAACACCTTCTCATATGTAAAGCTTATTTATAAATATAATCAAAAGTTCGTTTTTAGTAATATTTTAAAATCGTAATTTTGTTTAAAAATTAAATTAAATTTCTGTTTTTTTGTATAATTTTATCTGAGAAATGTTTTTTATCATGTATCTTATTAAGTTGATTTAGGGGAAAATTAACCAAAAAAGCTTAAACCACAGTAAGTACTTACTTACGTATATATAGTTACGTATATCTTACTTACGTATATATAGATTTATAAAAAAAAACTCCAATATTTCCATATAGCAAAGAAATATGTTTACTTAAAAAGTACGTAAAATTAATAGAAACTGTCGTTTTGATCAACAAAAGGACAGTTTCTATTAATTTTACGATAGAACAATAAAAGAAAAGAAAACAATAGTAGGTACTGCCTAAGTACAGAAGATACACTTCCATTCCAACGCGTCTAACATAAGTCTAACCACAAAATTAGGTCTATACCTACAAACACGGCGTATTTAGTGCAAGCTGATTTGAGATCTATTTGTAAAGAACGCAGCCGGCGGGACAACATGACCTCAACGAGGCAAACGCTACAGTGGAAAATAGAAACACTATTTTATACAAAGTAGAGCTTGCACTGAATATTTCATTGTTTTAGTTATACAATGTGTAACAAAAAGGTTCAACAATACTGAAGAGTATGTGTGTACTCATCATTATGAACAACTTTTACTATGGGGCCTACCCTGTAGTCGCGAAAAATATATCAGCTGTTCCATACATTTTGTCCAAGGTCGATTAACTTTTTGTATGGAACAGCAGATTTTTTTTTGGGGTTAAGGGTTTGCCCCATAGTAAAAGTTGTTCATAATGACGAATACAGTATACTTCAGTATTGTTGAATCTTCTTCGTTACACATTGTATGTAGGTATATTTAGGTGTAGTGTAGACGCGTTTTCTTTGGAAGTGAATCTGCCCTGATATTACGATATAATTTATATTTGTTTTGCACATAGTATATCGTCAAGTATACGGCTTCTATACTCTTTTTAGGTTTTAAGTAGACCCAGTGCTTCTTTACCTTTACACTGCCAGAACAGCGCATAAAATAAAATGGTATTGCGAATAATACTCTGATCTTTTTAACTTTTCAAATGCAATGGAAACACGGCCATTTTGAATGGCCGGCATTGCACTAACAAATTCTTAAGGAATATTTTGCATTATTTAGATCACGAGAACGGGCTGCGCAGCGCGCATTACTAACATTACTAAATAATACGAGTAGAAGCAAAGATAATATTTGTTTGTACAATATTACAACAATAAATAAAAGTTTTTGAAGGGTACTGTGGCTAGCAAAATTAATGGGCTACTCGAATAAGACTGGCAATTATGGGAATCCACACTACTTTTTGTTCCGCTAGGTGGCACATCATAGTCATAGTCATAGTCAACTGTCATTCAAGATATTCAACGGCTATAGTGTCTTGTTATAAGAATCTGGGCAGCTGTAGACGGCCTGAAATTAGATTTGTAGGCTTAGATAGTTATTTACATTTTATGTTGGACAGAGATTTAATTAGCGAGGTAAGAGATTTCTGCACAAAGCAGTATATGCAGAGATTCTCCCTGGTAAATCTGGTAATCCAAGTATTAAAATGTTCTCTGCAAAAATAAAACAAAAATCATCAAAATGTATGAGATTGACAGTTGACTATGAATAGAAGCATCGACGAGGCGCCACCTGGCGGAAAAAATCACAATGTGGATCCCCATTATTTTAAACACTCTACACACAGCCTGGAATAGGAACTGACTCCCTAGTGAAGCTATCGGTACACCTTTAGATACTTGGTGGCAATTTTTTTACTTGATGGTGGTAGCTATAGACAGCTGAAATCTAGAAAGTATAATCTTATTTGTGATGACACCCAATATAGTAAGAGTGACATACTTCATCATCAACTAAAAGACGCCCTTATTAGGGAGGCGTTGCCATAATCCCCACGCTTGGCAGGCGGCTTGGGGATCGCAGAATGCTCTCCACCGTTAACCGAGAGGACGATGCTGCCCGTCCTCCGGTGGTTCTGGATGCAGTTTTAGGACCTACTCAGGTCCATAAAATAAGGTACAGTGGATATACGGGCAGGGCGTACTACTAAGTACTTATATCCACTTTATTCGTAAACTCACTTCGATTAGAATTCCTAGAATGGAAATCGTCATTAGTAGTCAAAGCTGCGGGAATCATTTAA
The DNA here is from genome assembly GCA_905404285.2 of Erannis defoliaria. Lineage (NCBI taxonomy): Eukaryota > Metazoa > Arthropoda > Insecta > Lepidoptera > Geometridae > Erannis > Erannis defoliaria. The sequence goes on along the minus strand of FR990072.1, from coordinate 19,052,027 downwards.
GAATTTCCATTTGTAGCAAATGAGGGAAGCGTCTGGAATGCTGAGCGTGGAAATGTATCAATTCGTATGGTTATGTGATCCTCTAAGGCAGCGGCTTCACGAGCGATCTTACCGCGGTAATCACTTTTTTGAACTTGTAGTAGAGAGACCGTTCGACTTGTTTCGGTTTGAAGGGCAATGTTACCAGTGAAATAATTGGGCATGAAGAGATTTGCATGATGAACCGATGGGGAAGAAAGATTCTTGAGTGGCGACCGCGAACCGGAGCGTAGGCGCGGCCTCCCACTAGGTGGACCGACGACATTGTAAAAGTCGCGGGCAACCGGTGGATGCAAATGGCAGGGTGTCGTACAGTGTGGCGGTCTAAGGGGGAGGCCTTCGTTCAGCAGTGGACGTCTCCGGGCTGATGATGATGAAGAGATTTGACATCTAATATCTTAGAGTGACAAGGGCAGTGCAGTGCGGCGCAGGATGTTGTTCACATTTTTTTTAATACTTTACGAGACGAGCAAGACGTTCGCCTGTTGGTAAGCGTCACGCCTGCCACTAACAGTAGTAGCAGTGCCAGAATTGTGAACTTGTAAACACAATCCTGCACCGCCCTGCACTGCGCTCGTCACCCTGAGATATATTAGATGTTAAATCTCTTCATACCCAGTAATTGCTCTGGTAGTATTGCCCTTCAAACTGGAACACAGTAATGCTTGCACACTACTGCTTGGCGGTTGAATAACTGGCAAAGGTGTGTGGTGCTTCCCCAGGTGGACTCAGCAGCAGTTGAGTAGAGTCCTACCACTACAAACAATCTGGCATCACAATTCTGGCACTGTTACTGTTATGGGCAGGCGTGATGCTTACCACTATGGGAACGTCGCTCATACCGTCACTACATTGCTTTACCGTACCAATGAGCTCTTTGGAGTTTATGTATCAATAGCTTATCGGTGAAGGAAAACATCGTGAGGATATGCCCTACACCCGGAGTGAGTTTAATGGCGTTTGTGAATCCACCAACCCACAACTAGGCCACTTTCTTTAGAAGCGGGGTGTTTATCGTTATTAGGGTTCCGTGTCCAACAGGACCCAAATTGGGTCCAGCTAATAGCTGGTTGAACTTTCAGAGAATATGGATTACTGTGACGGGCTTCGATGATGTATTTGATTTTGAGAAAAATAAGGATACCTCTATAAATGAAACGCATTTTTTGTATTTTTTATTGTTGGTAACGCGAAAATATCATTTCGCTGCATTGTATAATTTTCCAAAGCTTGTGTTTTTTCGAGTTTTAATGCATAAATTTACGCGCTCGAGTGTAGGCAAGTGATATAATGTGGTAAAACATGTCTTTTCGTGTTGTTTCCAAAACTCCGAAGAAGCTTGTAGTAAAGTTGCCACGACTTTACTAGGGCATGACTGGACTTGACTGTGACTTACTAAGTGTGACTTGACTGTGTCTAAGACTCATTCTTGACTTGAAATTCGTCAAAACTTGATATATTTATAAATACTTGACACTGGCAAATGCACAGAGTGCATCCTCCTCTTAATCCTCTTAGGAGGGAAGAAGAAAAAATATATACTTAATTTTTATTTATTTATTTATTTAATTCTTTATTGCACACATAAATACATTAATGTACAAAAGGAGGACATAATGCTAAAGCATTTTCTACCAGTCATCCCCGCGGTTAAAGAGATGGGGATGTAGGCGCACAAAATAAATTATAGTTAAGAGCAAATACAGTAATTACATTTCAATTAACTAATAACTAAAAATATCTATACTTATAAATTTAAATGACCAATAAATAAAATTTAATATAAATAATGATTAGATAATAAAATAAACCAAAAATATATACAATATATACTTAATATGAAAAAAAAAATTTAGTGCACCAGCTTGTCCTCGATTCCGCTGAAGTTGTTCACATCGCTATCCATATATCGTTTCCGTCGTTTGAAACGCTATACGAAGACGTAGGCTTACTTTAACGCGTCTACGACGTAATCTGGTATCTAAATGGCATTAATATTACCACGCCTCGCGTCTGCTGGGACTGAGCCTGGGAATGATTGTTCAAGACTTATTCGCATTACTGTTGCAATTCTGGATAATCTATTATGAAAATAATCTGCAGCTGTAAAATAACTGTTTGATACCGCAAGTAAATTATAAGCAATTACTGGCCATCGTAAGTATATGCATTGTCATTCAACGTGCATTGCCGCCAGGATGCCAAGTACGCTGCCGACTTTCATCTGTCTGGATACAATCCTTTGAGACTATAGGAAGGTAGGAGATAGATATTAATAAATATATCAGCATAGCCATCCAACGCGGCAATGCCGCCAGCATTCTGGCCACTTTTCCATCGACCACGGGGATTTTCCCCTAGTGTGAGATTCAGGGCTACCCCACGGAGTGTGTACCTACTATCTTCAAATTATTTAAAAATAAGTTATGTTTTTAGAAATGAAATGTAAGTACTAATACTTACATACTTCATAAGCCTTGTAATAGTCTCAAATAAACATTATTATATACATACATACTATTATTATTATTTTTATTTATTTTAGGTTTTGTACCTAAATATTGTATTTTAGGGTTTGTTTTGTATATAATTTTATAATTATATTTTGTATAATATTGATCTTACATTGACCTTTAGTTGTTTTTAATATATTCTTTACCCCAATGTATGTAAATATATTGGGGGACATTTTACACACATCTGGCCCCATACTAAGCAAAGCTTGTATAATGGAAACCAAATAGCTGATAGAATAGTTATATACGTATTTTTAGTAATTATATACTTATAATACTTACTACACCCAGACACAGAACAAACATGTGTTAATCACATAAATTTTTGCCCTGGGTGGGGATCGAACCCACGCCCTACAACTCTGAAGGCAGCTATAAGTCTGTCTATATAAATTTATGAACATTTGCATCCCAAACATGTCATTGACGCTGTCTGTTCTTTAATTCGGTCAAAGTTGTATGAGAGCATAACAAGTTTTTCAGTAACAAGTCCTTTTTAACCGACTTAAAAAAGGAGGAGGTTCTATGTTCGACGGTATGTTGTATGTTTTTTTTAAAATGTATTTTCTTCGGTTTCTCCGACAATTGTGGACCGATTTTGAAGATTATTTTTTTATTTGTAAGGGTATACTCCCGAGGTGGTCACATATTAAATTAAAGTCGGTTGAATTTAAAAAAAAAGTTAATTGTTAGCACTGTTTTAATTACCATACTGAGAATATCATGTTTTTATTGTCTTTACAAAGTTGTATTGATAAATCAACGTTACAATGACATTCTCTCTACATTAATGTTAATTGAGTTTGTTCCTCAAAACAAGTTCTTCTGTAATAGTAAACGTAATCAATCATTTCCTTTATAAAATTAGAATGATCAGAGATGTAATTACTTTGAGTGTACTTACACCGCTGTGGTTAAAGTTAGTTGATTAGTTTAGAGAAGCGAGATAGCTCATCAATCGATCGATCTCTGCGGGGTCGAGAACATTCCACATTGTAAGGTTTAGATTGTAATTAAGTTTTAGTAAGAACGCTCGAGGAAACGTGTAAAATATAGTTAATTAGAGTGACGTACAAATTTGCTTTTGTTGTACATACGATTTCTATACACGACAATTTTTTATGAATGTGTAATACTTTAAGGGGTCATTGTACTCACCATTATGAACAACATTTCCTATAGGGTCAACCCTGAAATCGCAAAAAAAAACAGCTGGTCCATACATTTTGTCCAAGGTCAATTAACTTTTTGTATGAAACAGCTGGTTATTTTTTTCAGGGTTGGTCCTATACAAAAAGTGGTTCGTAATGATGAGTACAATGACCCCTTAAAGTTTTAGCCATTATTAAAAAATTGGGATGTATTTTGTCATTAAAGCTTAAAGCATAATCAACATTTTTAAATAGCGGCGCCAACATCTGGCGCTGCTAGGATGCTCTGTCGGTCTGCCTATGGGCTTTTCAAAGACAGAGTCTGTATTGTATAAATTATTTTTTGTGTGTATACTATGGGACAGACATAGTCAAAAATGACTCCATGTCCCAAAATAAAAGGAGATTAAAAAATATATATTGTCCACTACTAAATTCAGGCCTACCTACCCTCGAAGGGTGTTTGGGTCATATCCTACGCTGGCCCTATTGCGTGTTTGTGGAAGGCGTATGTGACGAGCCTTTGAATGTCTTCTCTGGGCGTATGCAGACTTACAGCGTTTTCCTTTACCGAAAACCAGATTATGAAAATCCGTAAATAGGTCATTGGTACAGGATTTGAACTGGACTTACGATTCAAAGTCTAGTCTACAGGTCTTACCATTAGGCTTGCGTCTAAGATTATTTATCATGGCAAAAAAATACATCGGATAATCCGTTAGTACTTATGTTCTTAAGTTCGTAATTATTATTAAGTCATAAAAAAACAATTCTGTATCACAAAGTTATTTAACGACACCTTTGACACACTTGATATTCTTTTCATTCGGGCATAAAATAAAAAGAACTCTAAAATATTAACGACAACTCGCTTGGGACCTAAAGGTCGGTTTACACTTTACGATTTTGTACGTTTGTAACGGCCATAACTTTCGGGTTTAGTCACAATTTACTACACACTTCCATGCTTTATTTCTTTCGCGTTATATGACGTAGTTAAATAATAACATATTGTGTACATTTGTCACAATAAATTTAATGATAATTTGTTGGTACTTGAGGTGAAGGCAAGTAGGTATTATTATATTATAGAGACAGTGATTTTTGTCTCTCGTAGATAAATAATTTATACCTTCGGGCGCCTGGAGGGACTGACAGACCCGTGACTTAATCAAATGTACAATATTTCTTCAAATTCATAACTAAGCATGCTGTGCTCCTAATTGGCTTCGCGTTATAGACTAGAGGTCATTCTGCCGCCACTTCCACAGTCCGTAACGCGCACGTGTCCAAGTTACACACGGGAACCCTTAGGAACAGCAATTAAAACAGAGTTGGTTGTTGTTCCCTAAAATTAGAGTTTTTTTTTCAATTTTTTTTTTTTTTTTCATTCCGTTTTTGTGAAATCCTCAGGCATCTTGTGGTGGATGTAAATGGGGCCTGGTACGCCTACCACCCCTACCGGTAGGGATAGGTGTACCAGGCCGTAAATGGCTGGGTGTCGTACTGCTTGGTGGTCTAAGGGGTAGACCATCGTTCAAGTGTTTATGGACATTTGGCTGATGATGATGATAAATTATAGCTGCGTTAGAGTTAATTAAAATTTATAATGGTTTCGTTTTCCGAAAGGTATCTGGAAAGGAGCCTGTTGCTAAATCTACGACTTCTAAGACTATGTCTGTCGGTCCATTGTTCTCTGTTATAAGTTTAAGTCAAGTTTTTAAAGTCATTTATAGCTAGAAGACGTCCACTGCTGAACGAAGGCCTCCCTTTTAGACCGCTACACTACGACAAACTGTCAACTGCATCCACCTGTTGCCCGCGACTTTCACAATGTCGTCGGTCGGTCCACCTAGTGGGAGGCCTACCTATGCTGCGTCTTCGAGTTCGTGGTTCCAATTAAGAACCTTCCTGCCTCATCGGTTGTAGGTATACTTATCTATAGTTAAAATGTTCAATTAATATGGCTAGGAGAGGCGCTTTTTGTTGTCGCCCGGTTGTTTTTGCTCTATCGTATTATGCTGGGGCCGCACCTGCATCAATCGTGACCACTTTGCACAGTGATACGATACACGCAGATGTGACCAACCATTATCGGCTATCGTTGGGGTAGTTTGGTTGCGTAGCACTTATCGCCCGGCAACGTTTTAGGGCGCTAATTAGCGTGCCACGTAGGCGTACTTCATTTCGACTGTTTTCAACCATCATCTTCTGTGTTTAGGTTTCTTTTTAATTACCAAAAAATATAAAATATTGTTAATACACATATTATAGAAGTAATGTAAGTAGTCGTGCATTGTTAAAACGGCACAATGATGATCTTTTCTCTGGTCAAATGCCACCTGGAAAAGCCATCTTGGATTTATTACACGATAATTCATTAAAAATTTATGCCGCTAATGTAACCACCGCATTATCGCGATAGCTTTTTAGCGAGCAAAACATACGAAGCTGCAGCTTATATTGCTATTTCGCGAAAGTCGCTGGTGTGAACCGGTAAAACACGTCAACATTGCATTATTAACTTAAGTACCTACCGGTCACAAAAAAACTAGAAACTTCTTGTATTTGAAATTTTTAATTTAATCAACAAATTTTATAGCAATTGGAATAAAAATATAGGTACATACAAAGTTACGCCTATTATTATTGGTGATCCTTTTTAAGGAGTGAAAGCAGAGACTTGAAGTGCGTGTGGTTGTATCAAAGTGTATAATGTGTGTTAAGAAACTGAAGTCCTGGCTCCTCCAGGAACAATTCTATAACCTAGAGGAGTTTCTTAGGTTGCAGGACTATTAATTACCTAATTTATTTATTATATAATACGATTTTACTATTTTATATGATCAATTGACTAAGTACCTATGTTATTACTTAATTATATTATTGTTATTTTAATGAATTTAATTAAATTATTGTAAAATTTAATTGATACCAATGACTTATAACTAGGCGTTATGAATAAAGAATTGTATTGTATCGTATTCAAGTGTCAGACCCACGTCATTTCCAGCCATTTCACTATAATATTATAAACTTTGTAAAAGTTCGCCGTAATTCCGAAATCGATTAAAAACCCAACACCCATAGAATATTGATGGTAATTACAATGATAGCTCTTTAAAAAGATAATGTAAAATTCATAGTATCCCCCGGTTTAACCGACACAGTAATCACACAGCTTTTTATGAAATGACGGTTTGAATTTTTTATAAGAACAATGTGGCAAGACTAGTTGGAAAATGTAAAAGTTTAATGATCAACGCGGCTTTTAAACAAACTTTTAAAAAAAAGTTTAGAACTCGAGTAGCCCTATTCCTAACAGAGACATCGGAAAATTTGGAGAAAAATACTAATTATGATTTAGTAATTTCCTTAAGATAGTCGCTTATGTACTTACACCGTTATAGTATAAATAAATAAATAAATAAATATTGTGGGACATTTTACACACAGCGCCATCTAGTCCTATAATCAACCTTTTAATATTCCACTGCTGGGCAAAAGCCTACCCTAGAAGGGTGTTTCTTCATCGAACAGCCATTGGTATGAAAATCTATACAATCATACATTTTTAAAGAACTCGTTGGTAAGTAAGTAAGTAAGTTCGTATAGGCTGAGTGGCCAGCCCTAGTGTCAGAGTTAATGTGCGCCCGAGGGCCTCTGACATGGCTGACGGTTGTTGTTATAGAAACTAGAACAAACAACCGGGACCAACAATTTAACGTGTCATCCGACCCACGGTAGCGCTCAGAAATAAATGCCAGTCACGGTCACCCATTCGAAAACTGACCGGACCGTCCGTTGCTTAACATCGGTGAACGTTTAGAATCACCTAGACAAGCTACGCCACGAGCGCTACAGCTCGTTGGTACGGACCCACGATCTCACAATTCCGAATATAGCAGTCGATTAGGCTACCGCGGATTTCATTAGGCTACCACGGCTTTAGGTACCTGTGTGGGACGAATTACGGCAAAACAAAGCAATAAAACTAAACACAAGCCCTTTTCCATGACTCTATTTTGACTAATGAAGTAATTTATACGTCTTTGTAAACTACGAGCTGGTAACATTTTGCTATTTTCACGGTGCAATTTATATTAGGAACCCTCTGAAACACTCTGATTTCGTGAACTCGCCGCCGCTGAAACTTGCCATCTTATATTTGATTAGCTGTTTTAAAACTTGGCCTTCGCCAAGTTTACACAGCTGGTATACACAGGCAAGAAAAAATATATATAAATAAAATACATAGATAGACTGATAACTTTTTTCAACAGTGGAAAGTCATTAAAATACAACATCGAACAGATACTATGTCCTCAAGTTTTATAATGAGGGTGAAATGTTTTTTTCCTTCGTTTTTAGCATCGCACTTTGTGCATTTTGCCAGTGTCAAGTATAATTTATAAGCATTATCAAGCTTATAAAGTATCATTAAGGAAATATATAGGTCATAAAATACAGTTAGTTACACGAAATTAGTCATAGTCGAGTCTAAGTCATGCCCTAGTAAAGTTGTGGATAAAGTCGCCATAAATAAGCTTTTACGGAGTTTTGAAAACCACACGAAAAGACACGTTTCATCACATTATATCACTTGCCCACTCTCGTGCATATAATTCAACACTCAAAGAATAAAAACCACCATATTTTAATCATTCATTCGCGAAAAACCACAAGTTTAATAATAGAATGAAGCGACATAATTTTTCCGTGTTCCTGCCAAAACTCGGTTGAGATGTTTTGGATATAGGGGCCTTATAGTGCGATATAAGGCTGACGACTGATGCAAACGTCCAGGATACACGGCCAAACAAATACTCATCCATACCAAATAATATTTATTTGAAGTGTTTCCACACTTGGCTATTTCTATCTTAATAATACATCATAGATGATATAAAAAATTAAGCAAGCAGGACTTGAACCCGCAAACGTTCAATCTAGCAGGTTTTCGTCCTGAATCCTTTGCCGATTGAGCTACAGAATTCTCTGCCATACCCGCCAATTATAACATCCATATCATACCTACTAGTCATAACTAGAGCGAGAGCTACTCTAGCTACTTTCTAATGTCTCGAAGGCCTTAGGACATTTTACACACGCTGTGGTCTAAAAGTAACAAATCCCCATACCTCTTAAAATCGACTGGGCCAAACTGATCTGTCTTTAGCATACAGACAGATCCATAATTACAACAGGTATAAGATAAGATTCGTTTCTTTCATGAATCAATCAATGAAAGAAACGACATTCGCAGAACGAAATTAATAGGTAAGTACGTACCTATACTTTATTACTTATAGAAGTTTTTTTATTTCGCTGAAATGTCAATACCTACTCGTACATATTAAGCAATTATGTACGAGAGTTTATTTACTTCTTTATTTATTTATTTTGAGTTGATCAAATGATGATTGTTGATGTCTGCTTTCAAACTGCTATGCAGTTTGCCAGAATTGTAAACTGAGATAATTTGTCGTCGTCAGCCATAAAACGTCCACTGCTGGACGAAGGCCTCCCCCTTTATAGTGGGGTGTCCCCACGCTTGGCAGGCGGTTTGGGGATCGCAGAATGGTCACCACCATTAACCAAAAGGACGCTGCTGCCCGTCCTCCGGTGGGTCTGGTTGCAGTTAAAGGACATACCCAGGTCCCCAGGTATTGAGATAATTTGTATTCAAATTAAAATTCAAATTTTATTTATTCAGATAACTGGGATCCCGGGGTTAGTAACAAAAGGTTTAAAACTTACAAAACTATTTTGTTAGTATACATATAAAAAATACAAAATAAAAGATAATAGACTACTAGGTTACTATTAAAAAAAAAAAAGATTAAAACACTGTTTTAAACATAATCACAGTAAATATCCCGTAAATAATCATAGAAATGTTAAGAAAAATGTGAATGAACTTGTATTTCAAGATACAATTAAAGAAATTAATGTCATAGATCAACATTTTTTTTTAAGAAAGTATATTTAACTATCCTATGAGAACTCGGCATAACGTCGCTGTCCGTGTTCCTACTCAGGCTAAACAGGTTACCCGGAACTTAAAATTAGACTCCTACGAGTTCACAATGAGGGCGATGTTTACTTTGAGAAGTCTTGGAGACTTTTTGCTTATTTTCAGCTTCGCTTCACTTGCGGCTCATTTTAATCTGTCCACAGTGTCCACTTGTAAAGGATTTAGTCCCAATTTTTTAGTCCTCAATATATTAGTCCGATGGCTATTATAGGAATAATACGCTTTAAAAAAAATACAACCGACTTCAACTTCGAATACCTGGATGACATCTTCATATTTCTATGTTTTTAAAGCTTAAACAGGAAGAAAAATTATGACCTCCGGCAGGACTCGAACCTGCATACGAGCAGTCGCTATGGGTTTCCGTCCCAACTGCTTTGCCAATTAAGCTACAGAAGTCTCTGCCTGAGATGCCAAATTTCCGAACCTGTTATAAGCTACCAACTAAAGCGTTGGTGGCGCCATCTGTAAATTTTTGTAACACAAATATTTACCCAAGCCGAAACCGTTGCAGGTTCCAAGGCCTGACGAGAGAAGTCGCACTGGCTATACTATTCATATTTTCTAGTCATTTTGATTTATAAACCAAACTACTGAACCGATTTCGATAAAATGTATATGGGACCACCTCTGAAGTATTAACTATCAAACAAAAAATAATCATCAAATCAATTCATAATTGGCGGAGTAATCGCGTAACATACATACAAAAACATACAGTCGAATTGAGAACCTCCTTTTTTGAAGTCGCTCGATAAAATTAGTCCAGTTAGTCGTCAAATATAATAATCGGGTGGGGCTGTGTCGGGGCACACGGCCATTGGTTTTGACGTAAAACGTCTATGTAAGCGGTCCCTTATAGGGTTAAAGATTGAAACTAAAACAAGATTGACATAATGTTTTTTTTAAATGAAGTGAAAAACAAAAGACAATTAAGCTTTTTATTCTTACTGTTTAAGCTTTAAAAAAAATAGAAGATTGATTTAGTTCTAAATATTTGATTACAATACCAGTACCAGTTCTGCCGCCATCATTGTAGTATATTGCCAGCAATATACTACAATGATGGCGGCAGAGGTAGAGGTGCTCGCGGAGTCGGCGGCAGCAGTAATGGTCCTCCCTCGTGGAGTTGTCGTCGTTTACTAGGCGTGCCCTAGTAGCTTAGTAAACGACGCCAGTGGCTGTATAATAGCGTAGCGCTAACAAGCCGCGGCTGCTGGTCAGGTATAGGCAAACATTTGCTCGGGAAGTGGCGCGTCATCAACCCTACCACGCGATCTCGATTCGAATTTCTATTTACACTACTCATTTTTAATTATTTACTTTAATAAAAACAGAAAAGAGCAGCGATGTAAAGAATAAATTAAACCGTCAAGATCCGCGCTACCGTAAACCAAAACATACGAAAATTGCTCTAACGAAAATATATTTTTATACGTTAGGCTGAAGGACAAACTTAACATTGTACTTGGAACATTTTTCGCCCATACATTGATTAGTTTGTACTTAATGAAAAAAAAATGTTGTTTTTTTTTTTTTTGTTTTTTTACAATGTTTTATTTCTAGACCTTGCTTTTAGCCAAATTTCATGAATCTAGAGCAACGGAAGCTGTAAATTTTGCAACGGAATCCTGTAAATTTTGATTTACTTGGGAGCATCAAGTGGGAGTATACTGAAAATTATGGGCACAATTATCGTATTTTGGCTGTATTTTTTTTACTGTGCAAAGTAGAAGTTCTATTTCTATACAGCTGTATTAAACGACTGTAGATCTACGTTTCTGTTATTAATTTCAACTTGATAACTTTATCTTCATGCATTCCTGAGAAAAAACGTAGAAGGGAGGGAAGAAACCCTTATAGAAGGGATTCTATAAGGGTTTCTTTTTTTCCTTTTAAGGTACGGAACCGTAAAAACAGCGTTTATTCTATGAGTTTTAATAATTTGCAAAAAAAAAACTGATCTAGCATAAGTGTCAAGCGCTATTAAATAGAATTCATCATCATTATCAATCAAAAGATGTCAACTGCTGAACAAAGGCCCTTGGACCGCCACACTGGACGACAACCGGCCTTGACTCACTTGACTTGCTTGACCGATAATTCCCGCACTTTAAAATTTGAGTGAATTTCACTAATTCCATTCCAAGTTTAGTATTCAAGCTGCTAGTTCTTTCGTCAATGCAGGCTTTTCCCAACTTCCATATTATTATATCAACTAAACCGCTTTAAACGACGCTTTTGCTGGTGGACATTGGACATCTCAACCAGTAGGTATTTATTTATTTTTGATTAAAACACCATCGATCGAAATAACAGAGTACCTCTCAGAAAACAGTAGATAGTCATAATAAAATACATTACATACATAGCCGGGTGTTTGTCTAGCCAGTCGAGCGCTTACTCTGCGGAAATTTTAATCGAAGCGTTTATTATTATGCATGCAATGGGCACAAACAAACCCACAAGTGAGTTAACATTTCATTAATTAAGTCAAGTGTGCCTCAGACTCGCGGGCCGAGGGTTCAGTATCAAAACTTATTCGGGGTTACGCGGAACAGTAGTAACTAAGCTGAAAAGAGTACTAAGCTGGAAAGAGGTAATTGTACTCATCATTGTAAACGAGCATTGTTATAGAGTCATTAAAAAGACGGTTACTAAAATGGGTTAACTTAACTTAACTTAAATGTATATAAGTATTCTATCAGCTATCTAGTTTCCATATAACAAGCTTTGCTTAGTTTGGGGCTAGATGGCGCTGTGTGAAAAAATGTCCTGCGATATTTATTAATTTATTTATTTTATTTAACCCATGGCGCAATTATTTATTTAACACCCTATAGATATTAATAAATTTGGTCGGGTAGAGCTTTTGTATAATATGGTAGATCTTAAGCGAACAGCGCTATTTGCAAAGCTATTACTCTGTATTCGTCTAAGTTTGTGTAATTCATGTTAAGAATATCAATAGCCAACATCATGAATTGAGTTTCTATCAAAAGCTAGACATACAATGCGGAATAATCCTTGCCGTTACGAAAAAATAAACCGCGGGGCGCGCTGGCACTATGCGCGCTTTTTAGATCATGGGGTTTGGCGCGTGACGGGTCAATTCCTAATGTTGATATAATAAAATCTCACTTTAATTTTATAAATGCGAAAAGAAGTATTTTTGTGTGTTTGTTCGTTACCTTTTCAAGCCAAACGTCAGCCAATTTTGATGAATGGGGCCGGATTTGGATAAAACCCGGAGTGTAGACAGCTTATTTCCCGGAATAACATAGGCTACATTTTATCATCATCGTCACCGTTTTCATCATTGTGCGGGTGAAACCGCAGGGTGCAGTAATCTAATAAACATGGAAATTAACGTGGTTAAGGATCAACGTTAAGTGTCGCTAAGTAACAAATCCCAAAAGCTGGCGCTGTTTTTACGTAAATATATTTTTACTAGATATCGCCCGCGACTTCCGCGTACGGAAGAAATTCGGCCCGCTCCCAAAATTCACTACTTTAAATCATCCCGAGCAATTTTTTTTGCCAATACTCTACCAAACTACCGACTCTACCGACGCACACACACGCAAATGTGAAAACTGTAGTAACTGTATATCTGTACCAGATGCCCGCTGAAAATCAAACCTTGGTCTTAAGGTAAATAATGATCACTGAGCCATAGAGGTCGTCAATTACCAACGTTGAAGCTGATTGCAGCCATTTCGTAGCAACTGTCTCAAATCACCTCCTCGTTATATTATCGCATCTCGTTAGAATTCTGTCACAGAATCATCTGCTCCTTCATAATAATATTTTATCATCGAAAGACACAAATACAAAGCACTGTTTTAAACTATCACGGTTGTTTACTAAAGTTCTATTATTATTAACGGGATATTTACCGTTGTTTGTTCTAGTTTCTACAACAACAACTGTCAGCCATGTCAGAGGCCTTCGTGCGGCACACTAACCCTGACACTAGGGCGGGCCACTCAGCCTATACGAACTTACTTACTTACCGTGATTATGTTGTGAAATGAGCTCCCGATATTTCGGCGCAGTTGCATGCACCATGTTCTCATTTCACAACATAATCACTGTAAATATTTCGTTAATAATAATATAACGTTACAAATACAAAGGCCCAGGAAATCTAGATCCTCATTGACGACACTTTATTCCCCAGCGCTCCCATTCAGAAACTATAAATTCCTTCACCCTAGATTTAAGACGTAGAAGTTCAATTTATTCATAGCTCGGCGGAACTGAGCGAACATTGATTCGGTTTTATTAAAGCGCCATCTGGCGTCCCATCGTGAGTTCAATTATAACATTTTGATAGCATTTGTGGTGATTTGTGGCGGTTATTACATGGAGATGTCTTCAGTGAAAAGCTTTAGGACATTTCCTAAACGCATGTAGCCAAGTGAAAGATTCACGTACCTAATTGCAACAATTTTCTAAAGAGTGAAAGTAAATAATTCGGTTTGGTACCAACTGTGAATGAAGCGGTCAATTTTCTCGGTTGGTTCATTAAAAATGTGAAATCGAAATGTTATGCCAACGTACCTAGAGAATATCCACAATATATACCTAAATGGCGTTTAAAACTCTCAATAGCCCTTCAACTAGCTCGAGGTAATTTTTTTACTTTTGTAGTCAAGAAATGGCCTCAATATCATGTACTTATATTCTAAATCAATAAAGTTGTGTATGATTTGTACAGGATGAGCACTGCCATAAAAAAGTTTACGTTTAAGTTTTGTAAAGATTTTCATATTTTTTTTGTTGCACACCCCGTCTTCTATACCTACTATGTCCTGCGAATAATTTCCATCCTGAAATTGCATGGAAGAGATCGCTTTTAGCGGTAAGGCTGCCTGTTTTTACACTAGATCTAGGTTCATTTTGTTATCAATTCTTTTAGTGCTTATAATGAAGAGTTTCTCTATCTATCCAGATTAATATATATGCTTCTGTCAAATTCAGCTGTTATGACAACATTCTATAACATTGCTGCACTGTATCGTCATCAGCTATAAAACGCTCACTGCTGGACGAAGGCCTTCCCCTTAATAGAGGGATGTTGCCATAATCCCCACATTTGGCAGGCGGATTGGGGATCGCAGAATGCTCACCACCGTTAAGCAAGAGGACGCTGTTGCCCATCCTCCGGTGATTCTGGACGGAGTTTAAGGACATACCCAGGAGCACTGTATGTTGCTACCTAAATAAAAAAATTAAAGGTTTATTAATTCCATACTCATGTGGCCAAGTTTTCCAGCTCTTTCCATCAATTAGGCCAAAATGTCTTAGCAAAGCAATGCTCTTAAATCCTCTAGCACTTCAATCTCTGCACAAACTC
The DNA here is from genome assembly GCA_905404285.2 of Erannis defoliaria. Classification (NCBI taxonomy): domain Eukaryota; kingdom Metazoa; phylum Arthropoda; class Insecta; order Lepidoptera; family Geometridae; genus Erannis; species Erannis defoliaria. Next base: position 19,036,922 of record FR990072.1, on the reverse strand, counting down.
TAGATTACTTGAAGAATTGGAAAAAAACTGTAACTATTTGTTTTCCAACTTCAGAAGAAAGCTTGGTCGTTTAATCACCAACCATAGCATTTTCTTGTATTTGTTAAACGACGCGTAGGACTGACAGAGTTACGTTTCCACTCCATAAAGACTGTGGGCGTCGAATGGTGAACGACGAGAATTTGCATTTTATAATTAAATAATCAGATCCGGCCTTCGAGAACCGGTGACGTCCTTGGCTGATGTACAGTTGAAAGAAAGGAGTAGGCTATCCTTAGTTAAAACTGAAAACGGTACCAAACCAATATAGTTAGCTTAGTTTGGAAATCCTGGGCTCACTATGTAAAATATAATAATTATGTTTGCAATGACCATTCTATGGTGTCAATAAAGTGTAATTATTATTATTTAAAAAAAAATAGTTGCGTAGAACTATCGTTTTTTGGTCCCACGCATAGATTTTCGGTACAAATTCTAGCCTCCGGTAAAGAGAATCATCATAAGAAAATTATTTATCATAATTAGTAGGGTTCTTTCTAGAACTTGGCCGGCTAGCCACCATCTTCAAAGTATGTCGCCAAATGATGCCTGTGGTGTGATTCGAACATCACTTGGAAGCAGTGTTTCCACTTTCAATTTTGGCTTTTCCCTAGTTTGTAGTCGAATTGTCCTTAAAATTCCCTAAAGTAAATTCAAAACTCCTTGTTTTAAAAAATACCAAATTTGAAGCCGAAGCACTACTTTTACAGTTTTTCGCTGCACTTAACATTAGATAGGCACTCTCATTCAGACGATTAATAGAATATTTTATAGCTATTGTTCTGCAAATACTGCATTGCCGAATAAAAAAAACTAACTGATGGTATAATACGACTTAGTTCCTATCTCGTCTGTAACTACGGTCATAGTACAATTAATAGGTCAACTAAAACTAGCCGGGTTACATTCATTACAAGTTTGAGACCATAAACAACGATTACATCATTAAGTTCGATTTTTCCCCAAAACTCCCTAAGTCCCTTTTGAAATGTCCCTAACCCTTACATAATTCTAGTAATTTTTCCCTAAAAAACGGAGAAATCCTTAAAAGTGGAAACACTGCTTGGAAGTTGGGTTCTATTGCAGATTAAATTTATGTGATCTTCGATCATACCGTATCGTAGCGCCAGAACAGATTTATTATAAGCACTGTTTTAAACTATCACGGCTGTTTACTAAAGTTCTATTATTATAAACAGCCCAGTTAAAGAACTATTAAAAAAAAAAGTTAAAGTCCTATTTTTATTTTTTCAGTGTGCCCGTGGACATGGTGCATGCAACTGCGCCGAAATATCGGGAGCCCATTTCACAACATAATCACGGTAAATATCGCGTTAATAATAATATAACTTTAGATTTATTATAATATAATATTTATAATACTATACTAGACATCACTAGTAAACTTAATCTACTTTATTATCAATTTATTTTCTTTTCTTTTAAACCCAACTTGCTTCAGTTAACATTTACTGATCAAGGTCGACCAAGTGGTAAGTAAACCGTGGAAGGTATGTATGTAGAAGTATAGACAATTAACTAATAACTAGAATAATGCACGTTTAGTTTCTATTGCGTAGACTAATTCAGAAAAGTATTTTGCTAAAAGAACTACTAGCCAGGCAAATGATTAAGGAGGCGAGTGTATCTGCCGGCGAGTTAGTACTCGTAGTTAGAGATGTTCACTATAAAATTAAAATAAAGTTATTGTGTGTAAGCTAATATTAGGTAACAATTAGCTTCCTTAGCATTTCTTAGTTTTTATACTTCACAGAAGTCACATGACGTTTGCTACCTTAGATAACGTTCATATGTGAGGCCTTACATTATGATTGTAACCCGGAAGCAAGCTCTCTAGAGAAATCAGACCAGGGGCCTCATTATTGAATCGTACGCAAGCGCTACGCATGCGAAAAGAGCCGAACTTCGACGATATTATTTGGAATAAGGATCAATATCGTTTTAAAGTCGGCTCCTTTCGCATGCGCTATTTTGCGTACGATTCAAAAATGAGGCCCCGCAGGTCCCTGCGATACAGGCCAAGACTAGTGCGGGAATACTCGAGTCAAACAAGCCACATGGACTTGGGTATGTCCTAAACCTGCCACTGGAGGACGGACAGCATTGTCTACTCCGTTAACGGTGGGGAGCATACTGCAATCTCAAAGCCGTCAAGCGTGTGAAATCAGTACGCAACGAATGCCGTACAAGAAAATGATATAAATAAGAAAAGAGTATTACGTATTATATTTTTTATACATTCAAGTGACGAAACGAGCAAGATGTTCGCCTGGTGGTAAGCGTCACGTCTGCCACTAACAGTAGCAGTGCCAAAATTGTGATGTTACGAACAAAATCCTGCGCCGCACTGCACTGGTCACCCTGAGATATTAGATGTTAAATCTCTTTTAACCCAGTAATTTCTCTGGTAACATTGCTCTTCAAACCGGAACACAGTAATGATTGGCGAATGAATAACTGGCAAAGAAGGTGTGGTACTTCCCCAGGCGGACCCTGGAGTAGAGTCCTACCACTACTAAGAGAAGCTTAGGGAGGGGTTATCCTCTGAAAATGATGAATAATGATGAGGAAGCATGTTTACGTAAGTTCGCTATCTGTCTGCGTCACTGCGCGAGAGAACCAAGACAGTTCATTTACATTGCGACGCCAACTTTTACATTTTAATGACGCATTTAAGGTTATTTTTTCCGTAACAGTGTTTGTGATGTTTTAAGACAGATGTTTATTTAGTCTAGCAAGATGGGTTTTGTATATTTGTATGGCAACAGCTGAGTCACTTTGTTTTACTTGTGGGTTTTTTAAAACCTAAAAACAAATAAAACATACGGAATAATAATTCTATTCAATAATTATATTCTATTGAATACTTCTAATTCAAATTATGCATTATTAAACGGTTTACGTTCTGTAGCTCAAACTATTTCTAATGAAGTTAGTTTAGCTTTAATTTTTATATCTGCTTTTATTTTAATTATGGATTTTAATTTAATTAAGTTTATAGAATATCAAAATTTAGGTAATTTCATTCTTGTTTATTATATTACCTTTGGAATATTTAATTTTTATTCGTATTTTATTCAATTTTTAAAACATATAAAATGTATATTTTCTAACCTACTGTGGTAATTTATATTGCTGAACGTTGTGTCAAAAAAGAGAAGCTTTATTTCCATTCGTAAAAATAATAATTACGCGGTATATTTAATTTGTTTTATCGCAGAAGCTCTTGGAGAAGACTAGACTGTACTGTAGCTTGACAGAAGCTACAGAGAAAAATCTTTTGAATCTGAAGGGTCACGTACTATTATGTATTCTGTGGAGTCACTTAGAAATTTTACAATTTTAAAATGATTCTTACATTTTCCTATACGAATAATGAACCAAACATTAAATTACCTAGATCTGGACTGTACTTGATACTTATCACATATCTATAATGATTATTAAATAGTATAACTTTTTTTTACACTATCTGGTAATTGTTGGATGATCGACTCGACGAGGAATAAGAAGAAGAAGAAGAATTATTATTTATACGTAAATAAAAATCATATCAGTTTTCCGATCATTTGAAATTCGCCTTTATCGCTATAGAGCTAAAGTTGGCAAAGGCCATTTATGCTGGCGATGCAGTAAAAAATTGTGCCGTCGTCGGTCTTTTTTTTTTTTTTTTTTTTTTTTTTTTTTTTTTTTTTTTTTTTTTTTTTTTTTATGAATGACTATGCTGTTGGCCTCAGATGGCCTCTACAGCGTCACCGGACTTTAGGCAAGCGCAAACGGCGCTCGGCCTAGGTTTAGGTTAAAGGCGACTAGCTCAAGGGCACCTCAGACGGTACGAACCTCGGCTTGGCCGTCGCCGGGAGTGGGGTCAGACTTGCCCTGGCACCCCAGAAGGGGTATGCCCTGGGGCCCTAGTAGGTTGATCTGGTTGACTACTTGGAGAGAATCTAACAGATCTTCTGACAGATCTGGGGAGTCCTCGACCTCGCCGGCGAGGTCGGTGCGTGTTTGTGTGCCTTTGGTAACCGGCGCCTATACCAAAGACGGAATACTTCTTGTTGCTAGGAGTGGTCGGATCAGGCGAGCCCAGCGCCGCCGAGGTGATGACGGCTATGGGGTCGTCCGGGTCGCCCAAGACGTGTCTGGGGCGTCTACGGAAGGGGGGTGGGTCTGTCGTGTCCGTCGTATAGTTCGAGGCTTGGACTATGAGTGGATTGGGATGGTGGGGGGTCGCATCGAAATAGCGGCGCGAAGCGTACTTAATGTACTGACGGATGGAGGGGAGTTCGAGATCGCAGTGCAGGTCGGAGTTTCGCATGAACCAGCTAGCACCGACTGCTCTGCGGATGAATCTATTTTGTATGACTTGGAGTTTCTCTAGATCTATGCTGGAGGCATGAGCGAACGCCACGGAGGCGTACGTCATGACGGGGCGAATACAAGTTTTGTAAATTGTAACCTTATTTCTAAGGGACAATTTACTACGCTCGTTGAGAAGGGGAGTGAGCCGGCCTAAGAAGAAGGCTGCTCGGTTGCGAACTAACTGGATATGCTTAGAGAACGTGAGTCGACGATCAAGGGTCACACCGAGATACTTGGTCTCGGTAGCCCATGGGATGGGCTGGCCGTTGAGCGTGATATGCTTAGAAGGAGGTCTTTTGAACGGATGAAAGTACACGGCTGCACTTTTATCGGGGTTAACGGTGATAGCCCACTTCTTGAACCAGTCTCCGAGGAGATTGAGGGCTCGTTGAAGGTGGGCTAGCTGAATTACCTTGTTCCACCCTCTGGTGTAGAGGGCGGTGTCATCGGCAAAGAGAGCAAGCTCCACTTTGGGGGTGCGGGGGATGTCACAGGTGAAAAGCGAGAAGAGAATCGGGGCCACAGCGGAGCCCTGAGGGACTCCGGAGCCGATGTCGTGGGGGGAGGAGCGTTGTCCCTCGACGCGGTATCGAAAGCTTCGAGCCCTGAGAAAGTCTTGTATTATGAGTACAAGACGGTCTGGCAGCCCGAGCTGATACAGCTTGTATATCAGCCCGTTGTGCCAGACTTTATCGAAAGCTTTCGCGACGTCGAGGAACACCGCTACAGTCCCTTGGGGGAACGGCTTGTGGGTGTAACCATGGCCGGGTTTCTTGTTGAAACCTTCTAGGACGTACTCCGTGATGCGGTGTACTTGTTGGACGCAAGAGTGTCTGGCTCTAAAGCCAAACTGTTCATCAGGGAGGAGGTTGTTGTCTTTGACACAGGACCAGATGCGCTTCAGAAGGACGCGCTCGTAGACCTTGCCCAGGGTACTGAGGAGACTAATGGGACGGTAGCTAGAGGGCTCGGAAGCCTTCTTGCCGGGTTTGTGGATGCCGATGACGTCGGCGGATTTCCACGCGTCGGGGAAAATGCAATTGGCGATGGCCGCATTGAAGATGCTAACTAGAAGGTGAACTAGCGTAATGGAGAAGTGCTTGAGCACTTTGTTACTGATGCCGTCCGCACCTGGAGCTTTCCTGGTGTGGAGGCCTTTAATAATCGACTCAACCTCGGAAGCTGTGACAGGCTCGAGTTCATCAAAGGGGGGAAGTGAGGATCTGAATTCGACTTCGCTGTTCACCTTATCGAGGTGAGCAGGGTCGACATGTTCTAAACTGGGGCTGCACTGCGTTTCGAGGCTGTCGGCCAGGCATTCGGCCTTTTCCTCGTCGTCAAACGCGGGGGGGAGGTCAGGTCGGGTGAGAGGGGGCATAGTCGTAACAGAGTCTGATTTCAGGGATCTAGTCAGCCGCCAGAATGCCAGGTGGGATGGCTCGATCCCCGAGAGTAAGTCATCCCACCGTTGATTACGGAGTTCACTCATGCGGTTTTTTACGGCACGTTCGTAATACCGCAGAGTGGCTCTGTTATCCTCGGTGCGAGCTCGATCGAATGCCCTAGTGGCAGCGTGTTTCGCTCTCAGTAGGTCCCTCGCGTCCTCAGGCAGGGCCCAGCGTTGGTCTCCCTCGGCTGGGACCTGCTTTGAGGCCTCACCAACGGTGGTGCGGAGGTGGCTAGTGAGAGCGTCAATGGAGGTAGAGATGTCGTCAGGGGTAACAATGTCGTCAGGGATTCTGTCCAAGTCAGGGGAACTACAAGCTTTCAGGGCATCGCCTAAGTGCTTCCAGTTGACCACGGTCTTAGTCAGAGGAGGTCTGTCAGTCGGATCGGGGCCTAAATGCATGAGGACGGGTCGGTGGTCAGAGTCGAGTTCGTGTAGTACTTCCAATGAGCGTAACTGGAGGGTCACGCCCTTTAGAAGCGCTAAGTCGAGTACGTCAGGTCTGTAGTTCAAGTTCAGGGGAAAGTGGGTCGGAGTACTGGGAGGAACTATGTCAAAGTTGAGGTCGTCAGAGAGGGAGTTCAGAAGGTTTCCCTTCGTATTGGTCGTGTTGCAGCCCCATAAAATGTGCTTGCTGTTGAAGTCGCCAGCCAGAATGACTGCGCTTCCGAGAGAGAGAAGAGCCTCGAGGTCACTCCTGAGGAGAGTCTTATTACCGGAGAGATAGCAGGATACTAGGGTAATGGGTTGATGACCGGTCATCGAAAGGCGGCAACAGGAAGCTTCCATTGCTGAGAGAGAAGGGGTGTCGATGGGAATGCAGTGAAGGGACCTTTTGTAATAGATGAGAGTACCGCCTTTTATGGTGGTAGTCCTATCATTACGAACGAGCGAGTAGTTTGCGATCCTGGGATCCCTCTTGCTAGGTTTTAGAAAGGTCTCGTTCACTAGCATAACATCGGCCTGGTGGGTTGAGAGGAAGTGCCGAATCAAGGGACGCTGGTCCCTTGATTCGGTGGTGATGCCGTTGGCATTAAACCATGCCAACGAAAGGGAGCGGGGTCTAACACGTTTGGGTGTACTATACATGTTGGTTCCTAAGGACGTTGGGGGCGAAGCGCTGTAGTGCACCGAAGAGCCTATAATGCTCATCGAGGATGTCGATGAGATTATGGTTCTCCCGGACCTTCTGGGCTACATGTCGAACCTCGTCGAGGTTAACCGACATCGCAATTTCAGCGAGGAGGAGTAGATCCGCTTTCGGGCTGGAGGAGCCAGGGGCGGATCGTTTGGGGGTGGAGGGCTTGGGCGGAAGGGCAGGGCGGGCCTGGGTCTTGGCATGAGCGGGAGATGGCGCAGGGGCGGGTGGGAGCGGTTGAGTCGCCTGAGGAGTGCTGGGCGGATTTGACCATGCATTAGTCAGTGGGACAGGGGCGTCAACGAATTTTGACACCTGGCGGGGTTGGGCAGGTTTTGGCTTAGGGCCAGCTGCTTTTGGGCGAGACGGTAAGGGTTTCTTGGCCTTAGGGGCCTTGGGACAGCCGCGATAATTCGCGGTATGGCCCTGAGTGCCACAGAGGACACAACTGGGGAGAGTAGGGTCGTCCTTCTTACGAAGGCACTCCGCGGTGCTATGATCGCCCGCGCACTTCACGCACCTGAAGGGTGCGTAGCAGTAGCGGGCAGAGTGTCCGTATAGCTGGCAACGATGACACTGTCCTGGAATGGACTTTTTGTGAGGGACTTGGAAGTCGAGGCCGGAGAGATGGAGAATCGATTTGGTAGTCCAAATTTTCTTCCCTTCCTGGGTATTCGTAAGAGTGACCAGCACCATGTCATAGGGTTCTTTGGTCCTGCCGTTGTACATCCGGCTGACCGAAAGAACAGGGAGGTCCCGTCGTCGGTCGGTTAGTTTTAATATTTTATATTCCGACCCAAGTGTAGTAATATATCTTTCATCTGAATAATGCAGTTCTGTTACTGAGAACAGTTTACTTTAATGCGAAGGGGAACGTAACTAGATAAGTATACATAATTAAAGCATAAGTATAGACAATAATAAGTATAGTAATAGCGAGTGATTTATGCACAAGGTCGCGCAGAGTTTCGGTACTATCTAATGGTATTGATAGGTAAGTAAAAATGACATCACCCAAGAAAAGCGACAATGTGAAAAAAATCGGACGTGCAACTCCGAATATTTTAAAGCTCAGTGGCATGACCTGGATGAGTTATACGAGTATGTCCAACGGTTAGTGGTTAGTGTGACCAACAGTCTTAGGTCCTAATTACATAGGTAATGCAAACATGGTTACTTTTGAAATAAGTAAGTAGAAATTTGAGAAAGGACGAACCACGAACCGGCAAACGTAGCGTAGTAGCGCGTACGCCCTGAGACTCAATGGAGTGACGATATACGTAAGAGGGTAGTGATTGGAAACAAGAAGCCGAAAAATAGGCTGAGTCACGTGCATTAAATAAATAAATAAATAACTATTGATGAACATTTCACACAGCGGCATCTAGCCCCAAACTGAGCAAAGCTTGTGGGAACCAGATAAATGATGGAATACTTTTAAACTTTTTTTGCAAATACATACTTAAAATACACACTACACCCAGACACAAATCAAACATCTATGTTCATCACAAATATGTTTGTCCTGGGTGGGAATCGAACCCACGGTGTGTGGTTTCTGATGTTATTGAAGTAGAAATTAGCTTAAGTAATAATTAAGTTCTTTACGGTTCACTTTCTTTTATTATTGACCTCATTAAATATTTTCTTATATATTTTTTAAATTAAATTATTATACAAGTATAATAAAATAATTTAAAAATCTTAATTAAATCACAGTCTATAATTATTAAAAACGTCCCAATCTCCTCAGAAGAAAAAGCTAAGTAATTGAAGATTGATTGTGTTTTTCCCGGAGACTAACAATGGCTAATTAATAAATTACCTACTAAATTGAGAGGTATTACCTTCCTCGGAGCAATATTTCCTTGTTCACATTGCATTTTCTCATAAGATTTTACATTAAGTTTAATCAAATTGTTGTAATAGGTACAAAGCTACGGAGAACGAAATCACAAAGCCTAAACTAGCCACACAGCCTGTACGAACTTACTCACTTACAAAGCCTAAAGCAGGTCATTGTGACCAATTTTTTACATAATATAATTGTCGAGGGCTAGGTACATTTTTTAAGACACATTAGGTTTTCACGTAATTTCAAAGTCGATATCACATAATTATATCTATGACGTTTCATACAATGACTTCGTTTAAGTTTAGTAGAACAAATAAATAGAACAGAAATACTTATATACTAATTTCTTGTTATTATGAAAACTGACGTGGTTTTGACACATTTTTGTTTTATTTATACGGGAATACTCACGTTTAATTAAATCGGATACTCCGACTTAATACGTTTAATTAAATCGGATACTCCGACTATAGTTTCGATCACATCCGGTGACCTTTGATGGATGTGATCGAAACTATAGTCGGAGTATCCGATTTAATTAAACGTGAGTATTCCCGTATAAATAAAACAAAAATAATTTCTTGTTCTTTGGTTTTTTATTCATATTCAACTTATATTATATTTATTTCCTATCCTATTCTATCAGCCAGAAAACGTCCACTGCTGGACGAAGGCCTCCTTAATAGGGAGGTGTTCCAGAATTATATTTATTTAAATTAAAGGTAATACAAAATTGACACAAAAATACTTTTAATAATGCTTTTTTTATTATTATAATTATTTTTTTGTTTACTTTACTTTTTTATTCTATTTACATACATTTTTATTTTACTTCCAGAATTTAGAATTATACCTAAACTGTAATTTAGGTTGTCTGTCAGTTTTTCAAAGCTCTCAAACGAATTCAAATTTCACAAGTATACATTTAATTAATTAAATTAAACATTCTACTTGATGTTATTTAATTTTCAAATGGAATTCCATTCTCCAAAGGATAAAGGGTGAATTTTTCATCACATTTAAACCCTAAAGCATGATGAGGTGGCAATGTAACAGTTAGGGGAACTAACTGGTGACGTGTAAGGGTGTTTTAGATAAGGGATGATAGTCTCAAAGCGGGGGTGTAATTTTGGGGTGAGTTTTATATGAATTTTTAACACCGTGCCCCTCGATTGCAGGGTGAATTGCATTTTTTCGATACGGAAAATTCTCGTCATTGTTTTTATTTCGTGATGTTTTTTTTATTTAAATGTTGTAACGTTTCAACTAGTAGTTTATATTTTGGAGTTTTGGCGGGAACGCGAAAAAATCATGTTGCCGCATGTTGTATTTATTCGAAAACTTGTGTTTTTTCGAGTGATACTGTATAATAATGGTGGCGTGTGGATTTACGTGCATGAGTATGGGCATGTCTTTTAGTGTTGCTTTCAAAACTCCAAAGAAGCTTGTAGTAAACTTGCCACAACTTTACTTGGCAGGATGACATACAGTGTGACTTTGACTGTGACTAGATCTCATTTGACTATAGAAAGAAATATCAAAAGAAATATGCTTGCGGCTGAATGACTTCTGCCCATCAAGTGGACATGAATAATAATAAAAAAACAACAGATTTTAGGTTAAGTACATGACAGTATTTATTAAGTTAAATGTTCTTAGAGTTGGAACTAGTCCGAGCCTATGGCGGAAATATTGCATAACTGCCTAACAACCTCTTCTTTATCAGAAAATCACAATAACAAACAACTTTCGGCCTATGAATTATAAAATAGGGAATATGCATGTGTTTAATTATTAATAATAATAGGATAAATGGAGAGTTTAACTGGATCGCTTACGTCGAAAAAACAATTGAAATCAACTGGTAAAGTTCTGAAATATAAAGCGTTCAAAGTATTTGGGAGGCAGTCATCTGTCCCTTTCTAGCAAATCACGTGCATAGTATAAAATTCGTTTGGAATCGTCCACTTTGACGCCATAAACCAAGTATAGTGCCCTCCTTGTCTAACATGAAACTAAAATGTTTATAACTTCGTTATTTGTGCAGGTATTCAAATTTTATTTTCGATGATTTGTTTTGTTGCCAGTCAGTATTTTTGTGAGTCTATAAAAACAAACACTTGCATATTCCATATTCCCGTATGCTGTTCAGAATAAGGTTATTAGTAGCTTTAGAACGTATTCTACCCGTATGCCGATCATAAGCTTCAACGTTATGCTCTGTACGTAATCTAGAACAAAAACAAACAAAACATTTTACTTCCTGAAAATCTTACAAGTCTCTCCCTAAGTAAGGTACGCGTAAGAATGCTGCAAAAGTCTTAAAAAGCTTCCATTCCCTAAGTAAGAGCGTGCAAACAGAAATCCGCGTGAAGGCGCGACATCATTCACTTCACACCGTTCCATTCATTAAACCACCGACTCCACTCAAAGTGAGTTCGTTTGAGCCGACATGTGGTCCTGAACTTTCTTTAAACGATTCACAAAGAGCACTTCTAACAACTCACTACTATAACCAGCTCTAACACAATAGCATAAGGTTTGTATTTCCACGCTAAAGTACTTACTGAAATTGGTAAGTTGGTAAAGCTCCAAGAGAGGATACTGGAGGACGCATGCGCGGAAATCATTGCAGCTTCGAAGGTCTCCGTTGTTGCTAGTAACTGTCGACCGGCGAAGAAGTGTGACAGTCGATACCCGGCTATCGTGCGGGTAGGACGCTTCTACTCTCGATAGTCGACCATCGACGTCTCCGCGGACCTCAGCTCGCGAAGTGCTATTTTTACGTTAGGGAAAATGACTGTGTAATTTTAACTGTAAATTAGGACGTGCCGTGCTTCGTGATTAGAGGATTTCTTTAGGTAAGTTAAACTTGTTTTCTTTTATAGCGGAGAGTTCTTTAGTAAAATGTAGGTGTAATTAGTTAAAGGATTTTTAGGGATTTTTGTGTAATCGGGTAATTTAACTTCCAGCCGGGCTTAGTCTAGTTGTTTGGTTGGTTTATGTAAGATTATGTTAAGTTAGTGAAATGGCCTTATTCCGGGGTTGGGTAGAGCAATGAGACTTGTTTCGTGTACCAACCTCGTGAGTAATACTGTAATATTTACCCGGAGCCATAAAATAACATAACCTGATTTCGTATGAACAAAATATTCACTTGCCAGGCGGAGCGGCCACGCTATGTGAGATTTTTATCGTCAGTAATTTGATATAATACTCAAATAATAATAATATTCAGATAATATAAAACATAATATTTTGACAACGTAGGCTGTATTAATTAATTTGAATTATTTTATTGTATTAACGCGCGACTATATTAATCAATTTAACATAGTAACAATATACGCTTACGCTTATAATACGCTTTTTAAAGAAAAAATACAACTGAATTTCGAATACCTGGATTACATTTCATATTTTTATATATTAATTTTGATTTTAAAACCAAACTACTGAACCGATTTCGATAAAATGTACATGGGACCACCTCTGAAGCCTTACCTACCAAACAAAAAAAAAACATCAAAATCAGTTCTTAATTGGCGGAGTAATCGCGTAACATACTTACAAAAAAAGAAAAAAACATTCAGTCGAATTAAGAATCTCCTTTTTTGAAGTCGGTTGAAAATAGTTAACCGTACTCCGATGGAAGTTTTGATTATCTCCAGTGACCTCTATCAAGGAGTGAAAATAGCTGCAGCGCGCGTGGTGTTGCTTTTTTTGCAAGCAAAGCATTATTATTATATACTTACGTCATAATTATAGTCATATCGTGCTCAAAACTCGAATAATTCCGTAGAAAAGTACGTATACCCAGCAATAACAATATTTGCTTATCTAAATAAATCCACATAAAGTGTAATAAAAAAATGTAATATTTACTAAAAGTTTTTAGCTGCTGAAAATGTTCGTGGTGAGAAAATCTATACAACTACAACACGCATCTTTGCCCACATCGTCGCTTACCATCAAGGGTGGTGGTCAAACGCGAACTTGTGTTCGCGTTTGACCACCACATAACATTACATTGGACTCTACCAAGATTGTTTTTTTTTCATCATTACATGGAGGCTCTAGCTCTCTCTCCGTCATTATGAATATTAAGATACATGTGGGCTTGTTGTATGTAGACAATGTGGTCGATTCTTTTGCACCGCTCACTAAACTAAACTTAATTTGACAGGACGAAAACTATTGACATCCTTTTCTAATATATTAAAATGAAATGAGACGCGTATAATTGTAGTCCTGTCAGATTAGTTTAGTTTAGTGAGCGGTGCTACAGAATCGACACCAATGTGGTCGATTTTGAAGGTTTTAGTTGACAGAACTAAACTAACTAAAGTAAATACTTAGCTAACATGCCTAGTAAAAAAGTGACAGCAATATTTTAATTAGTTTAGAACTGTCAACTAAAGCCTTCAAAATTGACCACATTGTAGACCTCCAGTAAACTATGCCACTGAATCTGATACTTGCGGATCTAAGTACACCTTGATACTGAATCATGAATGAATCTTTATTGTTGTACGAAATAAAATCTGAAATGTACTCAACAGTTTCGATTCCACAAAACAAGACGACCTAAAACACTGTTTTTGACTATTACGATCGTTGATTGATTAAAAGGACATAATCATGGATAATATCCCGTAAAAAGTCATAGAACTGATACTCCATGCGTATTAAGCCTCATAACAGCCCATAGGAGGTCACATTGCATTATTTAAACATAAGTCCGATCGAAAATATACTTATACATTCAATTTCAAATAAATACATGACAAAGTAAAAGATAATTGATTTTGATAATTGATGATTGTCTTGATCGTAGTGAAAACACGACTGCAAAAATACTCTATAGAAAAAAATTACAAAGCTACCTCTAAATCTACAAAATACTCTCAATGAGATCTTGAAACGAATGCATAACAATTGAACGGATTATAAGGCAGGGATTGATTGTTTTTAATTGTAAAAATAACTATTATATTAGCTGTACAGAAGAAATACCTAAATTATCGAGAGTTGGAACCAGTTTAACTGAGACCTTCTTGCACAGGCTAAGGGCTTTCAAAAACAATCAAACAACAGCGCGAGCACCGTTGTGTGTGTATGTCGCTAATTTGACGGTATAGCTGATTTCTTTATCGAATTTGAGAATTTACCGATTTTTATCGAATTTTACCGATTTAAATGTCAAATTAAACGATCTTTAAGAACGGTACTCGTGCTGCTGATTTGATAAACCAATATTATAATTGCGAAAGTTTGTTGGTTTGCTAAATTCTTCACGCCAAACCAGCTGAAAGGATTTCGACGAGGTATTGTTTTAAACTCCAAGTATAGAATGGAGATAGCTTATTTCCCGGAATAACATATATAGGCCACTATGTTAACCGTCTTCACAAAAGTAGAAGGTTATTTATATTCGACTATGTATTTATTATGTATGTTCACCGATTTCTCTGTCAATTGTAGACTAATTGAAAAAAAAACTTTTTTGTATAAGCAGCCCTTTTTTAACTTAAATACTTACGTGTTATCATCATCATCATCACTATCACCGTTTTTGATCATCTCGCGGGTAATCTGCGAGGCGCAGCTACTGTTTCATAAAGTAACAAATAAAGAGAATTTGGTTATACCTTTATACCTATTTTGATCTCTTCATAAACTTAAGTCGTTAAGCTAAATTTCAAACTAATGTATGTAACATATACCTAGTAGGCTACGAAGCCAGTTACCCCAGTTTAGGTAGCCTATCTGTGGTTTCAAATCTCTGCATATCTGTCTGGCAATCTTGGACGCTCCATATTTCGACCGACCGCTAATCTGGTCCGATATGACAGTAGGCATACATTATTACAGTTTATGAATTATGGTTCTAGCCAGAGATACGGCCTTCTCTGCCTCTGAAGAGCTGAATGTTTTGAATAAATTCTACGTTTGATTAAATAACAGAATGTAATTAATAGTAATTATAATTTTAATTAAAATACCGTAATTTTAACTATGTATTTGTAAAACTATAACTACTACCAAAGATAATTATAATACTATATGTTTTGAGTAAGTACTTATATTTGTACTAATACTTTGTATTTCTATTTATAACTGTCTTCAAACAAGGAAGAAGTTCTGTGTTCGACTGTATGTTTTTTTTAATGTATCTTCATTGTTACACTAGTGCTAAGTTCATTTTTCTGTTGTGATTATCATGACTGTTATTATAATTTTTTTTGGTGTGTACAATAAAGAGTTTATCTATCTATCTATCTATCGATTTTTCGTTCTCTATAGACCGTATATATATATATAGTTATTTTGTTTAATCGTGTTTATTCTCAAGGGACGATGGAAGTCGATATTTATTTTTTATAAAGCTACTTATTATGTAGAATAAAATGTTGATTATATGTTGATTAAATGTACCAAAATCGTACATAGAAGAGTGAATAATCTTGCACCTCAATATTGTTTAAAAAAATACAAGTTTAGTTTAACACTGTTTTAAACTATCACGGTTCTTCATTACAGTTATACGATTATTACGGGATATGAACTAAATAATTATGTAATCCAACGGTTGTCCGAACTAGGAGGTAACTTCTCCAAGTTCTCTCCTTTATTTAAATTAGATGAAGTCAAGATGTATTAAAGAGAATTTTATTGGTTATTGCGTATTTTCTCGTTACTGTACATGCTTTGGGACGTATTTGCTTGAGAGCCAACTTTATTTATACAAGAAATTGATTACATATTATGTAATATGGCTTCACCACATTTATCGCGCTATTATTTTTAAAAAAATAAATCCTAATTTATACCTTCTTTCATTGAGTGTATATAGCAGACTGATTTCAGTTAACTAAAACTTACATTTGCTTTATCCAACATTTTGTTTTATTTTATTTACAAATTTGAAAGTTTACAAGCCATAAATGTGACTTTTAATAGAGAAAAAGATGAGAAATAAAAGTTATTTTTATTTTATTTACCTGCTGCGTAGCTCTTACTAACTGTAATCTTTATTTGAAGTCGAACGACATAAAATAGAGTGAACTCTTTTGAATTTTATTTACTTAACATTATAAACCTGCTGCGTAGCTCTTACTTAATGTAAAAGCAAGGCATTATCGATGCGCACAAAGCAGTATTTGAAAGGCTCATAAGTTATTTACTCAATTTTTATTTCGAAAGAGTATTAAAGTTTTGCAATTTAGCAAATGCGTCCATAAAACCGTTTTACAGAGCCGTAAAAATACTTTGAATAATACTGTAATGCTTCGTAACTGGAAAATATATAAACGTTGCGTTTATGGTCACGGGAAGTCTTTCAATATGCTAAGAACATCATGCCTGGATAAAAAACACACCTTATTTTTAATAACTATTGGAATAACACGTAATCTAATCACGTAAACTATACGTGAAACTCAAATAGAGTTGGGCAATATATGTCACCAGCCGAGAAACTGGCCAGTGGACTAAGGGTTGTTTCACACGTACCACAACCACACGACAACCACAACCACAACACGTGGTCTAGCGCATATTTTGTATTGAAAATGAATAGTAGAATTCACACGTACCACATTTTGCCGTCATTATCGACTGCGTGGATGATACAGACTACGTCGCAACCACCAACGGCACCGTGAAATAGCCGCTGGCCACATCGCAGATACAACGTTGCGTTGACGCAAAGACGGTGCACGCTTTATGAAAGCTGGAGTCGAACTGTGTCTGCACCCGACGTAACCACATCGCAACTGCTAGCGACAACGCAACCACATCGATATTTTGTCGGTACCACAACGCAACTACAATAAGCTGCAGCGACACTACAGCACGTAGCCACTGCGTCACCACATTTTTTCGCTGCGATGTGGTGTGGTTGTGGTACGTGTGGGTTGACCCTAAAAACATTGACGGATTGGTGTTCATCTAGGGCCTTCGCTTTTCTATGATCATTTAGGTGGCCGTACATCGGTATTCAAAGAATCCGTCCTCCACCAGTTTGAGATGACCTTTTATTGAAAATTGCGAGTCGATCCTGGATTTGCACAGCATCGGCATAAACGCCGTACAAGAAGAGAGCATATGTTCAGATGGGGTGATTACAGGCTAAAAAGAAGAAAAAAATGAAGTCGTGCGGTAGATATCCGAGTTTGGAGGAGATGCGCTTTCTTTATATTCGGTTCGGGATTGCACTAAGGATTCCAATAAAAAAACATGTTTCAATAAAATGTACTATTACAATTTCATTGTATCCGTCATTTTACAGTTCACTGTCCAAATAGGACATTAGCCTAAATGACGTCTTATCAGATGCAGATAAAAACGCTCACACAAATATGATGTGAACCATTCAAAATTATGATACCTATCGTAGTCATTAGGACAATCGACTGGGGTTAGGAATAAGTATGTTTAATGTTCTAAATGTGTATTTTAATTGAGTACCTATTTCAATAATAACCGTAATTAAGGGACATAAATAAAGACGGACGTAACAACAAAACAATACACGATTAGGTTTTTATACTGATTAAAAGGTTTAAAGGAGTTTGTCATAATAAGTCTAATTTTAACGTGCACATTTTTTTTATAGGTTTATAAATTCGTATGTGAAATAGGCTAGATGACTGGTTTTTTTTTATTGTCCTATTAAAATGTGGCCCATAAATATAGCTGATTAATGAAAAGACAATGAAAATCTGATCAAACATAAGCAACTAAAAAAGTAAGTAATTTCGTATAGGCTGAGTGGCCAGCCCTAGTGTCAGAGTTAATATGCCGCCCGAAGGCCTCTGACATGGCTGACGGTTGTTGTTATAGAAACTAGAACAAGCAACTTATAAGCATTTTAATATCATGCTAGACAGAGAGAAGAAACAGCAAATCGTGACGTCACTTGTCAGTACGCCATATAAATTCTATTCTGACAAGTAAGGCGTGACGTCATTTTTTGTTTTGTGGGAAAGGGACAGAGTTGTCCCTACCAAAAACTTTAAGCGCTTATATATCAGAACATTAATAACCGATTAAAATTATTTTTTCAATAAACATACTATATTTACTTAAATTCTTCATCAAAACTATTGGTTTCAACGATATAAACATCAGTCATCTACCCTATTGCTTTTGATACTTTGTCTTAGTAAATAAAGAGACTAAACACTAAGATAAAGAGACCCGCAAAGAAAACAAAAGAAAATCAATATCAAGTTTAACCACAGCGGCTATACTACCACAGAGTCGCTGATGCTACACGCTACGCCGTAGCTCTCGTAGCAGCTACGTGACAAATTTTAAACTTGATAAAAACCAAAATGAAAAAGCTGTTTTACGCTTCCTACTTTCTGAAGCTCGTTCGAAATGGAAGTGTTCCATTAACCATATTATGGACAAAGGGCCGATAATGGGCACCTGTACTTCTATAGGTCGCTCCAGGCGAGCATTCCACAATACCCGCATTAGCCTAACAATGGCTCGCGGCCTTGCGCGCGTAATGGTGTATTCTTCTAAATATTATTTAGGTAGGTACGCTTTATTGGAAAAATAAACATTAAAAATAAGGTTTGGTGACAGTGATGGGAAAGACGTAATGTCTTCCTGTCTTTAGAGATTATTTTTCAAGCTGTTTTCATTCTTTATTACAATGCAATGGGGGATTTTCCGTTACAGCTTTGATATTATGGTAACCTGAAAAAAATTAGTGTTATATTGTAAGCCACGTGCAGCTGGTTTAATTTTATTTTAAGTATTAGTTATTTTTTTTCAATTTTTAAGAAATTATCCAGAATATTTGATAGAATTATATACGTTACAATCGCGACTTTTGTAGCTTAATAAGAGCGTAACTATGACCTGTATGTTTTTTACTAAACAATGAAATGAAACATGCGTAATAGTACATTATGTTACGAGTGTGCTATGTTGGTCATTACACTAGAGGCGGTATTATGCGCGCGAGCCGCAGGCGAGCGCGATAAGGAAGTCGAGAGCGTAATGACTAATAGCACAAGAGTAACATACGACTGTTTTCATCACACTTGCGAGGAAAAAACTTTTTTTTTGTGATAATTATCAACCACACAGCGAAAACGTCAACAAACATTTGCGGAAAATGGCGCCCAAATGAGTAATGCGCGCGCAGGTTGACATGTACTTCAGCGGCATAAGAACTCTTTGTTGGTATTACAAAAAAACTGTAAGTATTACCCGGCTATATTAAGAGTGCTACGTATACGTACGTCTAATTGCAGTCACGTACAAACTTGACTTTACCGGGTTATACTTATTATAGTACAAGTGCCGTAATGTAAAGTAAAAAGCACGCGTGTGTAATAGCTTGGATTATGAGCCTAAAAGCGATGTAATAAGATCTACTTTACGAGCAAGTGTGATGAAAAGTAAGTTTATTACTTTTTACAAAAAACCGACGAAATCGAGCAAAAAAGTTTAAGTCATTAATTCTTTTACATCAAAAATTAAATTTGCAGCGATGGGCTTCGTATTTCCGACTTTTCAAAAGAATAATAGATCGTCCGGATTTCACGGCAAATACTGTTTACTTTCTATAATGGGATGTGGAAGCCTGCTGCCTCAATTTTGTTTTTAATTCCTGCGATCCGCTTTGTGCTGTTAAGTGCTTCTTTTTTAAGGAAATTAGGGGAAAATTGACCTTTTACTGGAGACGTATTACGTTTAATGTATTTTTAGCGAAGAAGTTCGCTGATAATTTTGTAAGTGATTTTACTAAGAATTTATACCGCAATTATAGCTTGAAAATATTATGTCGATTAAAAAACATAATAATATTAAATTAAAATTCTAAAAATCCCCGACTCTCTTGACCTGTAGCAATATCTTTGTATGCAATCGAGTGACGAGAGATCGACTCGTTTGCCTGGTGGTAAGCGTCACGCCCTGAGATATTAGATGTTAAATCTCTTTGTATCCAGTAATTTCCCTGGTATCATTGCCCTTTAAACCGAAACACAGTAATGCATGCAGACTACTGCTTGGCGGTTGAATAACTGGCAAAGGTGTGGTACTTCGCCAGGCAGACTCTGCAGTAGAAACCTACCACTACAACATTTTCGGTCAAGTCTAATTCCAAAAAAAATATGTTTATTTATCTATTTAAGAGCTACGATGCCACAGACGAACACACAGAGGTACTTAAGCTTATAACCTTAACTTAAGACCTTTCAATCTCGTTAAATTATCCAAAACACAGAATTTTTTGTGAAGATAATATCGCGAGAAAAACCATGTTTGAGTCTGGAGAAAGATATCCAATGGTGGATGTGAATCTGCCAACCGCCGGAACAGGTGCTGTAGTATGACCCAAACGCCCTTCGAGTACCACCTACGACCAGCAATGGCTTAGGAAAGGCTGATTCAATACAATCTATGATCTATCATTTGTTTTTTGTTTTTTTATACTATCGAGTGACGAGACGAGCAAGACGTCCGCCTAATGGTAAGCGTCACGCCTGCCACTAACAGTGCCAGAATCGTGAACTTGCGAACACAATCCTACGCCGCACTGCACTGCACTCGTCACCCTGAGATATTAGATGTTAAATATCTTCATACCCAGTAATTTATCTGGTAACATTGCCTTTTAAACCAGAATACAGCAATGCACACTACTGCTTGGCGATTGAATAACTGCCAAAGGTGTAGTACCCCAGGCGGACTCTGCAGTAGAATCATATCACTACAAAAATGATCTTTTAATCGTCACTGATTAAGCGTGGTATTTCCCAGGAATAGTATGGTAAACTTTAAACACTTAACAAGCTTTACTGTATACTGTATTGTACCGTCAAAATTTAAAAAAAAACCTTAAAAACTGATGTAGTTTTAACACATTTTTGTTTCATTTGTAGTTGGACCATCCGACTAAATTAAACGTGAGTCGTACGTCATCAGCCATAAAACGTCTACTGCTGGACGAAGGCCTCCCCCTTAATAGAGGGGTGTTTCCATAATCCCCATGTTTGGCAGGCGGCTTGGGGACTACAAAAAGAAAAGAAATAAATATTAGACATAAGAAAAATTATGACCTCTGGCAGGACTCGAACCTAGAGACTGCTCGTATGCAGGTTCGAGTCCTGCCGGAGGTCATAATTTTTCTTCCTGTTTAAGCTTTAAAAACATAGAAATACCATATGTGTGGAATCACTTCATACAAAAATATTCAAATAAGAAATATTTGCATTTCGCATTTTTTCTTGTGGTATAAATAAAATCTTCTCAAGCATTATTTTTTGCAGTTCAGTTGTGCTTAGGTTAGACTCCTTGCAATTTTTCCAGCCATAAAATAAAACAAATAGTTTTATTGCCACTATAATAGCAAGGCAGCTTTAATTGGTTTCGTGCAGTTCGAATTAAAAGTTTTCTAACTCATGCAAGTATAGTCATTAAACTATACAGGAAAAGTATTCAATTTACATTTGATTCCCTTTTTAATCTTGATAAACACAGGCCAAAATTATTTGTAGGTAATTGTTTTTTTAAAGCGTGTCTTTATTATAATTAACAATTTTCATCTTTTATTTTACTGTTCTAGTATTAAACTTTTTGAATATAAGCAATTATATACATGTCAAGTAATTTAGTCAATGTAAGTCAATTTTATTTAAATCTAAAAGATTATATGTCAAGTTATAGCCACTCGCCAAAACGTGCTATACTTCGAGCTTAGTTATCTTAACTTAGCCGCGTTACTTCTATCTATTTTATTCTATAAACTTAATCTTATATAATCTAAATATTAATACTATTCACAAAATTAAATGTTTATTTCCATTAAAAATGGTCAAAATTATTTACTGGCTAAATATTTAAATACATTAAAAAGTTAAACCAACATAATTTAGGTATGCTATATGCCAACGTAAAAAAAAAAACAAAAGGTATGCTATACCTATTATTGTATAACAGACAGCATTTATTCAAACAACTCGCCCCTAACTGTACCTGTACTTCCAGTGCTAGGAAAAATTTTTGAAAAGATGGTGATCACCCGAATTAAGTTTCACATTCTGCCAGGAATGAGTACTCGCCAGTACGGATTCATGCCCCAAAAGAGCACCGAAGACTCCCTCTATACGCTCATGAATTATATCCGTACAAAACTAAACCAGAAAAAATTAATAACCATGGTGTCATTGGATATAGAGGGAGCCTTCGATAGCGCATGGTGGCCTGCTATCAGAGTCCGACTGGCTGAGGAAAAGTGTCCAGTGAACTTGAGGAGGGTGATCGACAGCTATCTTCAGAAGAGAAGAGTAAGAGTGAGATATGCAGGTGAAGAAATTTGTAAGGAGACAGAAAAGGGTTGCGTCCAGGGATCGATCGGGGGACCAACGCTGTGGAACCTGCTCCTAGACCCGCTCCTAAAAGAGTTGGAGAGTGCAGGGACTTACGTACAGGCTTTCGCGGACGACGTGGTCCTGGTCTTTGATGGTGAGACGGCGCGGGAAGTCGAGGGATGTGCCAATGCCACCTTGGAACGTGTTCGGACGTGGGGTGTGCGGAACAAATTAAACTTTGCCCCACAAAAGACGATGGCAATGGTTGTTACCAGAAAAATCAAGTACGACACCCCACGTCTGAACATGGGCGGTGTTGACATTGGCATGTCCAGAGAAATCAAACTGCTTGGCCTCACCATCGATGACAAGCTGACTTTCACTGCCCATACCGCGAATGTCTGTCGTAAGGCGCTGAACTTCTACAAACAACTGTCTAGAGCAGCAAAAATAAATTGGGGACTGCAACCAGAGATAATTAAAACTATCTACATGTCCGTGGTGGAGCCCACGATTTTATATGCAGCTAGTGCATGGGCGTCTGCAACAAACAAAATTGGTATCAAAAAACAATTAGATGCTGTGCAACGTGGCTTTGTGCAGAAAATTACTAAAGCGCACCGAACTGTCTCTCTCCACTCGGCGCTATTGCTCGCAGGGCTGCTTCCCTTGGACATTAGGGTCCGGGAAGCAGCCTCGCTTTATGAAGTAAAGAAAGGTCACTCCCTGCGAGTAATAGGAGACCGAGAGATAGAAAAACCAGAGCCATACGCAACAAGGCCACACCCAGCAAAGATTGAAGAGCTTGAGTTCACATGCCTGGCGGACGGAGCAGCATTAGAACAGCATTATAACAACGGCCTCAATATATTCACCGATGGAAGCAAAATCGAAGGGAAAGTCGGCGCTGCACTATCCATCTGGGATGGTGCAGCGGAGATTAGTACCCAAAAGCTAAAGCTGTCTAATTTCTGCTCCGTGTACCAGGCGGAATTACTGGCTCTTGCAGAGGCATCCGGGAAGGCAATGACCAGCCCCTCAATAAGTTGCAACATTTACTGCGACTCAAGATCCGCCCTGGAAACAGTAGTCAACAGTTCATCCCTCCATCCCCTTGCCGTGAAAACTAGAACCAATCTCAAAATAGCCAAACAGCAGCAAAAATTAATAAAATTGTTTTGGATTAAAGCACACGCGGGGCTGGAGGGAAATGAAAGGGCGGACGAATTAGCAAAGAGCGCAGCATTGCAACTAAAATGTAAACCGAAGTATGACAGCTGTCCGGTCTCATTCGTCAAGCGACAAATCCGAATGGAGTCGCTTGACGAATGGAATCGGCGCTACCTTGAGGGTAAACAAGGGTCAACGACAAAGGTTTTCTTTCCGGATGCTATAAATTCCTACAACACTATCAGAGTCTTAAAGCCGACAGGAATACTGACACAAATCATGACGGGGCATGGTGGATTCTCCCAATACTTACATCGTTTTAAGCTTAGGGAGAACCCATCATGCCTCTGTGAACCAGACAAGGAGGAGACTCCGCTACACATAATTATAGACTGCCCAATGTACGGTAAAGAGCGACATGAAGTAGAATCAGAAATAGGTGTTAATATAAGACTTGAAAATATTTGTGAAATAGTTAGAGATAAGGAAATAAGAAATATATTTTTGACATACTGTATAAACATTTGTAAAATAGTAATATTGCGAAATAAATAGATATTATATAATATATAGATATAAATATGAAAAGATAAGGCTCTATATCTGAGATATAACGAAACAGCCAAAATTTTGAAACACGAATAATGTAATTAATATAAGAAATGGATAAAAAAAAAAAAAAAAAAATTTGGAAATACCCCTGATCATGTTAGGGACTAGCTCGCGGGCCTGGCCACACTGCGCCAGGACAGGAAAAAAAAAAAAAAAAAAAAAAACTGTACCTGGTGTAAAATTGAATTAAACCACACTGGTTTTTAAAATAAATATCTATCTTTATTATATACTTTAAACTTAGATAAATTTGACCAGCTCGTTGCGTAGACTAAAAGCTATTATTTAGAAAGAAAAGTAAAACATATTAGCAATAATCACCATGGTAGAAATTAAGGAATGATGCGCAACAATTTTTAAACAGCTTTTAGTTTACGTGATCATGCCGCAAGCAGTATAAATAAAGTCATACTAATAAAGCTAATTTCAATGAACTAACTTATACTTCGTTCTGCTGAGTCCGTGATTAGTGAAGAAACTGAAAAAGAAGGGAAAACTTGGACCGAACACGGCATACAAAGTTGGACGAAAGCCGATTTTTTTATGTGGGACGAACTTTCTCGGGACGAAAATGGATGAATCAGAAAAAACTTCAACCATAAATATTAAAAAAAAAAAAAAAACCGACTTCAGAACTATACCTATATTACGTACAAACTTGAAACTAAAAATAAAACGCTTTTTAAAATAAAACCGTTTTCTAAACCAAACTACTGAACCGATTTCGATAAAATTTATATGAGACCACCTCTAAAGTATTACCTACCAAACAAAAAAAACCTCAAAATCAGTTCATAATTGGCGGAGTAATCGCGTAACATAAAAAGAACAAAAATAACAGTCGAATTGGGAACCTCCTTTTTGAAGTCGGTTGAAAATGCATGTTGATTTTCGTGGCGGGAAGAAAAAAAAAGCAAAAAGAAACGATGTAATAAAGTAAGTATAAATTGCCTGGCCAGCTGTAGTGTCACTCAAACATCTCTGACGTGACTTAAAGGTTGTTTTATAGAAATATATAATAAATAACCGGGACCAACAATTTAACGTGTCTTTCGACCCGCGGTAGCGCTGATTTAAATGCCACATGAAGACTGACCAGATCATCCTTGCCTAATATCTGCTTTCAGTTCTTTTTAAAACCCTACATAGTCGAGCTACGCCATGAGCGTTACATGGGAAAGAGTATAGAGGCAATGTTTCAAATCGCATACTAAAGCAAAGCCAAAGCTAAACATCTCGATGATTCCACTATTAATAAGTTCCTAGTTATTGTCAAAAGCCACGCAATTCCCAATAAATACCCCAACTTTATACCCCTATTCATACCGGGCATATCCCACGAACATTGTCCTTGGTTTTATAGTAAAGTCTCCAAATAACGATTAATTAATTCAAAACAGCGGAGTAAGCTCACCGCTAATACCGCTCAGTGGCACAATCGTCCCGTTTTATACCGGATGGTCCCTTACTAAGGGACTAAGCACCCATATATACCGCATAGTTGAATGGACAGTAACTCAACTCTCCTAAACTTTAGTAATTTATTTGCTAGTGGTCATTGAAGATGTGGAGAGGTGTAGGTGATTACACGGAGCTGCTTTTAACAGGCAATAGGTATAATTTATGCCAATCTCAAAATCAATAATTTCGTGAATAGAATGACAATAAAAAAAACACTCACGCGAGTTCACCGCATATTATTATTATTATGTAATAAATAAATAAAATTATGATGACACATTTTTTTCTATTGCCTGAGATTACTATCAACTATTGACGTATAGTTATTTAAATATTAATTTGGGGCCCCAAAATAAAAAAATTTCATTATATATATTATTCTGAAAAGAAGTAATTCATAATAATAGCAAGTTGATTGTTATATTGCTCCTGGAATTTTACTATAGTAAAAAAAATGTTGTAGTCTTTACGAATAATTGTAAAAAGTGTTTAAACTAACAAAAAATGCAAATTCACAATCCAGATTATTTAAAAGTGAGTTTGTTAGTGTTCGTAGAAGTAGTATTTTACTGTGAACTTTGCGATAATATTATTATGAAAACTGACGTGGTTTTGACACATTTTTGTTTTATTCATACGGGAATACTCACGTTTAATTAAATCGGATACTCCGACTATAGTTTCGATCACATCCGGTGACCTTTTTCAAAGAGTGAAAACAGAGCCCGACGCGCGTGCAGCTGCGTCCTGCTTAGCACTGCGGGCCGCTGCGCGTCGCGCGCGCGATGACAGCGGTTGCTCTGCGGGTGAGGGGGTGGGGGCGGGTAGAGTGTCGTGCTGCGCCGGCGCTCTCTGGAGCTCTTCATCACTGGAATCTTCTCGTGCGGTGTCGGGAATATTCCAGCACGCGGAGCTCACCACGTCGCCTTCAGATACGATAATAATACTATGTGTGTGTATCTGAAACCCAAAATAATTATAAAACATGTATTTCGTTGAATTTGATATTCTGCTTATATTGTTGGTAGGAGATCATCCCATAAATTTTGTTCAGCCGCAAGTTTTCCCTATGAATACGTGCTGCGGTCAAACGCAAGTGAGGTCTGTTCCAAGCCTCGACTCGGCCTTTATTTTCTATTTGACAAGTAAGTACGGACATTATGTTTTAAATAAGGACTTTATGGGCTGTTTCGGGTTGTACCTAATGTGTCTTTTTTAAGAGTAGCAGTTTTCGATATTTTTTTTTTCTATTTCACGAATAATAATTATTAACCTGGATAAAATAATAAGTCATCCCTCTTCCCTCCAATATGGTTGAGGAGAGCGATGGCTGGCACATGCGTCAACCCATGAATGGGTGCTGCTTGTGGGAGCTGGGCTGTTCAGGGTATATAACCAGAACTAGTAGTGTTTTTTTTTTAATTCTTTTGTTTATTTTCGTTTTATTAAGTCGTTGATTATTAACGTTGAGTCCCTATTTAAAAACTTGAAAACAATATTTTTGTTTTTGTGTTGTAGGCTAAGTAGTTTACGTAGTTAGATACCTACTATGTAGTTTGTAGTAGCTAATAAAAGGCTTGGCCAAATAAGTATCAAGTTGATGATAATTATAGGCTGCTTTTCATCCCAGAAAAAATCGATACCTATAAATTGTGGCAACGAGTAAAACCGCGAGATTTTTACTAAATAACAAATATACAGGGTTACGTATCACGGTAGAACTAAGCCGATAGGAGCTCATTGTATTGAGCATTGTGAACAATTTATTAAAATAGGCTAGGTGACTGGTTTTTTTTATTGTCCTATTCAAATGTGACCCATAAATATAGCTGATAAATGAAAAGAAAATTAAAATCTGATCAAAAATAACCAACTTATAAGCATTTTAATATCACGCTAGACAGAGAGGCGAAACAGCAAATCGTGACGTCACTTCTCAGTACGCCATATAAATTCTATTCTGACAAGTAAGGCGTGACGTCATTTTTTGTTTTGTGGGAAAGGGACAGAGTTGTCTCTAACAAAAACTTTAAACGCTCATATATCAGAATATTACTAACCGATTTAAATAATGTTTTCAATTACCATACTATATTCACTTAAATTCTTCATCAAAGCTATTGGTTTCAACGATTTAAACATCAGTCATCTAGCCTATTCAAAAAATAAGTTTTTAAAGACTGTCGTTAACATTGATCAAATTGATGTGTGGATTAAGGTAATTAAAATCAAAAACTGGTTCAAAGCTGTATTTTCAGAAATCAGCTGTTTTTTGTTCCAAATGCAAGCCATTGAATTTTACCTAAAAAATAGGTTTATCGCTTAAAAATAACCTCAAGACCAACTCAAGGCTAAGAAGTCAAGGTTTCAAGACCTTGAGCCTGCCCTAAAAGGATATGATCGGGAACTCAATCATGTATGTATTGTACCTATTAGTTGACATAAAATATAAAACGCACGTAGATACACAGGAGTCAGTGGATCTAAGCAAACAATAAAAAAACACACAACACACAGAGATACAGTATACAACAGTTGGAATAAAAAAACACCTATATAGTCGAATATGAATCTCAAAACCTTCGGTTGCGTATTAAAAAACTCAAACTGATGTTATTTATATGTGAACTTGCATCGTTAATTAGCTTATTGTCAACAAATTAATACATTATTACGCCAACCAATTACATTATCAATTAACTATTACGTTGCTTCCGCAATATATTGGTTAGTTAGGTACATTAATTAGGAAAGCAAACAGCAATAACGAATCGCAAAAGCATCTATCGCAAAATTAACGTAACTATATAGTTAAAACTAATAATTAATAATTTAATACTTAGTTTAAATTTTAAGTTAGTATTTTTTATATGTTTAGGGTTTGATTTTTTAGGGTTTATTTAGTTGTTAGTTAGTTATAAAACAATCGTAATAATTATAAGAAAAAAAAACTTAACTAAATGTTTAGTAAATATTTTTTAAAACAATAAACTTGTAGGGAACCAAATAAATAAGCCTTAACATACAAATCAGCCAGACCAAGGCTTGGGATTACCCACGCTTGGCAGGCAGCTTGGGGATCGCTGAATGCTCGCCATAATTATATTAACGGAAAGGACGCTGTTGCCGGTTCTCCGGTGCTTCTAGTTGTAGTTTTAGGATATTTCCAGGTCCAAGTCCAATAAGCCATAACAAATTCAGAAGATTCAGCTTATCTTCTAGGCTGATATTTAAAAATAGCCCACAATTGCTTCATAATATTATGTTTTTTTTCTGGTTGAAAGGCTGTGTTTTACCGAAACGCACCTGATGTTAATTGTGACCGAATCAACGGTGTAGCCGAAGATGGCAAACACAGCTCAGAATGGTTCTCGAGTGAGACTAACGGAACACACAGCTAGGTGCTTGACGGCAGGTTGTGAACTTGAGCGTGATTTTACACGAAGTAGAAATTTGTGCCTAGTTTTTGTAGAGTAAAGCGCATTGAATTCTACTTACACAGCAAGCAAATAACTACAACAAAATGGATGTACAACACTGCACAACCCTAAGCAAATAGCTTTTATTGGTTCGCAGGGCTTTAGCAAATTTCACTCATCATTTGCCTCGGTAGGGTTGTCAAAGCGGCGAATTACAAGCTTACAAGAGCACACATCGAGGCCTTTATCTTGTTTACTCAGACGGTGGCAGCCCTCGACATATTTGATTACAATTGAAATTCGTCGCGAGGGTTGGCGACAGTTGCTAACAAGGGCAGCAAACAAACTCCGTACAGAGTGAAAGACAAACTTAACACGTAAAGTACGGACGAGGAAAAGTATGTAAGGCATAGTAATAACTAAAAATATACATTTGACTGATTTGACTAGCCTGAAAATAAAATATAACTTTTCTGTTAACACGAAAAAAACACTTTACAAAAGGAAGCGAAGCCTAAGACCAATATAAGGTTCAGGAGACATTTCAAAACAATTTAATTATAGTAGGTAATTTCAATTCATAAACTTGGTTAGTTAGTTAAAATACTACTGGAAAAATTAATGAAAAAAAGTTCATCTGTTCAGATTTCTCGCTCGCATATTTCAACTTTAGAAGGATATAAAATCATTGAACTATTAAAACTTTGTAATAGTATTGGCAAAAAAAAACAATCTTATCGATTGGAATTTTTCATATATACTTGATTACCTACTTTACTTCTTTATATTTTATGTAGGACAGAGCTTTAATTAGCAAGGCAAAGCGTTGCTGTACAAACCTTTAAATTCAGATTCTCCCTGGTAACCCGAGTCTAATAAGAGTTAAACCATTACACTGTAGAAAACAAAATTAAAAACAATAAGAATGATTGACAGTTGACTGTTGATGCGGCCATCATCTACAATGCGTCACCTAGCGGAAAACAATCGCAGTATTATCTTAATTCTAGTCTAGTCCGACGTAGAAATAATGTGATGTACTGTGTCCTTGTATGTATAATTCTTGCTGACAATAACCGCATGTAACCTTGCCCGTATGTGGCGCGCCGCGGCGGGATGCCGCGGTCGATGTACCCTCCGCATTTTCATAAGAATGTTCTTGTTTTAGAGTCGTAAACCCGTGAACCAAGCGTTTATGCCTTCGTAAAACATACATTGTGGGATGGTTTAGTAAACATGAGAGTGAGCGTTTTGGCAATAGGTTGCGGAATAATGAACTGTGGCTTATGAAGACATCTTTCCGGCTGCTAGACTTCTTCTGTGTTCTTCTTTCACGGCCCTAATCAATGAGTTCTATGACGTGCAGATCTCAAATAATTGCCATATTTCTTTACAGTTTATTACTTAGATTCATTGATAAGCTCAGTTTTGTTTATCGAATAATGTAAGCATTTCTGATAAATAGCTTCACGTGAATAGAATATAGTCATGTATTGTCGCAAACATTGCGATAATTTATAATAGTTAGTTAGTTGTACAGCTACAAAGATAAAAATCTGTTTGAGGTTTGAATGTTCGGTCATGCACCGACGGAACGATGCGCCTTAAAACAATACAGTGGCTTTAAATATTTGCTTGTATTATTCTCAATGTTAATATTTGTGAAATTTTCGCTACAAAACATTTTCAGTAAGAAACAAACTAAGTACTTACTCCAATCAAATTCAACTCACCCATCCTGTACACATTTTTCTTTACGACATTACAGCCTTGTATTCGAAGCTCGTTAGCAAGCAAACAGATCGAAAATTGATAATGCTTTGCTTTAACGCTCGGAACACGATTTATAAAGTTATTACGCAGGTTTTCTTTTCTTTTGGAGTCACGTTTCAATGACTTTTCATTGTTTTATTGCAAACGTTTCGCTTTTGTATGTACTTGTATTTTCATATTTGTAAATGGGTTTCGCACTCCGTTGAATGACATTTTGCAAATGCAAGAGCCGAGCGGTGTGAGGATTTTGCAAATAAATTGGACTATACAATTTGTATGTGCTTAAAATAAGATTTTCAGTTTTCCTGTGTGATCCATTATTTAAGGTTTATTCCACTATGTTCACTATACCGAGGGGAAAAAATACCCTATTGGTTAATCCAGGGTTTTTCTATTCCGAATTTTATACAAATCCGTCAAATCGTTTTAGCGTGAATAAATTACAATCATAAAATAAATAAATAATCTAAACAAGTCGTACTAAAATAGCAAGCTACCGTTCGGCTTCTTGAAAAGTAGTCGTTTCATAATTATCCAAAAGGCATGCTCAAAACAAAATACTTAGACCTACTTTGTAGGCACTTTTATTTTCTCCACCAGTTTCTATTCTTCAAATTATTTTGAACAGTCGCAAAATTTTCCAAATAATACGTCGATTCAGCTTATAAATGAGTTACTCGAGCCGAGCGCCTCGAGGATTTCGTTACAAAACAAAAGAAGGGTAATTTGTCATGTTTTTTGTTGTTTGTACTAGGAGTCGCTTTTATTCTGAGCTTTGATAATAATAGTGCTCCGTAATTTGGAGTTAATTTACTTTCGCTGTTTGAATGGGCAGAATAAAATAACTTCGAGATCTGTTTAGACCTCGCTTTGTAGTGAAGAATTAGAATTTGTTGATGGAGAAATGTTTTAACTGACATTAATTTATATGTTCGTTTTAACTAAAGATAATAAATCTATATTAATTAACATTATATATTCTTGACTCTAGTTGGTGTTATAATAAATGTAGTTTAAAGTAATCTATAATTATTTAGAATGCGTGGTAAACTTGCTGCGAGAAGACATAATAATTATCTGCGTAGCATTGCTACGAGCCTGGGTATGTCTTTAAACTGCAACCAGACCCACCGGAGGACGGGTATCAGCGTCCTCTTGGTTAACGGTGGTGAGCATTCTGCGATCCCCAAGCCGCCTGTCAAGTGTGGGGATTATGGCAACACCCCTCTATTAAGGGGGAGGTCTTCGTCCAGCAGTGGACGTTTTATGGCTGATGAAGACTACTACGAGCACGTAAACCTTTTTGTTTCACTATTGCATTTATAATGCTAATGTACACTGCACTCAATAGGTAGTTTTCACGATAATATAAAAATAAAACGAAGTCTTCGTAAGCGGCTACGTGTCCCACTAAAATGGTCAAACATGCTTTCTCGCATGTTAAATAATATGTTCATTCATACATACTCGCCATTCTTGTTGTTGGCATGTTTTCATATATTTTATTACAAAGTAAGTAGGTTTTCCTAGTGCTTATATGATTATTGACTGGCTGGCCACGTATTGTCATTTGATTTCATTCGAGTATTTCGAATAAATCGTTTTTTTATAACAACTAATATTACCACGGCTTGTAGCCGTGGGAGACCGCTCGACTTCAAATCGTGTGGTCGCGGATTCCAATGCCGGGCCCGTACCAATGGCTTTTATGTGAAGGAAAACATTGTAAGAAAACTTGCGTGCGTCTGGAGACGAAATTCAATGGCGTATGTACTCTTGAAACTTGTACTTACTAGCTAGATGTTCCTTACTCTTATCATCAGAAAAAGAAATGAGAATAACGTAGCAATGATAGCTCAGGGCTCAGTGCGATAGAAGCGAGCTTGAGCTGCCGGTCAAGAATAACATCGTGAGGAAACCTTAGCATGGTGGTAGGGTACACCGACTATATTTTTAGTCACATTTAGTGACCTTTTCAAATTTGACGTGTAACTTTGGTGTTATTAATAAACTATTGTATTGTATAGTGAGAAAGCGGAGCTTGACGCACCAGCGTCCTGAATCGCGCAAAAAACTTCGCATAGGGTAAAACCGGTATATTTGCCGTAGTGGGATAGGTGCCGCGAACTCAAAAACTCAAACTCCCTAAATCGTCACAAAGAAATTATAGGTTAAATAAGGAGCGTAGGCGCTGCACACCTTATTTCCCTGCAGGAAATCGTGCGGAAAAGATGTGTCTCGCTCATAAGAGCGATCATTTTCGCGGCGAACTCGAATAACGCGTCAAAGTTTCAGACATGAGTATTTACATGTTTTTTAAAGCTTAAACAGGAAGAAAAATTATGACCTCCGGCAGGACTCGAACCTGCATACCTGCATATTTAAAAAACATAGAAATACCATAAGTGTGGAATCACTTCATACAAAAATATTCAAAATGAGTATTTACTATTCATAACTTTAAAACAGTAAAATAAATTCCATTATTCTTCTATTTATATCTATACACTGGTTCATTGAATACACACCTTGGTGTCAATAATTGCACTTTTGTTTTTAGTTTAGCTTAAAAATTTAAGCGCATCTATCCATATCAAAAAGGATAGTCTCCCCAATTTTTTGCGGTGCCCTAAGGATGCCCTTAGGGGCATCTAACCCTCATATTCATATATATATGTGTTTGAAATGTTGTTTACATTATTTACTGTTATTATTTTTATTGATATTTCCAATTGACTCCTAATCGGCATTTATTCCCCGATTAGTGATAGTTCTCTAAAAAAAAATCTTTTTGGAATTATTTTGTTCTGTTAGTACCTATCTTCATTTTATTAATAAATACCTACAGATTATAGGTGAACTATGCGACGAAAGAAAGGAAGAAGTACGCGCTTGAGTACTTTCTTGGACCATAGAACGTTTACAGCCATAATCCTTCGTTACAGGCATCTATCCTCCTAAGCATTTTAAATGTGGGGCATATATCCATATAGGTAGGCATCTATCCTCAAAAAAATGGTTCTGCAAAAACTCCATTTCTGCTTAATCTGTAATTGTTAGGTCAACAAAATTGTTCGTAATGTAAGATAACAGATTAAACTCAAAATGAAAAAATATATTCAAAGGAAGTTTAATGCCAAATTAATAGTTTTAATATTACGAGGCCCTTTCAAAAAGTGGGGCATCTATCCCAGATTTACCCTAATACAAAAATGTGTCAAAACCACGTCATATTTCAAAGTAAAAGGTTAAACTTTTTGTCCGGAGCTAAGACAAAATCAGCAAATATTTGACCTTTTTAGTACCTTTTGAGTATTCGAAACAGCCACATGTTTACGAATTAGCGTTACACACCTGTAGTACGTCAATGTATCAACATTATACCGCAGCACAAAGTGTAAAGCAACTGCTGCCGCACGAAATAAAAACGGCGTCATGTACCGCAGTGCAGCTGCTATTTACACCGCGAATTATTTATGAGCCTGTCATTATGAATTGCAATTTATTTAATTATTTACTCAGAAATATAGCGGACAGGCTGGCGTGTTGGTTTGTGTTGTTACTGTGTTGCGTCATGATCTTAAAGAGGATGGTCCAATCCAGCGCTGCCAAGAGATAGCCTAGAATATTTTTAATGGCATATTTTTTACTTCTTAGATTCAGATTGAACATCTTAAATGGCAAACATGTACGGGTATAGTGAGTGTATATCGGGTGTTAGTTTGAAGACCGTTATCCTTCTAGGATATCACATCATTATGAACAACTTTTACTATGGGGCCAACCCTGAAATCTCGAAAAAAAACAGCTGTTCCATAAATTTTAACCAAGATCGATGAATAGCTGTTTTATTTTCGTGATTTCAGGGTTTGCCCCATAGTAAAAGTTGTTCATAATGATGAGTACAATGATATCCTACAAGCATAACGGTGTTCAAACTAACAACCTGTATAATTAGCACAAATTTTTTCGTTTTGTTAATTGTATAACGAACATATCAAATTATTTTAACTTAAAGATGGTCCAGCCCAGCGCTGCAGGGAGATGGCGCCAGAATCATTTTTGTTGTTTTTTTTATATTTAAGCTATATTCTTTCCTTTATCAATAGGATGAAGATGATGATAATACTGAACGCAGCGCTGCAGAAAAGGAATGGTTATGACTTTAAGTTCGTTTTACAATCCAAAATATGAGTGATAAAAAATCACTGTATCGGTGAATAAATAAATGAATGATGGTTGTTAACGATCTACTTCAAATTGAATTGCAATCTACGTGATAAAAATATTTTCAAATGAAAACAACATCTCTTCGCAACCCCGGATAAATAGTAAAAAGAGGATAGGCTATTATAATTGAAATGAAAATAATTTACGGCCTTACTTAAAAAAACTTCTCAACCGTTAGTCACTGCTTAAGATGCTCTACCATCTT
Organism: Erannis defoliaria; assembly: GCA_905404285.2. Lineage (NCBI taxonomy): Eukaryota > Metazoa > Arthropoda > Insecta > Lepidoptera > Geometridae > Erannis > Erannis defoliaria. The sequence goes on along the minus strand of FR990072.1, from coordinate 19,001,850 downwards.
CTCTCTGACGTGAAGTTGCACGTGCTAGAAAAGGACAGAGAAGTTTAAGCAGTGACTAAGAGAATCGAGATTATTTTAGGTAAGGCTGATAATGTTTTAGTAGTAAAACTCCTTATATTATATACGATTTTTTGTAAAATCTCTGCTATGCCGATAACAATTAGTAAAGTAAAACGGGGCAATATTCTGTTTGAGCGATCTTCTGAAATTCTTTGATAACTCAAAGGGATTGAAATACTTCATAATTTATAATAAATAATGTTATTGAGAGTTTTAGCTAATTACAACTTAACTTTGTAATATATAGCTAGTAAATAGATAAATAGTTGTTTTAGGAGTTTTAGAGGGTTTTCAACATTTTGACCACTTTGACGTAATACCTAGTAGTTACCTATTGTATAAATTATTAATATGCGCGTGAATCTGTAGTGCCAACCATATTAGACCCTATTTTATTAATAATCTAATCAAATTCGTTATTCGACATATTCAAATAAAAAGCTTGTAGCTTTCTTTACTAAAATCACTGTAGCATGATTATTAAATATGTAAGAAACGAGGCGTGAAAACATGATATTAAATTCTATATCTGTACTTAGACCGAACTACAAAAAATGCTAGACTCATAAACAGTATACGTTTACAAGCAAAGCGAAGTACGTGAGTTTTTCTTCGGTTTTCATGAAATAGCTATTTCTTGTGAAGACATTGCTGTATAATATCTCATTACATCTAATAGAATTACAAAGGGAACAACGCACGATTTTTTCTTGTAACGCTCATACTCTCTGCGCCATAAGTCGAAGATGTTGTTACCATTCACAGTTCACAAAAATTTACTTAATTATGATTATCTCTAACGCAGAAGACAGCATTCATAATTCAGTAAAATTAATTTAATTTAATATTAGTAAATAAATGATCAAGTGTTATCAAAGGGTTGTTTTATTGTAGAATGTAACATTTTTACTTTTTATCGATGTCCTCGATATCAATCGCAAGAAGAGCATCCCCATTAATAATGTCGAGATTAAAACTTGTTGCTCGATAATTTATTAAAACTTTGGGCAGGCGTAAATTTGGAATTCACGAGTTTGTCAAATGAAAATAATTATCCTGAATACAATCACGGTAAAATTATATTGAGTTTACTTTGATTAAATATTATCATCGACTTTTTTCATATTCTATTGAATATTCATTGAATTATTGGGGCATGTACTATTCAATAAATTATAGATTGCTTTTTTTGCTGCAAAGTTCTTAGATTGAGTATTTTATCGCAACGAGTATCTTAGTCTAGTAGACTAATGCTAAGAACTAGTGATACAATAAGAACCCTGTTAGGGTAGGCAAAATACATTTTAACTACGTTATTACTTAACTAGACTACATTTTGTTATTATAACATTAAACTTAAGCTGATTATAACATAGTTGCTTCGTGAGTTTGAAACGTTTTATTATCAACATAATCTTTAGAACTGTAATAACATTAATTTTAAAATATATTTTTTTAGTTTTTTATGGAAACTGTTTCTTTAGACTAATTTCAAACGATTTATTTTACGATGTACATTATGTTTACCAGAGTTCATTGATCTTGTACGAGCCATCAAAAAATCAAACATTAAAATCGAACTGCAGTTCAAATGGTTTTCCAGCCATTATGAAGTGATTCATGTCATGCCTTACTACGGAGTTGTATGAATTATAAACGGTTCGAGGTAAGGCCCGCTCTGCACGTGTGGGTATAAAATGCGGACGTGCGCGTCGGTAATCGCCGTAAATGATCGCGTGCGTCATGTGCACTCGGCTTTACGTCGCATTATGAAGGGAAACATCATAATAAGTCGCTGCAGTCATAGAACGGGAAAATTGTCTTTCCACAATTTTTTATTAGAGAATAAACATGACAACCCCTACCCCCCTCCAACCCCTCCTTATTAAGGCAACCCATGCGTAAACTTTACGGTCTTTTTTATTTCCATATTATTATATAAAAAAATCCACGAAAGAGTTAAAACTCCACTACGAGAATAAATAAGCTGAACGATCGAAACTCCTAGGCAGCGCTTTTGCTCTAATACTTTTTTTTTTGCTTTTGCTTTTTTTTTGTTAAAGAGAAAATTAGACGAAAGATGTAGTTCTAATTTTCACCACGTGCAGGTGGTGCTATATGCAAATTCGCGCCATTTTCATATTAGAAACGTCACAAACATGTTACGACTTTTTTTTCTGTTTTTGTTGGCATCGCATTTGCATTCTGCCAGTTTCATTCTTGTGATTTTATGATATTTATAAACAAAATAGTAAAGTTTGTTTCATTACTGTTTTCTCGCAAATGTGTTGAAAAACGTTGTATGGCACACGTGCGGAATTGAGTTTACAAACTCGTGACTATGCTAAGCCCTCGACTACTCGTTTGTAAAAACCAACGCACTATTATTATAAGTAACTACGGAAGTACGGAACACCGAAATCGGAAAAAAGTGTTTTCTCATACATTTTGACAAGTTTATTTAGAGTCAATAAACTTTAATCTAAAATGTAGAATGTAGGATAAAATCCAAATCCTACAATCGTAAAACTTTTAAACTTTCGCAATTTGAACGTATAACATATTATAACAGTCAGCTCGTGACCACGGCCATTGAAACATAGCCAAAACGTCGAGGTAAATAAAAATAAATTGTTCTACAATCGTATTTTTAACTTAATCCATTAGATTTGAAACCTTTTTGCAGTAGGTACTAACTAATTTCTAAAGAAAAAACTAGGTATTGTTCCCCAAAAACTCAAGCGTCAGGCTGGCACACGGAATCAAGTTATCAATCAATCCATCAATCAAGCAATCAAGTTGATTGACACAAAAGTCCCGAACAAAAGTTGTTCCGGAACAGATTATTCCGTCGCGTTTCTACTGCGATTTCAAAAGTCTTTTTGTGAAATGATATTGTCAAATTGATGAGCAATCTTTTAAACTTTATTTTGTTATAACTAATTAGAACTTCCAATAATATGATCGTACTTTTATTGAATCACGTGCATGTCTGACTTGTATTTGGCTGTTTTTGTCTTATTTTAAACCGACTTCAAAAAAAGAGGTTCTCAATTCGACTGTATGTTTTTTTTATGTATGTTACGCGATTACTCCGCCAATTATGAACTGTTTTTGATGATTCTTTTTGTTTGGTAGGTAATTACTTCAGATCCATATCGGTGGTTCAGATTCGCGAACCGGAAGACGCAGCGTAGGCGCGGCCTCCCACTAGGTGGACCGATGACATTGTAAAAGTCGCGGGCAACCGGTGGATGCAAATGGCAGGTTGTCGTACAGTGTGGCGGTCTAAGGGGGAGGCCTTCGTTCAGCAGTGGACGTCTCCGGGCTGATGATGATGATGATGAGGTGCGTCTTCCACTTCCACTACGTGGACCATTAAAAGTCACGGGCACTATTTTACATTGTAAAAGTCGTGGGCAACCAATGGATGCAAAAGTCAAGTTGTCGTACAGTTGTGGTCTAAGGGGGAGATTCGTTCTGCAGTGGACGTCTCCAGACTGATAATGACGGTTCCAAATTCTAGAAATTTAAGTTGGAAACATATTCACATTTTTGTCACACTTTCTGACTTGGCTGAGTTATAATCTCAAGTTAAAAAAAAAAACTTATTTTTCGACTACCTGGATGACATTTTCATATTTTCCAGTTATTATTCCAGTAATTTTGATTTAAACACCAAACTACTAAACGGAAAAAAACGGCCAACAATTAACGGAAAAATTGTTGCATTGAGTAATTTCTGATGTTGGCCCAGCTGCGGGTTGATGAATTCACATGCACCATTGTTTTTTTTCCGGACATATTATGCAGCTTTCTTTTACGGTGTTCTCCTTCACCGAAAAACCCGTGGTATGAAAATCTGTACATAAACTCCAAAGATCACGTTGATAGGGATCCAGGATTTGAACCCACGATCTCATAATTCCGAGCCTTGCGTTCTCATTAGGCTATCACGACCGAGGGCTTATCAATGAACTACTAAAGTAGGTATGTACTTACCTGAACCTAGACAGGGTTTTTCTGTAGCCGACAAACAACGTTAATTGAAATATATTGGCCTGTAACCTCATTTGCCGTATAATAAACAGGCATGGATACAGGAGTTTAACCTTTTGGGGCAATTTTGTGGAATTATATCTAGCGGACTAGCATTTGACCTGGGTATGTCCTTAAACTGCAACCAGACCCACCGGAGGACGGGCAGCAGCGTCTTCTTAGTTAACGGTGGTGAGCATTCTGCGATCCCCAAGCCGCCTGCCAAGCGTGGGGATTATAACAACACCCCTCTATTAAGAGGGAGACCTTCGTCCAGCAGTGGATGTTTTATGGCTGACGACGATATCTAGCGGAATGTTTTTTGAAAATAAATTTATTCTACAATAACTTATTTTGATTAAGAACCACTTACAATTTTTTTTATTATGTTTCCTGTGATAATTATTACGTTGGTATACTTACAGGCTGATAGTTTTTTAGACAGTATGCTTTCATGGCATTCTTAAGCAAGTCTTGGACAAACTTTTAAGCGATATATTTAGTCCTTCTGAATTTAACGGGTTTCGAGATACTAAATTTTTTACGATACTTTTTAAATTTCTCCATTTTGTAACAAAACACTTGATTTGTGAAAAAAATATCAGCTATCATTAAATCAATGTTTGATTCATAGCAGGAACTTTTATAGCTCGATTAACACATACAGTAGGTAAAATAAGTTCGCTGAAAAAAATTGATTGCGATAATATTAGAACATGCCGAATTAAAGTAAGTGTTGATACCATTCGATTGCCCAACCAATATTTGTAGATCGATTATCGAGGTTCTCGCCTCGCCCTGACAAACAATACCCCCGATATTATATTTCCTCACTCCTCATTACTTAATGGCCTGTGCTTTTGTTGAACACTCGATTGTCAAGTAACGCACTGATATTAATATTATAAAACATATTTCAGATGCTCATTTAAATTGAATATTCTTCGTTAAGCAGAGTGAATCAAAGTGAGTGGAGAGCTGTTGACGTGAAGAGCGGCGTATAGGTATTATTTATCGCAGTCGCTATATGGTATATCAATATAATTATTATGAGCAGCGAGAATTGGCGTAAGAGAGAATCAGGTCGGCGATTCTCCATACAAATGTATTCCCCTATTTTCTTCCTGGACTCACTAACTCAGAGGCCTCCGGGCGGCACATTAACTCTGACACTAGGGCTGGCCACTCAGCCTATACGAACTTAATTACTAGACAGGTTATCTAGAGTCTAGAGCAGGGGTCGGCAAGTAGTTTTAGGTGGGGTCCGGATATTATGGGAAAATTTCAAGTAGATCCAGAAAAAAACAACTACAGTAACTACATGTAACTGATAATAATAAAATGCTACCTATTTATTGTACCAAATACAAATCTGAATTATAAAACACAAGACCTAAAAACAGCAAATTCGAAGTGTGCCTTCTAGGTGGGCGTCCGTTAATCTCGAAAGAAATATTATTTAAATTAATAAAGGTATAGTATAGGTACCTTATCTATGTGTACTATGATACATTACAATATTTGGCGGTCCGAGGTTCGACCTATCGCGGTCCACAAACGGACCGCGGTCCGCCTGTTGCTGACCGTTGGTCTAGAGCATTCTCTTTTTATTAAGTCTAGGACTAACTATAGACATCGTCGTCAGCCGTAAAACGTCCACTGCTGGACGAAGGCTCCCCCTTTATAGAGGGGTGTTGTCATAATCCCCACGCTTGGCAGGCGGCTTGGGAATCGCAGAATGGTCACCACCGTTAACCAAGAGGACGCTGCTGCCCGTCCTCCGGTGGGTCTGGTTGCAGTTTAAGGACGTACCCAGGTCCCAACTATAGACATGTCTCGGTCATTTCCCGTTATACTTTATTTATAACTAGTTGGTATTTTGTATATATTTTTTAAATAAAATATAATCTTCCAAAAATAACTATGAAATTTTTTAAAGGGTATTTTTTAAGGGGTCTCTTCTCTTCTGTTTTTAAACCTGCTTTGTTCCATTCCTGGGCAAAAATCTCCCCCAATATCTTCTAGACACTCGTTGGTCAACAACTGCGTCATGCGTACACTTTAAACAGTAGTTATATAGCTATACAGCCATATAGCTTTACATTGCTCATCTTGAGATATACTTAGATATCTTGAGATATCTAAGTATGTTTGTCTATTTTTACCAACGGAATGTAAAAGAGAAGACAATATTCTTGCCTGATAACAATCTCATTTTCCTACTATTTACGGTCACTCTTTATTACAAAATGTATTGCAGGCGTGACGCCAGGCGAAAGTCTTGCTCGCTTCAACCACTTGACAGTAACAAAAAAAAACATAGAGCATCAAGATAAGACAAATTCTATCAAACTGGAAAATGCCTAAAGCCGTTATATAATAGACTTTTTGATAATTTGGAATTTTAAGCAAGAACAGTCTCAATAAAATGCAAATGACTTCAAAAATGAATTTCCTCGGACAAAATGCCATACGGCAATTGTGCTCCGATGAGGCAAACAATCTTTGAATATAATAGACGCTTAATCCACGGCGAAGTAATTTAAAGAAAAATAACATTAGCAATTCAGATTACGCCTCTATCGGGGCTTTTATTAACTGTCAAACTGGGAAAAGTGAGGGCCAGGGCAAATTGACTTTTCAGAAGGTCGCTTCATCGCTAAACTCGATTTATCTGGAGCGAGCTCCATATTTTATCTTGGGCGATAAGGTTTCAAAGGTGGGACTATAAGTATAGGATAGAGTTACTTGGAACACGATAAAGTAATTTAGTTCGTATAGGGTACCTAAATGACAAACCGTAAAATATTTTTAATATTTATATTGCCCATATCCAGGCATTGTCCTCAGACATCGGCCTCTTGATGCATTACAGCGTAAAGGTGTCAGAATTTTTAACAATCCCAAGATGTTGATCTTTGTACAAGGTAGGTATTCTATGGCATCTACACCGGGGGGTGTCCGAATGACCTATAACCGTGCTACCTTCCATCGTCAGAAGGCGCATCCACATATAATCGGTATATGGAAAGCTAACACTGTGCGATTCACGCGATCCCTTATGCCTCACACTTGCAAAATGATGAATTAACTTCTTTTTCGGTCTTCCCGTTATTTAACATTGGGTTCTTCAAAACGTTAATAGAGCAATGTGTTTGTGGTGCCCACTGGTATTGCATATATCCGTAGGCGTCGGTAATTGCTTACCATTAGGCAACCTGTCCGCTTGTTTGCCATAACTGAGCGCTACCGTGAGTCGGATGATACGTTAAATTGGCAGTGGAGATTGTTGGTTTAAGAAATTAAATAAATGGTCAAAATATTATTAAATCTAAACAGATTACGTCTTACGTATTTTTATAATTATTACAATTTATTATATATCATTTTTTACATATGTACAAAACTTAAAATAAATATTTAAACTTATACTAAAAACTACTTATTTACAATAAAATATATATAAAAATATATTAGAAAAAAAAACCCCTAGTACTTATAAAACAAAAACGCTGTCTAGATCGCCACCATGCGGTAAGGTTCCCAGAATGCTGGCTGCATTACTCCGTTGAATGGCAATACTTAGCCTCTGGGCAAAGTATGCGCCAGCTCTGAGATCCCATGGTTTTTCTAAAACTGCACATATTTATTTGGTGCTCCCACTAAACCGCCGAAACGTATATCTATGTATAACCGTCAATAAACTACAAACACTAGGTACTTAGCCTACTACACAAAAAAACAAAAGGATTGTATGCAGACCGATGAAAGTCTAGAGACAACAAATACTCAACCACTACAAAAAAATTATTAAATTTTTTTTTTTTGTTTTTTTTTAATTCAAATTATTTTTTCTCTCTATGTATGGACTTATTCTGAAATAAATTGATTATATATATATAAACTACCAGTCGGTAGCGTACCCAGCATGCTGGCGGCATTGCCACGCTGAATGGCATTCCATGTTCGAGCCTGTCGGGTGGCAGGCCTGTCGGTTTCTTAATAATAATTAGGCCCCTTAACTCTAACACTACGGCTAGCCACTCACTCGTCTGGATATAGACGTAAAATAAATATAATGCAAACTCATTGCTATGAAAACAGCTGTAATTTTCCCTCTGTAGCTCGAAGACCTTAAAAACTGTATCAAAATTAATGTTGGGGGATAAAAATGTGGACTGGACTTAAAGGACTCGTTAATTAGTGCCGGAGAAGTAATAGAGACCGCATAAAATGGACGAAATATAGCAAGTAAGCGAATCTCAGTTGCTTACAAGTGATACATTACTTCCTACCAGAAGATAATCTTAAACAATGTTAGTCATACTGACACACCAAAGATAACGTACCGCTATACAACAATAAATTATGGTGGTTATTATTAAAATATACAACGTGTAACAAAAACGTGTGATAATACTTATGGACGACGGGTATGGAGTACCTCATCATTTTGAACAACTTTTACTATGGTGCCAACCCTAAAACAGAGAAAAAAATAGTAGTTCTATAAATTTTGTCCAAGGCTAATGAATCTTTTCTATGGAACAGTAATTTTTTCTCGAAGTATCATAATTGTGATGAACATTACATAAAATACATCAGTATAATCACACCTTTTTGTTACACATTGTATATCACATAAATCGCAGTGACGCCCGTCCTTTTGGCTCTGAAAAGTGAGCGTAACTGAAGACCGAACTACAAATGTGCGATGTCCGAAAGAAAATTACAAATTATTCGGTATTTAATAATACGCTTTTTAAAAGAAAATACAACCGATTTCAACTTGGATGACATCTTCATATTTTCCAGTGATTTTGATTTTTTAAAACCAAACTACTGAACCGATTTCGATAAAATGTATATAGGACCACCTCTCACGTATTACCTACCAAACAAAAAAATTATCATCAAAATCAGTTCATAATAGGCTGAGTAATCGCGTAACATACATACAAAAAAAAACGAACAGTACAGTCGAATTGAGAACCTCCTTTTTTAAAGTCGAATGAAAATCGGAACGTTGTTCAATATTCAAGCCACATTTATAAGTAATTTTTCTGCATAATTGGTACACGAAATAACTTGCGTATACCGAGATTTTTAAGCTTTACATACAAGCATGGAGCATGCCAAATTGTAAAGTTCGATCGTCGAAATGAATTAAAAAAATATACTCACAAAAAACTATATAAAACATCGATAAGTCGTGAACGTAACATCGTGAAGTACTTATTCTTACTAAGTTACAGTTATAGTTGAAGTGAGTTCTCGAATAGCAAATTAGATTACCGGCCGTAAACTCAAAGTTTCACGTAAGTTCGTATAAAACGATCAAGAGGTCATGGACAGATCGTTGCGGTTGTTTTATGTTGGTTGTAGCATAAAGAAATAAGGTTCAAAATTGCGGAGAAAATATCGTATTACACTACTTACTTTGCCTGCGACTATAATCACGACTTATTTGACTCAACATCATCAAAACCTTCAAAACAATCATTGAATACTGGCAGTAAACACGATTACAAAAACAAAGAAAAAAAAACAGCTAAAAAATGCTTCACTTATAAGTTATTGTTTCAAGGTGAGCAATGAATATCGTATTAACAACAGAGGGAAAACTTCCGCTGATTCAGTAGCCTTTTATTTCTTCTGAGAAAATAGAGTTATGACATAAACGTCCTCCCGCGCAGTTCTTATTGGATGTTTACTTTGTAGCCCATTATCTTTATGAGGGTCGAATAAATTCACCTAGGGTTCGCGCCAAAGTGTAACAAAAAGTGGAGCCACTATTTGCTCCCAAAAAATTACCTTGTCTAGTTCTTGCAACATAACTTTTTTATTTAGTATGTTATGCTTGCGTATTACTGCTATCTAGCCTAATAACTATATTATAGTGAAGGGTATGTGCTCATCATTATGAATAACTTTTACTATGAGGCAAACATAGAAAACGCGAAAAAAAATACTGTTTCATACCAAAAGTTCATGGACCTTAGAAATAATGTACCTATGGAACAGCTGATTTATTTTTCTCGATTTCAGCTTGGGCACCACAGTAAGTAAAATTTGTTCACAATGATGAGTACTTTCATACCCTTCACTATAATATTGATACAAATTCGGCATCAACATTAATGGCGAATACATCACTCACCTTCGCTTTTCCGATGATATAGTCATCAAGGCAGAGTCGCTAAAGGACCTCAATACTATGCTCAGCGACCTTAGTCACGTTTCTCAACAGGTGGGTCTTAAAATGAACTTGGGTAAGACAAAGATCATGTTCAATGTCCATGTTGTACCCGTACCAGTTGTTGTTGGGAACGATACTCTCGAAATTGTTGACCACTACAACTAACTTGGACAGATGGTTCAGTTAGGTAGGTCAGTAACTCGGATAGGCAGCGTTCGGGAAATTGCGTAATATCTTCTCGTCCAAAATCCCGCAGTGTCTGTAGACAAGGGTCTTCAACCAGTGTGTGGTGCCAGTGATGGCATATGGAACTGAAAAGTGGTGTTTAACTGCTGGTCTTTTGGAGAAACTCAGAGTCACACAACAGGCAATGGAGAGAGCTATGCTCGGAGTTACTTTGCGTGATAGAATCTGGAACGAGGATATTCGCCAAAGAACCAAAGTCACCGACATAGCTCGCAGGGTTTGCAAGTTGAAGTGGCAATGGGCAGGCCACATCGCTCGACGAACTGACAACCGATGGGGAAGAAAGGTTGTTGAGTGGCGACCGCGAACCGGAAGCCGCAGCGTAGAAAGGTCTCCCACTAGGTGGACCGACCGACCACCGACGACATTGTAAAAGTCACGGGCAACCGGTGGATGCAAATAGCAGTATGTCGTACAGTGTGGCGGTCTAAAGGGGAGACCTTCGTTCAGCAGTGGACGTCTCCGGACTGATGATGATGATGACTATAATATTGTTGATCCTTTTTGATACACATTGTATAATAATTGCTCCAAAGCACTTCATAGTAACATTTCTGCACAACACTTCGTTCAATTTGACGCTAGCGCCGTGCTGAGTAGAACTTGAGCATGCTGATCAGTGGTGCTTACTTTTATATCAGTGACTTGCTCGAATTAATCATTTGAAAAATTATTAAAATTTTCATAGCTACACAAACCTTCAGTTTTAACACATAACTAAGTTTATTTAAGTAAACCCTAGGACATTTCCCTAACAGGAGAAACATTTACATAATTGACTTGCCAAGATGTCTGATGCACTTAATTCTTTTTTACAACTTGGCTTTGTTGTAAGATCGTCCAGGACTTTATTTAAAAAAAAACTCTAAAACCGAACGGTATAAATAAAAATAAGTTTTCTTATTATTTGGGTAATGAGCGAAAAGTAAACAAGGTTGACAGCGTTCTCGAGATGACAAGCATTAAGCTACCAACACAAAAAGAGAAAAACTAAAGTCTGTGTACGCGGGTGTATATAGGTACACGTGTCTTCCTCCCTAACAGGAGTCTCGGAAAGGCCGTGGAGAGAATCAATATATTAAAAGTCATCGCAGATTCCAAGCTCATAGCTCAGCTAAGTTAGATTAGCTCACAGTTTTTCTGTGCGATGTGGTGACGTGCCGACCGAGACGTTTATCTTGTGGTATGCATCACGCCTGTCTATAACAACAGCGATGCCAGAATATTGAACTTGAGAACAAAATTCTGCGCCGCACTGCACTGAGCTCATCACTCTGAGATATTAAATGTCAATCTATTCATAAACTTCATAACTTGCGCTCTCCTCAAAATAAATAAGTGCCAAACTTAAGTAAGTCTTAAGTTTTTAGTTACGTAAAGAAATTTAGAGGTTTGTTAAGGGCAGACTAGCATCGGCGATTTACGACTTTGCGACTGCATCAAATGCTACCTGCGTTGTGTTGCGTTTTGGTTGATTAACTGTTTTCGATCGTGGTACCGAATTTGCACGTTTTTACGGTTCTATTGATATTATATCGGCCTGCAAGTGAAGCTTATAGGAGAGACACAAAAGAGAGGCGACACTAGTCGCGTTCAGTTCCTGTATCTAGCATCCTAAGCCTGCAACTAAACGACACGAAAAACATTTCAGCCGCCGCGCGGTATTCGTTCAGCTATCGTTCCCTCCCCTAATGTTAATAGCAAATGTGAATTACATTTCTTTGACAAAAACTTTTGAATTCCTCGAATTCACATACCCACGCATCGACCGCACGTAGACTGGTAGACTCCACCGCGTTCGAATGCCACCCCGGCCGCGGATGTATGGCCCTATCTGGCCGCTCCGAATAAATGTTTGTTTTGTCTTGCTTTTTAAAATTTTAATTTATTTTCCAAATAATAAGAGTTTATTTTGGTATAACAGCGTTGTTTTTAAGACACGTGAGCCGTTTTTGAGACACGTGCAGGGGTTGGATCATCGACGCGAACAAAGTGTCCAATAAACGCGCTTAAAAATAGCTTGATTGCCGTGATTTGCAATGTCATGCTTGCGCCTTAAAGCGTACGCGGATGCGGAATCAAGCGTTCTAACTTCACGAGTTAGTCACCAATCGTTAATGCTAAAAGTTGATAGCCTACTTATGGCCTATGAATCTATATTCTCCTCTTAAAATAGCGTAGTTCTATTGAATACGAGAATTATTGTCGGTGCCTAGGTATATGTATAATTTAGCTAATTGTGCCACCGCTATTCATTTTCACATGAAAGCTTTACCGACAATAATTATAATTGGTAGGTCTTTGTAAATTAAAATCAACCAAGTTGAAGTCAATATGAACGTATTCGATTCAACATTCCTGGCACGAGGAGGTAATTTATTATTAATTATAACTAATTAGGTTACGGTTCTAATGTATCGTGTAACTTAAATATAATGTTTAGACTTGTGTGATTTTGCCAATTAACATAATGTTTTGTCTTCTATAATTTTGCAAAAATAGAAATAGTTTCTTTAAGCTAAGCTACAAAAAGTGATCAATGCATTATTATCTACTTCAGTTTTACTTTATTTTATTAGCTGTTTTAAGCAAGGTTTTTCCGTGTTTCTATCATAGTTGTTACTGCCTTAGATTGTCGGTTTATTTTTGTACCATATTCATATTTGGCGGTTATGAAATTTTGTTTTGCCTACTTAGATCTTTGAGGTATGGTGGTTACCATACCTCAAACATCTAACTTTTGATAAGTAACCGTTGAAAATTCAGAATCATACCTAAGTTAAACTGTCTAGACGAAAATAAAATAGGTACTTTCACTTTCATACATGCAAGTTCCACAATAAACGTTTTAGAAAAGTTTGTAAATATTGTAATAGCAAAGTTGAACTGTCGCCTTTAACTTTTTCCATAGAACATTAACTAAAAGTGAAAACGCATTATCAAAAGACAGTTTGAAAGTTGAAACACTGAACGTAACTAAAATATTTGTCTAGACGTCTGATAGTATTTTTATGCGAAAAATAACGTTTTTTTCCACCTCAGGAATCTTCTTAAAGTTGGAGTAAATCACGTCCTGTAGAGTAAGGAGCCATTGAGTTCTTACGTAGGTGGAGATAAAAATGTTTTATGCCGAGATATGGGCTCGAAGCATTAGTTTGAAAGGTAGATAGGTATTTCGCAAAGGTGTTTTATGGATTCCCTCCTACTTACTAGCCTTTTAAGGAGCTTTACCAGTTTACTTTTTTGTGCCAGATTTTGTAAGTTACTTTTTATGAATGTTCACCAATAACCTCCGTCAACTGTGGACTAATTTTAGAATATATTTTTTTCTATTTATACTCTCGAGGTGGTCTTATGTAGGTATGAAGTCAGTTGTTTTTTTTAAGCGACTAACTTACTAACTTAGTAGTAAGGTAACAGGTCTTACTAACAAGTTAGTAGTACTAACATACATCATCATCATCATCATAATCAGCATATCACTTCTGGACATAGGCCTCTCCCAAGGCACGCCACTCAGACCGATCTTCAACTATCCGCTTCCAACAAATACCAGCTAGAACAGCTGGCATTTGTATATATCGTATGACGTATATATCATCAATCCATCGATTCTCAAGGCGACCTATACAGTACGTTTGCCGATTCGCGGTCTCCACTCTAGAATATGACGGACGGCCCACTGTCTCTTCAGCTCACTGATACGCTTAGTTGCTTAGTTGTGTCGGTGACTTTATACTCTGCCAAATTGCGTCGTTCCGGGTACGTTTGCATAGAGAAACGCCAAACATAGATAGCTCTTTAGGTTGCGGAGCGACTTTGAACTTGTGGACCGATCCGACTACGAGTGTCCATGTTTCAGCACCGCTACTAATTTACGTAGACTACTAAAGTCATAAACCTTTTTTTTAGCATTCTTTTAGAATTTATTTTTAAAGCGCCGACAAAATAAAACGAGAATTCAAAAATATTTATCTAATAAAATCATTTGTAAGCTTGTAGTTTTGCCAATTGAATTGTAACAAATAAACTATCAGCCCGTGAAAATTTTTCGTATTTGGTTTATGAATTTGGTTTCGTGTACAAAAATATTGTTTTGTAAAATAAACGTGAATGCAAACTATTTTATTAATTTTCGCTTGGAATAACAGATTGATAAATAAAGGATTCTCCATTTTCGAGGTGTCATATGATTTTATTACCTAAAGTAGATAAGATATAAAGTATCCTATTTTAGATTTAATTAAATTTTAAATAATTCATCATCATCGGCATCGGCAGGCATCAGTGCGGACGGAGCGACCGGGTTTGTTCCATTGTATTGATTCCTATAGGACTGCGTAAGCTGGATCGACAAATCCACCACCACCGGTATTTCTGCCGATGATGTCATCCGCAGCGAACGCGCCATTCGGATGTCAAAAAAGCAGATCCAATATCCGAATACAGTGGACGCACCCTATCGGTATTTAATAAATGCCGACGCTCCGTCCCGTCCTTCCGTTGCGATGCCGGCGCAGTGGACGCGCAGCTTTAGGACTCATTTGAAGTTGGTTGCATAGCTAAGTACTTACCACCATAGTACCCGACTTACTAACGCCAAACTGTAATCATTACTGTATTACAGTTTAAAGGTACTTTAGATAGAGGAAAATTACAAAACTGATGAGTCTTACCATCGAATGACTCAAAAAGAAGTAAGCTCCTATGCGCGGGCTTTGTTTTGTTATTCAAATTGGTGCTTAAAATATAGCCGCTATGGTGAGTCAGAAGACGTCCACTGCTGGACGAAGGGCTTCCTCGATCGCGGAAAGTTCACCGCCGTTAACCGAGAGGATGCTGCTGCACGTCCTCCGGTGGTTCTGGATGCAACTTTGAGACATAACCAGGTCCCTATGGTTGGGTATGGCTGGTGACAGGCAGGCTTTATAATTATCTCACAATGAGAGCTAGTCTACGTCTCAATACTTGCTACCATACAAAAAATATTCAATATAACACCTTGTGCAGTAATATGTTTATCATTACCTCATTACTATGTAAGCTGCCTCTATCCATGCTCTATAATGTGGACGTTTCCAACTAATGTCTTTTTATGTAACTCGATAAACGACTACTTTCTTCGCAAATGGTTTCCTGAACCGGGCCCGAAGTGAAAGTCATGCTAGGGTTACTTTTCAAGTTTTTATTTAGTTAAGGGACATTGAACCTCTGTGCGTTTCCACTGGTCTATAGGGAATGAACATCGATGTCTGTGTAAAAATTACCATTGAGAAATTTACAGGGTTATATTTTTTGCAATTAAGTAAGTGGTTGCTGAAAAAAAGGAAATTACAAAGACATTTCTACAGTTAGAGCTAGACTTTATAAAAAGTAATGATAGTAATGATTGATTGCTGAGAGGCATTATCCTGGAAGGAAATAGGGTAATACGTTTGTTTGAAGAATCGCCGGCCAGATACCCTCTTAACAGGATTGTGTTTGCTTGCAATCTCAGCTGAAGTTAAAAGCTGATACGGTCTATGATTCGTTCGGTTGGCATAACGTAAACATACATTTATTTTAAACCTTCTTTTAAAGACACGTGAGCCTAAAATCAAACTAAATGGCATTCCAATACTTCACGAGTCACTTTGGGAGTGTCAATCATCAGGGAGTGAGCATCAATTAAGCTTTCAAACCGAGCTAAAAGCTCA
Source organism: Erannis defoliaria (assembly GCA_905404285.2). Taxonomy (NCBI): domain Eukaryota; kingdom Metazoa; phylum Arthropoda; class Insecta; order Lepidoptera; family Geometridae; genus Erannis; species Erannis defoliaria. The sequence continues at coordinate 18,985,611 of FR990072.1, read as the reverse complement.
AATCACCACGGAACTAAAACCATTGCTGTTTACGGTCCTAGCAAAGTGGCTTAACAATCTCAGTTGTGTATTAACGTTCAAACATAGATATAATGTTCTACACAGATGACCAAAGACTTTTGTGAGTGTGAGTCAACTGTATGTACATAATATTGGCAGTGCATTTTTGTATGGATCCGTAAAATTATCACAGTTGTAATTTCTCTATGGTAAGCTGATATGTACGTATATTCGACGAATTTGGTTAAAATCACGTCTTTTTTCGCTATTTGTGTATATACAATTGAATGGCAGAACTATAGTAAGTAGTCTAGTAGTAGTCAGAACGCGTCTGTCCATAAACAAAATGGTACATGTCCAAAATTCGGAATTATTCAGTAAATATCACTACGATATTTTCCTTATTATATTAAGTCTAGAATGTAAATGATTAATCCTTAAATCCTGATCCTAACACTTATACAAGATATTCTATTAACTCTAATACTTAGCTATAATAAAATTAGCTTGTACATGTGGTAGTTTCACTAGGACTGAATCGTTCCCGAGTATTCAGGCTTATCTATAAAATAAATGACCTCTGTGCGTTTAGCGTTTCGGTTGAAAGTTGCTACCTGTGTCGGCCGAACGTTGACAGTCTAAAAGCCCTAATGGTGTGTTCGGCGGATGGTCGAAGCGGCGATTACTTAAGAGCTCAGCAGTCGCAGAAATTTTTTGATGCTCGAGTTTCGTCAACCAGCAACACTAAGTACCTATATTTATAAAGTTTTTAATATATGATTATAAAGCTTAAACAGTAAAAAAATATGACCTCTGGCAGGACTTGAACCTGCACCCGAGCAATCTCTGATTTCTGTCCCAACTGATTTGCCGATTAAGCTACAGAAGTATCTGCCTTACTCGTCATAATTCTCAAACCCTTTTTCAGATGGCGCCATCAGCGCTTTAGTTGATAGCGCTACGGTAGCGTAATCGTAAACGGTTTGAAAATTACACAGCACACAAAAGCGCACAGAAAAGTGAAGGCTCTGTGATTTTAAGAAACTTAGATGTAGCCAGAAAAGTTGAGTTTTGTAATCGTTTACCAGTTTTTATTACCAAAATCCATGATTAAATAAAATGTGTAATTGTTACGACTAAGAACTAAAAGTAAGTAAGGAAGTTCGTATAGGCTGAGTGGCCAGCCCTAGTGTCAGAGTTAATGTGCCGCCCGAAGGCCTCTGACATGGCTGACGGTTGTTGTTATAGAAACTAGAACAAACAACCGGGACCAAAAATTTAACGTGTCATCCGATCCACGGTAGCGCTCAGAAATAAATGCCACTCACGGTCACCCATCCGAAGTCTGACCGGACCGTCCGTTGCTTAACATCGGTGATCGTTTAGAATCACCTAGACAAGCTACGCCACGAGCGCTACAGCTAAGAACTTGCAAGATTGTAAACCAGTTGAGACAAGGTGCCAATTTTCTCAACCGGCAACCATATACGTAGTCTTGTTCTCTTGTATTAATAAAATGTTGTTGATTCAAAATAAACTTCCTTCACTTTGTTAAGCAAATAATACGACGGACACCCGAGGTTGAACAGCTGTTAGCAATCACTAGATGCAAATTAAGTAGCTGTAAGCTGATTACGAGTATAGCCGCTGTAAATGAGCTGCCGCTGTTCATTTGACCCGTTTGTACGCTTACAGCTGCGATAGACTAATTTTATTGTCTCGTTTTGTTTTTATTTACCCTTTTGTACTCTGATCTAATTTGATGTGAAAGTCTATGATGTTTTATACTGGATATTTGATTAGGTGATAGATATACAGGGTGTAAGGGAACCGTTCTCGGAAACGGAGACAAGTAATGATAACGATAAAATGATAAGATACAATACAAAAAAAAATGCTTTCGCTAGAGGCCAATAAATAAATAAATATAAATAAATATCGGTGGTCATTTCACACTGTGCTATCTAGCCCCAAACTAAGCAAATCTTGTATTATGGAAACAGATAGCTGATAGAATACTTAGATACTTTTTGTTGTAAATACATACTTAAAACACATACTACACCCAACTTATAATTAATAGAAGAAGGTTGCTAGTTCACGTCATCATCAACAGCTAGAAGACGTCCACTGCTGGAATGCTATTTATAAGGCGGGTCGCACTGACTACTATTATACAAGTACGCTGGACTTTATATTGTCGATAGCAAATTGAAACCATTTGATTTTTGCCATTTTGGAGCGGATAGCCAACGGATAGCAGTGTGAGCGTCCATGGAACTAATTTTTCCGTAATACACAAATGTCAATTTTGAAATGCTCGAACGAACGCTTCAAATCGGCACAAAAAAAATACTGTAATTTCTTAGACAATATTTAGTCCAGCGTACTTGTAGAGGTCAGTGGCGGGTCGTCATTATCCCCGCGCTTGGCAGACGGCTTGGGAATCGGATTGCAGAATGCCCACCACTGTTAACTGAGGGGACGCTGCTGCCCGTCCTCCGGTGGCTCTGGATGCAGTTTTAGGACATACCCAGGTCCACATTAGCTGATGTTTTTTTGAGTTGTGTTCTATACACTTCAAACAGAGAATTAAAGGAAACAACCTTTGTTTCAAATAACTATTATAAGACAACAACACAATTATTAAGTCCTCAAAGCATTGACTAACTAGTTTTTGTGATAAAAATGCAAATTTAAAAGACCGCGTTTTTAATTGTATTGTATTATTTATCGAGAGAGAGCTAGATCCTCTTATTTATCGTGATAATTATCACCTGTCTTCGGTTGTCGGGTGCAGTTACTTTACGTCCGATATTCTAGGATATCGACATGCAGGTATGTAATTTTTTTCGCAATTGGGTGTGATATACGTAGGTCACAATGATGAGTACCTACACGACTTCTTTTCGTCTAGGTACACCGTTACGCGTAGCCCCGAAAATTGCCTTAAATTTTATTTCCAGTTCCTAACTTATGTCATTCTGAGAAGTACTTATTTATGCACATAAATATTCGGACTTTTAAGACGACAGACTAAGTATATGCTACATGCCCGATTTAACACCACTCAATGTGCACTAACTCGGGACCCTACTAAAAAGATACTAAATACGTAATGCAGTGCTCAACTACGCGCCGCAAAGATCCCAGAATTCAAATAAACCTCTCTCGTAAACTGTGGACACAAAATAAAGTGCGGTCTTATCACGAAATACATTCATTTAATCACATTAGCCCGCTGTAGTGTCGTAAAACCCTGGCCAGTGGCTGCGGCCGCACTATGGACGCAGAATAGGTAAACTTCAGAAGGAGAACTTGGACTGAACTATAAGTAGAAATTGAAATAAATAAAAGTACTTGACCAAACTAAGATACTGCACCAGACTGCATCCAGAACCACCGGAGGACGGGTGGTGAGAATTCTGCAATACAAATACAAACACAAATAGTTTATTGATAACACCAAAGTTACACGTGAAATTTCATTAAGTATGTGTCAAACAAAATGATCACTTACTAAAATGAAATAATAATTATAAAAATACGTTAATAATCTCATATTTTAAAATAAGCTTCAATGTCAAAACAAATTATCTTGTAACCGCGCTCTGAGCTTGGTTTTGAAGCACCCGGTGGAAGGAGCATCCCAAATGGAAGCTGGTATACGGTTGTAGATCACGGCCCCAAAATAAACACTGACCTCTCCGACTTGACGAGACGGTGCGACGGGGTTATCAGTTGGTCTTTCTTTTTATCGCTTCGTAAATATATCGTGCTGTGAACGCCCCTACGTTGGAACGTTTCAAGCAAGCCGCCTGCCAAGCGTGGGCAACCCCTATTAAGGGGGACGCCTTCTGATGTCCACTGCTGGATGATGATGATGTAACGAAGATGCTGTGATGAAGATGATGTCACTAAGATACAAACCAATATAAATGGATTTGTTCCAAAATAATGGACGGCAGTCTGTCGACAATTAAAGATTAAGATAGAGAAAAAAAAAGAACTTATTGCCAAAATACAAAAGCACGTAATTTAAAAGCAGCAAAATTTCAGGGTAATTACAAATAACATTACCATTACCAAAAAAGAGGTTCTCAATTTGACTGCATGTTTTTTTTGTATTTATGTATGTTACGCAATTACTCCGCCAATTATGAACTGGTTTTGATGTTTCTTTTTTGTTTGGTAGGTAATACTTCACAGGTGGTCCCATATACATTTTATCGAAATCGGTTTAGTAGTTTGGGGTTTAAATCAAAATAACTAGAAAATATGAAGATGACATCGAGGTATTCGAAGTTGAAGTCGGTTGTATATTTATCTTAAAAGCGTTTTATACAATATAATAATTATAGCAGTTATCAAATTCCAAAGTTACTAAAACTCACACAGGACATCGATCGTCTACGAAGTTTCGTAACTGAAATGAATACCGTAGTATCGTCGTAGACCGTCTACGCCGTAGTGGTTGACTGTCACTTAAAAATATTAACGTTGGCGCTATCACTTTTAAAATCCATTAAAAATATTTTACTATGATAAATGTTTAGTAAAATAAAAATTAAATATTTATCCGGATTTTCATTTTTCATTATAAAAACGAAAAGAAATCCCTAGACGTGACCTTACGTTGATCCCGGTAATTTAAATTGATTGGCTTTGAAGATAGAGATTACGTACCTTTACACCAACCTTAGGGGATTTGATTCGGAGAGATTATGGTTTTATTTTTAATGGAACGACGTTACGTAGGAGTAGCTACTTTATTATTATTTTTAAGACAGAAAATAATTATTTAAACATGATAATAAAAACCAACAACTGAGAGTCACAGACACACCAACATTTTTGTTTCCTGTTTTAAGACGAAATTTTCAACTTGAGTGTAGCCAACCATTGAAATACAAGAGAATGCCTTATCCCAGTGGGGGTCGACACTGCGTTTTTTTCCGCTAGGTGGCGCATCGTCAATCTCATAGATTTTTAAGTTTTTTGTTTTTTTTTGCAGATAATATTTTAAAGACTCGGATTACCAGGGAAAATCTGCATAAGCTCTGTCCAGCATAAAACGCACACACTAAATAACCTACAAATCTATTTTGAGACCGTCAAGAGCAGCATAGATTCTTAAAACAAGGCACAGTACCCAGTACTTTTCCTTGGACTAGATTATCGACAACGCCTTCATCAAGAGCGGATATAAGCAACGATTAACAAGAAAGCTTGATTATGCCACATCCGGACCGCCGCTGTCGCCATCTTGCCTGTGGAATCTCACTCTAATTACCATTGCTTGTGTAAAACCATTTATATGCATTTTCTTACAAATTTTTAAATAAATATGCTTTTATGAATGAAAGACGAAGAAATATGATAAACGACACAAATTTTCCTTAAAAACGACACCACCATATCAAGCTCCAAAATAATAACTACAGCCCTTAACTAGCCCATTAACTCAAATTTTACAGCATAATATAGACTAAATAGCATACCAGCATAAGCTGTGACGTCACGACGCATGATCACGCGGTTCTCTTCGCCGCCGGAGTTCATTAATTTTATGGCTATAATAAACATGCTTAAGTACACAACAAGCCATAAATTCGGCACACTGCAGGTACATGATTATGGCCCAGTTTGCGGGGTTGACTGTTTTGATTTATCAAGAACGTGTATAATGTGTTGTTGTGTACTGTAATGTGTCTCAGTATTAGTAGAAATCTGAGAAGACAATGAAAAGTGACCAGCCGTGCTACTCAGCTGTCTCTTTCTCTAAAATTTTACTCATCAGCCAGAAGACGTCCTGCTGGACAAAGGCCTCCGCAAAGGAAGGGGTCATAATCCCCGCGCTTGGCAGGCGGCTTGGGGATCGCAGAATGCTCGCCACCGTTAACCGAGAGGACGCTGCTGCCCGTCCTCCGGTGGTTCTTGATGCAGTTTTAGAACATACCCAGATCCATTACCAACACTTACCACTTTACTTACATACCTCTTTTATATTATTATCATTATACACGGAATATATACAATACAGGAACTTAGTTCTCATCATAATTTATATCCAAAGCATTCCTTATCCCACTGCTGGGCTTGGGCCTCTCTCGGCCTGCCTTGGGCCTGTGTTAATCCCGTAACTACATGTTTTTTGTTATCTTGATATATTAAAAAGTTGAGATTTTCTTTTTGGTCTTTTCCACTTGATAACATTTCCCCAAAAACCCTCGAGTACTGCAAACGATCTGTTTAAACATCACACGTACCATTTTCGTATAACGACGTTTACAGTGTACCAGTACATTTAGTACATTATGTACCTTAACACCTTGTTATAATGGTAGTATTTGAGTGAAGTAAGTCAGCTAAGTGTGGGTGAGAAATCAGTACATTCTTGTGTACATGTCGTTGACATACATCCCGGCTGTCTCGTTAGAGGGAAGACTTCGTGTGTGATAAGTTGGTGATAAGCAATCACTGGACAAACATACAATTACTTGGATATTTTATCGTTGTATAGTGACGAAACATGCCCATTACACTTGCACGTGTTTCATAACGATATGATACTACTCAACTTAAGGTAGATATTGAAGTTCTCATCATCCTTTAGTATACTCTTTTTGTAAAGTCGTTGGTTTTCAACCGACTTCAAAAAAGGTGGTTCTCAATTCAACTGTATGTTTGTATTTGCGCGATTACTCCGCCAATTTTAAATTGATTGTGATTTTTTTTTCTATAGTAGGCCATACTTCAGAAGTAGTAGTCCCGTAAACATTTTATCCAAATCGGTTTGATATTTTGTTTTTTAAATTAATAAGGATTGGATTCTATCGGTTCAGATTGTTAAGCATGAAATTGAAAAAGAAAAAACTAATTACTCACCTAAGCGATCTGCATCTAGAATTCTATGTATTCTCTTGCAGAATGGTGCACATAGGTACTTGATTACCTAACTTTTTATTATAAATTCAAAAGTAACTCGAATCTTTCTGTGTTTCTGTCTCGCCGTCTGTTTCTTAATGACCACCACCTGTATTGGATCAGTTTGATGTTTGAAATGAAAAAAATGAAACTGAAAAAAAAATGAACCTCTATACAATGACATTGGCTATGTTTTGTCGTTATCCTCAACATTTTCAATACGATTTTACATCGTTGGTTTCCAAGGGGCAAAGCAAGGCAAGGGCAGGCAGGGCAAGCTTTGAATAAAGACGAGAATTAAATTAGTTTCCAGAATTGTAAATGCGAACGGTAAAAGCTTGTTCTTGGAAGTTCTACCATTTGAACGCCTTAAGTACGGGATAAGGATCAACAATACTAGACAAGCGATACAATGTTACTTATGTGCGCGAGAGACTGACCAAAAAGTATGACATATACAAATTTGCTTAGTTATTGATAGCTGATTTTGAATCTCTGTTTTTAAAGGTAACGTTTTAGTTCTTTGGCAAATAGGGTCATAATTATCAGCCACCACCACCGTTAACCAAGAAGTCGCTGCTGCACGTCATCTAGTGGTTCTGGATGCAATTTTGAGACATAGCCAGGTCCCAATTATTGTCCCCTATGGTTGAATATGGGTGGAGACAGGCAGGCTTTATAATTACCTCGCAGTGAGAGCTACTTTACGTTTTAATACTTGCTACCATACAATTAGTATTCAATATAACACCTTGTGCAGTAATATGTTTATCATTACCTCATTACTATGTAAGCTGCCTAGTGGTTCTGCATGCAGTTTTAGGACATACCTGGGAATACAAGCGCACAGGGTACGTCGATGTTATTATACCGGCCAAAAGGTTTAACGTCTCAAAAAATTTATAACGCGCAAGCCATTTAGAGAACGCACGCATGAATTCTTAAATATTTCTTTTATTTTTGTAGCAACTATCACAAAAACCTCAGTAAATGTGCCGCATTGAAGGCGGCCCACAAATCGCTTACCCTGCACGCGGCACCGCAGCTATTCGATATTATATTACGGGCACGTAGCTCTGAGTAGGCCCGACGAAAATTCATAGGGCAGCTGTACTAAATTGAAACTAGAAGGTTCGATAGTTTAATAAAGTACAAACAATGATCATTAGACCAACTTGAATAGTTAGAGGCGTAAGCTAGAGGGTAGTTAATCTAGATTCAGGGCTAGCGCAGTATTTCTTTATTTTTAAACACAAACTTTACAAGTCAAATTTTATTAAATATGTCACACTATATATGTTACTTGAATAAAGAAATTAATTATTATAACACATTAATAAAATAAAATAATAACAACGATACATCAATAATATCTTGTTTTTAAAATAATGTTTAATATTATAAAACAGATTTACTTGAAACCATCATCTCAACTTGATTTTGAAACTTGCTACGTTAACCAGTGGACAATAAGTTTATTAAATTACTAATATTTATTATTTGAAAGTGGCAAACATGGTGAACATGGGGCATTCACCTGCGCCAAAATATCGGGAGCTCGTTTCACTACATAATCACGGAAAATAATAGAACTGTAATGCAATTTTTAACTTTCCATAGTCGACGTAAGACATAAAATATTACAGGCACGTTCAACCCACAATATGCTCGACGAAAATTCATAACGCAGCGGCATGCTGGCTTTATTGAAAAATAGTTATTTAGATTAGCGAGAACTGACGAAAGAAATGTTGGCCGTATTATTTACGCTCCGTGAGATATCTACAGAATACCGGGTCTCTTTGTGAAGAGGTAACAGGCTTCTATTTCAGGGGTCCATGCCTGAAGGTTGTATAACGGGACCCTATTACTAAGCCTACGCAATCTGTCTGTCTATTCAGCCTATTTTTGATAGTCTGTGTTTTTAAGAATGGTTATAGGTAGCCGGATGAAATTTCACGTAATATAATGTAATGTATGTAAAAATAACGCTGGAAGAAAGTAGAGGGGGTGTGTTTGCGCATGTGTACACTTGCGCGCAAAAGTACTAGGCCTATAGTTTTAAATAATTATTAATTAGCCTTTTGCTCGCAGCTTCGTATGTTGGTTATTGCTAGGTACCACCTCATACCACCAAATAGACCGATAAATCGCCTACTGCTCAGCTTAACCGCCAGCGTACTTTTTACATGACCTGTATATGGTACTTTTTAGTGACTTACTTAGCTGACTAGCTACCCCTTTACCAAGCAGTAGCAGACTTGAAACAACGGTGTGTGTTCGGCAGCTTCACTTGAAAGCTAGTTCCTATTCTAGAATCGTAATACTTAAAACTTCCAAGTAGGAAAAATGTTTTATTTCATAAACAATGTTAGGTTTTTTTTCCAAATTTATCTATCAAATGCGTATAAGCTGTGTGGCAAACCCTATTGTCAGAGTTAATAAACTGCCCGAAGGCCTCTGACATGGCTTGATAGTTGTTCTTATAGAAACATAGAACCAAGCAACCGGGACCAACAATTTAACTTGGCGTCCGACCCACGATAACATTCAGATATAAATACCACTCAAGGTCACTATGACAACTTGGTAAGATCAAACTTTTGTTTTTTTTTAAATTTAGTAAGATTATTCATCAAAATTTTATTTATTGCAAATTTACAGCTACGAGTACCTTCCAGTGTTTTATTATCTTCAGTAATGTTCAAGTACCGGAGCGAGATAACGCCCGTAAAACAAAGCATTACTATTTTAGTTATTTCTTTAATTGAAAGACAACTCTATAACTCTTCGCATAAAACACAATTTAATTTTCAAATCTCACTTATGTAAATCCGAATTGTAGAGATGAAACATTTTGTATCATAGATAAGCGTACCGTCTGGTCCCTACCTCACGGTATGTGGTCCGCAGACAATAGTTATTTCATTTCTATTATTTGTCCTTTTTGTGCGGTCATGTGAAACGTCCTCAGAATCACATTTCTGAATTTCAGCGTTATTATTTGACGATACGGATAGCTCTGAGGCTCGGTAGTCAGAAATTGAATACAAATCGTGAAAGAGTCGTGACCTTTTTGTATCATTCGATAAACATGAAAACGTATGTTTGATAAATAATACGATGACAAAGAAGGTCATGTCTGGTTGTAGTAAGGTTGACTTTATTATCGTTATAAAAAAAATATGTCTTATAAGGCGTGTAATCAATGATCGCGTAATGCTCTGATATCAGGTTGAAAATTTGACGTATGGGTTTGGTTGCGAGCATAATTGGCGAAAGACTGTATTCGCAAGCTCACAGATGACTGATGTTTATATCGTTGAAACCAATAGCTTTGATGAAGAATTTAAGTAAATACAGTATGTTTATTGAAAAAAAATATTTTAATCGGTTAATAATGTTCTGATATATGAGCATTTAAAGTTTTTGTTAGAGACAACTCTGTCCTTTTCCCACAAAACAAAAAATTGCGTCACGCCTTACTTGTCAGAATAGAATTTATATGGCGTACAGAGAAGTGACGTCACGATTTGCTGTTTCGCCTCTCTGTCTAGCATGATATTAAAATGCTTATAAGTTGCTTAGTTTTGATCAGATTTTTATTTTCTTTTCATTAGTCAGCTATATTTATGGGCCACGTTTTAATAGGACAAAAAACCAGTCATCTAGCCTATTCTGGCACTGCTACTGTTATGGGTAGGCATGACGCTTACCACCAGTTAAACGTCTCGCTCGTCTCGTCACTCGAAAGATAAAAAAAAATAATTAAAAAAAAACTATTTGATTTATACAGCACAAATAAATAGATAGCGGGTTACCTATGATATTACATCAAATTTAAATAATGGGTTATTTCTAAGAACCAAACAAATGGACTCTCGCTCCGGTTCGTTCCTGGTGCAGAGGATGGCCATTGCCATTCAACGTGGGAACGCGGCGAGTGTGATGGGCACTTTTGCACCGGGAACGGTCAGGGGCGGGTTATTTGATTAGTTATTTTAAGGTTATTTTTAAGTTTTGACTTTGTTTATATTTATCCGTTTATTTGATTAATAAATATACAACAAATGGATTAAATAGCTATTTCTTCTATTTATAAATTAAATTGTTACTGCCAAAAATATCAGAATAAAAAAAAACAACGTTTTTTGTATCCAACATTGTATTTGTCTTTTTGCCTGATTCTATTTAAGTAGATATTTTTTGAACGATTTCTATGAATACTCGACTCTACGTTCAAAGTTAGATAGAGTTGATCGACAGACGACATTCGACTAGGTATTTACAATCAGACTGTGCCTTAAGCGCGCTCTTTAAACTTTATACATACCTACTCAATAAATGCCGTTTAATCAAGAATCAATTATGATTTTAAGGTTTCTTTCTTTTTCTACACGGTTTCAGTATTGTCACTGTATACCTGCCTAAATTTATAGTAGTATATAATTGCAGGATGATTTTAGTTAAATATACCTTATATGGGGATCAGTGCACGGTTCCAACCTCAAATATAGTATGTATAGTAATATTTGACAAACTTTTGTTACTTCCATATAAAATTATATATGGAATTTTTATAACTTTGATATTACGTAATTCCAGTCCATCTTCTCAGTCCGTCGTCAGATTAACTTAATGGTAACCATCGATTGTAATCGAAACCAAAAAAGCGATATTCCTTCTTTCTAGATGCCAAGACCACGCCGGAATATATTTTACTAGAATTTTTGTAAAATGAGGCGATTTCGTAGCTAAAAAATGAAAAGCAAAGGGAGGAAACTATAACTTCTCATTCTCTCTAATGAGTCGGACATTCGACGCGGCTGGCACGAACCAAAGCGACTATGATTAATTTGGTAAATTTTTGATATGGTGAACTAAATTTAAATAACTGTTTTCTTTTGTTTCCAGGTAGCGTATCTCAAATGTGCAAATGCAGAAATGTGACCATCAAGTACCACCGTACATCGCCTAAAATGAAACGCCGCCTGACTGCAGTTCGGGAGGAAAACTGTCCCAAAAACATAAACATGTGCAATAGTGACCTCGCCATCTACGTCATGGTGACCACGACAGCTGTGCTCAGTTACGTGAATAGTTTGAACGGTGACTTTGTACATGACGACATACCGGCTGTGGTGACAAATGGTGACGTCATAGGAACAAATTCACTGAAGCAGCTGCTTTTGGACGACTTCTGGGGGACGCCGATGGCTGATGCTAACAGCCATAAGTCGTATCGGCCGCTAACGACGTTATCTTTCAGGTGAGTTTATTTTCTAGTTAAATATAAGTAAATATTCTTTGGCTAGAGCCAGTGGCTCAGACTCGATCTGGAAAAGATTACGTCAAATTATTTTTCAAACCAAAAGATTAATCCTTTATGGCTGTTTTTCCTACCTTTTAAATGTTTGCATTCTTTATATCTTACTAGCTGTTGCCCGCGGCTTCGCCCGCGTGGGATATAAATAACAGGCAGATACGATATTAGAATTTGGCCTAAAACTTGGCCTTTACGTTTATTTGGCTACCTAAGCCGTGGTAGCCTAATTGGGAGACAATCGAATGAAATATTCTTTGAGTATGCATTCTTTATATCTTTTTAATAATTTTATACCTTCAATTCTTTAGGTACTTCACATACCGACGACATTGAAATAGTCTTCTGTATATCGAATAAAACTTTCATAATCATTTTATTGGTAACAGTTGGTTACAGGTCATTTACATTCATAAACATTTGCATTCTTTGGGTATAAAAAGATGTTGACACATTATTTTATTATTATGTTACTACTTAGATATTAATTTCATAATAAATTATTTTAAGGTTTAGTTTAAATTTAAGGTATGTTTTAATTAAGCGTAGGTTGACATTATTACCCCAGTTTAATTTAACCGAATAGTTTGTATACCTCTCTGAGAATGTACAGCTGGCATCGGAATTATGGTGAGCTTTAAAAGCCACTTTATTATGCAAACAATCTCATAATTGTAGAGTTCGTTAAAACCGTTTTTCTATAATTGGTATTGGGTAGTTTTGAAATGGTTTATAGAAGAAATTGCAATATTTTTTTCTAATTTTTTTTTTTTATTGGTTTTGTGAACTACTCATGTCATTTCTACTCCAGAGGTAATTAGATGTAGGTTTTTAAGTGCACCTTAAGTATAATAATAACAATGAAATTATAGGAAAATCCCTATAGGACAGAACTGCCCACGAAAATAAAACTAGATTTAAAACCTAAATAATTTAAATTGCTCTATGGTCACTAATTAGGAACGTACTATAATACTACTAGTGATTAAATTAATAAATAAAAGTTTGTGCTCCAATGACTTGTGTTTTTTTTATTTTATCACTTAGATGGAAAACAAGCAGACGGGTTGCCTGATGTTAAGAAAACACCGTCACCTAATAAGGATATCTGAATAATACGCTTTTAAAAACATATACAACCGACTTCAACTTCGAATACCTGGATGTCATCTTCATATTTTCTAGTAATTTTGATTTAAAAACCAAACTGCTGAACCGATTTGGATAAAATGTATATGGAACTACCTCTGAAGTATTACCTACCAAGCAAAAAAGAATCATCAAAATCAGTTCATAATTGGCGGAGTAATCGCGTAACACACGATTACTTACTCCGCCAATACAATAAAAAACATACAGTCGAATTGAGAATCTCCTTTTTTGTATGTTGAAAATTTAAAAAATATATGTTTTTTTAATTGTTTTATTGTGATGACACGAGCTAGATGCTCGCCCAGTTATATAGGCATCACGCCCGCCCATAACAATAGCAGTGCTAGGATTGTGACTTACGAACACAAACCTGCGCCGCACTGCACTGCGCTCGTCACTCTGAGATATTAGATGTCAAATCTCTTCATGCCCACTAATTTATCTGGTAACATTGCCTTTCAAACCGCCGAAACACAGTAATGCTTGCACGCTACTCTACATGGCGGTAGATAATGGGCAAAGTTGTACGGACCCTGCAATAGAGTCCTACCACTGAACACATGATATTTAAATAGTGAAATGTTGATGTAAAATTACCATAAAATCTAACCAATATTTTAAGCAGCGTACCAGCTGGACGCACGGACATCATAACCTCTAACAGATCGATGTTGTACCGTAAACACATTGCACGCATCCACTTTTGGAACATCATCGGTCCATAATAGCCACATCGCCCTTTATTGTTCGCCCGTATCTTTTCGCAACCCTTTGTCATTTGGCGCGTTCACAGCCGAAAAATGGTTATAAATACAGAGGTTCTGTTAAAGTGCGAACTGGCGCAGATAAGCGCAGCGTTTGGGGAACGTGAAACGTCACGTTATCTTATAATTTATTAGGGGCAGGTGAGTGTGGGATGTTTTGCGCACGCTTTGTAGCGGCGAGTGTTGGGATCAGTATTATATCATCTTTGGTTCAGATGCTATTCGGGGAAGGACAATGTACTTTGTGCACAGAGAAACTTGCTTGTGTTTCTTTTCGACTGCTTTTATAGCTAAGTTGATTGTATCTCTGCCTTGAGAGCTGTAGGTCGTGGGATTCCCACCCAGGATATAAAAACTATGCGACGTATATAGATATTTTTATTCTATGGGATTCTGGGTGTAGTGTGTTGGGTGTTTTTAAATATATTTTTTGTAGGTATTTATGTATTTACTAAATAAGTATATAAGTATTCTATTAGCTATCTGGTTCCCAGAGTACATGCTATGCTTAGTTTGGGGCTATGACACTTTGTGCACTTTCCACCAAAATTTATTTATTTTTCTTTCTCTCAATGGAAAAATACTGGCTGCACAATCCTTATGAGTTTTTTTACAGTCGAATTGTTAATATTTTATTAGTGATTAACTTTTTGACATTGATAGGCTAGGTGTTTGACCACAGCTCATCTGACTTTAAGTGGATTTTTGCGATTTAGGCGGATACACTGTCATTTGACTATAGATACCTTATGTGATTGTAGATGTTACACACGCATAGAAAACATTATAACAGTAAAAAAAATGTTAACGTCAAGATTTAAATGATCACTATAATCATTATAGACAGTCCGTAATCGCCCATTGGCCTCTCTTCGTGCACGCCACACATCCTGATCCTGTGCAAATCGTATCCAGGTTGGACCCATAATTTTAATTATATCGTCCAACGAGCTGGTGGATTTGCCTGTTAAAATGATATAAGATTTTAAATAATTATATTTTTACTTATGAAATGTAAAAAGTGGGCCGTGGTAGCCTAATGTGGTCACGGTAGCCTAATAAAAAAAAACTTTATTTTGGACAAATTATCCATATAATTATTAATATATATAATATGGCAGTGTTAGCCTTATCGGGAGACCACTTGACATGTAATCTTAACGTCGCGTGTTCAAACCCAGGCCCGTAGTAATGAACTCTTCAATGAAGCCGCCGGAGAAGAAATTCAATGGCATATGTGAATCCACCAACCCGCAGCTTGGCTAGCATGATAGATATGGCCTTAGTGGATTATTCAATTTTAATAGGCCGATTATGCAAACAATTAATTTATGGTAAATCCTTTCCACCAAGCATTATTAAGCATGTGTATAAATCCATTCAATATATTATAGCAGTGATGGTCAATCAGTATTGTTCATTAGACAATTGGCACCGGCATTACCTATTCAATAACGGAATCAAACGCGTATCCGTATTAACCTGTGATCGGAGTATAATATAATATTCTAGTGGGTTAGGTTCTGCATAGATTTAGTATGAAACCTATTTTCCGGTGACTTCTAAATGTCTGTCATATTGAAATATATTGTATTATTATATCATACTAAAGTTAAAATGCGGTTTAGGGCAATATGAATTGATATTTTCTAAGTCTGCGACTACAATGTCGATTACCAACAATCCGCGATAAAATAATACCCAAAGTATCACGGAAACTGCATATTTTTACAGAGTAGACAAAGTTAGGTACTTATAGTATCTTTATTCCAAATTTAGTTAGAAATTTACTTACTTCCTAACTTTCGCATTTATAACACCAGGATCTACATAAGAAAGGTCTCCCTTGTGGCGGATTATCCATAAGGCAAACTAGGCACGTGCCTAGGGGCGCGATGACAAGGAGAGGAAAAAGGAGAGCGCGGGAAAAAAATAGGAAGCACCATATTATAATTATGTATTTTATACTTGACGCCACATCTCAAACTGGCATAGTCGAACAACGCACGTCACGTACACGAAGCATGTAGTGGCAAGTGACCCTGCCTCAGGTACCTATGTATTTTTTTTGGTTCTGCGAACGCAAACACTCAAAGCGTCGCTATGACTCACACGTGTTATCTCAATGGAAAGTTTAGAAATCACAAACTTTGAGTAGATAAGCAAAACTGACCGCATTCTTGTATCCATAAAGCTCAAAGTTGATAAAGCTCTGGCACATATAATATATGTCGTTTTAAAGCAGGATTTCTACCAATATTTAGAACAAAGAGCGTTTATGGTTCGAAAGGACTTTAGTTTTGTGCACTTTCCTAGGAATAGTTAAAATGCTTCCAGATGTCTAGTCCGGGCTGTGGGAATGGAATGTATCTGTCCAACAGATATAAATAATATTATAAAGCGTGCATCTGATAGAGTTATCATATGATTGCACTGACTGTGATTATTTTAGTCATGTAATTAATCACGTTATTCATGATTAGACATGATGAGACATGGTTACTGTCACGTTTGTACCTTGACAACGGAAGTTAACGGAAAGCTGAATACTCAGACTACTTAACAACAGTACATTTATTACAGGAGGCTTAGTCACAAATTGTTCTAGGAGATAACTGTATATTTCTCATGTTCCATGGTAACGCATCGGAGGTGCCATCGTCCTTCTCGCTCTGGCTGTCGGCTGAGACCTATTGCCGTTTCACTAGACCAACGCGGGGGTGGCTTTGCGCAAGCGACGCCGTTTTTCCAGCCAATCAGAAGCTCCCACGAGCTTCCCTTAACCGAAGGAAAAGGCGTGGTTTCATCATCAAGAAAGAGGGGCTCGTTTAGCATTTTTGCGTCCCTAAGCTTCACTCAAGTTTTCGGGATTATAAAGGATGGTCGTGGACCACTTTGGTGTCTAAAAAGTCTGTACTCAGACTACTCATTGTAATGAAGTCACACAAATCAAAATGTTAAATCAAATGTGCAAAACAGTTTAAAATCATGGAAGTGCACACTGAGGGTTCCAGGTCACTGTATAAACAGCTAAGTACACTGTATCGTCCAAAACGATTGATCCAATTGCAACTGTGAATAATCATAACTTTGATCATTATAAAGAGTATCTCATCACTGATTATAAATCATGTTAATATCAATTAACACTTTGCTATCCTGACCTGTAAGGTCTGGATCTTATCAACAAATGTGGATAAAGCATTATCAGTGTGACTTTTGGATCAATCGAAGGAATTGTATTTTCTATAAATGTACCTATCCATCTATGCAAAAGTTATTGTCTATTTAAGTCAATCTGCCAAAACTACTGTATCTCCTGAGCGCGAATACATAAGTATATTGTGTATGCATAGATAGTACTGTCACGGTTATCCGTGCCGTTCAATTCACTCGCAACTGAACTAGTATCATTTATTATTCCCTTAACAAGGAATTAATGTGTATAAAATGTCATAAATGATTATCATTAATAATAAAAGTAATTGAATAAATGCCGATCAAACTTCTCAGGATACAGTGACAAATATAATTAATCTTGTGATTAAATAATGAATAAATTATAAGGGCAATCACGAGTAATGTAAGCTTCTACGTTTACTACTTTATCTAGGCGCCTTCTCAGTTTTCGCTTTGTACTTTTCGCTTTCTGAGAAGCACGTGCGCTAGTAGACGAAAGGTACTTACTTACTTAATTACTGTATTTTCACGTTTCACATCTGAAGCGAAATACATAAACTTATACCTACTGATTTAGATCTGATCAAGTGCGTCCAAGCACACTTATGTAATTACTCGTTGATTATTGATCTTTGGGAAATATAATTTATTTTCTTGCCCTAAAACCTATTGTTTGATTTTATCTTCTGTTATCTATAAGCCTCGATCCCAGATAGGTAGGCTATGTACTAGGGATGTGATTTTATTACTCATTCCACCTATTGACAGAACTATTTCTGATAATTCAATTCATTCGAATTTGAGCTATATACTTACATAGTAAATATGTATACACATATGTACAAACATGAATGTGTACATATATATGTAAATATGTATTGTCAATTAGACAGGTTAACGAAGACGTAGCTTCGATGCTGTGTAAGGCTATTATTTGTTGAAGTAGTGTATTGACGTGGATTCGATTGTGGTGATCAACTGGAATATTATACACTATATCCCAAGAACACATCAAGTTATTTTATGTCTCTAGTTAATACACCTTTAGGTTGGGAATACCGACTCGCCAGTATAAATCACCCGTGCCTGACACTCTGCTGTGGCTCTGGTTGCATACACATGCCCTCCCCTTTGATGTAATGCACAGCAATACATCGCGGACTGTCACTGCCACTGTCAGCGGCCGCTGACCTCTGTTAAATCCATGGTTCGTATTCATACGAAAAGCCCGCACCCTAAGGTGCGCTGCTGTTTTAATGCGTTCTCACGCAGGCCAGCTGTCCGCCAAAGCAGTACTCGGTACTCTCCTTTTTAAAGGATCTTAGGTCTCGCAACAGAGTGAGTCAAGTGAATGTCAGTTGCCGATTGTGTAAGTTACCACAAATCAGTCACTTGTACCAAACCTTAAAATCTCCTCATTGCTCATCTCAACGAGCTCCCTGCTCTGACCATTACTCTATTCTTTAATATTGTTCTATGGTCTACAAGCCTGAATGTATAACTTCACAATTGAGCATAAGCCGCGGTGTTCTATCACTATAGGTGTACTATTAATTATCAATGTCAGTAGACATGCAGATCCTTACGAAGGAACCACCATCTTAACCGCATCCGTGTCAATACAATACAATAAGCCTACTCTGAGAGCAGACGATCACTTTAAATAAATTTACTAGACCATACTTTCACATATAAACTAGACGATCACTTTATAAGAAATAGATTCTGGCTAAGATTTGCTAACTCCCCGTAACTCGGTGGAAATTGGAAAATCACTAGAATCGGTATAGACGAATAACGTTTACCACTACAAGCTAGGTACTTGAAGCATGGGCATCGTGTGCGTGGGCATTGCTGGAACCGCGCACCGCCTTAGTTACGGCAACAAGGGCGGTGCGCGGTGCCAGGGATGCCCACGCACGGGGTGCAGACCCAGGAGGGGCGCAGAAATGAGCAGACCAGGACAAAGTTTTGGTATGGAGCGTGCATGGACGCAGAGAAACTTGCACCGGGAGCATGGAAGACTAGTTACAACACTCGAAGCGACTACACGCGCTTTGCTTTATAAAATTGTTTCCTTGTAATAAAATGCAAGGCAAAGACAACGTATGGCTGCCAGACTCCAGAGGGGTGCCAATGAGGTGCTAGCCTAGAGCCTTTCGACATTTAATCCGCCTCTGCTGGTACCCCTCTTGTACGCTGTCTGTAACAATACTCCCAGAAAACGCGAACATACTCACCTCTGGAAGGAGCCTGCAGGCTAATCATGTAACTGTTCGGTATCGCAATTCGGATCGCGATTTTTCATAATTGTCACTTGTCACAGCTTCACGACATCACGGAGGGATTTCTCTCGCAATCGATAACGAACGAATGCATTGATTTCCTAATTAAGATAAGCAAATCCGTCGGTCTTTTGGCGTTTCGTCCTGCCCTGCAGGGTCCAATGAGTTTTGGCGGGACAGTGACAAGTAACATTTATGGCAAATCGCGATCCCGAACAGTTACATGATTATCCTGCTGTTTACTAATCTGACTTATTACGCAGAGTATTCATATAGTTAGTCAAACAACAGCACTTCTAGCCAATAAAGGCATGATATTCCATTCTTCAAGGTATTGTCTCTAGGGTTTCCTCTCATCAAATAACCGATCGAAGAGAAATTCACGATAGAGGCTACAATATGAAGCAACTCAACAGGCATCCTTGAAAATCTTCGACCAATACGAGCTTTACTCGCAAATCGCCGTTGTGTCAATAGCCTAAGGTTGGAAAATGATCGAGGTATTGCCGAAGGCTTTTCGTCTCAAGGGTTCCTATTCTTGGTTTGTGGAAGGCATCCCGTGTAATCCGATTTCGCCAGCTTCTTGTTTGTTTTCTTAGTATTATATCAAACTTATAGGTTTTTACCAATTTCGCGGGTACGATTCGGGATTCGGGAATTTTGGGATGGAAATAATTTTATTTTACAAATGTTTTAGGTATACTATGATTATTTAGAAACAAAATACAATCTTAAATTATCGATATTAACTTCCATAGTTATCTTAAAGATAAATCTCAAAATATAGATTTTCGTTTAACAAGATTAAAATCGTGTTAAACTAGTTTTTTTAACAATATCATAAAATTACCACTTTACACGCACGCGTTTATTGTGATCTTTTCTAAATACTGAAGACGGTGATTGAAGATATGAATCACTTTTGCTGAGAGGTTCATAAATTATTTACGTTTTACTTAAAGAGCTTATTAGTGTTAGTATTAGTATAGTTAGTATTAGTGCTTAAAAGCTTTGCACTTCGAACTTATTTGAATTTCGGATTTCGTTTGGTCGCAGGTAACAGTTGTTCTAATTACTAAGTTGGTATAGAGAAGAGGTGAAAAGTCCAATTGTGAAGTTTCGACTTCAGGCTCATAACAAAGAGTTTTTAGGAGTTTACCATCTAGGTCTCGTATTTAGTAAGAAACAGAGGATATCGCACGTCGTAATTGAAATTCGAAAATAGTGGCACATTTCAGCTACTCAAACAAATAGCAAATCTAAGCTAAGAGGATAAAGCTAAAAATATTATCTAAGTCACTGGTTGTCACTACGCACCGAGAGCCCATGATTCTCAGGACTCGAACGGTAGCTGAACGTCGCCGCATTATAGAGGTGGTCGGTGCAAACCGTAAACAGTTTCAATACCCAGTTATCATGCAATACCCAATACCGGGTACTCGGAGTTTCGATAACTGGGTATTGTGAGAAACTAGGTATTGGCGAAAACGCGAACCGTCTCCACGTCGTCATAACGAGCGGGAACCAATAACTGCGCGTGCCGATTACCGACGGATGACGAACGATACCGATGGTCGCTTCGCAGCCATACTATCCAATAAATTTAATCAGTAATCTTTTTAATTCATAAGCATTTTTATAATTCAATAAAAAAGGAGACTTCAACCACTAGTAGTAAGCAAAGAATGTTTAAAGCAAACAACTTCATCAAAAAAATATTACTATTATTTATTACAAAAATATTTGTACTTTGTACAATCGGTATTTGTACCTTCTTGTGCAACACAGTTATTTTTGTAAAGCGTTTTATTAATAATAACTGAAATTAAATACCTCTGCAGAAACTCAAAAGCTACGTTATTAAAGAAACGACCAATACCTAGTTATTCAAATAAACAGTTTCAGAACACGACATTGACATTTGTCACACAAACATGTTGTGTTGTTTGTTGACATTCAATACTGATACCCGTTTCGGTACTGCAATATACCGACCCACCTTTACCGCATTATATGCAAACTAGTGCAGTGGAGAGTTTCAAGTGTGCCGCGGTCAAGCGGCTATCTCAAAATCCTCTGATTAACTTGATAGAATAAATTTACATATGGTATAAAAATAGTACCGCTGGCTTTTTGGCTTTGATTAAGTAGAGAAAGCTAGATCCCCTAAGCTTTTTAGTAAAGGAAATCATTCTGGGGTAACCTGTTTCTGAATCCACGAATTAAGATCAGGACAGCGTGGTGGAATATGGTCTAACCACCCTTTGAGCTTTTTGACCCTTTGCCATAAGCAAACACACCATAGTTACAGTGACATATTCTTTTTCCAATCCCTTTCTCTGCTCTCCCTCGAATAAAAGATGAATGATGAATCAATAGTGTAATAATGTAATGATTTAATTGTTAATGATTTCTGAATTTGAATCAAACTAAGTAATAACACTGGCATGTAAAATAAATACAGGCGTTTAAAAATAAAGCACCCAGACGTTCGACCTCCGCTCATGTAACCTTACCAAAAACCAATAGTAATTCCCACGACGAAATCAAACGGTCGGGCTCATTCGAATCGTATGATCGCTCGAAACCGAATTAATCGGACAAATCGGACAATCGAATCGGAATCGCAATCGCTATGAATTGGACGGAGCGGTAGAACGTTTGCAAGTGAGTTGTAGTGGGTGGAAATCAGGGAATGTGGTAGAATGCTAGTGTGAAACGTTCTAGATTCCGAATGGAATTTGGTAATTTTCAAGAGATTATTTTGTACCGCGATATCATTTCTGGAGTTTATTGATCGACCTTGGAATGAAAAATCCGGCTGTGGATAGGATTCACATACTCTTGCAGGAGTGAGCCGCAGTATGTCTGTGAATGGCTTTAAGGCTGGCAAAACCCATTAATTCTGGTGAAAAACAGATGAATCCGCGGGGCACTATTAGTAATGAGACAATTTAGCTACCTACCGAAGTAACTTACCAACCTTCAAAATATTTTAATCTAAATAAAATTATAAACACAATAAATTATGTTTTAGTTTCATGGTCAACTTAACAAACCGTAAGAATTTCTACTTAATACTTCTGCAATTTTCTATCTCGTTCCCTCACTTCATTAAGGGGTTGCTTGCTATTTGAGTTTATAAATTCATCTTGCCTTTAAATTAGCGTTGTTCGCGAGTCTGCCTTCTAATTCATCACCCGAACTCCGCGAGCGCAAGTGGTGTAAAGTGACAAAGATGAATATCGGTGATTTATGTAGAACAGGCTAATGATCTCTACCATAGAACAAGCAATGGTTAGAGAGTGACGCAGTAGCGACTACGGGAAAAGAGCGTCGTAATAAGATTACCAAAAAAACGTCTAAGTGAATGTTAAAATTGTTTATAGAACGTTCACATCACCACCCATCATACTTACAATAATTTATTTTGTATTAATTTTTCTTTAACATTATTACTTTAGATACTTTAATTTAACTTGACACTAAAAGTATACTTATGCAATAAATGAATCCTGGACCTGGGTATGTCCTAAAACTGCATCCAGAACCACTGAAGGACGGGCAGCAGCGTCCTCTTAGTTAACGGTGGTAACCGTTCTGCGATCCCCAAGCCGCCTGCCAAGCGTGGGGATTATGGCAACACCTCCCTTATTAAGGGAGAGGCCTTCGTCCAGCAGTGGACGTCTTCCGGCTGTTGATGTGTGTGATGTGAATATATGAATAATAATAAAAAAACTTTATTTGAGCAATACAAAAAATACATACATTACAAGTTAGTAGTAAGTTGTAGTAGTTGTAGTTAGTAGTAAGTAAGATAGACATAAAATCACTTCTAAAATTTAAATGAACCCTGAGTCCCACACTAGGGATGTCCTGTGTCGTGAGACTCAGTGCCTTCCATGTAGATGTGATTAATTAAGTTACGAACATAATTTTTATCTCAAACAAAATACAATATATAGTAGTTATATTTGATAATTATATAATATTGTTTTTATAACATTGCAAAGTGGTTTAGAATTTAATTTAAGTTTTAAATAACTTCTTAGGTAAGTATATTACAAAGTAGTTAGAAAAGTACAAAAGTCTCTAGGCACTTCTTGTACTCTTTCTAGGGTGTATGTGAGAGTAAAGTAAGTGAAGCACGGATATGAAGAGTTAGTTTGTGTGTGTATGTGGCGATGTGTATTTGTGTGTGTGTGTGAATATATTAATATGAATAAATGACGAATAAAAAATAATCCGTTTATTCCATTTTCCTTAGTAAAAAAAGTAATTATGTTAAAACAATTCTTTTCATTTGTTACGTTATGACAGACAACAAATCATGTTTTATTAAGTACATGTGGATAATTTTATTCAGCACCTTTTGTTTGCATCTTCTATAGTATGATAATGTGGGTCTAACCCATTAGTCCCGTGATTTTGCAAGCGATATAAATCCACAGGGATGAGTTCCCTAAGTAGCTTTTAAGCCCTTAGTAATCTAGAAAATTATTACAAGCTTATTCACTTCGTAAAACATAAAATGAGTAAATTTTTTGTATGTTATACTTAACACCCTATTAATTTTGCGCCTTCACTATTAAAATACTCAAACCATAATTCCTTGACTGTAAGACTGAAAAAAAGATAGACGAACTGTGTTTTTTATACAATCAAGTGACGAGACGAGCAAGACGTTCGCCTGTTGGTAAGCGTCACGCCTGCCACTAACAGTATAGTAGCAGAGCCAGAATTGTGAACTTGTGAACACAATCCTGCGCCGCCCTGCACTGTGCTCGTCACCCTGAGATATATTAGATGTTAAATCTCTTCAGACCCAGTAATTTCTCTGGTAGCATTGCCCTTCAAACCGGAACACAGTAATGCTTGCACACTACTGCTTGGTGGGTGAATGACTGGCAAAGGTGTGGTACTTCCCCAGGCGGACTCAGCAGCAGTTGAGTAGAGTCCTACCACTACAAACAATCTGGCATCACAATTCTGGCACTGTTACTGTCACGGGCAGGCGTGATGCTTACCACTATGGGAACGTCGCTCATATCGTCACTACATTGTTTTGCCGTTTTTGTAGTAGTAGGAACTACTACAAATATCAAATTAGTAAATACATAAATAAAAATTATAAATACCAATACAATAATAATCATAAAGTTCTACATTTATTTAGAGCTAGTTATGCAACATTCTAAACGAAATAACCAAAGAATTATTCAGAATTTCAAGTCACAAGAATCACAACTCAACAATGTTACAGCTTGACATTGTTGGGACCAAGACTGAGCTCAAACGTTTGCTACGATATTTCATTTAGTGAGTCTTTGCTTGAGGAATCACAATAAATATATTGTGTTCTGAGACGGGATACTTTAGAGATGAGGTCAAAGTATGAAGTATTATTTTGAGATTTTGTTTTTACTAGTGATGAACTAGGATTGAAAATTGTTTCAAATAATACTTTTTACACGACTGCCCATAAAAGGAGTGTAATGTTTTCAGGGTTCGTGTATATTTGAGTTTATTTATCCTACCATAACTTCTAAACGCCTGAACAGCTTGGGGATTATGGCATCCCCCTACTAAGGGGGAGCCCTTCGTTCAGCAGTAGACGTCTTCTGGCTGGTGATGTGATTAGTAGTTTTTTCGGACAATAGATAATCCTAATCATAATTTATTAATAAGAAATTGTTACAAGACAAGAGAATACTTACGAGTACTTTTTTATTTTTTTACTTTTTTTCTTATTTTTTTGACAATACTTTATTTGCGACATAAAACAGCTTTAGGCTACCTACCCCATGATTTTCATCATGGTCAATATTAATCCTGTGGAGTCTCAAGTCTGGCTTCACATACCTCGTTATCGTAATCGTAAAGGTTACGTCTTATTTAGATTTTAGGAGGTTTTATTTATAGTATATACCTAAGCGCACGTCCCAATAAGGTTCAGGTAAACAACATCAGAAATAATTTAATTGACGGAGGTAAAACCAAACTGGAACAGTCAAGATTGCATGTAAACTGGCAATTACTGGCGCAATTGTACAAAACATTTTCGGCAAACAAATATTTGGGTCTAAATTTAACTGGATATGGCATATTTTTATTTTTTCGCATTGCCTTATTATAGCGCCTAAATTAATATTTGTTGCATAAATGCACTTATACACATTAAAAAAAAGAACAAATATAATTTAAGACAGTTGAACTGAAGACTAGTTTTTGGTATCAAAATTATTGTAATTCTGTGATATAAATAAATTAACGTTAGTCTCGATTTAATTTAAAGTACTTTTAAATATATTTTTTACCCAAATTTATTTATTTATTATTGTTTTTACGTTATACCTATTACGTTACCTTTCATCTAATATCTTTGTTTATATTTTAAACTATCAAACAGCCGTTTTGCGTACTGGGAGAAACCTCCTCCAGGCAACATATATATTTTTTGGAGTAAGGAATTTTATATCTGTGTCGTATAGTTTCTGGATTGAATAATGTCACTCTTGCGTTTAAATATCTTCTTAATCATTATTTATTTGTGTTCTTAGTTTAAATGATATTCTCTAGACTGATTTGCGTTTTTTTTGCGTTATTGAAATTGCTTTGCCTGAGTTTAATATGTTTTCGGGAACTACTGAAATATTTTATAATAAAAATTGTATTAATCTGTCTCTGCTATTATTGTTTTAACTCTAGTTCAGTTGTAATAATTATACTTCCTGAGTGGTAAAGCTACTAGTACAATCTTAAGTTTATGGTCACATTAAACCACAATGTATATTTTCGTGTCCTATCCAGTAGGGGTTACGTCATCTGCGAACAATATTTATGTGTTCAGCCCAGCCAGGCACTACGTGGTACGATGCCGGGGTAAAAATATAATTACGATTTGGCGGTTTATGAAACAACCTACATTCTTATAGTAGCTAGCATTTTAGAACAAAATACTTGTAGAGTAGAGATAAGGTTAGTTTTAATTAGAGCATATAAAGTTGTATGTTTATACCTACAACAGATACTAATAAAAAGATAGGCCATCAAAATGTCATGTTTTTCAAAACAAATATATATTATTTTATTTTTTAACTTTAAACTTTGGCCGCGTTAATACCATTTTTGTGCTGTCAGCCGGCGATGTCCAGCAGGCTCTCTGTACTGTGTACATCGTGTATGGTCGGTTTAAGGCCTTATTTAAAAAGATTGCTTAAGTTAACAAACGTCAATTAACTTCAGCGCAATAAAAAAAGTAGATAGATAATACTGTGAAGTTTCATGTTAACTAACGCCATTTAACTTTAAGCAGTGTTTTATAAATAAAGTAGGTAGTGTATCTTAGGAAAAGCTAATTTTCAGCATCAGCGGTAGACTTAGAGTTAAATGGAATAAAGTAAGAAAGCACAGTATAATTTGTTTTTACACGACTACATAAAAAAGTGTAATATTTTCAGGTTTCATGTATGTATGTAAGTGTGTGAGTTTCTTTATTTCACCATAACTTATAAATGCCTGAACAATTGAACTTTTTTATTTAAATTAATGGCCTGAACAGATTTGAATATACCGGGTTAACCTAAGAACCTTTACACTGTCCCGAGGAGTGATACTGGCTATACATATTTTTGGCATGGTCGTTGCGTCTAAGTCTTTTAGTCTTTTATTATAATGTTACATGTATACAATCACTTATTATTAAATGTATAAGATTGCCACACGACCCGGACAAGTGGTTTTAAATACGAAAAGCCTAAGTTTACCTGTAGGCGATTACGGGCTGAAAATAATGAATGACGATTGTACAATGACACGGTACTTATGTGTTGACAAACGTATGTTGACAAACTGATAACATCTTGTCATAATTTTTCATGTCACAGACAAACATAAGCCATATTTATTTGTACTTTCCCTAAAGTCTGCTTTGTACTTAAACACATACTACATCAGTATACAATAAATATAAATACATGCACTGCCTCCCTCGAAGAGCGATTGGGCCATATCCACCATGCTGGCCCAGTTGCGGGTTAGACACGCAATTGAATTTCTTCTCCGGACGTATGCAGGTTTCGTTACGCTGTTTTCTTTCATTGTGGACCTGGGTATGTCCTAAAACTGCATCCAGAACCACCGGAGGTCGGACAGCAGCGTCCTCTCTATTAACGGTGGTGACCGTTCTACGATCTCCAAGCCGCCTGCCAAGCGTGGCGACTATGGCGACTCTTCCCTATTAAGCGTCCAGCAGTGGACGTCTTCTGGATGTTGATGTGATGATGTTTTTCTTAACTGAAAAGCCAGGGGTGTGTCAATCCATATATAATAATTATGCTACAAAAAATTCATCGATAAGAGCCCAGGACTGAAGCCACGATCTTATGGTTTCTAGAATACTAGAATACTAAGGCTACTTGGTGCGCGGGCTATTTCCGCACGACATGCCCCTTATGGACTCTCGGTGCGTAGTCTCGGTGCAGGTAGTCCACCCGCCCAGTGTCTCCGAGGAATGCCAGCAGCTCGTTGACGCCGGCGCAGGCTTCCCAGAGCGTCCTTGGTGACCCGAGGATCGCTGTTCCTTGGTGTGCCACGGTGCTGGATTCAAGCAGCATGTGTGCGGCCGTTTCTTCTGCCACCATGCATTCTCGGCATAGAGAGCTGTCTGTAACCCCAATGTTAAAAAGATGTTTGTTTAATGAGCAGTGTCCGGTGACCAATCCAACTATTCGTCGGAGATTGTCACGTTTGAAGTTCAGCAGCTTTCGGGAGTATCTCGGATTTAACTCCGGAAAAGCTGCCCTAGACTGTCTGCACCCCTCAGTACTTGCCCAGTATTCTTTATGTAATCTGAAGGTACGCTTGCGGATCCAGGATCTGATTTGAGTGAAGGACAGAGGGATCATAACACTATGTTTGGATACCAAGGCTATCAAAACATAGTGTAACACACGGCTGAATATTTCATAGGGTCATTAGAGCGGATGAAAGGGGCAGAAAGGGGTTTCATTAAAATAATGACGAGTGTAGCACTCTTAACTGCTTAAAGCGCGTTCTCATTAAGCCGAGTGAAAACGAAAATATCGGTCAAGTAGGGCTACGGTACAAGTACTTGTGAAAACGATACTGCAGAACGTTATTCCTCGCACTCGCTCGTGTTCAATTCTGGGCCCGTACCAATGATTTCTTTAAAATAAACTGATTTTAAAATTATAAACAACTGACTTTTTGGTGAAGGGAAACCGTTTAGAAACCTGGATATATTATAATGCCTGGTTTTGTGGAATCTACCAACCCGCACTATGCCAACCAGAGCAACCCTGATATCACGAAAAAATCTGCTGTTCCATACATTTCCTCGAAAGCGAGTTACGTTTTTCTCTGGAAGTGTTTGTTTTCGCGATTTTAGGTTTGTTCCCATAATAGACGTTTTTCACAATGATGAGTACAATGACCTCCTTTCGGCTTAGTAATACCGTAACGAGCAGCCTTGCATAATTTGAGCATTGTTAATTGCAACAATAGATGCTAACTCCTCCAAGTACGCAACATATCAAATGATAAAACAACGCTCCCGCGAGCCGACAAAATAAATGTAAGTATAATTTCTCAGCTCGGTGGCAGTACCTACATTTATCTTACAGTTTGACATTTCATACGGAACCCTGTCTCGAGTGTTACCAAAAACACGTGCAATAATTCAGTCGGCGAGATTGCACCGCTCGGTGGAGTAGGCGAATAGAATTCACGTTCTGAAGTGAAAAATAATGACCAAGAATTAATCATGAAGAATTCTCAAAAATAATAATTATATCAAGAATTCACAAAAAACAAGAATTCTGCATAAAAAAGTGAACTCTAAAAAAACTATTATTCTCAAAAAAACGTATTAAAATAAATTAATATTTATTGTCGTACAGAGCAAAGTGGAAGGCGCAAGACCGCGTGGAAGATCACTCATGCGATGGCACGACCAGATAAAATCTGCTGTGGACGCTTGCATGCGAAATGCTGAAATATTATGAGGCACATCACATCTGTGATGTGCCTCATAATATTACATTAGCCTGATGTGCCTCACAATGTGCCATTAGCCAGATGTGCCTCACTATATTACATTAGCTATATTACAGCCATATTACACTAGCCAATACTACATGACGACCATGAACAAGCAGAGAAAAAATTAATCTGGTCATCATAAATTACTTAGTTGATAATCGAATGATCCTAATGTGAAAAATAATCACATCTGTGATGTGCCTCACAATATTACATTAGCCTGATGTGCCTTACAAAGTGCCATTAGCCAGATGTGCCTCACAATGTTACATTAGCTATATTACAGCCATATTACACTAGCTAATACTACATGAGGACCATGAAGAAGAAGAGAAGAATTTAATCTGGTCATCATACATTTATTTAGTTAATAATCGAATGATCCTAATGTGAAAAATAATCATGGATTCTAAAACTGTATTTTTCATGATTTTCAGCCCATAATCGTGCGTTGCTGGGCATGGGATTGGGTACTATTTTCTTGTAAGCCACACATGTCTGGCTTTTCCATCTGTCCATGGTTGGGAATCCCGTTTCATTAATCCCTTTGTTGATGTGGTAACCAATTTTGAATAATAAAAAGCGAGATTTAATGTAATTTTTATGTTTAGCGTCTGTATTATTCGAGTCAATATCACATTTTACAGCTTGGCTGCCGTGCACGGTACTCGCATTACAGTTGCCTCTCTTGGTTAAATATTTCTGTGGAACTCTAGCATTTAACGCACTGGAAAAGTTGCGATGCAGTTGACAGTATAATACCTAGAATTTTCCGAGATTTTCCATCCGTCGGATGATGTTTAGAATTCGTATAAACATTTTGAAGAACCTACAAATATGAGCCTCGTCTTCTCCTAACTAGATTACATACACACATTAAGGAAAACCGAATTAAACACTAATTAAAATTAAACTTACATCATTATCATCATCAGCTCGGAGACGTCCACTGCTGAACGAAGGCCCCTAGACCGCCACACTGTACGACCACCTGCCATATGCATCCACCGGTTGCCCGCGACTTTCACAATGTCGTCGGTCCACCTAGTGGGAGGCCTTCCTACGCTGCGTCTTCCACAATATTTTTGAAGATATAAAATCACTGAATGTCGATATAAATAATCACAATCTTTTAAATTATACACACAAAACAAACCTATTATTAATATGATTATGCTGAATTTAATTTTCGACTAAATACACACACTTAGTACACTAAGGGCCTTACTTAAAACGCTACTTTCTTTAACAAACTTCATGTAACATTAAGCGGTGTTTTTAAGTAAGGCTCAAAGTTTTAGTTATTGACAATTACCTATGTAAAGGCTTAGGACATTTACCATACTTAGGTGGCCTAGTGGTACAAACTTTTCAGACTTCTGACTACCAGATAAACAAACCTTAAAAACCTACACCTAACAAAGTTTTGTCCTGAGTGACTGACAGACGACGTACAGACTAAACCGCTGGGATGTAGAAACTTGTGTATTTTAGGTTTATATCCCTGCGACATATACCATATAAATAATTTAAAAGCTCGAGGGAAAAGTAGCCAAAGTTTTTGGTCAAAATAGACGTCAGCCAAAAAGATTTCGTGACACCTCGAGCTAACGTTTAGCCAGGTAGGTATAACATAAACTATGGGCAGCTGGTTAATTTAATGAAACTCATCCAGAAATGCAGTTGATATGTGTGCGTGTCTCCGACGTTTGCTGCCTGAAGACTAAACCGTCACATATTTTACCCAAAATCGTCTACACTTCTGGCTGTTAGCCAGTACCGGGTTTTGTGCTTTACAAAATTTAATTAAATCCGACAGTTTGGGATATTGATTTTGTGTTCATTTAAGGTCCAGATTATTGCAGCCCGCTCACTTGCGCATTTTCAAATTTATGAAGAAAATATATTAGAAAACCACAATCTCTGAAACTAACGAATATAACATTACAAAGGTTTAGATAAATTTACTAATTTCAGCATATACAGAGAAAGATACAATGCAACAAATTCATTTAAAACCCGAGATAGAATTAGGCCGGGTTTCATTAGAAATTCTGTTCCTACAAAAGCTAGTGGAAACTAGATGGTTTTTCAAATTATACTAACAATAATATTTTATTCGTACAACTTCAACCAATGATTAAATCTATTTATTTATTGATTTATTTAATAAACATACAAAACAGAATGCAATAATTTAAAGCTATCTCATAAGTTACATTTTAAAGATCTGTATACTACATTCTAAAACTATGTATGCCTAGCTGCATTAATAATAGAAGTATTTAACATAATATACACTAGAGGATTAGGTATACAAGGCAAAGGAAGAATTAGTTTTTGAAACTTATACAAAAATAAATTAAATTAAAGCTAGCATATAAGCATGTTGTAATAGAAAATTATTATTAATTATTACTAGATTTTATCTAATTTTAAATTAAATTGCAATGTCCTTTTTAATTGCCATTGAAAGGAACAAAACTTTAAATTGAATAAATCAATGTCTCTGTTGGAGACAAGGATCTCATTGTATTGGTGACACATTTTGACAATAGTATCAATAGGACACGTCATACTATACATGACGTGTTATTGGAAAACACCTGTAAAGAGAAGATGTTATGATTGCGGTTACGAGACCTGAACCGAGTATTAAAATTCAATAACGAAAGAAGGGTTGGCGAGTCAATATAGGAGTGAACTATTTTATAAAGCAGAGTGAGGTCAATGTATTTACGACGAACATCTAGGGGGGTAACATGGAAATATTTTAATCGTTCATTATACGACGTATACGAATAACGTGTAAAGTTATCCTTATCTATTATATCTACGGATATACGGGGTGTTAGTTTGAACACCGTTATCCTTCTAGGATATCATTGTACTCATCACTATGAACAACTTTTACTATAGGGCCAACCCGGTAATCACGAAAAAAAACAGCTGTTCCATACATTTTGTCAAAGATCGATGAACCTTTTTGTATGGAACAGCTGTTTTTTTGTGATTTCACGGTTGGCCCTATAGTAAAAGTTGTTCAAAATGATGAGTACAATGATATCCTAGAAGGATAACGGTGTTCAAACTAACACCCTATATATTATATATCCGGAGTACAGTCTTAATTTTAATTTATGCAAACAAGGCTACCTCTTTTTAGGTAACTGTATTATTAACTACCATTACCTAATAATAGTATAATAACTATTTTTCTTTTATACATTCAAGTGACAAGACAAGCAAGACGTTCGCCTGGTGGTATGCGTCACGCCTGCCACTAACAGTAGCAGTGCTAGAATTATGAACTTGCGAATACAATCCTGCACCGCACTGTACTGCGCTAGTCGCCCTGAGATATTAAATCTCTTCATACCCAGTACTTTAATAAATAATTAAGAATGCTTGCACACTACTGCTCGGCGATTGAATAACTGGCAAAGGTGTGGTACTTTCCCAGGCGGACTCTGAAGTAGAGTCCTACCACTACACAATAAAAAATAATAATAAACTCACGTCTTCAAACTCCTCACATACGTGATGGTATTGAACAAACAAGACAGGACAGAGATTTTGTTTTTAAATAAAATAAATATATCATCCTATTATTATGTTGGCATAATAGTAGGTCTATAAGAAATAAAATTAACATAAATTAGTGTACCTAGCTGCTCTGTAAGATTTATTTTACAGATATATCTGCATAAATCCTGTTTTGTTCATTATAATGTTGACAAAATTTTACTTGCTTTCAAATTATTTCGTCATCAGGCATAAAATGTCCACTGCTGGACAAAGGTCTCCCTCTTAATAGAGGGGTGTTCAAATTTCTTCATTCAACCATAAATAAGTTTGTTATGATTTTTAAATTAAATCTATTTACAACTGACGCTTGTTTCATCAGCACTTAAACAATTGGCTTCATAACCCCTATATTACGTAATGGTATTGAACAAACACGTCAAGATAGACTTTTTGTTTTTGTTAAAATACGAATACGGGATTAAACATTAAAAAAAAAAACAAAAAAAAAAAACGAAATAAACAAAAATGTGTCAAATACACGTCAGTTTTCATAGTAAAAAAGACTTTCGGATTTACATTATAAATAATAACGATAAAATTAAAAACTTTGCTTTAAAAATTTAGGACTAAAATATTTTATGCAAAACACTTTCTATGCAAATAAGGTTTTACTTTTAAAATGGTGGGCTATTATCAGAGCTCTCACAACAGAAACAAAATCGCTTTTTCGCAACTTTTAAGAGAAAAGTCGTTTGAGAAGCGACACGGTCGTAACTGCTTCACTTAGCGATAATTCCTATACTTTAGAGCCCATCCATTTTTATCATTCGGGGGACGGCGGGGTAAAGTCGTGCCGCGTCGTCACGTACTCGCCACGGTTCCTGCGCTCTTTTCACGCACTAAATTAATGGTAAGACGCACGCGAGCGGTTTTTTACGTTGCGCAAGTTTTTTGGCGCAATCTAGTAGTGACTGCGGAACATTTAGTTGTAATGACTTAAATTTCTTTGAAAGTGCAATTGATAAAATTTTAAATCTGTGATATAAAATGTTGTTAATCTTTTTTGATCAAAACTAGACTCAAGATTCAAGATTGATTGATTCCAGTCCCTTGGCTTATTACAGATTTTATTAGTTCAGTATTTTTTCTTAGCATAATAATTATGTTCAATTCCAAAAGCTTAGTCAAGTAAAAGTACCTATGCAGTGCACTCAACAAAAAAGTCTCAAGACAAAATTAAAGTGCGACTAAGTTCACACAGCATACTTAATTTATGCATACTACGGCTTCGGTACTATTTATCCTTAGCTCTACCTGTATAAAGTAATAAATACTATCATCATCATCAGCCCGGAGACTTCCACTGCTGAACGAAGGCCTCCCCCTTAGACCGCCACACTGTACGACAACCTGCCATTTGCATCCACCGGTTGCCCGCGACTTTTACAATGTCGTCGGTCCACCTAGTGGGAGGCCTTCCTATGCTGCGTCTTCCGGTTCGCGGTCGCCACACAAGAACCTTTCTTCCCCATCGGTTGTTAGTTTTTCGAGCGATGTGGCCTGCCCATTCCACTTCAACTTGCAAACCTTGCGAGCTATGTCGGTAACTTTGGTTCTTTGGCGAATATCCTCGTTCCGGATTGTATCGCGCAAAGTAACTCCGAGCATAGCTCTCTCCATTGCCCGTTGCGTGACTCTAAGTTTCTCCAAAAGGCCAGCAGTTAAAGACCAGTAATTGGAGCACCACGTTCACGGATTCCCTCATAATATATTATTTAAAATATTACGATAAGCAAATCTAGATCCTGTTTCTTCTATGCTTTACGCCATACACAAAAGCGTACAGTATTTGTCATGCCTACCTCCGCAGATTCAGGCCTCCGTGTGCCATCCTGTGACTGTCCCCGAAATTGTGTCGACAATTCAACAAACATCGTTTGACTAGATAATTTAAATGGAACAAAGAGTAAACTTTGTGGGACTTCACAATCTGTTAAATTTAATGGGTATATAATTGCCTTAACTGTACAAACAGGTTTGATAATTAGCTCTATCACGTAATGAGGTAAATGGGAACGTTTATAGACTTGGTTGGAATTTACAAAATTTAATGTGATGCCAAAGCCGCCATGCTTAATTATACCTGTCAACGTTTATGAGTTTTTAAACAATAGTTTACTGATAGAAAACTTAAGATATCTAATTACACTCCTGGACTTATTCGAGGTATTCCCATAGGTTGAAGTCGGTTTTTTTAAACCTAGGTACTTGCTCTGTCTCAACTCTAGAAACTGTTAGTCCCGTGTTAGTTAGGGTAGTTTGTACGAAACCCTAAAAATAAAGGTTCACTAAATCCTATTTCTAAAACGAGTCTGACATTAAAATATTGACATAATAGCGATGCCAACGCTGTCATTACTGAGCCATCTCATTAAGCGTTTCCAAAGTGGGACGCCTCACTTCTCGCAGACTAAAGCTTCTTTCACTGTCGGCAAACAGATTTAACACAAAGATGTTCGCGCGTTTCCTAGTCTGTGGTTTTAGGCGCTAGGATTCGGTCTCGCTTCATTTAAGTAAAGGATTAAAGTCTGGATGTATATATTTTTTTGTAATGTCTTGCAATGATACATTTTAGCAAGTAAGAGTAAGTAAGGATAGTGTTTAAAAAAGTATATAAGGATAGTGTTTAGACCGTTTTAGATGGGGTTTTCTGGACTAATCTTTACAATTTCTAGAAAATACTTTTGAATCTTAGTGAGTCGCAAGGTCTCGCTGTCTCGCTCGCACATGCCGTGGGTTTTTTTTTTAAAAACAAAATGATTACCTAAATGTATTTAGGAGTAGTCTGGTTAGCTCAAATTAGGATATTAACATTAAAATAAAAATTACTATTTAGAACAAGTTTTATTTGAATATTTCATTTTCTAAATACTTCAAAATGTAAACTTTGTAAGATGCCATCAAAACAACATTGTTCTTTATGAAAGATGATCCTTACATTCGTATTGCACTACAATAATTAAATGTGTCTGATTAATTTTATAAGAATGTAACTAAATCTAATTTCTAATTGCATCATAAAATTGTCTAACTGTCAGATAATTCCATATATCTAATAAGTTTGCTGTTGTCTATCTAGCATGAAGTTTATACCTATACCTAATTGAAGCGGCACTCATCATGGGAATAGTGTACATATCTGATTAGTTGATAAATTAATATTGGAGGTTGCTTTGTAGGTGTAGCAATTACATAAATAAATAAAAACGCGAGTGAGAGAGACAGCTGACAATGAGATCCAATACTTTAAAAGTTTATGCTACTCGAACTTTGTGGTCAATTAATGTTCCATAAAAAAATACATTATTTTGCAGCAGAAATGAGTATATTATTATATTTTATATATTTTATTATTTTTTAATACGTGTAATATATTTTTATTACACGTATTAAAAAATACCTGCTAGCACTTGCGGTCTTGTTCATTGACTTTTTTTTAGTTCTGCCAAGTGACGAGATGAGCAAGACGTTCGCCTGGTGGTAAGCGTCACGTCTGCCACTAACAGTAGCAGTTCCAGAATTTATTGTGAACTTTCGAGCACTATCCTGCGCCGCAATGCACTGCGCTCGTCACCCTGAGATATTAGATGTTAAATCTCTTCATACCCAGTAATTTCTCTGGTAACATTGCCGGAACACAGTAATGCTTGCATACTACTGCTTGGCGGTTGAATAACTGGCAAAAGTGTGGTTCTTCCACAGGTGGGCTCTGCAGTAGAGTTCTACCACTACAAAAACCAGATGTTTATAAAATCATAACACAATTATTAATATTTTACGTTACAGACCGATGGGTTTCGTACGCATAACAGTGAAAATGTAATTTTCTTTCGTTAGAATGAATAACTGACACAATAATGCTTTTCAAGCCAACTTCACACGTATAAACACGTTTGTCATAATATCTGTTACCAATTTTTGGAAGGAAATTAAATTTTGTTCTGTATTCATATGAGTGAAAGTAAAATGATTTATTTCGTCAAAGACAGGTCTTTCATGTCGATTACATCTCGACGTTTTCATTATGCGAAACATGTGCATTATGTTTTTAAAAAGAAATAGGTATTTAACAATTTGTAAAAAAAGCGAATCAATTTGAAATATGTAAGTATTCATATGTAAGTATCGAAATTTCCGTTTGAATTACCTACTTAATATTGTGAATTAGAAGCACATAATCACTTTGCCGTTCCCTTCTTCCAGACTGCTCGATCTTTAGCTTTGGTGGCCCAGTGATTGTCGTGTGAGTTCAGCTCGTCACGCCGCCTTCGTCTTTGTCGACCCTGAGGTGTTTTAGATTTTCGGATCCAATCTAGGATAAAAATAATTAATATTTCTAATTTAGATTAAATATGAAATTAAAATTCACATTAAAAGTTAGTTCCCACATATTATTTAATTTAAATTATTTATAAAACTAAAGAATAGTTTGACGAGGTTTGCAATTTCTTTACTTGTACCAGGTTAGAAATACAAAAAAAAAATATAGTGTCAGTCCCTGTACCAGTCAGTACCAGCTAGTGCCTTAAAACCTACTATAAGGTATATTTGATTCAAAATTCCTTACTCTGCCAATACACGCAACTCTGAGCCAACTTAATACTGCAGTTAAGAACATGATGGAGTCGTCTATGAATTTCGTTACATTTGGTTTCAAGGTGGTTAAAAATATAGAGACCATGGCAAATGTATACAACCCGATCAAGAGTGTTGTATAATTTGTTATAATAACTACACAGTTGTACACTAACCGTATTGTGTATACCTAAAACACTTAAACAATCAACAAAACTATTTTAGTTATAGAGTGTATTAGTATATTGTATAGTTTATAAACTAAAATAGGTTTATTAATTATTTTAGTATTTGAAAGAGAGAGAGAGAGCTAGTTCCTCCGAGGTTTGAAAGAACTAAAAACAATGGGATAGATAACTACTGACATCGTCAAGACACTGAGCAGCGCGAGAAAAAAATAAACTTGGGGCACTACCACAGAATAAATAATAGTACCGATATTTTAGTACCACCAAACAATACAGACATCGCGTCCGCGTCGGCGTGGTGATAGTCTAGTGGGAGACTGCTCTCCTCGGCTCCTCCTTATGAGGTCGTTGGAGATTGACAAGTAGTTTTATGGAATTTATCGGATTTTTTTACCATTAGTATTTCGGTGAAGGGAACCATTATCGTGAGGATACCCTGCATATAATCGGAGAAGAAATTAAGTGGCCTATGTGAATCAACCAACCTGCAGCTAGCCCAGCGTGGTGGACAGGTATGGCCTAACTGCCCTTCGAGGGAGGCCCAGGTCCAGCATTAGACTATTAAAAGGCTGATTTATATTTTTGCAAGGCAGCCAACGCATTTACAAATCCCTAGAGGGCCGAGGGGAAAGAAACGTTGTTTCATATGCCAAACTTAATTTCAAATCCCTCCTCCGCCTATGAATCTTAAACCGCTTAAACGTCAAAATAAATTAGAGTCTGATAAACCCGCGGACGGCAGAAAATCAGATTCTCGGTAGAAAGGCCTAGAATATTTACCATCCGGTGGTCGAGAGGCTACATAATAAATGGCATAAGTTGGGGATCCGGCTTACAATAGCCTTTTGTTAGCAGGCAGCTGGATCGGTAGAGATGAGTCAGTGATGAATCTTGCAAAATTGGTTACTATCCACACAGTTTTCTACGCAATAACGAGGTGGTAGATTTCCTAAGGAGGTCGTCTAAGTACCGAAGTACAAAATATTTGACCGCCAACCATTGTTTAAACATTATTGTTTTCTCGCTTGGAGAGTACTGCATCTAGCGCAATTAAAAAGCTTTTATGAGATTCACCTTAGATGTCTTTAAATAATGAGCGCCAATGCAATGATAGGTAGACTTCATTCTTGTTATTTATAATTCTGGGTATCAATTGATCACGGGCAGGCGTTATATCTTACGATCAGGAGAGCATCTTGTTTGTCTCATTGATTGATGCCATAAAAAAAAACAGAAATACACTAGATTTACTAGGGAAACAATTATTCTAGTGACTAGAATATTATTAAACAAAAACGTGTTATAAAAAAGGCAGAACCACGTGAGGACGGGCAGCAGAGTTCTTTTAGTTAACGGTGGTGAGTATTCTGCGATCCCCAAGCCGCCTACCACGCGTGGAGACTATAGCAAGCCTTCCCTAGTAAGGCTTGCGTCCATCAGTGGAAGTCTTCTGACTGATGACATGTTATAAAAAAAGAACTCTATTTTTTAAAGCTATTACTTAATATTTGAATGTTCTTTAATCCAGATTCTCGTGTTCAAATGTTGACGTACCCTAATTTTAAATGGATCTTAACTACTGCGAACTAAGTAAAGGTACAGTCATCGTCCATTGTATTAAGAACCTGCTATATTTACGATCGGGGCGAAATTAATTCGGCCTTATCAATAAAATAGGTGACGGTAGTATTTATCGATGGTGTATATTCGGTCGAGATAATCTAGCCCTTCATGCCCTCGGGAAATAATGGCGACCCTACGTAATTTACCTCTCTAGATACCTGCATAACGAATTTGTGGTAAATAAAATCATAAACAGACATAATTAAATTGAACGAATGATTTATATTTTTCTATTGTATCTCCAAAATTTGCATAACTGTGCAATAATAATTGAAATACGCATTTTCACTCATGAATAAATAGGGATAGCATTCATCACATTATATTATATTGGGATAGCATTGTGCATAACATATGCATTTCAACATTATATTTTAAGCCTGAATTTTAATACCTACCCTAAGGATACAACAAATAAATGTTTTTTTTAAATAATAAATTATAATAATCGAACAACAGCAACAGGAATTACTTTAAAAAACACGGGTCCATATTACAAACACCTTACAGACTAAAATAAATATAAAAATAATCCTGGCATTGGTGCATCCCAGTAGCGTCGGAAAACAAGCCTCTTTGGCCAGAAATCTGGTGAAAGAAGAGCGCCTTTTTGCTTCGTCGGAACCCGGAGCAAGTAGGACTTGATGTTCGTGGTCCTAACAGTCGACTCTAGGCACTACAGCTGCACTACTGAGGACGTTTCCCTCCAGCCATTTCTGCACATACGTGTGCACTCGGGTCCACCCATGAGAGGTACATCAGGAATGTCGGCTCCACGGCTTTGAGCGCGTAGGATTTTTCATTACAAAAAATTGTGCTTATAGACCTAATTTAGATTAAATATCTTAAATATCGTTTCGTATTACCTGAAATAAAACGCTTATTACAATACTTACCCATTCATCATCAGCCAGAAGACGTTCACTGCTGGACAAAGGCCTCCCCTTTACTAGAGAGGGGTTGCCATAATCCCCACGCTTGGCAGGCGGGTTGGGAACTATTAAGACGCTTTAATAGGAAATATCGAAAGAGCATTAGATAAACTTCGAACCAAAATCTATTCAGTAACAAAACGAAATACACAAATTTAACTCAACAGCTAAAATTCAAAATAATATTTACATCAACAAATGAAAAAAAATACTTGCACATTCGTATGCATAGAGTTGACCGCGAGGACGAAATAAGTTACTCTATACTGATTGCTTTGCATTACACTCTGACTTGCATCACCCATATGCAAACTGTCTCTTGCTTTAATTCTAATCCCGCAAGTGTCAGCCCTGCTTGCAATAGTTTCGCGTTTGTGACGACAAATAGGAACTAGCTGTATTTACATAATTATGCTATGCATACTTACCCACGTAGAGCGAGGTATGCATACGTAGATTAGTGGTTTCGAGCTTCTTCGTTGGAAGCAATGAGAAGAAAACCTAATAAGTGATGATGCGTATACCCCCACACGCCAAAGATACACTTGGTACAGCACATTTCTGCGCAAATACTTCGCATTACTTAGTATACAGGATTAGTTCTAATCAGTTAGCATCCTTTTAAGGGCATATTCTGTACATCAAAAGAAAAAACTTTTACTATGAGACCAACAATTAAATTGCGAAAAAAACAGCTATGATTATAAATATTGTTCATATTATTATTATTATTATTGTTGTTATTGTTCATTGTTGCGGCCTGCACACTGCACACTGTAGAAGCTCAAATGTAGTGGAGGTAGGTAATTTTAATTTCAATGTTATTAATATGTTTATTGCGTTGACATCATACAATTGAATTGTCATTTTTATAATTTGATTATTTGAAGTTCATAATTTTAATTTCAAATTCAATTTCAACTTCAAACTCAATTTTAATTCCAAGCTCAATTTTTAATTTCAAATTTAATTTCAATTTCAAAATTAATTGCAAATTTAATTTCAATTTCAATTGTGTGTATGGTACTTATTAATGTGACTGCTAAATTGATGATTTATAATATGAGTCTATGATACTTGATAAATAAATGATTATTATTATTATTATTATAAATACAGTTTAAAAATAATTGCGCCCATACGGGATAGGTTCCCGTATATAGATAGGGATAGGTTTCTAATATGCGTATCTTTACTTTTAATGTGATGCATCTTACCTAATTTAAAACTTCTTATTTTGAAAATAGTCTTAATAAATCTCAAAGTAGACAAATGTGTCTATATCCGTTGCGAGCGGTGCAATGCTTTAAGGCGGTGCGGCGGTGCGGCCGTTCGACCGAGAAATTGGACCTGATCCTGAACAATGAAGGACTATCAATTCAATACTAAATAGACGATTTGGTTCAGTTGAGTAGAACTGGGTAAACTGAGACCTTTTATTGTTCACATCTTAATTTTTGTTACATCTGTCTTGGTAAAAGAGTCTTGTTAATAAAGAAGTTTTCACGTCTGTTAAAAAACTCCTAGTTTAAAGTAAAATTCGTCATTCGATAACGAAAATTCTAATACCAACTTGTAAAATAGAGCGTTCTGCACCAAATGTTGCCATACCCTGACAAGGGTCATATGTATTACTGTAATATACACATGTTACTTAAGACCTGCATGTAGCCACATATGTTGCAATAAATGATTGAGTATTGAGTATATGATGATATTACGGGTGCATAAAAAAAGTGCATACAGTTGACTCAAAAACTAAATCTTGGGGCCTCTCTAAAGAATATTATCTCTGTGTTTTGACTCATTCCTACAATGATCTTATAATTATGTTACGATCATTGCATTTCTATCTGTTTTATATAGCAAGTTAAGTAAAGTAAATACACTGAGTTAGTTCAATAAAAGATACCAAAGTGCTTTAAAGATTTTAACTCCACCCGGGTAGGCTGTGATGGGAAAATTATTCATAGAATTAATTTTTGATCTTCATTTCCGTTGTTCCAATTTCAACCGCTTAACTAGACGTTTTGATACGTATTTTTGGGATTATAACTTTATGATAGTGAGAAGAAACAGCTTTGAAAATTAATAGTGAAAATTATTGCGGATTTACTGCTGAATATAAGAGAATCTAAGATTTATTAAACACTAAACTTCAAAGTAAAAAAATACTTTTTTTTAAAATTAAGTTTGTTTTTAATGCTAATAAAAACTCGTTGACATTGCTAAACACAATGAGTCTGTATTTACAGAATGAATATAAACAATACATTTAAATGCCCCTTGTGTTGGTACCTGTGAAAGTTTCCATCCCTTAAACAGTTAGTTGTAGCTCTACGTAGCTACCTGTAGCACACAAGTGAAAACATTCAAAATTAAACAGGGCTAGAAAAGAAAAGGACTACTTTATTGCATTAATA
This sequence comes from Erannis defoliaria, assembly GCA_905404285.2. NCBI lineage: Eukaryota > Metazoa > Arthropoda > Insecta > Lepidoptera > Geometridae > Erannis > Erannis defoliaria. The sequence goes on along the minus strand of FR990072.1, from coordinate 18,942,589 downwards.
TGATTACGATTTTTGTTCTGTGGCTAAACGTTTTAAAGATCACACCTCGTTTCAAATAAAAGGTAAAAAATTCAAATGTTTAACATGGCCATGCAAATTTATCTCCAGATAAAAGGAGTTAAGCGGGCCATTAACGGCAAATGCTACATCAACGAATGTGGTCTATATTTCACTAGAACATACGAACATAGCCGAACATCTCCGGAAATCTCCGAAAACAGCCTAACAGTGAAACGCGGCAATCCGTCGAACGCGTGCAAATAAAACACACTGAGTGATAAAGTAGAGTCATTTTTGTGTGTGAAGAGGCCAGCATTCGTCATGAGACGCTCCTCCATCTTTCACTCGGAAATCTACAGTGCGACGCAGTAGATTGAGTTTCAACAATCATAGACTATAAGTAAGTCTAAGGTTAGGTACCTACATCAATATTCTTTTAGAACGAACAGTATAATGTAAAATAGTATTTGATCATAACAATGAAAAATAAACACGTTAATACGAGTAATTCATTTATTAGGCAACATTATAAAGAACCCCAGGGATTATTTTTAGGTGCTTCTTAACGGCTGTAAAAAACTTAAATATAGTTACTTACTTTATTGTATTATTATTGTTTATTTAACTTCGGATGAACGTCAGAACGTTTCTACCCTATGCTTCTATCTCTCATCTTTATATATTCTAGTATCTAAGTTGTCTGAATGTAAAGTTTGAAGGAGTCAGTCTCGGAAGGATCATAGCTCTTTGCAATTGAACTTTTTATAAACAGGAAAGAGTTGAATTTACCTTGTTTACTGGACGCTAGGTTTTGCGTCAAGATGAATACTTAAGTGTTTATGTATTGTGTACTGTCCATTATACTAATCTCGTTTGACAGCTCATGCAAAGTTGACGACATAACTTTGTAAAGCGTCTAGTAAATTATATTCCATACAAAAATGTATCGTTTAATCTAGCATTACCTCCTTACAAGGTAATGCCAATTGTCAAAGTAACATTATAAAGAGGTAATGTTAGATTAAGCGTATTTATTTGTACGGTATATACTTTTCTAGATGCTTCATATCACAATGTTATGTCGTCAAATTGTCAAAAAGCGATGATCACTATATTCACTACATTTCTACATTGCGACTATATTCTGTCCTATTGGACAGAATATAATCGCAATGTCCTATGTTGAAATAAAATGAACTCTACAACCTGTAATAAATCGACAACATCCCTTAAATTTAGGGACATAAAAGCCATAATAACTATAAAGCAGTGCCGTCTGTCTCCGCCGCAAATGTACCGCAGAATCACACCGCGAAATTGTGCGCCATTGTTCCCTCGGACTCGAACAATGCCGGCTTAGTAGTACACGCGAGTAGTTTAGTTAGCTAACGACTAAATACCACTTAAATGCGGGAATTGCTTTTGGGATTTATGAGTGTAATTTTTGGTTTCAATGAATCTTGTTTTGGGATTTAGTTTTCTATATAAAAGAGAGTCAATGTGAGTTATTGTTATATTGGAAGAAAGTTGCATTTTTCTGATGGCGGTTATCTGCCCTTAAATTCTGACGTTTTTGTTTAGGCATCGCTCTTTGGGCATGCCAGTGTTAGTCAGGGTTAGCTCAGCAAGTGCCGATTTCAAGTTTAATTCGTCAAATAAGTCTCATCATCAGCCAGAAGACGTCTACTGCAAGACGCAGGCCTTCCCCTTAAAAAGGAGAGGTTGCTATAATCCCCACGCTTGGCAGGTGGCTTGGGGATCGCAGAATGTTCACCACCATTAACTGAGAGGACGCTGCTGCCCGTCTTCCGGTGGTTTTGAACGCAGTTTTAGGACATACTTATTACTTACCCAGGTCAAAACAAGTTTGGGCAATTGAAATCAAAGTTAACAAAAGTGGCGACTTTACTAAAATCTTCTAGGGAGTTTAAGAGGCAACACGAAAAAACAAGTTACAGTGTCACTGTATCGCTTGTCAATACTTAGGCACATACCTACAAAGTTAATAGAATGCAACCACTTTATACTTTACTTTGAGAGTTTTTTTTGTTTGGAACTTGGAAACGCTTCTACATAATTATTTGAAAGACAAAAACTTTTGGAAAATAATAATGAGCTGGAATCGTGAAACGAAACGATTATTTCAAATTCCCGCAAAAAAAAAACGTGTAGGAATGGTGTGGTTCACCGACTGACGCTTGTTTTTTTTACGACACATGAAATAAGTTGCTATTGACCCTATTAAGCCACCTACCGATATAGTGAAATTGCAAATGAATTAAAATGAAATAATGAATTCAGGGAGAGTTGTTAGCAAAGACGGGGAACAAAATTGTTCCAGTTCGATATGTGCAAAATAAAAAGCAAAAATATAATTTTAGATAGGGTCTAGATCAAGTCCTGACATAGTAAATACATCTACTTGTATCTGCCTATAAGAGAAATGTGTTCAGTAAAAACGTTTCAATGTTAAATTTCCCCGCGCGACCGAACAAAGCGCTGTAACAAATAACCGGCTACGAATGTGTGCTAGCCATAACCGTAAATCAGGCGAGCCATGTTTTTGAACACCATTCGAGTAGTGTACGAGATATTTTACCATTATTAGTACAGGCATAGGTACCTATGTTAGGCGGATGAGTTATCATTACTTAATTCTGAGCACTACCTTGTGGTAGGATGGCACGTTAAATTCTTGATTCCGATACTTCATTCTATATTTATACCACGCCATGTCAGAGGCCTCCGAGTGGTACATTATTTATTTATGGGTGCAAATCTGGTAAATAAATAAAATAATTTCTTTTTATTTCAATTAATTTCATTAACTCTGAATCGAGGGCTGGTCACAGCCTATATACAAATTTTCTTGCTTTTAGGTATGTACCTATTAACTTCTGATACCTTTTGTCTGTGGAATGGACTACGAGTAAATAATAATAGAACTCATAGAATGATGGTATCTCTAACTCCTCACGCCAGACATATACTTGAAATAGCACATGCTCGCGCAAGTAGCGTTAGTTTGACTTTGTCATCATCGTCAGCAGCATCACCCAGCCTTTTGCTTTTAACTTTCAGTCACTGCCCACTGTTTTATGAAGGTATGTCGACGTCCTGAGACTCCAACGAGTCTCGGGACGTCCTACTTATCCTACGTTTACTGATTCGTGGTTTCCACTCTAAAACTCGTTTACCCCAACGGATATCGGTTCTGCGACAGATATGGCACTTTAGCTTGCTAATAGGTACGTCAATGACTTTCGTTCTCCGGTATACTTCAATACGGATACGATCCCTTAGTAAATTCTGAGCATAGCTCTTTCCATAGAAATTTTAATCTTGACTTTAATCTTGTGAACAGATCCAATGTAAGTGTCCAGTGTTCACGTTTCGGCATCGTAAGTCATGACTGGTAGGACGCTCTTGTTGAAAAATGTAGTTTAAGACTACGGGATGGGTGACGAGAAGACTTCACGTAGTTTCCCGAATACTGCCCAGCCCAGCTGTATTCTTACTCCTCGCCTCACTCTCAAAATTATTCTTACCTAGTTCGAGCGTCTGCTTAAGGGAAACGTAGTTTTAAACACAGCAGAAATTGGGTCCGTTATATAACTTTTTTGTAAGGAAAAATCTGTTAGGGCTTAAAGTGGATACTAAAATGAGTTAACTTTAGGCGTCGCATTTTAAAGTTCAAAATTAAAAATTTCAAGCTCGTCAAACCGTCGCACGGAGTGTAAATATTACTCCACACTTACACACGAACGTGTGAAAAGCGTGCGGAAAATGCTTTCACGCTGTCGCCTAATTTTTCCGCAATCTCCGAGCTTGCAGCAAGATCACCGAGAAAAAAATTGTAACAGAGCTACAGTTATCTAAGTATCGCACCGTATTCAACTCTAAAAAAATCTACGCTAAAAAGAGTTCTGGAATTCATATCCTCATTAAAAAATATTCCAACCACATTCCACATCCTGTAAATAGAAGACTAAACTTTTTATTTATTTGCGCCAAAAACAAAATATTCCCATATTTTTTTTAATAATAATATATTACATAAATATAGTATAGATATATAACACCATAATTATAATGAAATTGGAAGTGGAGTAGAAAAATATAGTTTGTTTTTTCCTCAAACCGGTCTAAAATTGCCTTGGAACCAATAAGTGCTCGTCTTCTTCGACCAGGCAGGTGACGCACGGTGCGCATACCCTCGCAGCATTTTCATAAGAGCTTATTTTGCTTGCAGTGCAAGTTAACAGTTTTATGTTGACTGTTTTACAAGAACTCGTCCCTTTTAAAAGCTACACCTCTTTATCATTAAGGTACTCGGTTCCATGACAAGATTGCACTGCATGCCTACAGATTAAATAGCACAGTCTCAGCTTGTTTTGTTTCTTAAGCCTCTCTCTTTTCACAATTCCTTTCTTTATATTTGTCTCTTTCCGACAGTTTGCCGGCTTACAGTTTAGCCAACTATGTCATCCACAGTCCACATGTGTCTTACTTAAAAAGAACGAACTCCTCCAAGTATGTGGAATAAGAATATCCTAAGCGAATTTATATGGAACGCTATGTGAACAACTTTTACTATGAAGCCAACTCTAAGATCACAGAAGCATTTTTTAAGACAGTCGATTATAGTAAATATGGCCGGCCACTTTAATGCTAATTCGTTGTGCTATGTCGGTAACTTAGGTAATATTTTATCGGATAACTTAATTTCGAATTTTGTCCCGTACAGAAACCCCAAGCATCATAGCTCGGCCAGACTATGCTCGGCTAAGTACCACCGCAAAAATAAGTACAGTCGACCCTTGTATTTTTAGAGTTTCTACGCAAAAGGTCTTATCTGTCTTTTGGGTACGGAACTCTAAATATATACGTTCAAGACTTTCTTAGTACGGTGTCGTTTAAGCCCAAACAAATAAAAGAAGCAATACCACATCACTGCTCGCCAGACACGTCTACTTTATCAAGGGCTTTGCTTACTTTTCTGTCAAAAATTGTGTTCACACAAATTATTTACATTTCTGCGTAGGCTTCGGTTTCTGGCTCACTGGGTGCCTTGATTGTTTTTGATGTTTTCTTTATGAGGCTTCATTGGAACGCGCCAAGAGTTTTCCTGTGCTTGGTTTTTCACGGGTTTTCACGTGGAAACCGGCTTGCCAATGTTCATTTATGAACTGGTCTTATTTTGTTTTTTTACGCTTTGCCCGCAATCAAAAAACATTTTATTTTTGCATCCGTATTTGTTTTTTGCATTGAGTTATACATGTTAAGGACGTTCTTGCAGTGTTTTAAAGTCCTCAACAGTGGTTATCTGTAATGCGTAATTTCTAGTTATGATGATTTTATTAGGTATTTATTTTTAAGTTTGTTTCAGGCGTGTCTTTGTGTAATTAGTGTAAACCAGCAGTAACCCGCGGTTTCACCTGCTATCTTAACGAAACCATCTACTGTATATATAAAATTCAAAGTCCTAACTGAGCTATCAACGCACAGCCTAAACCGCTGGTCCTAGAGATATGAAATTTGGAGGGTGTGTTCTTTGTGAAGTGTAAGTATCCACTAAGAAAGGATTTTTGGAAATTTCACCCCTAAGAGGGTAAAATAGGGGATGATAGTTTATATGAAAGTCCTTCAATTTCGAAGTTAGGATCTTGAAATTTTGTGTTTAGAATGATGGTTTAAAATTAGTTTACAAATGGCTCACCGTTTTTGAAAATTCCACTCCCGAAGGGGTGAAAAAAGCGATGCAACTGTGTATTGAAAGTCATTCATTTTCAAAGTAAAAATCACAATATTTATTATTTAGGCTTAAGGTTGGAAATTAACGCAACTTTTATCGTTGTTCTTTTTAATTTCAAGCCTTAACAGAAACGAAACGGGGGACCGTTTCGTTTCTGTTAAGAAAAATGAACTGAAATGTTGAATTAAAGTTGTTTATTTCTGAATATTGTATTCAAGTACAAATAATGAGTGCGTGTATAGGGGGTAAAAAACGTGGTGAATTTTGGGAGCGGGTCGTATTTCTTCCGTACGCGGACGAAGTCGCGGGTGACCTCTAGTACTTTATAAAATCCAAATTTGGAAAATAATAATATGGAAAAAATTTATACGATTTCAGAGTAGGTCTCGTTACAAAATATGTTTACAATGAGTTTCACAGCTTAGTACTATTATTCCGCGTCATTCTGTAAATTGTACCTACCCCTTTCAAACCACAATTCCCCATAAGCAAAATGTGTAGCTCGTTCACAACAAATCCGACCTCGGCCTCCCATTTCTTGACTGCCCATCTGGCTATTCTCAACTATATAAGTGGGGACATAATGTCCCATAAACAATGACCTTTGTCACGCTGTCTGTCGCTATATCTCTTCAGCTTGTGAAAAATGGAGGGTCCGATATTGGACGATAAGGCCATCAAATTGGACACATTGGGTGTCGAATGGCATGTCATGTTTGTTTTAACATGTTTTACACGTTTCTTGTAACTTTTTTATTTGTTAGGGGTATTTGTTTAACTTTTTTTTTTGTGAAATGTAGTTATAAAGTACGTTTTTATGAGTTCTAGATTTTTAAATTTTGGTAATAGTGTTGATTGATCACGGTAAGAGACGGAATAGCCACGATCAGAACATCAATAGAGAAAACTGAACCACTCTTGAATTAAAATATCTCGATTGTACATCTCAGAAACCAGAACGACGTTAAGATTTTCACGTCAGCATCATCAGATCATCAGGCGAGGTAAACCTTTATAAATTGAATTTCTCTAGCTATGTATGTATACGATAAGTAACCAGGTAGATAGGGTAGACCTATTAATTAAAACTAAAGACTTCATTAAAACACTTAAAGGCTTAAAAATAAGTTTACTTAATTCAATTAAAATTATATTTAAGAATAAGTTTGGTATCTGTAAGATATCTGTTGTAGGTTGTATTTTAATATTCACCATTTATAAAACTCATAATTATTTTCTACTTATATGAATGATTAAATAAAAACTAATTAAAAGCAATTAAAACAAATATAAAATATTCTAACTGAACTTTACTCATAAATATTGCGATTTTAAATCGAACGTTAAAACTGTAAAATTAAGTTTCAGATTTCGATAGAGATATCATAAACATTTCACCGCTGTCTCTTTTGACTCCATTGCACTTCGTTCAACGTAGAATATCACTGTAAAGACCTAAACTTTAACTGCTTTTGAAAGTTTAAACGCTCGCGTGCGCTACGGAATTAATTCTTCGCATTTTCTGACATTCTTCACTGCGGCAAACTTCATATACCTACCTGCGTAAAGGTAACAACTGAACCATTATTATGTATCTACCTATTCTACAAGATTATATCTCAAAATGTAAACGATTGTCCGGGTTGGCAGCCTATCAACACTATTACAAAAATATTGCAGCTGTTCATAGGCGATGATCATCCGATGAATCGTAAAAAAATATGGTCTCAAAAGACAAACATTTATTTTCAAAAAAATACAAAACAAAAGCAATAAAAAACAAACAAATAGATCTATCTTTTTGTGATTCAATTTTTTTCACAAACCATAACCACAAAAAGACAGTAATTATAAATTTTAACTTTTTCCATGCAAGAAATTATATTACATTATAGTTCGAGTATGTAGCAGTTTAGGCTGTGCGTTGTCTGTCACTCAGTCGTTGAGTCAGGATAGTGATTTTTTACTAGATGCTTACTGGGTCCCACGATTTCACTCGCGATTATTGGGATAAAAAGAAGCCTAATGATTTAACGTCACGTCACGTCATCAGCCCTAAAACGTTCACTGATGGACGAAGGCCTCCCCCTTAATATGGGGGTGTTGCCATAATCGCAGAATGGTCACCACCGTTAACCAAAAAGACGCTGCTGCCCGTCCTCCGGTGGGTCTGGTTGCAGTTTATACATACCCAGGTAATGATTTAACATCCATTAAAAAAAACTATATAAATATACATTGCCAGAATTAATAACCCCAAAGTTTCGTTGTAAAAACTAAACGAGTTATCAGATATGACATCCTGAATCTCACTGGGAATTGAGACCTGAGCTAGCAGCTAGTATAAGTTAGTTTGTCTGTAGCTCGAAGTAACGAAGCGGCTAGATTGCTTTTTAATAGAGGTGAGTACAGCCGATAGCCTATCAATGTCCCCTCTACTCGTTTTTCGATACGTGATCGTTACTTTGGTCTACGTGGGAATCGATCTCTTGAAGTTAATTGCATTGAGTCAACTCAGACTCCAACTGTTGTATACTGTATCTCTAGAGTATTTCCGCTGTACTAAATAACACACCTGGACCTGGACCTGGGTATGTCCTTAACCTGCAACCAGAACTACTGCGGAGAACGGGCAGCAGCGTCCTCTTGGTTATCGGTGAACATTCTGCGATCCCCAAGACGCCTGCCAAGCGTGCGGATTATAGCGACACCCCTCTATTAAGGGGGAGGTCTTCGTCCAGCAGTGGGCGTTTTATGTCTGATGACGACTAAATAACACACAAATCACAACCTTTAAACTCTACAATTTACAGAAAAGCGAAAGCGTTACCTCTTCAGTGCTACAATTAACGAATAAAAAAATATTAATTTATAAAATATTATATGTGTTTGTTTGTAACATAAAGTTATAGTGATAAAAATTGTTATTTGGGTAGTCCATTAAAAATAAAATATGATGCTTTTAATATTTTTTGACAGGGATGATTTAAGGGGGAGAAACGGGGGATGAAACTTTAGAAGGCTGAACACGAAATCTCGAAAATTACTTAATCTCTGGAGCTAAAATTTGGCAGATAAGTCGTTTATAGGTAGAAAACATCAGCTAAGAACGGACTTTGCGACAGAGCTGAATTAAGGGGGTGAAATGGGTGATTAAACTTTCTATGGAAGTTCTTTGTTTTTGAAGTTAAAGTGATAAATATTGGTATACGGGTAGTCCATTTAAAATAAAATATGATGCTCTTAATATTTTTCGACAGGTATGATTTAAGGGGGAGAAACGGAGGATGAAACTTTCTATGGAAAAGTCTTTGTTTTTGAAGTTATAGTGATAGAAATTGATAGTTGGGTAGTTTATTAAACATAAATATGTTTTTTTAAATATATTTTGACCGGAATGATTTAATCTATAAAACTTTATAAAGTTCAAAACAATACAAACTCGAAATGGAGAGCATATATCCCTTAATAACATATAGGCAATTTTTTTATTATCATTTTCGCCTTTTTACTTCATCAAAAGCTTTCTTCAGCGGGTGGAACCGCTGATTACCAGGGCACAGTTGATATTACCTACATACATTTGTGTCGAACTAATAACCTTCTTTTTTGACGTCGGTCAAAAATGGGTATTTATAACCGTGCGAAGCTGGGGCGGGTCACCTAGTATATCTATAATAGCCGGATATGTAGGATATATTCGGATGAGCATGTGGTTACAATCAGTTCGTAGTTAATAATTATCATTGATTTCTTGAAACATTTTACTATCATTTGACCTTATATCTCAGTCGGTATTATGTCTATTACGAGAGTGTGTTTATTATGGGTTGAGACCCACCCAGAACAAACATTAGTGTGACGAACATAAGATGTTTGTTCTGTGTCTGAGTGTTGTATATAATATGAGTGACGTTGAATTTAGAAAAAGCAGTTTATAAAGTATTCTACAGTTATTTTAATAGTACACAAGCTTTACTTAGTTTGTGGCTAGACAGCGTCGCGTGAAATGTCTACCAATATTTATTTATTTATGTACCTCAAGAGCATACATCTTCTAGAGTGTCTTATAAATTGGATAAAAGATTGTCAGTATTTCATTGTACCTACAAGTATATTTCAGAGCTATTAGAGCACGATAAACGCTGATCATTTGCTGATAAACTCCCACACAATGTATAGAAAATCTACTGCACTGCAGTTATATTTTCAAATACTTATATAGCAGTCGGTCGTCGTGAAACGCAGGCATTGATATTTTGTAAACTGTAGATACGTTTTTGATATATGAAATATTTGCTTGCTATCATTTATACGACACAATAAAAAATTGGAATAGGATACAAAGTACCTTGTGCTTTTTTAGACACACAGTTTTTTTAGATAATAATTATTACAATTAACGTTTAATAGGATTTCCATCAGGAATTATCTTCTGTAGTATTTATAGATCTCCTCAATTCTATATTGTCGTGCGGGTAATATTAAAGACACTCTGCTCTTAGGTATTATAAAAAAAACAATCAAACTTAGTTTTGCATACAATAGTGACCTATTAATTAAATAAAACGACGTATCTACGAATAAAAATATTGTAAAAATCATGAACTTCACGACTCATTAATTACACAGAATGCTAATCAAGTGATCGCATGTCGCGATGTCCATTCGCGACTGCCGTTCCGTGTCGTGCGGCTAAATGTTTTATAATGACCTCAAATTACTTTGTTTACGATGCAGGGGCGATGATTAACTGTCGAACATTGCGCGATGACAGCAATAAATGTAAAAGTACTGCAGTGGATTATCTGCTTATGAAATTAATTGTCCAAGGCAACAAATATAAGTTTCGAGAAACTTATTTTTCATACTGCAACTATTTTAAAAAGTGTAGATAAACAGAAACAAAAATGTATACCATTTTCACCATTGTTTCATTTATACGAGAAAAAGTGCTAGATATACCGTTATAGCTTCAAGCACTAAAATTAACTTCGTGAGATGCGGATTTACTAAGTAAGTTATAACGTGTTTTTTTACAATGAGTAAGTAAGTTCATATAGGATGAGTGGTCTGTCCTAGTCTCAAAGTTAATGTGCTGCCCTGAGGCCTCTGACATGGCTTGACGGTTCTTATTATAAATATGTAGAACAAACAACTGGGACTAACAATTTACAATAGTGCACATTTTTTGTATAATTTAGAAAAATATCATGAAAAAAACTTAATTAGAATTAATTTATATACAAACCTTATATTTTCAGAACATTTTCTAAGGATAAATCTTCAAAACAAGACGAAAACCTCTCGATTTAACAATCCTGTTACAGACAACGTCAGCTGAAAAGAGCGCAGATTTTTCTCGCAGCTTTTTACCGGAAAATCGCACGTGCTGAAGTAAATTGGGAGAGAAAAGGTCTTACCACGTAGTTTACTTACCAGAAATTACTTCCATACCTCGGTACGTCGCTGTTAGGCTTATGCTTATGCGTAAAAAGAAAAACCTGATATCAAGCGGAAATTTTGTTTACAAAGTTTTTGGATGTAACAAGAAAGCCTGCTTACATTGTCATTCTTCTATTTTCTCTCGCATAGGAAGGTTTTGATATCGCACGACTTGTGTATTTGCCTGACAAATTATGCTTTATTTGACAAATAAAGCATATCACAGTCAAAGATAGTCAGTCAAGATAGTACCTATGTTAACAAGATTCACTTAAATAAAATCTAAAATAGGTACTTCATTAGTCAACGAACCTCTGGAAGCGATACAAAAAGTCACCTCTTTTTTTTTGAAAAATAAGAATTATCACTTTTCATCACACTTGCTCGTATAGTGGATCTTATTACATCGTTTTTAGGCTCATAATCCAAGCTATTACGCACGCGTGCTTTTTACTTTACATTACAGCACTAGTGCTATAATAACTAAAACCCGGTAAACTTACGTTTGTACATGACTGCAAGTTAGATGTATGTATACGATGCATTCTTAATATAGCCAGGTAATACTTACAGTTTATTGTAATACCAAGTAACAGTTTTTATGCGGTTAAAGTAAATGTCAACCTGCGCGCGCATTGCTGGTTTGGGCGCCATTTTCCGCAAACATTTGTTGATGTTTTCGCTGTGTAGTTGATATTATCAAAAAAGGTTTGTTTTTTCCTCGCAAGTGTGTTTTTTTATTTTTTTATTTTTTATGTGATGAAAACAGTCGTATGAAACGCTTGTGCTATGTTGGTCATTACACCCTCGGCTTCCTTATCGCACTCGTCTGCGGCTTGCACGCTTAATACCGCCTCGAGTGTAATGACCAACATAGCACACTTGTATCATAATGATTAAAAAACAGAGACGTTTTATTACTTTAAAAAACAAACAGTTTACAAGCAATGTTATGAATGTTAAACGAATTTAAACCGCTGCTGTTTCCCTCCAGTGAAAATGAGGTTTTAGAAAATGAGGTTTTATAATTAGAAGAATGGCGCCCAACGTAGCGCTATGGCGCCCACAGTGGTGGCATCTCGGTTAAACGTTTTTTCAAATTCATATTCAAATTCAATTTATTTAAGCATGTGAGCCTGGGTAACAGAGTTGGTATACATATATAAAACAGTCAGAATTTCCAGGTCCCGCCTTGTCAGCGTACATGCTAATACATTAATATAAATTAGTGAAGAAAATATTAACTAAATTAAATGAAATTAACACTTTTTTTAAACATTAGAATTTAAAAAAAACAATACTTATTACAACAACCGATGGGGAAGATAGGTTCTTGAGTGGCGACCGCGAACCGGAAGACGCAGCGTAGGAAGGCCTCCCACTAGGTGGACCGACGACATTGTAAAAGTCGCGGGCAACCGGTGGATGCAAATGGCAGGTTGTCGTACAATGTGGCGGTCTAAGGGCCTTCGTTCAGCAGTGGACGTCTCCGGGCTGATGATGATGATGATGACTTATTACTAACTTTTAAACCCTTAAACTATGAATGTCACGAATCATCTGATACTGTCAAATCGTATTGTCACTTATAAATTCGTCAATAGTCAATAGAATAATGCTTTAGAGACTAGTAAATTTCTCTGGAGAGAATAATATGCTTTTTTTATTTATTTTTTATATGATATAGGCTTGCGTTTGACTGCCATCTTGTCTGATGATAAACGAAGATGCAGTCTACGATGGAGCACGCTTGCCTATAAGAAACGATTCACTCGCGACTTGAAAACACCCAGATTATAATTATCGGGAAACACCCACTCGGGCAGCGCAGTCCACTGTTTAGCACTGTTTTTTATTTGAAGAATGACTCAAACGACACACTCTTTACAGGCACGACAGACAGATGGCGTAGGCTTAGTAAAAAGTCCTTGTTAGATACTCTTGAACCCTATAAAATGAAAGATTGTCCGCAACATCACGTTAGCTCAACCAAGATTGGATAAACTCTCAAGCTGATACAATTTTGTCTTCTATATTCCCAAAGTCATTACACTTATCGAATCGAGTATCATAGAAGATTGCTTTCATATAAAAATAAAAAAGGTACTCTGTTCTATCACCGTAGAACAGTACCTATTACAATCATAGTAAAAGTTGATTGTATCGATTTTGTGACTGTGATAAAAATAAATATAGATTATAACAATAACATGCGACAGCGAGCAAATAACATTTTTGTTACAGTGTTTTAACACTAAAAAATCTTTATGTTAGTAAAAAGATCATTTTCGAAATTTGTCGTAATCTGTTTTACTACGTCATAATTATTATCGTTCTCTACTACAATCAACATCAAGTACAACAACCACTCATCAAAAAAAATCGACGTGATACTGAACTTAAATGGGAGAGGAATATACTTGAGCGAATCACTGAGTCAGTCTCATTGAGAATGCTCTAGTTGATTAATCCTGTTTAAGGGAAAAGTTCTCTCCAAACAAAATTCATTAATCAATAGTCCGACTGCCCATCGTGCACTTTATAAAGTGGGTTAGAGAGTAAAATGGGGACATTTGTCATTAAGGTTACTTGCGTTTTTGGCCTGTCATATTTTAAGGGCAATGTTTGGAAGTTATTGGTTTGGGTATTCGAAGTTTTGGACTTAGAAAAAAAAGTTAAAAGTTTGGTTAAAAGGTACATTATTTATATGGTGTATGTCGTTGTCGTCAGCCATAAGACGGCCATTGCTGGACGAAGGCCTCCCAATAGAAGGCTGTTGCCATAGTCCCCACGCTATGGTGTATGTGTTATGCAGATTTTGAAACTTGCCTGGTTCTTAGATGTTTTTTTTCTTTCATAAAACCGTTACGATGTCGAATTAATATATTTAAGTATTTGTACGATTCACACACTTTTAGTTACACAGTATTTGTCTAAATGTTTTTATCTACTATTACACATTAAACTCAAGCAAATCTGTTTTATTAAGTCATCAAGTCGTTTCATCTTTTTGCAGGCTGTCGCGAAGTAGGTACCACGTGCGGAAAACAAACTAATATTTTTTCATCACACTTGCTCGTAAAGTGGATCTTATTGCATCGGTTTTAGGCTCATAATCCAAGCTATTACGCACGCGTGCTTTTTACTTTACATTACGGCACATGGTGCTATAATAGGTATAACCCGGTAAAGTCAAGTTTGTACGTGACTGCAATTAGACGTACGTATACGAAGCGCTCTTAATATAGCCGGGTAATACTTACAGTTTTTTTGTAATACCAACAAAGAGTTCTTATGCCGCTGAAGTAAATGTCAACCTGCACGCGCATTGCTGGTTTGGGCGCCATTTTCCGCAAATGTTTGTTGACGTTTTCGCTGTGAGATTGATTATTATCAAAAAAAAAATCCCTCGCAAGTGTGACGAAAACAGTCGTATGAAACTCTTGTGCTATGTTTCAATACAATCTCGGCTTTCTTATCGCGCTCGCCTGCGGCTCGTGCGCATAATGCCGCCTCTAGTGTAATGACCAACATAGCACACTTGTATCATAATGTACTATTAGAAAATAGATTTGCTTATTTAGCATACATTTTATGCGTAAGAAGGCTGTTAATAGGTCTAGTATTACCATCAATACTAACCCCATTAAAAGCCTTCTTGCATTTACACGTAATCAAAAATAGTCATAACAGGTAAAAGCATAGATAGATAGAGAATAAAGATGTAATAGATTGTTATAAGATTGAAATGATTGATTGAAAAATTACTCTAAGAAGTGTAATCTAAAGTTGCTTTATAAGCTTTGATTTTAATTTCTATGCTCACATCCATAATTAATATCTTTACTTCATCAAAGATGATGGTCCGCCCGTATAAGGATTCGTGTATCAGGACGATGTTTATCATAGTATCTTTCTATTGTTACAGGTTAAACTATGCGTTAGCTGGTCTGCGGCCGTGGTGGTGGCATGCGTGTAACGTGGCGTTGCATGCGGCGTGCTGTGCGCTGGTCGCACGCGCGTGCGTCACTGTCGCGCGACTGCAGCGTCCCTTTGCGGCGCTTGCAGCGCTGCTATTTGCTGTGCACCCTGTACATACTGAAGCGGTAAGTACTTAAACGCCTAGGTAAGGTCGTTTAGATAAGTTCGTAGTTAAACTAGGTAATTAGCTTTGCTGTCTTCATTTAATAGACTAAAAAGAATGGCAAAATTATGTAGGTATGTCTTTTTGATAAGTATAATCTTGTATAGTATTATAATATCTTTGGTATAATTAGGTGTAACGTGGAGACATGGCGCCCAACGTGGTGCTACTCTGTTTAAAATGTTTACTTGAATATTGGATCAAATAAAACGACATAGTAGCCATATATATCTCTGGAACTGAAAACCTTAATTTTTTTATTCGAAACAGGTTTGCATTGGACCGCCTGATGTTAGGTTACGATGTGGTCCATAATGGAGCAAGCTTACCTAGAAGGAATCTGTTTGTTACTCTGGATTTGAAAACACCCATATTGCACTATATCTATATTGTAAATTGGCTTTATTGTGTTTCCATATTAAGCGTGTTTGACAAATTTTTATTGTGATTTCGTTATTTGGTCAACAGGTGGCGGGAGTAGTCGGCAGAGCAGATGTCCTAGCTTGTATATTCTTCTTGTCTTCATTACTAGTGTATCATAGGTAAGATTTTTCAATACAATCGATTGATAATAATATAAAAAACACTTAATATAATTAAAATATGATTAAAAGATAAAATTACGTAGAGATTGCATACTAACTTATAGAAAAATATATGTACCTAATTAAAATTGGAGCTCTTACTATCTCTGTTTGACACCTAAGTAGTACCTAGTTTCATAGACCAATAAAATCATTGTATCATTGTATATCTTCTGTAAGGATTATGGCTATGGTCTATTGGACATTTTGTAAAAGTTGTCTGATAATTCTATCAAAGAATATTACAATCAAAGTCATTCAAAGCGAGTCCATGTTAGGCTTCTATGAACTTATGGAAGGTGGAAGCCCCAAGCCGCCTGCCAAGCGTGGGCAACTTATGTTAGATTATGGCAACCCCTCCCTATTAAGGAGGCCTTCGTCCAGCAGTGGAAGACTTTTGGCTGAGATTGAATGAGTGAGAACGTTTGGAAATAACATCATAATCCATCATACCATGTCATTTCAATTTCTTTTACTCATGCTCTTATATTATAAAAATCATATTTATTACTACTCGAAAGTACATAAGATTTAAAAATATATACAATGTGACTTTTGAGAAATAGCTCCACATCTTTGTATTGAGTTGTAATTGTTAAACTCTGTCAGTCATAATAACATTGACTGTGTTATAAGAGAATTTATTGTTATACTATGTGGATGTTTCTTTGGTCGTAAATTCGTCGGTAGCTACGAGTATTACACTGTTGAATAAGTAACGTTGGCGAAAAGATAAAAGATACATTGTTTGAGCCAATTTCACTAGAAAAGCATGCATCGATGTTTAAAAATTCAGTTGCATTTCAGTCTGGAATTTAAAATTATTGGTAAAATAATCACTGCTTCACAGAACTTATAAAAATATAAATTGGAACGATACTAAGTAATTTCTTTTGATTGAATAGAATAAACTAATTCTGTATTCCTATTAATTTCCAATGAATAATTATTTTCTGTAATACTAAAATATATCTTGACACTAAGTTATCAGAGCTTTTTGTTAATTTATTTTTTATCCTCGTTAATATTATTATTAAATACATTTTGCTGTGAAATTTTAGTTTAAAAATGGCATACAACTTACGTAAATTGTGTTAAATTTGAGCAACGGTTCAATAACAAACACATGCAGCTTGTTAGGTATTTAAAATGTTCTGCGAATTTATTATAATATGCTTTAAATCCATTTCTAGGCCCACGGGGAGCAAGAAGTGTGTTTGGATGAGCATAGCCCTTGGAGCTCTCAGTATGCTGGCCAAAGAAACAGGGATTACTATACTAATCCTCAACCTAGCCTTCGACTTTTATAGGTGCTGGCCATTTTTGAAAAGGTAAGTAGATACATTTGTATGTGAAACCAACTAGATAAGCCTAGTAGATCTAGTAATGATACGCTTTTTTTTAAATACAACCGACTTCAATTTCGAATATCTGGATTACATGATTTTGAATTAAAAGGTAATAAATAACCTACCAAACAAAAAAAGAATCATCAAAATCAGTTCATAATTGGTGGAGTAATAGCGTAAAATACATACAAAAAAAACATGCAGGCGAATTGAGAACCTCCTTTTTTTGAAGTCGGTTGTCAAAAATTGAAAAGGTTGATGAATTGGGCCCAAGTTTCTTAAAATAATGAAGAATGGAAGGAAGGTTTTTACGTGCAATGCGAAAATATATTTATAGGTTAGTATAATATAAAAGCCAAAGGCTACATCGCTCGAAGAACTGACAACCGATGGGGAAGAAAGGTTCTTGAGTGGCGACCGCGAACCGGAAGACGCAGCGTAGGAAGGCCTCCCACTAGGTGGACCGACGATATTGTAGGTACAAGTCGCAGGCAACCGGTGTATGCAAATGGCAGGTTGTCGTACAGTGTGGTGGTCTAAGAGGGAGGCCTTCGGTCAGCATTGGACGTCTCCGGGTTGATGATGATGAGAGTACACGCTTAACAGTGGTGAGCATTTTGAGTTTGATTTGATGAATTTTGAAGTAGATAAGAGAAGTTACCTTTTGTTAACAGATCTATTTGCTCGTTGAAGATTGAGAAGAAATGCACGGGCCTCTCGCTGAGGAGTGTGAAGGTGGTAGTGTCGCTGGCGCTGCTGATCTGTCTCCGGCTAGCCTTGCTGCAGGGCACGTGGCCGTCATTCTCGCCCCAGGACAACCCTGCAGCGTTCCATCCTAGCTTCTTTGTGAGGTGACTTGCTGATGAATTTTATGTCAGCAACATAAATATGATTAAACGACCTTTTTTTTGCTGTCGAGTGATGAGCGAGTTAGATGTTCGCCTGGTGGTAAGAGTCACGTCTGTCTCTAACAGTAGCAGTGGTAGAATTGTGAACTTGCGAATACAATCCTGCGCCGCACTGCACTGCGCTCGTCACCCTGAGATATTAGATGTTAAATCTTGTCATACCCAGTAGTTTATCTGGTAACAATGCCCTTCAAACCGAAACACAATACTTAATGCTTGTACACTAATGCTTGGCGATTGAATAACTGGCAAATGTGTGGTACTTCCCCAGGCGGACTTTGTAGTAGAGTCCTACCACTACAAAAACCAAAAACCTTATTACCTAGTGAAGTTCCATCAATATCGTACGAGTAAGCTTCAGGCGAAGGTTATACATACAAAATATAATTAAAACACACAGCAAATTATTCTACTCTATACTAAAGATTTTCTCAAATGGTTCATTTTAAATACAACTAAATAGTTTGCAGTGAACTGAGACCTCGCGAACCCCATGTGTATCTTCCAAGCCCCTTGGCCAATTTGACTCATATTCAAACTTGGTCATTTGCACATAATTCAAAGAAATCTAAACACACAAACATACACACAAAATCCGACTTGTCCTCTTATACTCACAGCCCTTCGCTATGCAACGGTAAAAAAAATAACACATTTGCTCAAAAAATGCATTTACGAAGCCAAACGAAGAAAGTTACGTCGTAGTTAAGTCTTACGAAGAAAAAAATATGTTATATTTTTTTTTTTTCGTGATGCTATTTGCATAGTCGCGCCATTTTCACATTTAACGTCAATTATATTACATTCGTAAAAATCATTACTCGTTTGTAAAAACCTACTTGCCGCACTAGTATCATAATTTTATATTACTATTTTAAATATAGCTAACAAAAACATACCTACAGAATTATTCTTATCGTCTAACACATTTAAGTATTTTCCACTCGTATTTCGGCCAACAAAACTGACGGTTCGAACAATACATTTAAATTCTGCTTATATTAGCAAGATATTTAACCAAACACGGGATATCCATCCCATCTACTCGCGCCTGTATAAACAAACAGTGTTTTGTTCCTGGGAATAACAGAATTGGACTCGACGAACAGAAAACGGCTTTTACACGGTCAGGTTTCAACATAACGTGTATTTAGGATATTTTCATGAGCACATGAAAACCTAGAAATGTTTCGACGTAAAGGCGTTCATACCACGCTAGAGTTACGCAGCTATAAAAATAAAGACTAACTAATTACCCCGTCACACCGCCTCGTCAAGTCGCAGAGGTCAATGTTTACGCCGTATTAAACTCTGGCTATAAGGTCATAAGACAGAAAACAAGAGTCAGGGATATAATTACGACAGTAAGACTATTGAAATGGAACTGAGCTGGACACGTTTGTAGAATGGAGAACAGTAGGTGGCCAAAAAAACGACAGAATGGATACCGAGACAAACAACAAGAAAACAAGGACGACCAAAGAGACGTTGGGAAGATATATTTAAAATAAGATGCGGATCAGACTGGATGAGAAAAGCGCGAGACAGAAAGACATGGAAAGTTTTGGGGAAGGCCTACGCCAAAGAGGCGACTACTACTATTGACAAAGCTAAATTACCGCTGCAAAATAGATGACATTAATAGCTAATAGGGAATTGATTGTGACATAAATAAACAGATAATTTGTAATAATATAATATTACCTAATAATGTAAAATCAATGTAGTAGAAATAAAAGGCTTTTTTATTTTATTTTTAAACTCTGGCTACAAACTACAAAACGGTTCGGTTTTGTAAAATGGCTAGCTATTATGTAATTTGGCGAATTCTATAATTTGACTGCGACATAGCATATTAGGGCCCCCAACTTTGGCACAAGGTCACGTGTAGTTTCGGCCACTGAAGAGAGAAGAAGTACTTAGGCCTTTCGCTTTTCTGTGGTTTCGGCAATATCTATAATTATGACAAACTATATCTTTTTACAGTTGTGGGAAAAAATATTGACCTAAATAGATGTCAGGCATAATCGCTAGTAAAAGTAAGTTCGCATAGGCTGAGTGGCCAGCCCTAGTGTCAGAGTTAATGTGCCACCCGAAGGCCTTTGATATGACTTGACGGGTGTTGTTACCAAAAAATTAATAGAACAAAAACAACTGAAACCAACAATGGGGATCTACACTGCGTTTTTGTCCGCTAGGTGGCGCATCGTCGATGCGGCCATAGTCAACTGTCATCCAATACAGTATTTTTCCTTGGACTAGATTATCGACAACGCTTCAAAAGCAGATAGCTTATAAGCAACGATGAGCAAGAAAACTTTATTTTGCCACATCCGGACCGCGGCTGGCGCCATTTACGAAAAGTTTTGCCTGTGGAACCTCATTTAACGTACCTATAATCCGAACCACTCACGATAAATGCCACTCACCCGTCACCCATCCGAAAAATGACCGGATCGTGCGTTACTTATGACAGTGATGGCGATCTTTCAGATCCATACCTAGTCAAGCCAACGCCACGAATGAATGCAAATGCTTGTAAATGAGTGACTTAATATAACCAAATACTATATATCCTGTTGGCTGCTCGCCCGAGTTTGAGGGGTCAAACGAAAATTAGCAGTTAAAAAAGCACTGCTAGCCACTGCGAGTACGTCAGAATCTCATTGTATTTCATAACTCAGATTGTGTCATCCCAGTGATTGGCCAATCGCAAGCATAGAATATTACCTCGCCCCCTGCCCGCAACGGTGAGTCGTGTCTGTAGGAGAAGTTATGTTCACGAGCCATCAACAGGCTATAATGATATGTGAATATAACCCTGCATATTTAGGTTTATTAAATTATTTCTGTGTAATTCTTGGTGTGAACAATAAAAACAATAGACAATAGACAATCGTTTAATTGTGGCCAAAAAATATAAACAAAAATCAATTACATTGAACACAGTAAAGTAAAAAATAAATAAATAAATTGTTTTATCCTTTGCTACAAACCGGCCCCAACTCAGCATGATGCCGATTGTGAACAACCGGCGCTGGTCTTCCGTTGGGCCCGGCAGGTGACGTCACGCACGCAAATATCGCATATCGAATATCGCATGAGGTACAAAAGAGAAAATCAAAAGAAAAGAGTAAATCAAATCAATTAACGAGTTAATCAATCAATCAATCAATCAATCATATTTGAATAATTTCTTCTCAGACTGATGACGTTCTGCTACCTGGCGGCGTTCAACTGGTGGCTGCTCCTGTGTCCCTGGACGCTCAGCCACGACTGGCAGATGGGGTCGGTGCCGCTGGTGACCTCAGGCTGGGACCCCAGGAACCTGCTCACCTGTGCTGCCTTCATCACTCTACTGGCGCTGCTGTACCGGTGCTTATTGGATATAGAGGCAAGTTACTTATATACTCGCTGTATTTTAATTTTAATGAGTTTTTGCCCCAATAATAATAATAATAATTTCGTACTCACAAACAATGATCATAATTATTATAACAGTTTCACATCATTGACGTCTATGTGAACCTGGCTATTTATTGCGATAAATCTTGGAGGATTTAGCTCTGGGATAAGTTGTATATGAAAAATAAAAGAAAATCAGCGCATTCTTCTCAAGGTAAACTAAAAACTCTTTGGTGGTGCATGGTCACATACATAACAAATTGTATTGATAGGTTGTTGTGAAATAAAAACTGGGAACCAATAAACCTATAATATACAAAGCACACAGCAAAAAAACGGTCTGACAATTTTTATTTTGATTTTAGACAATATTAGACAATAGACAATCGTTTTACTAAATCCAAAATCAAATTAATACTGTTTTTTTTTTATTTTATTTGAACGGTGACACCAGCATTGATTTTATTACTAGCTAGCGTAGTGTTAAATAGGTTATCCATTAATTGTAACCACGCCTACACGAGAAGTCGAAATTAATTTTCATGTCCAAACGTCACAGCAGATAATCCTAATTTGTGGTTTAATAATTTGTACGCACTGAACCGAAAAATCCATACTTTTAATTTCTCTCTTATTATCCAACCAGATCCAGAGACACACGCCAGCGGCTGTTGGCCTGCTCCTCCTAGTCGTACCATTCGTGCCTGCAAGTAACTTGCTCGTTACCGTTGGGTTTGTGATCGCGGAACGGGTTCTTTATATTCCAAGGTAAGTAATGAAGACGTACTGCCTAGCTAATCTAGCCTTAAGAGTTTGAACTTGGTGGTTGGCTGGATACCACCATCAAGTTGAAGATCTACTGTGTGCTTTCCGTATCATTTTCTCAAGTGAGGGTCACTTGAGAACGTGATATTAAGAATGTTCAGCCATGTGTGTGTACCATCTTTGACCACACGATCACTTAAAATTAGGTGAGCTATGGTCAAAACATAGCCTGTCACCAATAAAAATCTCTGAATTAAATCGTTTGGGGGTTGTCCGTTAAATTAATAACAAAATAAAAATACATTTAGTAATTTATTTATTGCAAAACTAACAGCTGTTGTAACTTCTAAACAGGCTAATTAAAGACACACATTTGAAACTATTGTTTTTAATTATATGACATCATGTGTTTATCTGGTTGACCTGGGTAAGTCCTTAAACTGCAACCAGACCCACCGGAAGACGGGCAGCAGCGTCTCTTTGGTTAACGGTGGTGAGCATTCTGCGATCCCCAAGCCGCCTGCCAAGCGTGGGGATTATGGCAACACCTGTCTATTAACGGGGAGGCCTTTGTCCAGTAGTGGACGTTTTATGGCTGATGACGATGTGTTTATGACTAGCTGATACAATTTATAGACGTTGCTGTGCCAAATTGCAATAAAAAAACACTCAGATTCACAATTTTAAATTTTCCGGACAGTTTTTCATTAAAAAGAATATATCTATAAAAACTGTTTTCATAGCATTTAGAAAAGTGACACACGTCGGTCCAGCCGCTCCCATGTGACGCGCTTACGGATGACATAAGCTTTTTACACGACTGCAAAAAAAGGAGTGTAGGTAATATTTTTAGGGTTCATGTATGGATGTAAGTTTCTTTATTCCACCAAAACATCTAAATGCCTGAACAGATTTGGATGTATGGGGTATCGTTAGAATTCTTACATCATCCCGAGTGACACTGGCTATATATTTTTTATGGCAGGGCAGTCGTGTTATTTTTCTTTTAAATTAGATGTCTTGTTGGTAATACCACGGTGATCTCATATCTTCAATAGTATTCAATTGTAGACACAGTAGACGCCCCAAAATACCTTAATTCCTGTGAATAATATTTTAAACCCCTTACTCTTTCCAATCAGCGTGGGCAGTGTCATCATCACAGCGTACGGCGTGCAGCTGATGTGGTGCTCGCGCCCTGGAGCCAAGGTGTTCATCCTGGTAGGGCTGGCGGTCCTGGCGTGCAGCGGAGTAGCCAGGACTTACAGGAGAAACGCTGACTGGCGTGATAGAGCTTCGCTGCTCAAGTAAGTGCTCACATCATCAGCCACAAGAAGTCCACTGCTGGATGAAGGGCTCACATAAGGGGGTTGCCATGATCCCCACGCTTGGCAGACAGCTTGGGGATCGCAGAATGCTTACCACTGTTAACCAAGAAGACGCTGCTGCCCGTCCTCCGGTGGTTCTAAATGCAGTTTTATGACATACTCAGGTCCAAGTAAGTGCTTACCCCTCTCAGGAAACTCAGAACGGGAACTGGTGTATACTCGTGCTTGTTGTGATCCTCGTGCAGACTATATTATTTATCGTACGTGGGGTTTTTCCACTCTTCTCCATCAAGTTCTCTCACTGGTGAGGCAGAAAGGGATGCTTAAAATGTTGAAGTCCACTGTGTTCCACGAGAAAAGTGAATAATGGTGATGACGGCTGATAGATTAGAGAAAAGAAACGTGGATTACCGACATTGTAGGCAGAAAGATAATGAAGTTTTGCTTTGTTTTAAACTATCACGGTACAATATACAGTTCTATGATTATTTGCATAGACTGTTTGAAACATTAAGACCTCTGGGCAGGACTTGTACCTGCATAAGAACAATCTCTAGATGGTGGTAAAACTGTTGAACGTAAATATTGCAATCGACTGCGCCGAAATATTGGTAGCTCTTTTCACAACATTATCACCGTAAAATATCCTGCATTTAATCATAGAATAGTGACAAAATTTGACTCGTATACAACATGATAAAAGAAAGGGGCTTAGGGGTTGTTTGACAGAACCAAAGTTCCTTATGAAGACATGAAAGGCTGATGAAAGGTTAACATGTTCGATTCCGAAAAATATTTCCAGAATATCTTTTCCCAAAGAGATAAAAGCTTACCCAGCCAAGAATACCGAGATTTACACTCCGTGTTCGCGTTACAGCCGCCGCATTCGCGCGTAAATAACCGCCAAATGTGTTTTGTTTGTTCCAGGGCGGATTTAGTGACTTTACCACAGAACGCCAAACTGCACTACAACTTTGCAAACTTCTTGCGCGAGACGGAGCAGCAGGACTACGCGATCAAACATTACAAAGAAGCTTTGAGGTAACGAATGCGCTCACCTTAACTGGATTGCTAGTTGGGGAACTATAAGATTTATGCGGTGTTTTGATTTTATAGTGCAGGTTTTCTTCTGTTGACCAAGTTCGCAAACAAGATTGCCTCTTCAACTTTTGTTTTAAATTAATTGCGCTCTAGTTTTTATTAAAATAACACCATTATGTATATTTATATTTAAGTGTAATTATGTTTAACCATTTTTGAAGATAGAATTCCTCTTACTTTCCTTTTACTCTTATTTACACATTCAGTGTTATTTTTAAGGTCTATTAAAACACTAAAACAGAAACAAGCTATTTAAAAAAACAACCGACAACAAAGCAAAATACACAATTACAATTATGTTTATTTGGATGACATATTTTTTCTTCACAGACAGACAGAGTTCTGAGGACGTCACAAAAACAAACTGAATTGAGGAGAACCTCCTAATTTTTAAGAGTACGTTTAAAAGAATAAGAGCGTACGTCGCTTTTAGGCACAATACTAAAGAGCGAAAATAATAATAGTATTGTATGAGGAATTCAGTCTTAAAAAATTGCAACAAATCTATTTAGTATCATGTGGGCTATTATTGATACGATATGTTGCTAAATTAGAATTAAAATCAACTTAACATCCGTAAGGCCCTGCCAAGCGTGGGGATTATGGCAACACAAAAAAAAGGAAGGAAAGGAAAAAAAAATGAAAAAAAAAAGGGAAGCAGCAGCTCCAGCAGTGGGCGTTTTATGGCTGATGACAATATACAAACTAAACTTCATAAATAAAGGAGCAAGTTTGCAAACAACTACTACGAGTACTTAGCTGAAAACGTTACTGCGCCAAGAATGTTTTGTCATTGTTATTGAACTAAAACTTGAGACGTCTGACTCGAACTCGAAAACTAGTTTCGGGGAGATAGAATCGTTATCATACTATACAAAATAATCTAGAATTTAGCCATTATATTTCTATGAAAGATTATTTTTTTATACAGGTAGGTATATTATTTTCTCTACGACAATTTAAAAGTTTGAATGTTTATTTTGTCAATATCTTTATAACAGTTTGAACCATAGATCACAATTGCGAAAAAAACAGCTGTTCCATAGAAAATAACATGCACTGTCTTAGAAATAGTTCACAGTCTACGAAATGTATTATGATACAGAAGTTCCCCTGCGATTTGTTGGTCCCATAGTAAAATAAGTCCACAATTATGAGTACAAGTTTAGTGACCTCCTTTTGGCTTAGTAATACCGATGCGTGTAACCGTCTATATTCATTCTTAAGAATAATCTTAAGAGTATACTGACACACTGGTGGGCACAAGTATATTCCTCTCCAGAATAAACTTAGACGCATGTGACTTTGTTGAAAAAAGTAACTGTCGTACTTGAAAGCAATGGGACGTAATTAGAAGTTTTGGCAGATTAATAGATTATTTTATACTTCTTATAATAATATATACATTATTTTGTCTATGAATGTTAGATCAAGCGGTAAAGCAAGGCAAGGTCCCTACACCTTCGTCTCCTTTGAGAGGTTTAATGGGGCGTAGGTTTAATTCCTACCCAGGACAAACATTAATATCACAAACATAGATGTTTGTCCTGTGTCTGGGTGTTGTATGTATTATAAAATCATATTTCCAAAAAAGTTAATAAGTATTCTTTTAGCTATCTGGATAGTAAAAGCTTTGCTTAGTTTAGGCCTAGATGGCGCTGAGTGAAAAGTCCACCAATATGCATTTATTAAAACTTACGTTACACTTTGAGGATAATTGCCTCTTTTAAATATCAAAGTATTTAGGATTTCGTCTGTTTTGCGCATATCGTTCAGAAATAAAGGGCATTGTTCAAATTTACACAGACTATGGCCCACGTACGCCAGCGCTCACAATAACATGGGCACGCTTGTCACCGGTGCAGACAACGCCGAGCACCACTTCTTGCAAGCCATCAAGTTTAACAAATATCACGTCAATGCCCATTACAACCTCGGAAAACTTTACAAGTGAGTATTTGAAAGTTAAAACAATATATTTGCGATGCCAAACTAAGTAAATAACTTTTATGTTTTATGGTAAGACTACATACTCCTGCAAATACAATTTTAATGCATTCGATTTTCTATTCATATCTATATGGAAGAGATTGCTTTTAGCGATAAGACCGCCTTTTATCTTTAGTGTATTATGTTTGTGATGTCCTTTCTATAGTGTCAATACAGTGATATTGTGATGTATTGTGGCAAATAGTTTAAATAACAAGTGTCTGTAAATCTAAAATGAGAAATGAAACTCAACAATATAAGTTCAACTTGCCGGCATTGTAATTATATATACTGAGACGTATACCAAATACGCTTCACGTATATATATTTTTTTGTTATCTATTAAATGTTCATCTACAAAACTGTCGCGAATGGACAATTTATTTGTAAAACGCCACAAGAAGTCTACAATTTCAGTAAAAAATAAAAATGTAGACTTCACTGGCTATCGCAAGTTGAGCTTTCTACCCAGAACAAAGCCCGTGCAGTCTTTTTCAAAGCTGTCCCATTATCAGGTATTCATTTAGTGCAGTAGATTAAAAATACAACAGTGCAGTACTTAGGACCATTTATTGAAAGCATTCGCTCGGTCTCCTTTTAACGTTTTAATTAAGAAAGCAGTTCTTTTGCTTCAGTGAGTGCAATTTGTTTTGTCAACTTTGTTGAGTTTTGTTTAGTTATTTTTTCGTTTGTTATTTTTCGCTAAATAGCGTGATGCACGTGAAAATTTAAGAACTAGCTTTCGCTGCTGCCACTGATGACGATAATGATGATGATAGTGATGATAATGATGAAGATGATGGTGGTGTGGTGATGGTATAAAGAAGATATTATTTAAGTGCAATGTTACCAGATAAATTACTGGGTATGAAGAGATTTAACATCTAATATCTCAAGGTGACGAGCGCAGTGCAGTGCGGTGCAGGATTGTATTCGGAAGTTCACAATTCTGGCATTGCTACTATTATGGGCAGGTGTGACGCTTACCACAGGGCGAACGTCTCGCTAGTCTCGTCACTTGATTGAATTAATAAAAATACATTTTGGAAGCTAATAAATGGAAAAACAATATGAACTTACTAAAGCGATATAGTTACTTATCATCGTCATCATCATCAGCCAGAAGACTCCCAATGCTGGACGAATGCCTCCCCTTTAATTTAATAATGTGATTATGGCAATCCCCACGCTTGGCAGGCGGCTTGGGGATCGCAGAATTCTCACCGCCGTCAACCGAGAGGACGCTGCTGCCCGTCCTCCGGAGATTCTGGATGGAGTTCTGAGAATATACCTAGTTACTAACTAAAACACTGAAATTATGAAGATGGATTTATTTAGCGGGAGTAATTTAAATATATTTTTAATAGGAAAACTGGCCGCATGTACCAGGCAGTCAGCATGCTAGAGAGGTGCATATGGATCGAGCCAAGTTTCGTGCAAGCTCACGTAGAACTACTCACTCTAAAGCCGGAAGTAGAGCGGCACAGGATATTGACGAGGCTATTGCGTCTAGAGCCGACCAATTGGGAACATTTCGTGCTTTATGGTGATTGGTGGAGAGACAAAGGTAGGTCAACGTATTTTTACATAAAATGAAATGATATCGAGCATGGGTTTTGATTATTTTCTTCAATGTTTTGTATGCTGTAACAAATATCGAACAAGCAGTTTTGATAGTAAACTAAAAAATTTCATCAAACATTGTATGCAGCAGTTTGGACATAAACGTAGAAGCACTTTATTAATCGTATCGTCGTCAGCCATAAAACGTCCACTGCTGGACGAAGGCCTCCCCCTTTATAGAGGGGTGTTGCCGTAATCCATAATCTTTATTAATATTCTATATATATATTATTA
This sequence comes from Erannis defoliaria, assembly GCA_905404285.2. Lineage (NCBI taxonomy): Eukaryota > Metazoa > Arthropoda > Insecta > Lepidoptera > Geometridae > Erannis > Erannis defoliaria. The sequence goes on along the minus strand of FR990072.1, from coordinate 18,913,959 downwards.
TTATTATTTATCACCAGAAACATCAAATGTACCTATTCTGAAACTGTTTTCACAAAAGTTTTTTCCATACTATCGACCAATATTTTTTATACCAAATGTACTTAGCATAAAATGTTTTTACCAATAATATAAAAAAATATTAAAGGTTTTAATTATAAACTAACACATACAGGCGTCTTTGAAAAAGCTGCTTATAAAACGTGATTGAGGGACTTCGTTATCCAATAACTCAAATTCTGAAAAGACGTATCGTCTTACAGGGTTGTACAGGCCAGCGGCGGAGTTTTACTTGGAAGCTACAAGACTGAGTTTTAGATATCGATACGTGGAGCGGCCTTTGAGAGCAGACCTCATAGCGTTCCGTGCCACAGCCCTAATGTACAGAGCGATGGGACAGAAGTCGCGAACTCTACAACTTCTTACTAGGTACGTGCGTGTCTTAGTCTTGCTTGACTAACTAAACTAACTGCCCTTTGAAACTATCAGAAGGTCATATACACAAAAAAGGAAGGTCGTTTCATGATATGTATATTCAGAATATCCGACAGGTGTGGAAATAAAGCACTTTCAACGTGCGTACAGCTATATAGACAGAAAACCTAGCCATCCCGAGCTGATGCTACCCGAGTGGATGTTTACCGATGCGCATACAATCTTTAAATAGCTAGTATTTTGGTTACCTTTACTTTCAACGTCAATCTATACACAGATCAAAATTTAGGTAAGAAAGATAAATAAAAAAAAGGTTGCCTTGGCCATGGATGTTTTCATCATTCAGAACATCATCGTTTCATGGTCAAAGTTCCAATAACAGGGACGAAATGGTTTTATTCCACTCTCATGTGAGCTGCGCTTCACTAGTGGGTGTATCCCGGTAGATACAATCAGACCCCCTAGCACGCGCTGAGGACTAATTGGTCTTTCCCCGCGCGGGAAAGTGATAAAGCTAGAATATGGATACGTCTCTCTCGTTTGCAAGGGGGAAAAGGAGTGGATATACGTTTATCACGGCTGGCGTGCTAGGCGGGCTGAGCGTCTTCAATAAGTCGTGGGTTTCTTCTGGGCAAGCGTGCTCTATCGTAGACAGCATCTTAGCGTGAACACGATAAAAAACAAACTCATGACTCAATAAAGTAAACATTTTGTTGTTATATCAATCCTTGCGAAACCTATTATCAACGTAGCAGCGTTGTTGTTGACAGGTGGCACACGTGGCGCCGAGGCTGGCCGAGCGCAGCGGCCGCTCACATGTATCTCCGTGACTGGCGACTGAAGATCGAGCTGGAGGGACGCGTCCAGATATATTCCAAAGCCGTCAACCCAACGGTAACCACATAACACAATTTAAATCACAGAATTCTTAAAAACAGATGACAATCGACAGCTATCAGTAAGAAAGCCATTGATATAGTCTAAGACACGGGTGATAAAACTGAAGTTTGGAGTTCCAGTTTTAAACGAACAATACTATATGAGAAGGTGGCAATAACGTTTATTTTTTACTCTACGACTTGTTGCAATCTGCCTTGCGCATTTCATTTTTTCCGATACTTAATTTATAATTATAAATTCACGAAATATGTATAATTGTGCAAAATTAATTGTAGTTAAACGAACCCCTAATAACAAAGATGTATCAACTCGAGTTTGGAAAACTAGAACTATTGTATAATTTAATGCTATTTAATTATTTACAGAAATCAAAAACGTGTTTTGATCACGTTCAACTAGCGGTCGAACCCAAGAAGACAGAAGACAGCACACAAACACAAGACAAACCTAAAACACTATCCCCAACAGTAACCAAGACAAAAAGTGATTACAAACAAAAAAGTGACACCAGTGTTTGTGCGTGTACAAAATGCGGGACCAAAAAACGGGACGTTTCCATATCGAGCCAAATAAAAATGATCCATAACAAATCAGAAATAGGGCACAAAGATAAAAAATGTACGTTGCGCAGAAAAGAAAAAGCAGTGAAAAATTCAGACGTGATACCGAAAATCCCTCTGACTGAACACATTCATTTAAAAACATTTTGAGTAAAAGCAGTTCGTACACTATTACGAACCCTATCATTCAAGATTGATCTTCTAATTTCTTATTTTGTCATTCTTACTTTTATTTGATGAAATGACATTGACATTACATTAAAAATATAACGTGCCATCGTCTTAAGCCAAAATCCAATATGTGTGACGTTATTACATGATCTGCCAAAATTTTATCCAGATTGCATGTTGCCAGTTGCCATGCGTGTATGTAAAATATTTACCAGATCACGTCACACCACAAAAAAAGGTTTTGGGCCTTAAGCCGCAAATAAATTGCTACGCAGGGGCACGCTACGCAAGTTTACTCTTGAGTCGGCCACGCAGATCAACGTGGCGCCCGCAACACAAACACTTGGCACATGTCAGTGGCAGCGGGTTGTGCGGGAAGGAAGGATAGCGTCATGCTTACGCCACGAGTGCAACAGAGAAAAGCCAAACACACACAGACATACAATTAGACCTACGCAGCTTTCGAGCCCTCTGCGAGCTTATCCTACGCACGAATAGATTTGCGGCTGTAAAGAAAACAAAAACAAACAGTTGACACCTATAATAATTTTCTATGCATTTATAGCGACGTAACTAGGTAGTTATGACATTAAATGTCATTGTTTTGTTTAGCTTTGACCTCGTATTTAGAGTGTGGCGTGTGCCAGTTTGAGCTTTAATTTAATGCAAACAAAACTATTTGTACGATTATTTATTAATTAACATAATTATAATGCTGACAATATGGCAAGCTAAAATTAGTTATTATAATATTTCTACTATGAGCATCCCAGATGAATGTACAGTACAAAGCCTTTGTTTTACAATGGATAAAATTTCTGACGAGACCAGCGACGGTGATAATGGAATGGACGGGCCTAGAGCTAGCAAATCGTTCAAAATTAACAAGTCGACACAATCAAGCATCCCTAGCTAAAAGTATGCATATTACGTTTGCCGGAAAATAGAGATAGCGAATCTAATTACTGCATGACAAAAAGAGAAAACATGTGTTTATCTATAGCTCTCGAATCTCGAACAATCACGAGCATTGTACGAAAGATTTCCGAAGTCTCTCTGTCTCGTAACATTACGATCGCCTCAAAATGGCCATTAACATTACATATTTAAAGAAATTAATTACATTTATGACAAAATACGGTGATTAATGTATATTTACTTGTGGAATGTGATCCCCAAATTTTTATTGCGAATATTAGTAGTATTTTTACTCTTGCGAATTTACACGAAGGCATAATTTGGATTTATTTGTATTGTTGTATAGTACGGCTCACATGTCGCAAAGACAGAGTATGACTGACGCGAGAGGAGAGCTGGCGCTCAACGTATAGTCTTCAAAATCCATGCGCTATTTCCCGTCCATTAATTTTATCATTGTCGCTGGACGAGATAGTTTATTCTTTTGCAAATCAAGCTGTTACGAGGACAGCGCCGCAACTGGCACCAACAATGGCTATTACCACGACAGCAGTTCCGTGACAGCAGATTTAGCAAAAGCGAATGTCTCAGCCTATAAAAGCATGTTTGAACTTCACTCTTTAAATCATTGTGTTTTTGTTATACTATTTGGGGTCCTCATAGTGGTCATCTTTAGATAGTGTAAAACGGAATTCATAAAGTGAATTGATAAGATAAAATTATATTTTTATGAGGCATATGGAAATAGGCTATGCCAATGCACAACATTTGTACGCTAGAATAGATAAGTTAAGTCATTCATTTTATTTAAGTACTTACCTACTTACCTATTCTTAGTTTTTATTACTACAGAACTATCTAACTAATGTCTATTGGTTTACAAAACTGGATTGCCAGGCAAGAACGACTAACAAAAGCTTATATAAATAAAATAAAAAAACAGCACTCAAGTGACGACAATTAGAGTTTATTCCCTTTTGAATTAGTTTTTATTTTAATTGTTGACAAATATGCTAATGGTCAGTTAAAGGTCTTCGATAAGGATGGTCCACCAATGGTATTCATTATCAGCCAGGAAACGTCCACTACTGGACGAAAGCCTCTCCCTTAATAGGGAGGGGTTGCCATAATCCCCACGCTTGGCAGGCGGCTTGGGGATCGCAGAGTGTTACCACCGTTAACTAAGAGGACGCTGCTGCCGGTCCTCCGGTGGTGCTGGATGCAGTTTACCAACATACCCACCGATAGCATTGCTTTGCCGTAAACAAAGAAAACCATTAGTCTTAAAGGTACTCACAGTTCTACACGGACCTTCTGAGATTCCTTATAATTATTTATTCAAGAAAACCACAGCTCGAATTCTGACCGCCGTGAATTGAATATAAATAAAACTAACGAGCGAAATTATGATAATTCACAAAGCTTTAGTAAACCTGCTTCTCTTGGTAAAATCTAAATCCCTGAAGAGTGTATTCAAGACCCTAAAAGCCGAGACAAAGTTTGCTAAATAGGAAGGAAGTTTAGATTAACTCAGTAGATACTACAGAAAGTTTTAGATACTGAGAGAATACTTAATTGGGAACGAGTTTAGGTTTTTGGTAATTTTAATGATTACCTTTGAGGCTTGGGGGTTTTCAGGACACAAGGGACACAAGGTTATTACTGAATAATAACATCTAAAGAGCAACTCTACACTGATCTAAACAGATCAGTGTACAGTTTGCCATTAAATTATTTCTGTTTCTACTAGTGTTTTTAGTTACTAGTGTTTTTCATAAATTTTTTTAAATCTTTTTCAAAGTTGTGCCTCAGTAGAAAAAACACAAGAAGGATTATAACTGTAAGACGGGCTCAATTAAAATTCTAAAACCTATTGTCGGAATGTTTCAGATAATACTCTTAAACGTATTGGAAAACTAGAACTAGGAATTGAAAATACGAGTACCTGTTTAATACAATCAGTGAACCGCAAAATTTCCAAAATGGGATATTGTAAAAAATGGGGACAAAATTTAGTGCTGTAAAAATTTCTTCTTTTTGTTATTTTTTGTTGTATATACAAATGTTGTTTTGTAAAATTAAGGTGTGTAAATAATATTTGTAAGATTAGAATAAAGGCACAATAAATGCTTTCAATGTACTGAGAAATAAACGATTGAATTTCATATTATTGGCTTTATTTTATTTCACTACAGGACCTTAAAAATTTACAATAACAACTATAGGTACCACTAGTGCTTATAGCGTTACACACTATCGTAATTTTTTGTTAGATACGTATATGATAGAAAAATGTATGAATGAATTAAGTAGTTTCCATTTATTTGTCGCTGCCATAATTTTCATACATTTTTCTATTGTTTACGTTACACTACGTGGCTTAATATATAAGATCATGCTGAGTGGCTTGCATTAGGAGAGACCTATGTCTAGCAGTGGACTAACGACGTGGACTCTTATTTCTCGGAAATTACTAAGTTTATAAATATCTATTCTAAATTAAGTAATTTAAAGTACGCTGAAGCTCACCAGGCTTCATCATCACTTAAATGTCGAGGTCCGAACGTCAGGGTCCTTGACCACACTACTACACAAAAGTACAAAACCGTTCGAATTAGTGTTAGAAATGAATAAAATAATGTGTTAATGTAATACAGTGCAAGCGATGACCCTGAAGAAAACGCGATCAAAGTGACTTTCCATTGACAGAGACAATAAAAAACGTGATATTCGACACATTCTTAGGAATATGGACTAGGTATCTATATAAGCCTCAGTTAGAACATAATTACTTATGAGTCAAATTAAGCTAGATTGGAATTAAATTATTGTGACGCTTTTAAAGTGAATCTTTGAACAAGTACGTTTTTCAAAAATAAAAACAACCGACTACAAATTAATATGAGGCCACCTTTCAAATAAAAAAAGTTTTTTCAAATTCGGTCCACAATTGATAGAGAAATCGGTGAACATACATTAAAAAAACATACCGTCGAACATAGATCCTCCTCCTTTTTTGAAGTCGGTTAAAAAAGTTATCAATAAATTCAATCTCATTGATTGTATAACTATGTCTTCAGTTACGTGTACCTAAATACGAGATCGAGACAGTTAGAGCTAGAATGACTATACAATTTTATTATATATGTCTTTAACACACGGTCCCTTTATAATATAGCAGTCACTTAAAATCATGGAAACCTAGAAAAGGTTCACACTATATAATCGTCGTGTTATTCTGGGATCCATTACCACAACATTTGCCTGAATCAATTACGAAACGAAAACAACTCTAAATAGTTCCCTTATCTCACTAGGTAACATTATAATAAACCCGTGCTAATCCCCTAGATTGGATCTCAGAATACCGACCCTCGGTAGCAACAAGTGATTTCAACACCACGCGACACTCAACCTTATCTTAAACACTATAAGCTTCATAATCCGTCGTTAATGATTTGTTTACACGTTGGCAAGTCCTGAAAAGGCTTTTATGCAGCTATTTCTGCTTTTTACAGTCGGTGTTGATGGAGAATGTAAGCGATATTCTTGTCTTGTTCTTGTTTTTTGGACTTAAATGCTTTGCAAAGTATTTTTATAGTACTTACACTAAAGGGCACCCGTGACTCCGTACGCGGAAGAAATTCGCCCCGCTCCCAAATATCTTCCACACCGCTTCCAAAACATGTTAACATGGATGGCGGTTGCGGTATAAGAAAGCGGGAATAAAACTGCTGTGTCGCACAAATAGAAGAAATCCAATAAAATCGAGAACTAACCTGGTTTGAACCAATTCCAATTTCGCCTATCGGCAGGTACTGCTAGCCCCTCAAGCGACTCAGTACTTAACACAAGCGAAAAAGAACGCGGCGCGGGGGATGTGGTGGTGGGAGAGAAGATGGAGAGGAAAGAGAAGGAGAAGGGTAGGTAGGGGAAATGAGGAAAAGCCGTTAAAGTTTGCGCCGTAAAATGGCGGCAGCAATGTGCGCGTGCGATGCGTTAACAATGTAAGAAGCAAATTCCCCCTATTAAGGGAGAGACCTTCATCCAGCGTGGACGTCTTCTGATGTGTGATACCCTGAACACGACTAACGTCAACAAACCGTTGGGCACCTTTACCATTATATACACGTATTAAAGATGGCTGAACATAAGAGCGAGTTTCAATTAACTCTCGCAAGATCCACCGTAACTCTAAATTAGTAATTCTCACCGGCACGTGACCACTCGGACAACTATTCGCTCAATTTAAACTTCAGCATAAAATACTGTTTACACTCTACGATCCGATATCGGACAAATAATAAGGGAGAATTGTGTGTGAACTCTACAGCGACAATCGACGACGAAGCTAAACCGAAGAGCTTCTGTTTCACCTTCAGGATGCAATCTGATATAATGTGAAAAATACTAAGGATGGAGCACATTATGATGGGCCGCAGTGGGGCAGAGCGGGCCGCATCGCAACATAAAATGCTTGCACATTAGTGATGTGCCAGGCCGCAGTACATTGACGAATTACAAGTTCAATTTGCTTAAGTACTTACATTTTATACGACGTATAGCACACTATGTCGAGGTGCAACGGGGCGGGGCGGGCTGCATTGCCGTTGAGGCCTTCATAGTGCGTTAGTTCATTAAAAAATGTATGGATGTACAATGTGGTCTAAACAGATTATTGCGATGCGCTCCGCCCCGCTGCGGCCCCTCTTAATGTGCTCGACCCTTGGATAATGCAGGAAGCAATTTGTTCTACCCAAGAGTACTTCATCAACCCATACTTGATAACTTTTTTATTGCAAAACAAAAAAGTTATCGAATCTTTGGATATAAATAACAGACCAACACTGTCGGCGAGTCGCGACGCCTGTTTCCGAAGGCATTTCATCGCTAATCACTTTTAAGTTTACCGCACCAACTTAAACGCTGGAATGCTCAACTTCGCGAATGTTAAAATACGGTTTTGTTTATAGCTCAAGCCACAAAGTCGGTTCTTATAATGCTTTCCACTTCAACGTAGTTTACTCATTTCTCTGTACGGGTGAATTTGAATAAACGTACATTATGACTGGGATCTTCCCCACTTATTACCGGGTAAATTCTATCATAATAGGTGAAAAAAAGAAACGTTTTCTTCAATCTTAGCAATTCTAGGTACAAGGTAGGCACAAGGTACAAAAAATATCCAAATTTAAAATAAACTTACAGTACAAAAACGTGATCGTCAGTGGCATTTAATGACACGTTAGATTGTTGGGCCCGGTTGTTTGTTCTAGTTTCTATAACAACAAAAGTCAGTCTTCGGGCGGCACATCAACTCTGACACTAGGGCTGGCCACTCAGCCTATACGAACTTACTTACTTTAGTACAAAAATTATAATGCGCACAAGATAGCGAGATACCGGCAAAACATTTTCTGGGCCAGTGACGTTTATTTTTTTCTTTTTGGAGTAAGATTCTAAAACAAATGAATGTTACATAAATGAAGGAACAATATCCCCATAATACCAATAAATCGGAAACGCGATACGATTTGCTTTCATTAATGGATTCAAAGAACTGCGGAACCGGAAACTGTGTTCCATTTTCCGTTACGTCAAATCCATTTATATTTTACGAGTAGGTTAAATGCAAGTTCTCCCGTATCTAATAGGAGCTCCATTAGGCGCGAGTATAATAGTGGATTCGCTGAATTAGTATAGTTATTCTAGAAATAAGACAAAGCTTTTATTTAACCAATTTATTACGAGCCGTGCTCCGTAGTTTCACCAGCAATTTCTAGGATAAAAAGTAGCCTGTATGATATTCTAAGAAATGTTAAAAAGTAGCCTTTATGATATTCCAAGATTTTTTTAAAGTAGCCTTTATGATTTTTGTTTTATTTATACGGGAGTAATCACGTTTAATTAAATCGGATAAGCAATTAAGCAGGACGCAGCAGCACGCGCGTCGGGCTCTGTTTTCACTCTTTGAAAAAGGTCACCAGATGTGATCGAAACTATAGTCGGAGTATCCGATTTAATTAAACGTGAGCGTATAAATAAAACAAAAATGGGTCAAAACCACGTAATAATAGCCATATAATAATAGCCTTTATGATATTCCAAGAAATTTTAAAAGTAGCCTCTTTGATATTTCAAGAAATTTTAAAAGTAGCCTTTATGATATTCCAAGAAATGTTAAAAGTAGCCTTTATGATATTCCAATAAATTGAAATATGCTATACCTTATATCCAAATCCGTTAAGGCGTTTTTATATGACTGAGTAACAAACATCCAAAAATCTAAACATACACAGTTGTTTGTAATATTAGTAGGATTTCTGTTGTCTCATCATGGCTGTTCTAGGGTTCCTCACAGTAAGGTGTCCAACAGGACCGATACTTAAGAGGGCGAGCAATGGCAAAATTAAGTAAAAAGTTATATTTTTAAACACATTGTTTAATGATAATATGTGCTTCTAGACGCACTGGGGATCCACACTGCAATGTTTTACCACTAGGTGGCGCATCGTCGATGCGGCTATTGTCAACTGTCAATCTCATACATTTAGTTGTTTTTTTCCTAGAATTTAACGGTTTTTCTCTTATTAGGCTCGGGTTACCAGAGAGAATCTGTTTATTACATTGGTTAGTACAATCATGCCTTGCTAATTAAAGCTCTGGTCAACATAATATGTAAACAACTATCTAATCTACAAATTTATTTTCAAGCTGTCATCAGCTGCATAGAATTTCAAAACAAGGCACAGTACCCAGTATTTTTTCTTGGACTAGATTATTGACAAGGCCCTCATCAAGAGCAGATATATACAAATAACGATTAACAAGAAAACTTAAGACTAACTTACTTAAGATTCTGCAAGATCCGGACCGTCACTGGCACCATCTGAGAACAGTTTTGCCTGTGGAACCTCGTTAGGCCATGACCAAACAAGCTAGCCCGGACATTGGTGGATTCACAATTTCACATATACGCCATTCAATTTCTTCTCTGGAAGTATGCCGGTTTCCTCAAAAAAAATCCTTCACCAAACCAAAAAACCAGTGATATGAAAGTCCGTACATAAACTCTAAAGAGCTAATTGGTACGAGCCTGAATTACCCTCGATCTTACCATTTGAGCCTGAATTACCCTCGATCTTACCATTGAAGTCGAGTGGTCTCCCGATTAGTTTGTCTTATTCTTAACACTTTGTGTACTATCAACCTAATATTATAGATGCGAAAGTTTGTCGGCATGTGTTTGTGTTTATTTCTTCTTCACGCCAAAACGGCTGAACGAATTTGTATGAAATTCGGAATGGAAACGGCTTAAATCCCGGAATAACATTTAAGTTACGTTTTATCATCATCGTCGCCGTTTTTCATCATCTCGCGGGTGAAGCCGCGGGGCGCATGTACTTAGATATAGAATGAAAATCAGAAGAACTCTTAATACAAAGCTTATTTTTCTAGACCGACATCAACAATAGTTACCTAGATGTCTATCCCAAGACTCGGAAAGCACATTTTCCATTCATTTCCATACCAGCTATCAGAATAAAACGAGCCATGTTTGCGTAAGGCGATTGTGCACGATCCTTTGTTCCCCCTACCTCCCCTTCGCCTCCATGTGCCTTGGGCGAATAAACTACTCGTACATCTCTACTGTCAAAACGCTCATACATCTGGCAAGTCTAGGAGTTACACATCAAACAATTTTGGAGCGTTTTTTTTATTATGACTGTATAGGTTTGCGTATGACTACACCTGATGGTCAGCAACGATGCAGTCTAGGATGGAGCACGCTTACCTAGAAGGAACCTATTTACTCTAGATTTGAAGATACCCATTTTGTATGTTCCGGGAAACACAGACTCCGGCAGAGAGTTCCACATTTCTTCAACTTCATAATCATCATCAGCTCGGAAATATCCCCTTTACACCGCCACGCTGTACGACAACCTGCCTACGACTTTCACAATGCCGTCGATCCCAGTAGGTCTACCCACAGAGTAATAGAATCAGAGATGTGATCAAAAGATGTTTCCTTAGTAAGACGCGTGACTGTGCGGGGAGGTGTAGGTTCGCGGGAGGAGTGGCTAATTGTACTGCCATCTAGCAGTTTTCAGCATTTAGTTGAATGAACACTTAATTTCTTAATATCACGCTAGATGTCGCGTTTTTACTTTTTATAGAACGGATCACTAAATATATAAATAAAATTACTTATCAATGAAATTAGATGCTAACCATGTCATCAGAATTATTCCCTCTGTCATTTTTACATAAAGAAACAGAGCAACTTATTTTCACTGTTACTGGGTAAAAACATTAAAAATCGTACGTCTAATATGTAAGTTTGAATGATCGTTACGCGTGGCGGACTCAATAGACTCAGCAAATAAGTATGACGTCACACACTCCATCCGCAAAATAGGATCTGCGGCTGCAAGTCGCTCATCGCAACTCCTTATCCTCCATGGGTCGCTACGCTGCGCCTTCAGGTACGTGGTCGCCACCCTAGAACCTTTCTTCCCCACCGGTTATTATCTCATCAGCCAGAAACGTCCACTGCTGAACGAAGGCCTATTTGGGCGGGGTTGCCATAATCCCCACGCTATAGGCACGCTAGGCTGGGATCGCAGAATGCTCACCACCGTTAACCAAGTGGACGCTGCTGCCCGTCCACCGGTTATATATTACTTAGTACCTACCTAGTTTCTACTGCGTACCATAGACTAACTAAGTATATCTTCCGTGTGCGCATTTAAAAGGTCTAAAATGTTCGTTCGCTAAAGCTTTTTCTATCGTAATACGTCGTTGAGCATTTGAAACACCAGCTCTAAATTGACAATGCATCGAAAGCCTTAATAAAGTATAATGCAACTGTTTTTCATCACCACGTGGGTGAACTCGCGGCGTGCATATTGAGTGAATTTGATGTGAACAATAGATATTTTATTTATTTATTAAGGAACAGCAAACAGTTTTATTATAAATTTTACATAAGGGTATACTTATAAAATAAAACTTAATAATAATACAACCCACAGCGCTATCTACAGGTTACTAAAAGACTTACGTAATTAATTAATTGTAACGCTAGGAGATGTCAGCCTGAATAACAAAATAAAATAAAAATGAAACAAAATCGAAATAAACTCATAAAATAGTTCATTCGTCTATTTCGTACAACACAAAATTAATTGTACTTGACATAGCAGACGATAGATTAATTATTAGCAAGTATCCGTGTGAGAACAGAGCTTCTGGCATACTGCCGCCTTAAACTTATTCTCAGTGCAAGCAAAAATGTCTATATGTATAAACAAGTTATTATACGAGTCCACCATCCGGCGGGTAGGTGTACGCAGGCCAGCATTTGTGCGGCATGTGCCCAGGGCAAATAAGCGCCCTGCGCGCACCTCCCTTTTCTGAATAGTCCTGGGTACAAAGTAGCACAAACTTGTAACCAAATCCATGCAATCAAAATTATTGTTAACATTTTTATAATAGAGTAGTAGCTTCAAGATACTTACGTCTAGATGCAAGTGAAAGCATATTATATTTGCTAAGCAATTGGTTGTAAGACAAATATTTTTTGTGACATCTATAGTGCATTGCTCGCAAAAAATTTCTTTGGACCCTCTCAATGGCTTCTTGATACTTTTTATAATAGGGATTCCAAATAGGTACAGCATACTCAAGTTGGGAACGAATTAGAGTTTGATATAAGTGTAAATATGTAGAAGTGCATTTAAATTCTGAAGAGGACCTCATTACAAACCCATACATTTTAAAGGCTTTATTAACGATCTTACCAATATGTGCGTTTAGACATAGTTTAGAATCGAGCTGTATGCCCAAATCTCTAAGAGTAGTAACATTAGTTAAGTTAACGTTGCAAAGGTTGTAGTTAAAGCGCACAATGTTCTGTTTTTTTGTAAAATTTATATATTTACATTTCGTTATGTTTAAGTGAAGTTTGTTCCTGTGGCAGTAGGAAGTTAATCTATCCAGGTCTTGTTGAAAGGAGATGCAGTCATCAGTCGATTTTATAATTTTATAAGCTTTAAGGTCATCTGCATAAATCAAGAATTTAGAGCTACGAAAACAATCCTTAATATCATTGATAAAGAGTATGAATAGCAGCGGGCCTAAGATAGATCCCTGTGGCACCCCTGAAGTAACTAATACATTCCTAGATTGAAACCCGTTAATAACAATTTTTTGTGACCTGTTTTGAATATATGATGCAAACCAACGCAACAAATTACCTCGAATGCCATTAAAAGATAGATAGATAGATAGATTAACTCTTTATTGCTCACACCAAAGAAACATACAAAGGATTAAATAAATTAAATATAAGTGCACAGTGGCGGCCTTATCGCTAAAAGCGATCTCTTCCAAGCAACCTTAGGATGGAGAATAATTATGAACACGAAAAGACTGCTGTAAGGAAGAAATTCCTACGAATCATAAACATACCTACAATATTATACTAATACATAATAGCAATGTTTTGCCTGCAATTAAAACATTTATTAAATATACTTACCTCATTCGAAACCTAATTTAAACATGAGAGTAGCGTAGTTGACTTCTGATCCGTACTAGTCGTGCTGTGATTGGTCCGCTCGATCTCGTCGTCCAATCAGCGCCGCTTCCGCCCCTCCTCCTTCCCTTTGCGTCAACCATCAGCCCAGGTGGTGCACGGAGTGCGACATCGTTTCATTGTTTATCTCATGTTAGCCACCAGGCAGAAATAGAAAGTATTAGGTTTCGAATGAGGTAAGTATGTTTAATAAATGTTTTAATTGCAGGCAAAACATTGCTATTAAACAACTGTACCGTAATTCGAAACCTAATTTAAACATGAGAGATATGTTTGTTATCGCCTGGTGGTGATGTTGACGTGACGCCAATGTGATGATAATAATAATAGTGTATAATATAATACATTATTACTTAGGATGAGGAAACATTATATTCTTAAAACGATATTTAAGACAACTTAAATGTTTATTTTAATCCAATTAATCAACGTATTGGAATAGAATAATGCCAATACATAATAATTTCTATTAGCTTTGAGTAATAGGTACGAAGCAAGTTGTAATTGAGAACGATTTTACATTAGAGGGTATAATTTCCCTGCGATAGAACTTCTTGAAGGTATTAGCCGATTTCCAGTTTCCTCTGGCTAGTATATCATCGAGCTGAAAGTTTTCTATCCAATTTTTTGATGCCACGGCTGATCGGAAGCTGCCGGGTGTGGCTTCAATATTTGCCTCTTTCAGGACATTCTTTACCCAACCTGCGATTAAGGTGCGTGTTGCCGGTTTAGGTTTGCCATATGTACTTATAAAAAGACTGTCAGAATTAGCAGTCAGAATTTGATCCCTTCTTTGTTGAGATAGCTGTAATAATCGAGTTACCCAAAAAACTGGATCCAAATTCCGATTCTCTTTGTTTCGTAAAAGTTTCCAACCTGATTGTCGTTGGTTTGCCGTGTCTGTTTTAGAACCATACGCGGGCCATAGAATTATATGGTTTTGAGATATTTTGCAATGTTCTGATGAAACTTTAAGAAGGGTCAAGTCGTGTATTCTTCTTCCCGAGCATAGCAGTAGGATGGCCGCTGTGTGCCCTGAGGTTGCATAAAAGTTCATTGACTCGGCATTTTTCTGGCTAAGATGTTGTATTAGAGTATCGACATTCCAAATGAGTGACTGAGGATGTCTTGGCTTAGCTAGTTAAATCGATTTTAGGACTTGTTTGACTAGAGTATGAGAGCTCAGCTTAACGTGGTCATTTGGGTTGGAGAAAGTTGATACCACAGACTTATGAACCAAAATAGTACTCAAAGAGAGTTTTTCTTTTTGATGCAAATCAGCTAAGAATCTTGCCAACTGCGACCCGTTAGGTTTTTGTGGGTCGATACGGTTCTTAGCGCACCATGAAAGCCACCTTTTCCAAGCTGGCTTGTATGTGGTTAATGTGGATTACCTCCAAGCCGCGGTTAAAAGGGTTTTTTGGTCTTCATTCCAGTCGGTTAGGCTCTGATCCCACCCCCACATCTCCAAACTTCCAGTTTCATTTCTTTCACTTTCAGCGGAGGGCGACCGGTTGATACATCGACTAGAACTTTTGTCAGATTCCTGATCGTGAATGGGGGATCCAGTGCTCTGTTCTTTAGATCTGGTCTCCAGTAAACCTTCTCCCATCGTGGAACCACAATCAGGTAAATTCCTGTCGAGTTGTTTAAGTGATTCAATACTTTTGGTATTAGATATGGTGGTGGAAACAGCCAAGCCAGCTTGAAATTCCAAGTTAGTCCGAGAGCATCGTAGCAACGAGCTTGAGGATCTAACCTGTCGATCGTGCAATAGTTGGGGACTACATGAGCTTCGCGAGAGGCAAACAGATCGATTTCTGGTTTGCCCCATTGTTTGAATATCGTCTCTGTTATTTTTGGAAGAAGATGCCATTCTGGACGTGTTTTCTGGCGAGACAAGTGATCTGCGTCTGTGTTGTAGTTTCCTGGTATGTGATAAATCGTCATGTAAATTTCGTGCTGGTCCAAGATTTTGAATACCTCTTTGGTTAGGTTCACCAATGCTTGGGACTTCGTTCCGCCTTCGTTGCGTAGATATCACCGCCGTTCTGTCGTCGCATTGGATGAGTAATGCGCTCGATTGGAGGTAGTGACATTGATCTTGCAAGATCCTTAAAATGGCAATCATTTCTTTCTTGTTCCAATGGAGTTTTTGTTCCGTCTGCTGCCAAGTGCCCAGAAAGTCCCGATTGTCCATTTTGCCACCCCATCCAATGTCGCTCGCGTCGGTGGTGAGGTAATGCAATGGCTGGGGGCTGTGTATCCGAGAACTGGTTTTGAGGTGGTGCTGCCACCATTGTAGTTCCCGTAACGGTTTCAGGTTCAACGTAGTAGTTGGAGTTCCAGACTTCATAAGAGCGTTTGCTTGTACTTGTAGGGCTCGACAGTTCAGTCGTCCTCTTGGGACAACAAAGCTTGCGAAGTTTAGCATTCCTATAAGTATCTGAAATTCTTTTGAGTTGGTGGTTTTTGACTTTATCCTGCATTCTAGCTGGTGTTCGAGTTTGGTTACTGACCTTTGTGGTAACGTTTTCATGTTTTTCCATGTGTCCCAATTCACACCCAGGAATTCTACATTCCTTTGTGGTTTCAAGATTGACTTTTCTTTGTTTATTTTCCAGCCAAGATGTTCGAGTAGCCTTACGACCGCTGCAATGTGGTTTTGTAGTATGTGTGGGTTTTGATGGACTAAGAGGTAGTCGTCCAAGTGAACTATTACGCGCATGCCTTGCTCTCGAAGTTTTTGAGCTATCCAATTGCTTAATGATGCAAATTTTTTCGGAGCCGAGCTGAGGCCGAATGGTAGACAGGTCATTTCGTACATTTCGCCGTCGTAAATGAACCGAAGGAAGCGTTGATGGTTCGACGCAATTTTCAAATGAAAGTAGGCCTGATGAAGGTCTCTTTTGGCCATCCAGTCTTCTCCTTGGAGAAATTCTGATACACGGTGGTGATTTATCAATCTGAATTTTTGCATGGCGACATACTTGTTTAAGTTTTTTAAATTGAAAATTGGTCTCATGGTGCTAAGCAAAGCAAAGCTTGGGGAATGCTTTGCGAGTTTTATGACACCTTGAGTGTGCATGTTGTGAACAATCTTCGTCATTTCTGACGAGTAAGGTATTTGGGTGGTGCGGTCGCTCGGCAGATGTAATGGGGGCTTCTTTTTGAATGGTATGCGGTAGCCATTTATGATTTTGAGAACGTAGGGCGGTGCCCCAAGCATTTTCCAGTGTGTGTAATATTTTTGGAGCTGACCGGCACGGAATGGCTTCGAGTCAGTATCTTTTATTATTATTATTTCCTCTCCTATCCCGGTGGGATGAGGGGGAATTTCGTCTGGTGTATGGACGTTCGTCCCTTGCGTAGGATCGATCATCATATCGTCTTTGTTGCTTGCCACCCCTTCCTCGTGAAGCGTTGTTTGCAACGTATCTTCTTCCAGTGTTTTGTTTTGCCTGCGGCGCTTGCTTTGTTTGAAATTTTTTATGTTGGTAACTGGCCGATTGCGACGGGCCAGGAACGTTTTGTGGCTCTAAGGTTCGTTCCTTTTGAGCGAATAGAGGCCAGAAAATATTCTTAACGCCACCAGCTTTTTCTATTGTAGAACTGAATTTTTCAGTTTCGAAGAGTGTAGCGCATGAAGGCGGAAGTTTCCTGAGTGCATTTTTGTGGAATGGATCTTTCACTGATGTTAGTATAGACTCTTCTGTTTTGAACTAGTTCAGCCCTATGACCGCAGACTATCTGAAATATGTCGCTTGTTACTTTAGAATACTCGCCATTTGAGAGTATTTCGTTCAGTTTTAAACCGATGTCTGTTGCACTCACGTCTACCTGTTGTATATCATTCACAAATCTTTTCAAATCTGTTTGAAGTACTTCTTTTTGTTTAAGCAGGGCATATGTCAAGCCAGCAAACGCGTTTTCCATTCTTGCTGAAAATTTGGAATTATCATATCGTTTGACTTCTTCGTTGCATTCAAGGTATGTAAATCCCGGGGAGTGGAGATAGTGTTTCTAAGTATCAGAGTAGCGTACACTATTCCAATCCGGTTGTTCGAAACGTTGCAGATCCTTAAGCTGCTTTAAGTAAGTCGTCGACGTGTGAGGTATTGTCGGTTCCTTTGTTTTTGTCTTTATAGATAAATCAAATTGATTTGCTGCCAATTTTTCAGTGAATTGGGCAGTCGGGGTTCCAGAGGATTCCTCCTCTGCATTGCACATTTCACCACTTAAGTTTGGGTCGCAAATGCTGAGATAGTCATCGTCATAATGGGAATCAGGCCGGTGACTACTTTGATTGGTATTATTAAACTGGGATTTAATTTCAGCTATTTCGGAAAATAATTTGTCTAACTTACTGGTTTTCTTCTTGCGTTTGTTCTTCCTACGTTTTTTGTCTCCGCTGTCTGATGACGAGCTAGACCTGGATGAGGAACTCGAGCTGGAACTCTATTCCGGGCTCGAACTCCTTCCGTGCTTCCCAGAATGTTTGCGCTTCCTTCCTTTTTGTTTCCACTTCGTATCTTCCGGTTTTCCCATCGTTAGAGCTGGACCAGTATTATCCTCCATTTAACAATACTACAACCAAAACTATTATTTTGCAAAAAGATAGTTTGTTTAAACAATTTAAACACGAACGGTAACACCGTTGATTGTATATTTGTAATATTCTAATTATTACAAGTAAGATAATAAATGTGCATTAACTTACCAGATGTAGAAATTATACCTTTAAGTAACGCACTAGCACGACGCGGTCCGTAGAAGCTTGCTTGTGCTTACGACCGCTCTGGATAAAAATCCAAACGCCAATGAAACGATGTCGCACTCCGTGCACCACCTGGGCTGATGGTTGACGCAAAGGGAAGGAGGAGGGGCGGAAGCGGCGCTGATTGGACGACGAGATCGAGCGGACCAATCACAGCACGACTAGTACGGATCAGAAGTCAACTACGCTACTCTCATGTTTAAATTAGGTTTCGAATTACGGTACAGTTGTTTAATATTATAATTTTAGTTCGAGTTATCATATCTTACATTATGTATATCATATCGTTTTAATTTTTTTTTTTTTAATTATCTTAATAGTTTTCCATATTTTTTTTCTTTCGTCTGGGTGAGTGCAGAATAATGATAATAATTATTATTTAATATTGTATACTTCAAGAGCTTATTGCACTTTATATTTATAATTGCTCTTTATTGTTCTACATTACTTTATTTCTACTCTTACTATCCAACTGTATAAAGCGTCTTGTTTTTATAATATTTCGAAAAGTGGAATCTCTTAATGGTTTTTTGTGTTTTATCTAAGTTTTCAATATGTTATATAAGACCGCGACTTTAGCAAAAAATATTAAATAAAATATCTAAATATTTATCATTTCACGTCCCATTGATAGTGCGTCCTGTGCCTGCGCCCACACTTCGCTGCATCGGTGCAATTCCTCAAGGAATTAGTTCCCAAGTGCTTGCACGGTGTGCATGTGGACTGTTCGCGGCTGCACATGTAAACTGAACAG
The DNA here is from genome assembly GCA_905404285.2 of Erannis defoliaria. NCBI lineage: Eukaryota > Metazoa > Arthropoda > Insecta > Lepidoptera > Geometridae > Erannis > Erannis defoliaria. The sequence goes on along the minus strand of FR990072.1, from coordinate 18,894,844 downwards.
TTTTATTATCAGAGATGTGGCTGGCGGGTTTTGAGGTCCCATTCGTAAACGCGGAGGTTGGTTCTAGGTCGAAAGGAGCTTATTGTTTTCGTCATTGTGGACAACTTTCTAAGGAGACCGGCATACAAATCGAGAAAAACTGTTGTTCCATAAATATTGTTGAGCTTGAATAACACACAATCAGGGTTGTCTTTTTAGTAAATACAGGTGCAGGTACAGGTGCATAATGATAAGTACAATGAGCTCTCTTTGGCTTATTTTTTTTTAAAAACACTGTTTTAAACTATCACGGTTGTTTACTAAAGTTATATTATTTTTAACGGGATATTTACCGTGATTATGTTGTGAAATGGAGCTCCCGATATTTCGGCGCAGTTGCACGCACCGTGTTCACGAGTAGACTGAAGAATGCGGGTAGTTGTCATAAGAGTTCGAAAACACATTAAGGGCATTCATAACGAACTACCCTCTTTCTAAGTCTTTCACTACGATTACTGGAACTCGAACGGTAAATATACGAGACGCGGTAAATATCCCGTTAATAATAATAGAACTTTTTTTTTTTAGTTTTTCAAAGCAACTTTATAATTCTGCTTTACTTCGTCAAATAGAAATTAAGCTTGGGTAGATGGTTTACTTTTTCACATACTTAGAGGATCTACAGAATGTCTTAAAGCTCATAGAATAGGGTAATCCATTTGACTTTATCGAACTAACTCATCAAATATGAATTATTATTTGGGAATCAATAGCCTAACAAAATTAAATATTTAATGTCTTAGTGCAGCTGCGGTTTTGACTAAAATAATAATTTAGACAAAAATAAACTAAACTAAATAATATAGTAGAATGTGTTTATATTGGTAGAATAAAGTGGAATAAGCTTGTACTAAGCTATGAGCAGTGGTTGGCTGTATCAAAGCTCTCGTAATAGCACAGAATAAATAATAGTACTCCGTTATAGTTCATCCATTAAGGTGCTACGCAGTTTGACTCGCTACTACGGTGCTACAGTGCAGGCAACGCGCCTACGAAACGGAATCAGTAAGTACGACAGTTGCTCTGACCGTTCGTGTCACGGGAAGTTGCCATTTGGGCAACTTCCCGTGACACTAACGTCTACTATTTGTTCTACCATAAACAAGTAAGAAAACAAACCCATACCCACATTTAGCGTAAATGTGAGGTAAAAAGCTTAGAGCTGTGTGACGGCAAAATAACATTAATAAGTACACTTCACTTACAAAACGGATAACGCTAAATCGAAAGATAAAAGTAAAATGTTACGTAAATATTTAAAGGTATCGTTAAACCAATAAAAATATTTTTTTTTATAATTTAAACGTATTGATAGTTTACTTTTATTAAGTACCTATAGCTCAGCAAGATTAAGTCAAGATTTCAACCGCCAAGCAGTAGCATAGTTGCAAGCATTACTGTGTTTCGGTTATCCACGCCCTGATGCGTCATTCAAACCTAAGCATTGAGCCAAAAATTACTTAAGTACACCTTCGCCAGTTATTCAACCGCCAAGCAGTAACATGCGCGTTACTTTGTTTCAATTAGCAATGTTATCAGAGATATTACTGGCCATGAGAGAATAATATCTAATATCTCTGGGTGATGAGCGCAGTGCAGTGCGGCGCAGGATTTGTTCATCATCATCATCAGCCCGGAAACGACCACTGCTGAACGAAGGCCTCCCCCTTAGACCGCCACACTGTACGACAACCTGCCATTTGCATCCACCGGTTGCCCGCGACTTTTACAATGTCGTCGGTCCACCTAGTGGGAGGCCTTCCTACGCTGCGTCTTCCGGTTCGCGGTCGCCACTCAAGAACCTTTCCTCCCCATCGGTTATCAGTTCTTCGAGTGATGTGGCCTGCCCATTACCACTTCAGGATTTGTTCGCAAGTTCACAATTCTGGCAATGTTACTGTTATGGGCAGGTGTGATGTTTAACACCAGGAAAGGGCATCATTCCAATGCATAAAAAAGTCAGTTGCTGCCGTAAACAGAAAAAACAATGGACATAGTCACATTTCCATCTCTTTTACTCCGCAGCGAAACAGCCATATATATGAAAAATTGCATGCGTGAAAGAGAAAGATTTTTGCATTTTTTCACTTTTTCGTTGTAGCCGGTTGTCTCCAAGCTTTGTATGGAAAGTGTGGTGTTAACATTACCAATGACTGAGAGCTTTTAGTGTTATTTTCGAAAATATATCATTTAATTATGTTTATCACCGGGACTTAATCGCGCACAAATAAATTTATTTTTATTTTTATTTACCTCGACGTTTCGACCATGTTCCAATGGCCGTGGTCACGAGCTGACTGAAGAATGCGGGTCATCTTGGTGAAAAATGAGGGTGTTGTGGTGTCCTACCCTCATTTGGTCTTGTTAAAACGTAGGTTTGTTTCCACGGCACACTACACTGACGGTATCAGCAGATTTCTCAGAAACCCTACCGCGATATGAAAACTTGCCTATAACGGGATTCCACGACGACGACAATCTAAATCCATCTTCCCGATTGAAATTACGATGTTTTTTTATTTCAACCGCTTCACGAACCATCCTTGGATAATAATGTCGTTCAGTGGAGAGGACTTTCGGATCGTGGAGTTCAATCCAGTGACCGGATCCCGCTTCGAGCAGGTGCTCAGCGATGGCAGACTTCTGTGTCTGGCGATTTTTGACAGCCGCGATATGTTCTTTTATTCTCTCTGCTATGGTTCGCTTAGTTTGTCCGATGTAAGAACTACCGCAGCTGCAATCCACCTTATATACACCAGGAGTCTGAAAAAGAATGACATCCTTCGGCGTCCTCATATGCCTTGCTAGCTTGGATAAGGGAGTAAACACTGTCTTGATGGAGTACTTCTCCAGTAAGGTCCCCACCTTATCCGTCACTCCTTTCACATAAGGCATAAAAGCCGGCTGCCTTTCGACGTCAAACCTCCTTCTCTGTTATTCGCGTCGAGGCCGCTTTCGCTTAGTCACACTGTAGCCATTTCGTTTTAGTACCTCCTGAACATGAGCTATCTCAGCCTCTAAATGTTCAGGGCCACAGAGAGCGTCCGCTCTGTCCAACAGAGACCTGGCCACCGACTGCAAATGACGTGGGTGGTGGTGTGACGTTGCGTGTAAATACCTGTCTGTGCGAGTGGGTTTCCTATAAATAGAGTGAGTTATCGAACCATCGGACTTTAACATCACCTTGACGTCTAGGAACGGCAAGGTACGCTCCACTTCCAGCTCATATGTGAACTTAATAGGCAAGTTTTCATATCGCGGTAGGGTTTCTGAGAAATCTGCTGATACCGTCAGTGTAGTGTGCCGTGGAAACAAACCTACGTTTTAACAAGACCAAATGAGGGTAGGACACCACAACACCCTCATTTTTCACCAAGATGACCCGCATTCTTCAGTCAGCTCGTGACCACGGCCATTGGAACATGGTCGAAACGTCGAGGTAAATAAAAATAAAAATAAATTTATTTGTGCGCGATTAAGTCCCGGGGATAAACATAATTATGTGTTCAAATCGCGAAAGTTTAAAAGTTTCAATATATCATTTGTATTCAAATCTAATCGTTATAATTCAATTATCACTCTAATACGAAGAAAGGTATTTCACATAAAAGGTTTAGCCTTTTCATAAGTACATCGCTGCCTTTTGCATATTTTTTTTCTAAATTTTTGGAATCGCACTTTGTGTATTCTTCCAGTTTCAATTATAAGCATATTACAAGTTTTTGATCATACAAAAACCCACGTCCCGATCAGTCATAAAAAAATCACGGTCAAGCCCAAGTCATGCCCTAAAATTTTGGCTACTTTACTAGGAGCTTTTACAGAGTCTTCGAAAAGACATGTTTCACCACATTATTGTGGTAAAACATATTTTGGCTATTTCTGTGCACATGATTCAGTCTCTAATGAATAAAACACCACCATTTTAAACATTAAGACGCGAAAATAAATATGTTGCACAATACAATGAAAATATTACAATCCAGGGAGAAAAAAAAACTGGTAAGACTCTGCCGCGAGAAATCCTTTTTAGGGTTGCGTGCTCAAAGAGAATGCAATTGTACCCTATTAATAAGTCGCCTATCGTGTTTATCTCTGCCCATCCGTCTGTCTGATCTTTACCTATATCTCGCGAACCGCACTAAGTAGCCGGTTATCATTTTCACAGAATATTCGTTAGATACTATCGCCGATTACCTAGTACTTGTGGTAGTACGGAACCCTCGTTGTCCGAGTCGCAAGAAGACTCGCAGACGAAGCCGTTAAGGCTTTATCAAATTTATCAACGTACCTATCAAATTTGTTGGTTTCCATTGGTTTCTCCGTCTACAGTTGCTGCCTTCAACGCTTAACGTGTACCCTCCATAAAACACGTTTTTTTTTTAAATAAAACCAGTAATCGTTGTGGGAGAGGCGCGTTTATGAGCTACCTAAATCGCAGGCCACACGCTAGCCACGGTTAAAGGATAAACGGGGAAAATTAGCAGCGCTAAGCTGGGCTGGGCCGATTGTAGACGACATGCGATAGGTAATGATGCGCAGTTTTACAGTATTTAGTTTAAAAAAATTATACACATTTAATATATATAGAAAAAAAAAACAAGGTAGGATATCACTATACGTAAGTATATTACGTATATCATGGTTTGAGCTTCAGTTATAGCTTTGCCATGTCCGCATGCATCCGCATTGTATTTAGAAATAATTAGGATTACATTGTAAACATTTGGCACATTTATAGAATTACAATATAATACAATAGTTTATTGATAATAACAAAGTTACACGTTCTACTTTAGTTTTCTTTTTCTTTAGTATAGTGGTAGTCCTGCAGAGTCCTCCTGGGTAAGTACCACACCTTTCTCAGTTATTCAACCGCTAAGCAGAAGTGTGAATTACTGTGTATCGACAGGTTTGAATGGCAATGGAGATTTCACATCTAATAGCTCAAGGTGATGAGCAGAGATGAGATGAGCAAGGTGATGAGCAGAGATGAGATGATGATGAGATGAGAGTACAGTGCGGCGCAGGATTTTATTCGCAAGTTCATAATTCTGGCCCTGCTACTGTTATGACCGTCGTGACGCTTACCACCAGGCAAACGTCTCGCTCGTATCGTCAATCGTCACTTAATTTAAAAAAAGATTAGTCGCAGTTTCGAGGAACCGATAACCGTTGAGGTAGAAATATTCTAAGTGGAGACCACGAATCGTAAAATGTGGCGTAGGACGCCCAAATGGAGTGTCAACGTACCTACGTAGAACAGCTGAGCAGTGGTAGCGAGCATAAAGTTCAAGTTCGGATTTATATATTTATTTATTTGGGACAATAAACAGTGGCGTAGTCTGTAAGTAGTAACAAATTAACTTATTATTAATAAATGTGATAACAACGCCGCCCACAGCATTATCCACAAAACACTACACGATAATTATTCTTTGCTCGGGTAGCACGATAACAAAGATAAAGATTACGTTTTGACAAAGATAAACATTCGTTGTATACAAACAAGTAAGAAAAGAACGTAAGAAAGAGCGTAAGAAAAATACTATTCAAAATACGGATTGAGTGGCGTACTAATGAGCCTATAGACTAATTATGTTGATATTGATTTTTGACGAGAAAAAGTTATTTAAATAATAATACTTACCTGCAAAAAAGTTAGAGGTCCAGTTTCATTATCAAAAAAAAACAGAGAGCTAGATCCTCCAAGAAAAAAACGAATAAAAAACATCCAGACTCTCCAATAAATGCTTTGATTAAGTACGAGAGAGAGAACTAAATCCTCCAAGAATAAATTACACCGTTGCATGCTCACTTCAAATAGTTCTAACGCCATTTTCTTTATGTAAGGCTTCCGCATTTCTGTAACCGGATACGATTTATTATAATAATTTCCGGTTTAAGCGCTCATTTGGAAATTCAACCGTTGACATCCGACAAATTGGAAGAATTCGCGATAGCGCTATTTCATGGAATTCTTGACTCATTAATGTATTTTAAAAGATTGTATCTGTTTTATTCGCTAAAAGATTTTTTTCTATACATTGTAAAAAAAAATATGTTTAATAGAATAAAATTGCTTTTAAAGTAGCAGAATACTACAACGAAGTTAATACATTCCTAGCCTAGGCCCATCAAACTCGTTAAAAGCAAACCCGTCCTCATTTACACAGAACAGCGTAAGTTAAACAGGCGATTACGATTCGTAGCGGCTCGCGAGCAGCCGACGTCGCGTCGTTAAAGGTTACATCGCCGAGATTAAAAAGAGATCTGAGAGCTCCGCGGGGAAATGGAAATGCACTTAATGCATACGTAATCAAATTATCCTGGCGAGCGGAACGGAACGCCCTGTGGTGTGGACGCTTTTACACTGTGTGGTAATGGTATTAACCCACCGTTTAACGTTATTTAGTGTGTCATTTAATGCCATTATTATGCTTTTAACATACTTGCAGGCTTTATAAAATTATATTCATAGACTTATAGGTACATTTTAAAGAGTTACGTTAGTATAGTAAAGAATAAAGGCTGTTCGAGTTAAACAAGAATAACGAAAGATCGTAATTATTTCTTTAAAAAAATGTGATATATTTTCTCATACACAATTTTCGCTATCTTCTCGCATCGACATTAGCTGCGCATAGAATTCTTACTAGGGTCGTGTTTATTTTTCACCAACGGGGAATAAACATAGCTGTCCACTTCATATATCTATCGACGGTAACAGGCGGTGCTAAATCATTAAGTCATCGCATAGTTATGCTCTATCGATTTATTAGGGTTTTTCGCTAAGCCATGTGTGTGTAGGCTAGAATAATGTCGAAGGTCCTTATCCCTAAATCTTGCAATATAATTATCTCAACATTGTCACATCTCTCTCAACATCTCACAACCCACCGAAAGGATCAAATTGATGTTAAAATAGTCATTTCAAGACATGGTAAATTTAAGAAGTTGTCATGTCAAGATATGGTATTTTACACCTGTTGTCCTAAAGCGCCGAAATGTTCTACTCGACGCTTAAGTTTAACCTCTTATACATCATCACGGTATAAAAGAGGCCAAACCAGCCTCGCTAGTCCACGCAACGTCAAAATATAATAAAAACACGACAGTTACTACACTAATGAAGTGAAATATGTAAAAACACTACTACAAAATGTAAAGTCTAGGTTAACATTCACGAAAACCGAAAACCTGTTCTAGGTTTCATCGTCAGCCATTAAACGTCCAGTGCTGGACGAAGGCCTCCCCTTTTATAGGGGGGGGGGGGAGGACTGCCATAATCCGCACGTGTGGCAGGCGGCTTGGGGATCACAGAAAGCTCATCACCGTTAGCCAAGAGGACGCTGCTGCCCGTCCTCTGGTGGGTCTGGTTGCAGTTTAAGGACATACCCAGGTCCTAAGTGTTCTAAGTTTACCTATTACAAAAGAAACATTTTAGAAAACCCAACAAACTATTATCCATGACTTTTGAAGTCTAGGAAGTTTGGTAAGGCCCATTTCTGCCATTCGCTAAGTAGGTACACATTCATATTTGAAATAAAACAAGTTTTGGGATAAAAATAGAGAGGAACGACGGTTTTTCACTTTCCCGTTAAAAATTTAAAAGGTGCAGTTCGTATTTAATATTACAATATAAACTAAAAAGCGTTATCCCTTTTTGGACAGTGCAAAAAGTACGCAGTATTTAACAGTTACAGGATGCATATAATAGCTAACTACATTACCACGGGCCGGAAACGTACCCATACCGGGTCGATTATTAATATTACACCTAATATCGAAACAGAAATCATACACAACAATATTTCAAATGGACATCAATTCAAATATAAATAAAAAAGAAAAAAAAAATTACAAATATAATAAATATTATAATAAATAAACATATATTGGACTTTACACACAGCGCCATCTAGCCCCAAACTAAGCAAGTTTGTACTATGGGAACCAGATATCTAATAGAATACTAATATAATACTTTTTTTATAATATATGCAACAAACACAACACAAACAAACACCTGCGTTCGTCACAAAAAAAGTTTGTCTTGTTGGAGAATAGAACCCATGCCCTACAGCTCTCGTAGCAGACATACTATCAAATGAGTTATTCGGTAGTCAATAGAATTGTTAGTTAAGGAATCTGACATTATGGAGCCAACCCTGAAATTAAGAATAAAATATCACCTGTTCCATAGTAAAAAAAACATTCATCCTCGATTAATAGGTATTTATGATACTAGTGCGGTGAGTTGGTTTTTACAAACGTGTAGACGAATGTCACGACTTTGTAAAAACCAATTCCGCACGTGTGCCATACAACGTTTTACAACACATTTGCGAGAAAACAGATAACAGAAGTACCTACAACAGATAATGAAACAAACTTTATTATTTTGTTTCGTTATTTTGTAATCGGTCGTAAAGTCGCAACTAAATACTTGACAGTGGAAAATGCACAAAGTGCGATTCCATAATCCTCCTAGGAGGAAAGAAGAAGAAAAACTTCGGAAGTTCGTCATCGTACTCGTTTCTTAAATTCTAAAACATGAAAATTATTTTCGTGTTGTTTCCAAAACTCCGAAGAAGCTTGTAGTAAAGTTGCCACGACTTTACTAGGGCATGACTGGACTTGACTGTGACTGTGACTGTGTTCGACTTGAAAATTATCAAAAACTTGATACAAATAAATACTTGACACTGGAAAATGCACAAAGTGCGACGCCATAATCCTCCTAGAAGGAAAGATGAAATGGCGCGAATTAACAAATGGCGCTACGTGCGCGTGGTGAAAATTAGAACTACATATTTCGTCTCATTTTCTATTTATAATATTCAGAGATATATATATTTTTCTATTTAGTATTAAAGTGAGACAAACGTATTGAGCAAAAGCGCTTCCAAGGAGGTTCGATCATTTAGCTTAGATGTATATTCTCGTAATGTGAAACTCCTTAGTGGAATTCTAATTATATTTTAATGGAAGTTTAAAAAATACCGTAAAGTTTACGCACAGCGCTATACAACTGAGAGTGCTATACAAATGCGTAATGTTTAACTTTCGAACGGTGTATACAGGCTTCGTAAATGCACTTTTTGAGCAAATGTGTTGTAAATGAATTAAACACAGCTGCTTTCTTTTTCGCGGTTTCACGGTTGGCCCCATAGTAAAAGTTATTCACAATGACGAGTCCAAATACCTCTTTTTTGTATTACTGCCTTTCCGCGCAACTCTGTATATTAGAGATTGTACTGCTCTATCAAATTCCTATTTGTTTGCCGGCACAGCACGGCACGGACGGGTGTAATGCGAGACATGCTTGACGCAACCTGCACCAAAACGCAACGTGCATTTAATGGCAACTTGCCTTGATTTATACTCGCTCGAAAATGTATAAAAAGAATGCCTCATGTACCAGACACCAGATGAAACAATTATTTTTGCATATCTTTGTAAGTGTGTGATGTTCAACTCTCTCAAACATAGTGTTAACCATTGAGCTAATATCTAAAGAGTTACAATCTATAAGTGAAAACAGTCAAAAAACGTCCGAGTGCCGTTGTACGTGCATTATATAGTTCATAATTGTTAGAATTTAGACGTCATGTCGCTAGTGTTCAATGTATACATGCTTGAGCGCTTGTGTCTTATCGTAGTTCAAGTCGTTCAAAAAGTTTAGTGTTCTAGTCAAGTCGAGTTTTGGCGCGGACTTTTTTTTTGCACGTTTGTGACTCTATAGGTGTATTAGCTTAATGGTTTTAACATACCCCTCGAGAGTAGGCCCAGCGCTTAGCTGTAAGAAACTGATAACTACACGATATCTAACTCATCAACTCATCTTAATGGACAAATTGTACCGAAATCAACCCTGACAACGAGAAAAAAAACCAGACCCATACAAAAAAAAAAACAATTACACCCTATAAAATGTAAGGACCAACTCATTTTTAACCGACATCAAAAAAGGAGGAGCTTCATGTTCGACAGTATGTATGTTTTTAGTTTTTTTTTAATGTATGTTTCGGTGAGATTTCTCCGTCATTTGTTTTTGAAAATTTGTTTTTTATTTGAATGGGTATACTCCCAAGGTGGTCCTATATTAATTTGGTGTTGAATTTTTTTTTTTTTAATTACTTGTTATTTTCACGATTATCGCGGTGATTTCGTAATAAAAATTGTTCATTACGATGAGTTCAATGACCCCCTAAGATAATGACAATAAATTCAATGTACAATGCATTTTTATATGTCTGTTCATCAGATTGGACATACAGGGTCAAAAGGGGTCATTGTGTTAATTTTGTAGTGGTAGGACTCTACTGCAGAGTCCGCCTGCGGAAGTACCACACCTTTGCCAGTTATTCAACCAATAGGCAATGTTACCAGAGAAATTACTGGGTATGAAGACATTTAACATCTAATATCTCAGGGTGACGAGCGCAGTGCAGTGCGGCGCAGGATTGTGTTCGCAAGTTCACAATTTTAGCACTGCTACTGTTAGTTGCAGGCGTGACGCTTACCATCAGGTGAAAGTCTTGCTCGTCTCATCAATTGAATGTACAAAAAAAACTTGAACATCTTTTACAATTCAAATTCAAATTCATTTATTTCAGATACGAGACCCATATTATGTAGCAAACTTAAAATTATACAAGAAACAATGGGAACAACGAACAACCCCGAAATCGCGAATAATATAGAATAGAATTGGTCTATTTATGACTATTGATTCGTCTCCTAGGTAACGAAGTTGCGGTCGAAGAACAGATAGTAAATATAGCTTGGTAAGTAAATCTGTGTTCCTACCCAAATGAGAACAGAAGCACGTGGAAAATGTATGAAATTAAATCACATTCTAATTTTATATTCGCACATAGAGAAGTTTTAAAAAGTTCCGCCGGTCCGGGACGATCGTAGCCATTCACTAATGAATACATAAATAAAACAGCGACTTTCGAATTTAACAACCCAGTTCCAGAACCTTCATGAAATTTTCAAGAGTTTCCAAAAAAAATATTGCTTACAAAAAGTAAACCCGAAAAAATCAGCGCAATTTCAGAGTAAAATTTGCATTTTTGATTACGCAAATCGTAACGAGTTGGACGGCATTTTTGCGTATTTTTCACGAATTTTCCAACAGTTGGCGCTAATTTTAAATTTTTTGACGATGTAAACTCATCTCGAAGGCTCCTAGTGCTCCGCTTATACTCGACTTGAGAACTGTGAATCGTATGTGTACCTAAGTGTTTTAACAAATTATTGTTACTACCATATGTATGTATTTTTGTTTTATTTATACGGGAATACTCACGTTTCATTAAATCGGATACTCCGACTATAGTTTCGATCACATCCGGTGACCTTTTTCAAAGAGTGAAAACAGAGCCCTACTCGCGTGCAGCTGCGTCCTGCTTAGCACTGCGGGCCGCTGCGCGCCGCGCTCGTTTTGTCAGCGGTTGCTCTGCAGGCGAGGGGGTGGGGGCGGGTAGTGTCGTGCTGCGCCGGCGCTCTCTCATATGTATGTATTTTAAAAATAGTATTTTAGGTAGACATCTTGAACGACGATTTCAACATACTTTTAAGTTTCAATTTATACGTTTTCAAGTTTATGTTACCGATATTATTATGTAGTGGTAGGCCTCTACTGCAGAGTCCGCCTGGGGAAGTACCACACCTTTGCCTGTTATTCAACCGCCAAGCAGTAGTGTGCAAGCATTACTGTGTTCCGGTTTGAAGGGCAATGTTACCAGAGAAAATACTGGCTATGAAGAGATTTAACATCTGATATCTCAGGGTGACGAGCGCAGTACAGTGCGGCGCAGGATTGTATTCGCAAGTTCATAATTCTGGCACTGCTACTGTTAGTGGCAGGCGTGACGCTTACCACCAGGTGAAAGTCTATCTCGACTCGTCACTTGAACGTACAAAAAATAAAATAAAATCGGGAAAAAGGTTATTGAGTATAGACCACGAACCGGAAGACGCAGCGTAGGTAGGCCGCCAACTAGGTGGATCGAACACATTGTAAAAGTCGCGCGTAACCGGTGCATGCAGATGGCAGGTTGTCATATAGTGTGGCGGTCTTAGGGGGAGGCCATTCAGCAGTGGACGTCTCCAGGCTGATGATGATGTTTATGTTACTACAATCGTATTATAATATATAACTTGGTACCCTCAAACCTATCTGATGGTGGAACTAGGAGATGGGATGTCTCTTCAATGGCTACTATTAAACTTCTCAAGTTTGAACTTATTTGATTTATATTTATAAAGAGTTTTGCGGGTTACATTTTCGTACTAAATATAATACGTTTTTAACGCTTTTAAAAAAAATACAACTTACTTCAACTTCGAATACCTGGATGACATCTTCATATTTTCTAGTAACTTTGATTTAAAAACCAAACTACTGAACCGATTTCGATAATTAATACTTTATATGGGACCACCTCTGCAAGATTACTTACCAAAAAGAATCATCAAAATCATTTCATAGCGGCGGAGTAATCGCGTAACATATACATTCAAAAAAAACACAGTCGAATTGAGTAACTTTTATGAATTCGTTAAAAAATTAAATAAATTTAATCGACGGAACCCAACGTCCCAACGATCCCAAAAGTAAGAATATGCCATCCTAACGTTTACATCACCACCATATTAATTTTATAATCAGCTCCATCTCTCAAAGTCTCTAACTACTACATCACACCACTCACAAGTACAACAGCTAGAACCAACAAAGTCGGCGTGCGATCATGAAATGTTTTTGTTTATTTTTTTTACTTTTTATGGGCTTGCGTTTGACTCGTATTTGTGGTCCCAAGCCGCCGAAACGATGCGATGGAGTTCACGCGAAAGAGAAGTTACCAATAGTTCTGTCGTTATATTAAAGTAGTATATAAGTCAATGGACCTGGGTATGTCCTAAAACTGCATCCAGAACCACCAGAGGTCGGGCAGCAGCGTCCTCTCAGTTAACGGTGGTAACCATTCTGCAATCCCCAAGCCGCCTGCCAAGCGTGGGGATTATGGCAACACCTCCCTTTAAGGGATAGGCCTTCGTCCAGCAGTGGACGTCTTCCGGCTGTTGATGATAATGATATAAGTCAATGACGGCGCTACAATTATTGGTGGATCGAGCTCGGCTGGATATATAATCAAAGCTACAATTCTATTGTAAAACCTAACGTTACCATCAGGTGACAGATCTGTTCAATCTAGCTACCTACTCAATCGCATGAAGTACCAGGGGTCCATAAACAGCAAAGAGTTATCACAAAACAAATCACATAACCTGAATTCATCTAGCCATTTCCTCAATGGCGTAAATAATAAGTTCGTAAAGGCCGATTGGCCAGCCTTAGTGTCAGGGCCAAGGTGTGTTGAGTGCCGAAGGCCTCTCACATGGCTTGACGGTTGTTGTTATAAAGATATAGAACAAACAACCAGGTCCAACAATTTAAAGTTTCATCTAACTACGGTAGCGCTCAGATGTAAATGCCACTCACGGTTACCCAACCGAATATTGACCGGAGCAAAGTGATCGTTTAGAACCATCTAGTCAATCTGCGCCACGAGCGCTACACTTAATCGCATAAAACACCCCAGGAGTCTATAATTATTTAAACAGCAAAGAGTTATTACAAGACTAACCACATCACCTGATTTAATTTACTTACTACCTCAAATATTTAAGTACTCAGACAACAATGGTCCCTAATCTTTAAGTATTAAGAAACAGCGGTCCCGTGACCGTGGCGCCCCTGCCCCAGCTTTAATGAACCCGGCCGTTTCCGGGACACCCGCTATCTGGCTGCGAAATTAATCATTTCAAATAAAAGGAGCAGGAAATGTAATTTCCGCTTTCACTTCTTTGAAAAATTAGACAACAATATGCTTTTGGCCGTTATTATAAATTACTTTATTATTTATGGGTTTTATGAAAGAAAACGTATTAGTAGTCAAATGAAAAATTAAGGAAGTTGTATCTTGATGTGTGTCTTCAACTATGTGTGTCTTTAACTATGGCGCAAAAGTTAATAATGCCTTAAACATCGAACGGGTGTCTATAATGTACAACATGATATTTGCCGACACGATAATGTACGGCATAATAATGCACAATCTGTCGTACAATACTGGCCGTCCATTATCGGCTCGTGTCCATAAAGTACGGCTCTATATTGTACAGCCAATAATCCGAGTACGTTTCTCAAATTGACTTTTAAAAAAATTACCTGAACCTAACTGCTATACAAATAAGGAATTCGTATACATCCATACATACTTGTACATCAAATATCAGGGTGTGCATTATTGAGCCGAGCCTATAATGTAAGGCATGATATTGCACGGCACGATATTCGATGTACATGTACACGCTAGATGACTGGTTTTTTTTTATTGTCCTATTCAAATGTGGCCCATAAATATAGCTGATTAATGAAAACAAAATGAAAATCTGATCAAAAATAAGCAACTTATAAGCATTTTAATATCATGCTAGACAGAGAGGCGAAACAGCAAATCGTGACGTCACTTCTCAGTACGCCATATAAATTATATTCTGACAAGTAAGGCGTGACGTCATTTTTTGTTTTGTGGGAAAGGGATAGAGTTGTCTCCAACAAAAACTTTAAACGCTCGTATATCAGAACATTATTAACCGATTTAAATAATTTTTTCAATAAACATACTATATTTACTTTAATTTTTCATCAAAGCCATTGGTTTCAACGATTTAAACATCAGTCATCTACCCTATTATCATGCTGTGCATTATTATGCCGTACAATATCATGCCGTACATTATCTGTGTCGTACATTATTGCCTCCCCATCGAACTATAGATTTGATCAACAGAGCAGCATTGTCAGAAAATTGCAAGCCTTCTCTGTTCAGTGAATTTACTCATTCCGAAAAATAATTGAATTGCAAAAAGCACTAAGACTGCTGAAAATCTAGCAACAATCCAAATACAAGTCAAATACAAGTCAATAAGTCACCAACGTATCCAGCAATTGTAGCAGAAAAGTGCACGTGATACTTACTTTTCTGGTACAATCTGCTCGACTGTTAGATCACTAGAGCATCTGGCAGTGGGATTCCACAGACTAGTGTAGCAATAACAAAATGTATGGGGCTCGTAACAACCGTGTGAGTTTATGTCGAAAAAAAGGAAAGTAAGTAGGTACCTATAAACAAACGTTTACCATAGATGAGTTATATAACTTTTTTAATTTGCCATGCATTTGCCTTTCACGCCTAGTTCCCCGCATCCCGGAGACGTCCACTGCTGAACAAAGGCCTCCCCCTTAGGTCGCCACACTGTACGACAACCTACCATTTGCATTCACCGGTTGCCCGCGACTTTTACAATGTCTTCGGTCCACCTAGTGGGAGGCTCCTACGCTGCGTCTTCCGGTTCGCGGTCGGCACTCAAGAACCTTTCTTCCCCATCGCTTACTTACTTAATAGGTACTTCCTAGGATCAACTAGGTCTAATTGTCATAAGTATGCCTTTACCGTGTATTGTTGCCA
Source organism: Erannis defoliaria (assembly GCA_905404285.2). Lineage (NCBI taxonomy): Eukaryota > Metazoa > Arthropoda > Insecta > Lepidoptera > Geometridae > Erannis > Erannis defoliaria. The sequence continues at coordinate 18,879,254 of FR990072.1, read as the reverse complement.
GGCAACGTGGTGACAAGTGAACGAAAATGGTAACATTATGATGGCGTACCGGAAACGAATCGTTTGGTCGACAATATCGTACAAATAGGGTAGATGACTGATGTTTATTTCGTTGAAACCAATAGCTTTGATGAAGAATTTAAGTTAATATAGTATGTTTATTGAAAAAATAATTTAAATCGGTTATTAATGTTCTGATATGTAAGCGTTTAAAGTTTTTGTTAGAGACAATTCTGTCCCTTTCCCACAAAACAAAAAATGACGTCACGCCTTACTTGTCTAAATAGAATTTATATGGCGTACTGACAAGTGACGTCACGATTTGCTGTTTCGCCTCTCTGTCTAGCATGATATTAAAATGCTTATAAGTTGCTTATTTTTGATCAGATTTTAATATTTTTTTCATTAATCAGCTATATTTATGAGCCGCATTTTAATAGGACAATAAAAAAATACCAGTCATCTAGCCTATTGCGGGTGCAACTTGCATAAGATTAGAACAAGCCTGGGATGATGGCGTACAAGAAGAGAGACCTATACTCAGCAGATTACATGTTGAAATGATGATGATGCTGCTTTTTTGTTTATACTTTTGCCACAAATAAACTATTGTCTATTGATGATGATGCCTTTACCACAGATATATCGCGTGTAAACTAGAACGTAAACATCAAAATTACGTAAAAAAATCTGACTCCTACTCCCACACAACATCAAAAAGACAAAGAGGACGGAAGAAAAAAATTATTTTTCACCTAAATTGTTCCGAGCACTCGTTGTTTATCACTGTAACGACGTAATGACAAAGAAAAATGCTCTTTAATCAGGGGTTTTCTTTGTTCTTAGGGCACGACTACACTTCAAACATAGTAAAAAAGAAAAAAAATACAATGAGTTTTTTTTTTCGATTGTGTAATTGTAGCTAAAAGTAGTTTATCGCTCTTATTTTTACAAATATCCAGTGTTTAAAAATTAGATTAATTACATAACGAATAATATCATGCTACGATACTACAATACGAGTACTAACCAGTCAAGTTGCTGATGGCGTTAATCAGAATAGATTTTGACATTTAAGTATTTAAAAACAGTGTTCCTTTTGATAATAAAATTATTATAATTATGATTACTATTATGCTATTTTCCAACCTTTCTGATAATATTATAATTATGTATTTACGGAAAAACATAATTAAGTATTCTATCAGCTATCAGATCTGGTTTCCATAATTCAAGCTTTGCTTAGTATGAGGTTAGATGGCGCTGTGTGTAAAATGTCCGCCAACTTTTATTTTTTATTTTTTATTTTTTTATTATTATTATTAATGTTTTTAAATAAACATAGATTCGATGTTTGCAAAGAAAACCGAAAGCCTAACTTCTATCTTCTTTTCTCTTGCAATTGTCGCGTCGCCCTATCTATGCGACGAGTCACGACTAAAGTTTACCGCGTAGTGCGATTAAGCATTTATCTGTTGCCTTCCCCCATCGCAATAATAATAATAATAATAATATTTATTTACCAAAACCACAATTACAACATTACAGTGAGATGTACTTAAATATGCAATTACAAAGAATACGGGTAATCCAGCGGACCCCAAACTAGGTGAGACCTGTATCTTGGGCGCCCTATGACCAGTTACCGATAGTTATTTTGCGCTTTCAATTGTACACTCTTCCTTCATTCTGTTTGACATCTTTACAAAATAATTTTTCATCACACTTGCTCGTAAAGTTGATCTTATTACATCGGTTTTAGGCTCATGATCCAAGCTGTTACGCACGCGTGCTTTTTACCTTACATTACGGCACTAGTGCTATAATAGGTACAACCCGGAAAGTCAAGTTTGTACGAGACTGCAATCAGACGAATGTATAAGAAGCACTCTTAATATAGCCGGGTAATACTTACAGTTTTATTTTTATTTTTTTGTTTTTTTTGTAATACCATCAAAGAGTTCTTATGCCGGTGAAGTAAATGTCAACCAGCGTGCGCATTGCTGGCTTGGAGGCCTTTTTCCGCAAAAGTCTATTGACGTTTTCGCTGTATGGTTGAATATTATCATAAAAGTTTGTTTTTTTCCTCGCAAGTGTGACGATAACAGACGTATGAAATTCTTGTGCTATGTTAGTCAATACACTCTCGGCTTCCTTATCGCGCTCGCCTACGGCTCGCGCGCGTAATACTGCCTCTAGTGTAATGACCAACACCGCACACTTGTATCATAATGAACTACAATTTATGTGCATAGTATTATAACAACATAATTATATGTTTACGAATAGGTGTGAGTTTGAAATTGTGTAGAATATGTACGAGGGAATGAAAGAGTAGGACGTGCGTGAAAATAGTCTGTATATGTGCAAATGTGAGTGAGAATAAATGTGGAAATGGATGTGTGTGGAAGTGAATGTGTGTGTGTTATGAGTGCGTGTGGGTGTGTGTGTGAGTGTTGGTGTCTATGTATCCTAAATATCCGAATTGAGAAATAAGCTTAGATGGATGGGAAACTGTCTTTGTATATCATCTCACTAAATGTCACAAGATTTTCTGTTTGCTTGTATGAAAGGGAATGGAGCCAGTTTTGAATTTTAAGTTTACAGTCTATGAATGTGCTGTTATGTATGTCAGTGTGTCTGCAGACTGAATTGTAAGTAAATATATGTACATACCTAGGTAGACGTGAGGCAAACACGGTTTTTATTTTTGGAAGCAGCAGATCTCGTGGCCGTTTGCGTCTAGTAGGGTGCTTATGTTCCGCGGATAAATGATGGCATTTAACAAACGCTCGCAAGACATACAGTTGCCGCACAGTCAAAACCGAAGCCTCTTTGTAGAGTTTTTCAGTTGGGTATCTACGTGCTTTACCTAACATTACTTTCAAAACAGCTCTTTGTGCTCGTTCTATTTCCAGCATATGCGTCTGGGCTGCACCTCCCCATACCCCAACGCAGTATTGGAGCAATGACTGGCACAAAGATTTATAAACCAGCATTTTAACATCATCTTTGGCAGCTGGTCTCAAAACTTTCATAACATAGATCAATTTGCGAGCCTTCTTAGAGATGTAGGTTATATGATCTTTAAAGGATAAGTTCTGATCAATCATTACCCCTAGATATTTTGTGCATGAGACTCTAGTGATTACATTACAGGAACAGCATGCCTCGGATCTTTTGGGACAATTGGATATCTTGCAATCAACGCTGTGAATCTGTAACTGAGACAGATCAGTACCAGTAGCTTGCGTAATATTAAATGCAATAAAGTTAGTTTTTTTTTATATTTAGCGTTAACAGGTTAGCGTCAAGCCACCGGGACAAAACTGCCATCCCAACTTCTGCTTCTTTTGATGCAGACATCCAATCTTTCCCGTGGAAAATAGCAACGGTATCGTCCGCGTAGCAGATCAGTTTAGCATTTGGTAATTTGAGTCTTAGTATGTCATCCATATAGATAATGAACAAGGTGGGAGCTAGAATACTGCCCTGCGGGACGCCAATGGTGATATGCCTTCCGCCGCTTAGTTTGTCTCCTATTTTGATGCATTGACGCCTGTCCGACAAATAGCTAGTAAACCAACTGTGGGCACATCCTCTGATGCCAAAGCGTTCGAGTTTTTTCAATAGGATTGGCGTGGATACTGTGTCGAACGCCTTGGCTAGATCGAGGAAAACCCCTATGCTTTTTTGACCATTATCAAGATGTGAAGACACAGTTTCTGTTAGGAGCTGAACAGCATCCTCCGTAGATTTCCCACGCCTGAACCCAAACTGGCAATCATTTAGAAGCCTATATTTCTGGAGAAAGTCCACCAATCTCTTACTTATTAATTTTTCTAAAATTTTGGAAACTATGCTTAGCAGTGATATGGGTCTATAATTATCTGGATTTGATTTATCGCCACTTTTGTGTACCGGTATAACAATTGCAGTCTTCCAGCAATCAGGGAAAATACCTGACGTCATGCTGAGGTTGCAGATGTGAGTTAATGGTTCAATGAGTGAATGTTTCGCATATTTTAATATAAGTGGTGTTATACCGTCACCGCCTGGAGCGCTATCTGGTTTAATGTCTAGGATAATACCATTTATTTCACTGAAATCCGTGGGAGACAAGAAGAGAGAATTTTCACTGCGGCTTTCCAAGTAGGCATCTTGGCACAGAGTTTCCTGGGTTTTATTCAGTTTATGTAGAATGTTTGATGCCAAGTTAGCTCCTGCACGGGTGAAGTGTTTGTTACATTTAGCAAGAACTTCTTGATGATTGGAGGAACCGCTTAGTAACTCAGAGGCGTCACTTTTTTTGCACGGGAAGTCACCAATATTTTTTATGGCCTTCCATAAGTTCTTAGGGTCACCCTGGTGTTGAGAGAGCAACGCATTGTCATGTTCGGACTTTAGCTTGTGCAACAGGTTGTTGCAGAAGTTTTTATAGCGGGTGTATGTTGTTTTAATGATCTCATTTTGTGGGTCTCTTCTCAATTTCAGGTGTAGGTTATCCCGGTGCCGCATACATCTTATCAACCCTGGTGTAATCCATGGCTTAAGTATGACTTTTGCCCGACTGACTTTATGATTATATGTGTGTTTGAGAATGCAATCTGATACAATCTCGTTAAAAGCTAACGCCGCATCGTTTACGTTATTCATATTGAGAACTTGCTGCCAGTCAACGTTTTTGAGATAGTCCGACGCCTCGTGAAAGTTAGTTTTGGTAACAACTCTCTTTTTCTCCTTAGCTCTTTTAATATAAGTCGACAAGCCCACAATTAGTAAATCGTGATCGGTTATCGAACATTTACAAATAATGCCCAGAGACATACTTTTGCTTTTTATAAATGCATGATCTAGGCATGTCATGGTTTGCCTTCTAGTTACTTCAGTAATGGTCGGAAGGAAACCCTGTTCCGCCATAATACTTTGATATTCCTCGTTGTCGTTGCTTGGGCGCTCCTCTAGCAAGTTTATATTGATATCCCCAGTGACGAGAACAGTTGCCTGATCCTTAGTGCTGCGTAAAATAGTTTCCAGGGAATCATTAAACCCTTTTGCATCTCTAAGAGAAAGAGATCTATATATGCCCACAATTTTTAGACAGTTAGCCACATTTATTACGAGGCAGTTTGCGTCCTGAAAAGTAGGCTCCTCGACCGATACTGACCAGCACTTCCTTGTGTAAACAACAACCCCTCCACATTTGTTAATAAACTTTTTTGTGTGATAGCTTTCATAACCTGCTAACAACGGTATGCGAGAATGCTCTTGAAGCCAACATTCAGATAAAACTAGAACATCGAAGTCGCATTGAAGACGTACTAGAGTCGGCAATAGTTTTTGAAAATTTTGATTTATGCTTCTGATGTTATAGGACAAGACGGTGAAATTATATGATGCAATGAGCTTATTGCATAGCTCAGGTTCTTCGATAGTGCGGCAGTCTACCCTTAGAGTTTCTTCTAGGTCATCATAAACATCCAGACTAGCCATTGTCAAGAATCGATAAAACAATAGGAAATGGATATCTTTTAATAACGAGTGTCGCACTATCGAAACTCAGTGAAGTTTTGAAGTTTTCCTTCCTGCATTTGTCAGCTGATCTAAAGAAATAGTCGGAACTTGGACAATTAGGTAATCTTGTCGTGATAAAACATCCTGAGTTTTGCCTTTGGGGCCCTCCTTGCTGATGGACATGATGTGTAATATGTGTGTGTGTAATTGGTGTGGGATGTAAAGGTCTGTGTGTGTAAGGAGCAGTATTCTCATATGTTTTAATAATACTATATTCAAAGATGCACAGTTTAGATTTTGTTAATATGTGGGATTTAGTTAATATGTGTGACGAAGAACTATGTGATAATGGAATGAGGAATAAAAATTTAAGAACAAAAATTACGATTAAAATAATTAAAATACAAATTAAGTTAGGCGATTTATGAAAATTATCTACGCTGTGTTTACCTAAACTGGATTTTATTTTCAAAAAGCGAACTTTATAAGTTACATTAAAGCGTGATATGAGCTGGCTGGATGGTGCTGGCAGAGGCTTGATTGAGGTTCCCATTGGAGAGAGCTGGCAGGACGCGGTCCAGCTCCAGGTAGTCGTTGATATATATTGCTGGATTCCCTTCATGTTTACGCAGGTGAACTTTTCCGTTTGAGATCCAACAGAACCGGAAACCGCATTCCTTTGCTCGCCGTCTGGCCTCACGAAATAACACTCTATTGGCCTTAGAAAGATGTTCGTTGATGTAAATCTTGCTAGGCGGGCCTACGGGACACAAGTCAGCGGATGCCAAAGCATTTCGACGTGTTTTGACTGCTTTCAGTAATTCGTCTCTTTTAGCCTTCCTGATCAGCCTCACGATGATTGGTCTAGGAAAAAGTTTGTCCTTGCCATTGTTTTTAGCGTTTTTTGGACCCGCTCGAAATACGCTATCCATATCGTTTTCACACAGATTTACTCCTATTTTAGTAGCCGCCACCATAACAATATGCTCGAGATTCTCGCTAGAAGACTCATTAACGCCCATAATTTCTATTTCTTTATTAAGGGCTGTTTGCGCTTGGAAGTTTATTTGGTCTTTAAGTTGATGTAATTCTTCCCGCAGCGACAAAATAATTGCATCTCTTTCTTCAAGTGACTGGATTCTCGTGTCAAAACTGTCCAGCCTAGCATTGCACGAAACCATACCCTCCGAAAGCGACTTTAGACTTATTTTTATCTCATGCATATCTAAACGTAAATAACGCAGTTCTGTGGCTATGTCCGGCTGAGTATTGCCTTCCCCTACGACCACCGAGTCAGGCGAACCAGGGGCCGGGCGCTTGTATGCGCGCGTGCCCGTAGTAGGTTTATTAGTACTCGGGCTCTCAGTCCGGTCGCCCGTACGCGCCGGTGTATTCTGGTTGCAGTTTCGAGGAACGCTGGCTCGGCACGGCGGACATCTCCAGTCTATAAGTTTAGTGGAGTCCGCCGGTGTTATATTGACACATAATGGATGATACGACGCTTCACAATCGCTACATTTAATGCATCTTGGGGCGGAGGTTAGTTTGTTGCACGCCGCGCAAATAATTTCCATTTTATTGGAGCGGCTAGCGACCAGGTATCTGTCCATACGGGTGACGTGACTCACCTAGCGCGGCTATCGTTAAAACAATAGCAAGCGGGTGAGCGGCGCAGGTAGTCCGATCGCCTGATGGTGTGAGCTAGCTAGATAGATGTGTGGATTGAACGTAGACGCGTGAGTCATGCGCTTGCGCCACTGACCAGCGGCAGCTAACAGCTGTTTTTGTCAACAGATTTAGTTTGAAAATCGTGCTTTAATAAACTGATTTAATGCTGGCATTATTACAGTTTTAGTTTTTCTGTTTAGCGTACCTTATGCTATGTGACGTGGTCTCTGCAGTGGTGTTTAATTTGCTTCTGTGTTTGCACTTTTCACTATTGATTTTGATTTTAGAAACGGAGCGATTCAAAAATGTGTACACTCGTAAGCGCAACCCGCGTAGGAAAAAAAAAAAAAATAGAGAGTTGTTTTAACTTGTCTAATTTTATTATGTAATTATGTTTCAATGGATATTATGTATGCTTGCGCTCTAGCAGTCTACGAGACTGCGGAGCCTGGTAATATTTTTCCCGACGTACCGTTTGTGTAGGTAATTTTGAACCTTTAGATCAATTTTAACGTGACTTTTATAGTCTTACTTGTTACTGTGTACTGTGTTTGTTGTTTATAAATGTCTTTTCCTTACTTTAGAAAAAAAAAGTATTCTGAATGATTTGGCTTCTTTTCCTAAGTCATTCGTAAATCAACTTTAAATTTACATTTAATTTAAATATATATACCAGCACCTCACTTTTTGCTCTGTCCATTCCATGTATTCGAAATTGGTTCAGGATCTAAGCTTTAACAGTGAATGTAACCATGCGCCTATCCTACAAGAACTTTATTTCGGGATAAAAATATTCCTTAACACTTTCCGGCTACTATCGCAAAAAACCCTTAGATTAGATTCTCTGCTTTTCAACAAACTTTGTTCATACACGTTTACAATATTTTTTCATCGTCATAATCAGCCTATATTAGTCCACTGCTCGACAATATTTTTTATTGCAACATAATAAAATTAAATGTATAAGCAGGTGTTAAAATTGTATACATAACTAACCATGTTATGGTTATTTTATAGGCTTGTAATAAAAAACGCATTTTGTAATATAGAGGTGAGGAAGATAGAGTAAGATTGGATAAATAAATTATCATCCACAACAGATCCGCTATAAAGTTTCGTAATTTCCACAACTTAAAAAAAATTAACCAAACAGAATTCAACAAACTGGTAAATATGCCAAAGTTATTTTTTACAAAACCACCCGTTACCACGTCGGCGTGAGAGCATTTTCAGTTGCACTTTTTCTAAATTCAAATGAGATAAAACAAGCGGCGAAATGGCACCCGAAAAAGCTCTTCCGAAAAATAAGCATCGGATATTGCGGAGCGAACCGCGTTTTTTAGTTCATCAAAAATGCAAAACTTGATGGAAATGCATGCAGTTGGCTTGAAAATCCGTCGCCTTGGTGGATGCAGTCACAGAATATATAATTATCTTTGACCATACTTCGAAAAACGCCTCAGTGCTGCTATAGGAAGGTTTGTTATTACCTAAATAAAACTAAGCGTTGGCTAATCCGTGGCAGCCTAATCAGAAGACCAGTAGACTAGAAATCAAGAGGTCGTAGGTTCAAAATCCCGGGCACGTACCAATAAACTTTTTGCATACTGCTCGCTTTTCGGTGAAAGAAAACATCATAAGGAAACTTACGTCCGGAGAAGAAATTTAATGGCATATTATGTGAATCCACCAAACCCGCAAACTTAAGCCAGTGTGGTGGACCGTCCAGGGAGGGGAGGTCTTTGTCTAGCATTGGACAATAAACAAGCTATGATTATGCTAAGCATAGACTAAATAACAGTTTTGATAGTTTTACTCTACGATAATAAAACTATCAAATTATTCAAATATTTATTGATCTCTAGAATTTTAACTAGAGCACTGATTAAGGTACGGGCCTGTTTCTGCCTGCTAAAATAGTACAAAAAACAAATTATCAAAAACTTTTGTCAAAAGCATGGTGAAATATATATTTTTAACATACATTTCCATCTGCCCTTTCTTAGTATGTGATATACGAGTAGAGTAGTGCCGGTGGTTTCGTTCGTTTGTAATGCAGATGATACTCCGAATACTCCGATACTCTAGTTCGTGTATCGACAGTCTTTAGTACCGTTTGTTGCTTTGTGTCACACAGCGTGAAATGGGAGCTTTTGTGTCAACCGCCGACCAGCCTTGGGTAAAATTGTATGAAGTCTTTACATTGAAATAAATATACAGAGTCAAAGAGGTAACATCTGCATAAGCTCTACCTGTTTCAGAGTACAGAGTAGACAGGTGACTGTCAAACAGGGATGAAACTTTTGAGGATCACTCATATCAGAATGCTTATTATAATTTTTAGCAAAGACGCCTGGGTTAGGTTTGTACGTCGCAGGTAGTCGGTTCAAATCTCAACAATGAGTTTGAGCTGTCGCTGAAGAAAAACATCGTGAGGATATCATAGTACGAAGGACGGTGGTAGGGTTATTTTTAGAACTTGGCTGGCTAGCTACAATTCACATTTCGAAAATCTACCACCAAGGAAATAACGGTGTGTTCCGGTAGCAGCTTACGAAAGTCCTATTCCTATCCCAGGCTAGCTGTTTACCATCTGCGACGACAACTTTAATTGTATGCACCATGTTCAGGCAGACTCATGAAGATGGTGCATGTAACTGCGCCGAAATATCAGAAGCGCGTCTCAACAGTATCACCCTTAATATCCTGTAAATAATCATTAACAAAACTATGTTTTTAAAGCTTAAACAGGAAGAAAAATTATGACCTCGAACCTGCATACGAGCAGTCTCTATGGGTTCCGTCCCAACAGTTTTGCCAATTAAGCTACAGAAGTCTCTGCCTTAGATGCCAAATTTCCCAACCTGTTTTAAGCTACCAACTAAAGCGAAGCAAATATTTCTGTACTATCTCCCACGTCAACGCACCGTCGATGTGGAAACCCAGAAGTTTCGTACTATGTACCTGTTGGAGCGCGGTATTGCCGACTGCTACCGAATAAGTCTTTGTCGAGTGGCCATTGAGGTTGAATGCAAGGAAGCAGGTCTTGTCCTTATTAAGAGCTAATCCGTTAGAACGGAACCAGCTGTCGAGCTCGTTTGCTACCGTGTTCAGTTTCGACAGTATGCAGGTTCGAGTCCTGCCGGAGGTCATAATTTTTTTTCCTGTTTAAGGTTTAGAAAAATAGAAATACCATAAGTGTGGAAACACTTCATACAAAAATATTAACAAAACTGCAATGAAAGCGGTAATTTGTATTATTACGTTTTACGCCCGTATAAACATTTCTGCTTCAAAAATTTCATCGCAATAAAAACGCAAACATATCAAATGCCGTGATGCTTTTAGCGAATATTTGTGTATATATTCGTCAGCTTTAAAAGGCAATAAATTATTCTTATTTAAAAATCATCCATGTAATATTCAGGAGGAAAATAAGTGAGTGCCTGATCAGAATGTTCATCAGGATTGCGTAAAGAGAAGGACTTGATTACGTAACGGAATGGCGATAGCTACAATTTCCGTCTGACTTGATTTCAATAACATACCTTATTAAAAAATAATTGCTAAATTAGCAGTACAGTGTACATCTGGATCTATAAATATTAAGATAAATAACATGAAATTATTCTTTATCAGACGTATAGTGCTAGCCAGTGCTTGCCAGATCGTGTGTATTTTTTGTATGTTGCTGCTCTTTATTTATAGATTTGTCCAACTATGTTCTGTAGTGTAAAAAATATATCCAATCCAGACAAACAGAGAGTGTAGGCTTAGTAATATTACGATCTTACCTGCAGACCTAAACGCGAATACGTAGTAGGAAAAATAAGATTGTCACTTATAAATATTTTTTGGGCTTTTTATTTATTTATTTTTATTGTTACTGACTATTAAAAAAATCACCAACCAATAAGATTTGATTTTTTGCAATAGTTCGCAGTAAGAGCGCATCCTCATTGCTTAGCCACTGAGCTAAGGTCATCATTTAACATGCTGCGAATTAAAAAAAACTAGATAGTAATGATAAAGTTATAAAATCTAACACGACACGTAATGGAGACTGAATTACGTACACACGACTCGGCGGCATCGAATCGAAATGTATTCGATACTTCGTGACTTTCCCAAGTTGGGAACTCTACTCGAACGTAATGTGTGCCATATTTCATGTCTTGTCGAGTAATGTTCACAACACTTGTTAGATCCGTGTGAAAATCGTCGATGTTAGGAAACTTTGCTTATATTGAGGCCACGCGTTTGTTTTGGAAGCACGTTTAGCGGAGCGTAAATAAACGTCCCTACTCGTACTAAATGCCACATAATCATTTGCCGATCATTATTGAACCTTCGAAATTTTTGAAATCTTTGTTATGAATAACCATAACGAAGTTCCTTAGGAATTATTGGTCCATTGGTAATAATAATAATAAATTTTAATTTAAAATGTTGAGTTCTGTGTCTGTCAGTGTGTGTTTCTGTTGATATTGATTAATGTAACTGGCAATGTGCCGATATAAATTAGTAAATTAAGTATGCTTATTTTTGGTTAGGATCAAATTAAAAAACTATTTTTTCAGCATAAAAGTTGAATAAAAAAAAACGTTTGCTGAATTCCAGTAAAGAATGAACAATTTAAGACCATCTAGCCTAACATCCTAAGGGCCAGTGCTCACTCACCTATTTTGTGACGTAACTATGCGACTTTTGGCTACAATGTAACACTTTGAATGCAAAATTACGGAACCCATAACTTCCAGCTCACGTTTCACGCTTCTACGCTTTTGTTGAAATATCGTTGATTTCTGGACCTTAATTTTTTACGTTCGAAATTGTATTCTTTTGAAACTGGTTGTGAGATATCATTATTGTATGAAACCTCTCGTTTTTGTTTGAGATCTCAATGTAAACTTGGAGGATAGAGTTCTCTCTAAATGGTTAAATCGAACCGCTAAGCATAACACTGATTACGCAAATTGAACACGCTGCTCAAAAGATGCTTCCTTAAAGTGACTTCAAGAATTCTTGTATAGAATTCTTCTCTTAACGATGTGAGGTTTTCTACGCTTTGGTCTCTGATGCGAGTTAAGATGTGGATGTTTTATGAAGAGGGAAATATTTCATTTGTATTTTATACGACTTGTGATATATGTGGGAGAAAGAAACCTTAAGAAGGCTATGAAAACTTTCAGGGTTTCTATGCAACAAAAAGTTACCGAGTTACCAATTTTTTGGCATCAATCCGGACGGAGTTATTCGAACTTACCGTACTCATCATAACAACTTTTACTTTGGGACCAAATATTACACGGACGAAGCTACGGGCTAAGTCTAGTGTATACGAGGATGGAGTGTTGAAAGCTATGTCCGCTCAAGGCTAAGGCTCCTACAAACCCTTCGTACAAAGCCCTTCAGATTAGGCTCAGGCAACCCTGGTTTTCCAACCTACTTCAAAAAACGTCTTTTTTTGTATTTATGTTACGCGATTACTCCGCCAATTATGAATTGATTTAGATGTTTTTTTTTTCTTTGGTAGGATATATTTCAGAGGTGGTTCCATATACATTTTATCGAAAGTGGTTCAGTAGTTTGGTTTTAAAATCAAAATTACTGGAATAAATCAAACTGGAAAATATGAAGATGTCATCAAATTGAAGTCGGTTGTTTTAAAAAAGCTTATTATTTGCAAAACTATTTGATTGTCACACTCTTCACACTAATATTATAAATGTGTGTAAGTACGTGTGTGTGTATGTTTGTTACCTCTTCACGCCAAAGCAGCTGAATAGGTTTGGATGAAACTTGAAATAGAGATAGCTTATTTTCCGGAATAACTTATAGGCTTCTTTTAACACCATCAAGACCACCGTTACTCATCACCACGCGGGCAAAACCGCGGGGCGCAGTTAGTACCACTATAACTATTATGGGTATAATTTATTTTTAGGCATAAGCTTTTATTAGCTACAATAAACTAAAAATACTACTTAGCCTACTACACAAAAAAAAAGAATTGTATCCAGACCGATGAAAGTCTAGAGACAATCCAAATGCTCAAACTCACTACCAGTCGGCAGCGTACCCAGCATGCTGGCGGCATTGCCACGCTGGATGGCAATGCTTATGCGTATCATATTGGCTGCTGACATCTCTCTTTGCATTAATTAAGCTTATGTGTTGACTGAATGTGATATGCCAAATTTCAATGGTAAGGACAATCACACAGTGATGTCATCAGTAAAAGAGCACCGCTACGAGGGTTTAGAAAACATCTATTCATTCTATCACGTTGAAAAGCTAGAGCACACCTGTTTACCTCACGGTGACTGGGCCAATTGTCTAATGGAAGCTGGGTTCACCCTTTTATACTCGTGGAACAAAGTAATGTATTGTATATTTGAGTGGGGATCTAATTTTCATCTACTGAATAGTAAAAGTCATCCGGTTTCAATCGAACAAATCATTTGTAGTGAGGCTTTATAGTGAGGCCATTATATTTCTGAGGTCTGAGGGCTAAGTAAAGTCTTTAATAGGTTTTCTTTTCAAAAAATCATGTGAGCGCCTGGTCGACGCGACGCGACGTGGCGCTTTGTTGGCGCTTAAATATTGCTATTCAACGTGAAGCCGCCAGCATGCTGGGTACCCTGCCGAATGGCAGTGGGCTTGAGCATTTGGGTTCTTTCTAGACTAAAGAAATATGCTGGCTTCCTTACCTTTTCTTAAAACTTGGCTCTAGAATTCCATTGGTCCGCTTATCCTTGTTTTTGTGTAATAAGCTAGGTAGTTTAGGTAATTACATAGTCAATACTTTTGTTGTATGTAAAAAAAACACTCGCGATATACCGCAGCTCCCGTTATCGTCAACGCGTTTCAACTGAATCTATCTCAAGCTGGTGCAACTACCTATAATTTGTATTTTATTCAGAACCTAGAGTAGTATCTAACAAGTGCAAATTGGGGAGCATAACTTCCAACTTTTTCTCCACAGAGACTTTGTTTTGTAATTTAGTATGCAGTCCGAATGGCTGGCTAATTGTGGACGCTGGAAGTCAGCCAATAGTCAGTGAAGTTAGCTATTAGATCGTGAAGGTAGGCATCTGTGGTAAAAATTAGCTTCATTTATTCCTAGGAAGCAAAGTTATAATTTCAAAATAAAGATGAATTGTATTGTTGTTCTACGATTCATATGCGACCGGTGGGGAAGAAAGGTTCTTGAGTGGCGACCGCGAACCAGGAGACGCAGCGTAGGAAGGGCTCCCACTAGGTGGACCGACGACATTGTAAAAGTCGCGGGCAACCGGTGGATGCAAATGGCAGGTTTTAGTACAGTGTGGCGGTCTAAGGGGGAGGCCTTCGTTCAGCAGTGGACGTCTCCGGGCTGATGATGACGATTCATATGACAAAAACACATGAGCTCGAGTGCACGGTCAAAATTAAAATCAGGGTTTTAAGAATAAGTACCTATTAACTTATTCTAGCAGCATAAGGTGATTTTGCCCCCTTTGCCAAAATGTTTTCTTTACTTCTCCAGACGTATGGCAGTTTTCTCAAGTTGCTTTTCTTCGCCGAAAAGTTATTTATATGAAAAACCGTACAAAAACTCTCAAGATGTCAATGGTACCGTCCCGGGATTTGAACCCACGACCTTCTTCTGTATGAAGTAGCACCTATGTCAATATGTTTAGTAACTCAAACTATATACTTATAACCGTAAACTTGATGAAACAACGATACACATAGAGCAGAGCAAAGAGTGAATAAGAAACGCTGAAAATCCTATGATTAAAGAGAACTCGTAGTAGTGGACTAAGTTGAGCTAATGTACTTAGATGAGAATAAAATTTGTGTTTTTAATTCAACTAGTTGAAAATTGCGCTTCCTTATTTATCGTAATCGACACGAGCAACCTACAGCAAGCTGGCGAGCTGCCAAACGACACTTTTCAAAATGGCAAATGTATCTTTTGAACTTATAACTAAATCGGGGAAGGAAATCCTTTTAAAAGTCTTTTAACTTTTGGTTATTTTTGAACATTTATACAAGAGTTGCAAACAAGCAGAAGCTTCACCTGAACTCTGGTATTAGTTGCAACTCTGAGAATACATTCGCACGAAGAATATTCCACGTCATAATGCGCAGACAGAATAAACGCCAAAACTGTACGGTGTCAGTTTTCCATTTCCAGGCTTGCAAAAAGTGAGTGAGTGAGTTAGGTGACGTGAGACCAGTGACCTGTTCGTGATGTGCAGTGGTGTTTAGTGGACGTGTTTGGCAGCCTGCGCTAATTTCAAAGGAATTATTCCGTAAGGTCTCTGTCATGGATTGATGGTTGCGCTTATTTGCCAAATGGTTGATCCCCCTCACCACAGACCATAGCACTCTGTTATGCCATTGGGTTATTAGAAAATAGGGTAGATGACTGATGTTTATATTGTTGAAACCAATAGCTTTGATGAAGAATTTAAGTAAATATAGTATGTTTTTGAAAAAATAATTTAAATCGGTTGTTAATGTTCTGATATATAAGCGTTTAAAGTTTTTGTTAGAGACAACTCTGTCCCTTTCCCACAAAATAAAAATGACGTCACGCCTTACTTGTGAGAATAAAATTTATATGGCGTACTGAGAAGTAACGTCACGATTTGCTGTTTCGCCTCTCTGTCTAGCATGATATTAAAATGCTTATAAGTTGCTTATTTTTGTTCAGATTTTCATATTTTATTCATTAATCAGCTATATTTATAGGCCACATTTTAAAAGGACAATTTTAAAAAAACCAGTCATCTAGCCTATTATGTTCGGATTTTAAACAATTTATTACTAGCTGTTGGCGAACGAAAACGCCGTGAGGAAATCTGCTTAAGCCCACGAAAACAAGTCAATAGCGTATTTGAAGCCGCCAGTGAACGTGAGTGGTCGAATGGGACCCAATCGTGTTTCGAGGATATAATTTATTAATTACTATGCCCATCGGCGTAAATAGTCTTTCAAAGTTTTCTGATCTCGTATAATATTTTACCAGTATTATGTCCCCAAAACCAAATAACTAGTCAATCTTTAACAAACACCCAAGGGCGTGAAAAACTATTCAGTGACCTTTATTAAATTATCTTATCGTTCCTAACTGCAATCTAAATACAATTTTTCACGCAGAAATCTGTTCAAAATTATACCTTACCACTTTAACATAAGACAGTCACTGAAATCAATCCCAATTTTACTTACAACTCTTACAAGAGGTTTGTTGGACCACAGTGACTTTGTGCTTTATCTGGTTTGAGATAAGGAGGGAATTGGGTTGCAGGGAAAGTTATCGGTTTGTCTACTAAAGTATTCCTCTCTAGAAACAATTTATGTGTTTGTTCAACTTGGGAATTTTCGGGTCATTATTTTATTTGGATAACGTATTACTGTGACATCAGTTGGTTGACTTTTAGTAGGAAACTAGGAAATAAAAACATCTTATAGTTCTATTGGAAATATCAAGTTCAAGACAATCTATACTTTTTTAGGGTGTAAATACTTTTTTCTATGGATTGCCGGGTTTATTTTCGTGATTTCTGGATTAGCCCTATTATAGGTATAACAGAAATAGAAATATAGAGTTGTGGCGGGAACACGGAAAAATCATGACGTTGCATTCTATTATTTTCTTAAACTTGTGTTTTTTCTCGAATTAATGATGAAATTTGGTGGTGTTTATTCAATGAGTGTTGAATTACATGCACGAGTGTGGGTAAATGATATAATGTGGTGAAACATGTCCTTTCGTGTTGTTTTTAAATCTCCGTAGAAGCTCAAAGTAAAGTCGCCACAACTTTACTAGGGCATGACTTGGACTCGGCTATAACTATTCGTGTGACTGACTGTGATTTCATGACATATTTGACTTGATTTTAATTTTTAAAAAA
The DNA here is from genome assembly GCA_905404285.2 of Erannis defoliaria. Taxonomy (NCBI): domain Eukaryota; kingdom Metazoa; phylum Arthropoda; class Insecta; order Lepidoptera; family Geometridae; genus Erannis; species Erannis defoliaria. Next base: position 18,862,161 of record FR990072.1, on the reverse strand, counting down.
CTTTAAAATTCATAAAGTTGACACTGGCAGAATGCTCAACGTGCGATTCCAATAACAAAGAAAATTAAAAAAATTAAAAATAAGCTTTTCCCAGACACCACTGATATCAAATTGTGTTCGTTAAAAAAATATCTACTATAAGAAGTGGTCCATCAGTGGTTCTATTGCAGATATTAAAACATAGTCTCGTAATAAAAGTTCACAATGATATAAGTACATACAGTTACAGTCATCATCATCAGCATCAGCCAGGAGAAATCCACTGCTGAACAAAGCCCACCCCCTTAGACCACCACACTGTACGACAACCTGCCATTTGCATTCACCGGTTGCCCGCGACTTTCACAATGTCGTCGGTCCACCTAGTGGGAAACCTACCTACGCTGCGCCTTCCGGTTCGCGGTCGCCACTCAAGAACAAGAACTTTTCTTCCCCATCGGTTATCAGTTCATCGAGCGATGTGGCCTGTCCATTGCTACTTCAAAACCCTGAGAGGTATGTCAGTGACTTCCAGTGAGTCAGTGGTTACCACACCAGACAGTTTGGATTGGCGTATGGTTACCACAGTCATACAGTTTATAAATATAATGTACGAAGTATAAAAGAGATGAAATTATTCACGGCTGTCAATATCAGGTGCCATATTTGTGTCATTTATGTTCGCTCTGTACAAAATTCTCTTTGAAATGTATAAATCGTTAAGAAATTAAAATAAGAGCTTGTAAAAAGAATCCCGCATCTAACAGCAGCGTACAGTTTCATTTCACGTAAGCTCGACATAAAGCTTGCCATTCATTAGAAACCTTTTTAAACGTATTAAAATGAAATTATGTGCTTACTACTTGCAAGTTAGTTTTTAATTTCTTTAAAATGTGAGAGTTCAAGACCTTGTTATATATTATGCACCGTATTTCACTTGATATAAAAGCTAGAGTCGTATGCATGTCAGTAATATGTTATTATATTTCATGTATTCAGCTCAACGCAGCAATCATTACCGTGTAAACGTTTTCTTTCATTTGTCTTTAGGGTTCTTGTAAATAAACGTAAAAAAAATGGATCCTTAAAATAGAGTAAATTTTAGACAGACTTTCTGTGGAAGTCACTGCGATATTTTCCGCCTTTGAGCGTATTTTAGGTTCGTTATCATTATAATCATCTAGGTTTACCACTTTTACCTCTCCTAAAGCACGCTTTTTAGACTGATCTTTGTTTTTTGATGCCTGCTGTATATTTCTGTAGCGATTTAAAATTCAAAGAACTGCTGGCATATTTCGGCTCTATTAAGTTTCTAGGGAGGCCTTCGTCCAGCAGTGGACGAAGGCCTCTCTAGAAACTTAATAGTGACTGACTGACTGACAGACAACGAACAGCCTAAACCGCTGGTCGTACAAACTTGAAATTTGGAGGGTGTTTTCGTCTCGATGCGTCAGGGGTGTACTAAGAAATAATTTTTAGAAATGCAACCCCTAAAAATAAAGGGAGCAAAAAAAAAGGGGTGGAATGTTGTATGGAAAGTTCTATTGTATGTTGTATGGGGGAGGGCTAGGAGGCTGGGGGGGGAGGGAGAGTTGGGGGTGCTTGGGGCAAAAAAAACTCGGGTTAATTTGTTAGTGTTGAATTTTGGGAGCGGGCCCAATTTATTCCGTACGCGGACGAAGTCACGGGCGACCTCTAGTCAAAATTAAATACGTGATCCTAGAAATACTTGGTCACTAAAGCTATTCCGGAGACATTTGGTCTGAAAAATATGATTATTTGTGAGATAAATAAAATATGATGACCACAAAAATAAAAAAAATATTAAAAACAAAGTATGTTGAGCAGTAGACTAGAAACTCCTTTTTAGAGTTCGCTTTTCATAAATAGTTTAATGTACACTCGTTACTACATTTATTTTGAATACCTACGGATCCCTTAAGCTGTACAACAGATCAGGCTTTACTGGTTCTTCTTAATGGGCGGTTCATTTCCATCTCGCCTTTTTACCTTTAGCTCTAATGCCGCGTTTGCACTGTAATTAAAAAAAGTTTTAAGAAGTAATGAGCGCGGGAAAATCATTTGTATTTAGTTCGAACTAACGAGGCGACTGTGGCGTCTGCGTGGCTATTAATGATTAAATTTGAACTTACCTACTAGTAGACAACACCTATACTAGTAGGTAAGTTCACGCAGGAGGAAAAAATAACTAATGATCTATACGTATGTTCTTCGAATCCTTTCCATCCAAAGGTTGCCTGGAAAAGATCGCCTTTAGCGTTAAAGCCGCCCATTGTAACACTAGTTTTAAGTTTATGTTTTTGTGTTGAAAAACACAAAACTAAAAAAAAATGTGTTTGAAAATAAAGACTGTTATCATTTATTTTGGTGTGTACAATAAAGAGTTAATCTATCTATCTAGGTATCTATCCAATGAGAAAAATAATTATGAAGAATCAATGAGTTTGAGCTGCCGGTACCTACTGGTTCAGTAGGTACTGGTCCAGGTACTGGTAGGAAGGCTGGCTAGCTAGAGTTAAACATCTTTAACCGAATCATCAAGTATCTTACAATAATATGTTCCGCCAACTTCACTTGTCTTTACCGCTGAAGAGAGAAGTGAATAGAATGGAAAAGTGCTGACGCTAGCTATAATTTATGTATATTATATATTTAGACTGGGAATACTCAAAAAGATAATTCAAATAGACGCGTAGAAAACCAAACCACATTGCATCGTAATTAGATCTATTTCAAAATGTTACTAAATGTCATTTCGAGCGTTTTACTTCAAATGCGCGACCAATAGTTGGCATTACGTCTTATGTAGTGGCAATCAGCGACAATGATAAATTATCATCGTCGCTGGTGGCAATACTATTATGTGTGAACCTGCGATAGTGGTTTTCCGTACTACATTGTTTTGGCAGCCTTTCTAACCTAAGAACCAGGGCTTTTGCTTTTCTATGGCCTTTACCCAGCACGAGGTCTAATGGACTGATGCAGCGTGCCGCTAATTTTTAAGCGTGTTTTTATATAATTTTTGGAGATATAAAAACACTGAATTATACAAGAATTATAGTTATGAAAAATCGGTCGGTGAAATTAATGAGAATAAGATTAAAATGGTAAAAAAAAATATTTGATTCGGGCAAGTTATCGTTCAAACAACTGGGCATATATCCCATTTTTAAGTACCTACTAAAACTTGCTTAGATCAAAATATTTATTTTTTTGCTGTACCTTTGTAATGTTATTGACAGCATTTTTACCGACTGCGATTTTTCATTTTCATATTCAGTAATTTTATATCTTCAAAATTGGTGTAATGCGCGAGCGAGATAGCAGCGCGCAGCATTCTGCCCCTTAATTGTTAACCTTAAGTACATTTCTTTTTAACAGTCAAACTCACCAGTTTGTACTTAAATAGGGCATGACTTAGACTCATTTGAATTACTTTCATGCAAAACTTACAAATATCTCATTATTCTCATACTTTACACCTACAGGCAGAATGCAGAAAGTGCAATGCCAAAAACAAAAAACAACAGGATAAACCCATCAACATCAACTGAAAAGTCGGACTCATACAGCATGAGAACAAAGGCAACTACAACTCAGCTTAGACCGCAGTTGAACATGGATATAAAAATGCACCGAGCGTTTCACCTGTGAGCGCTCAAACTTAGGTTAGGCTGTGACGAAAGAGCAACGAAAAGCGGAATCGTACCGCGCAAGCATTGCTGCGTAGGTACATAAAACGTGCACGCAGAGACTACGCACGTTAGTTGCGTGGGTCTAAGTATTCCTTTTTCCTGCACGCGTCTAGTTTTTCCACTGCAGCACATTGGCGCACTGATTTTTCGATGCTATTGATCCCTTACCACGCGATACCAGACCTGGGGCCATACCGTGAACTGCTTATAGCGGGACCGAATAGGTTCAGCTGCCGACACTGCGCGACCGCGAACCTTATTGCGAGGCGATACAATTCACAGTCGCGCAGCGTCGGCAGCTGAGCGTATTCGGTCCCGCTATAAGCAGTTCACGGTACGGCCCCTGGGCCATGAACCTGATCATTGGCTTCGTTTAGTCTGTGGCCTGAGCTGCGTCGGAGTAGGCCACGTGCTCGTTGGTGACGTCTTAATGTGGTTCCACAGGCAAAACTTTTTGCCGATGGCGCCAGCGGCGGTCCAGATGTGGCAAAATCAAGTTTTCTTGTTAATCGTTACTTATATCTATATTATGCTCTTGATGAGGATGTTGTCGATAATCAAGTCCTAGGAAAAATACTGGCCACTGTACCCTGTTTTAAGAATCTTAGCAAGGCAAAGGATTGCTGTACGAACCAGTATTTATTCAGATTCTCTCTGCTCTGAAAAAACAAAAAAAACAACTATATGTATGAGATTAACAGTTGATTATGGCGGCATCGACGATGCGCCACCTAGCGGAAAAATTGATCAGCGCACACTGCCAAAGTCAAGGCGCACCAGGGGCCGTACCGTGAACAGCTTATAGCGGGACCGAATAGGTTCAGCTGACACTGCGCGACCGGGAACCTTATTGCGAGGCGATAAAATTACAGTCGCGCAGCGTCGGCAGCTGAGCGTATTCGGACCCGGAATAAGCGTTCATGGTACGGTCCCAGGACGGCGTAGGAGCAAGGTCGAGGCGGTGGCGCGGCGTAGGCGCCTTCTCCTTGACTTCTCTATCACGCCGCCGCCTCGACTCCACCTCAACTTGGCAGTTTGTTATGCGGCTTATGTTTATATCGCGTCACTTCTCCCCGCACACACGGGCTAAGATGTTAGAATTGGTCACGGTCCATCGCGGAACAAGTTCTGCCGTTAGCCGCTACCTGAATATGGCCGTAAGGAAATTGAATCGAAACTTACTTGTTGCTGCCGTTGCTCGGCTCCGTAATTTACTTGTTCTCCGTTCAACCAACTTTAGTATTTGGTACGAATATTATAATCACGTCTATAGTAATCACGTTATAATCTCACTGCTTTGTTATTCTTGCTGCTTCTTGCTTCTTAGATCAATTTTTTTTAAAATCAAAATCGATAAAATATTGTTTTAACGATTCTATTGGATTGAGAAAGGTAACAAATAGACAGACAGAATTACTTTCAAATTTGTAATACGCTAAAACAAAATATTTAAATAGTTCTGCACCTGCTTGCACCTAGGTGTTTGTTGAAATGATAAAAGGTACCTAATATATTAAAAGGCCGTAAGTATGTAGTAAATGGAGAAATAAAAATATCATTATCCATTAAGGTTGTAAAATAGGTTGGTTGCCCAGAATAGAGAAATAGAAGACGCAGTTACTGAAATAATATTAGCGTCTTCGGTCGTCTAATGTCTAGAAAGTCTAATGTTCACTTGCGTATAAAAATTTTAGTTTTGTGTGCAAACTATCCTTGATAATATGCATTTTAATTGTAAATTTCATATACACTTGCGTGCAGCTAAATCGACTCACCCCGGCAAAATGTATTTTTTTCTAAAACAAAAGTAATGTACATAATGTCGTATATTTTTTGAAAAGGATGGCATCATTGTAAAGCTTAAACATTACGCGCGCGCCCTGCTGGCAGGCGCTGCTGCGGAGCCGGTCGGCCGCCGCACGCGCCGCCCTACACCGCTCCGGTAACGCGCTGGTGGCTGTGCGACTATGGGACTCCAGCCCTCTTCATTGCACATGGAGAGCCTATCATAGACCCATTGTGTAGTTTTTAGTTATTATAAATATGTATAATTAGTAGGTACTTAGTCTGTTTTATTTTATTTGTATAGTACGTATTTTATATGTGGATGAAAATCCGGTCAATAAACAATTTCATTTCGTTTCATTACTTTTTCAAACAATATATAATTTTATGTGCATTACTTCAGTCATTTATTCACCCTTTTTGAAAAAAATACATTTATGCTGGGTGAGTCGATTTAGCTGCACGCGAGTGTAATTCGGTCGCTATAATTAATTATCAGTCAGCGTTGTCAGCGACTATACTATAGACACGTTGTCTATGTTGTTACGTCTGCGGGTAGTCGGGCAACGTGTAATTTTGCGGTAGTTGAGACCGCTATCGTTCTCTCGTTAATGGCTTCTATTACTTGGGTTTTACCGTTTACCTACATTTATAGTCATGTTTTCACCGACTGATTTTTAGAGTTCCGTACACGAAAGACGCCCAATGAGACCTAATTACTGTCCGACTGTAATAGCCGGTATTATGACACATTTTAATCCCTTTGTCCATTACTTAAAAACATAATTAACAACGCTATCAATATAAATAACAAAGCTCATTTTAGAATCCAATCCGTTGGTTTTATTATCTACAGGGTTAGTTCTAATCAGCTAGCATCCTTTTAAGGGCATATTCTGTACATCAAAACAAACAACTTTTACTATGGGGCCAACATTGAAATCGGGAAAAAAAATCTGCTGTTCCATACAAAAAGTTCATCGACCTTGGGTGAAATGTATGAAACGGCTGTTTTTTTGCGTAATCAATGTTGGCCCCATTGTAAAAGTTGTTTGTTTGGATGTACAGAATATGCCCTTGAAATAAAGCTAACTGATTAGAACTGAACTAATCCTGTATATAGTGAAATACCACTGAATAGAGAAGTAAATAGGGCCTTCGCTTTTCTGTGTGAAATACCAAACGCTAGAGGTGCCCGGCTGACCGCTACTGAGGTAGGTCGTCTATACCTAGTTATGCAAAAAATAATAAAGAACATGCCTGAATTTAATCAACTTTATTGTTTGGAAAATAAACCAAACATTTGTTTTGTTCATTTGGCTCTGTTCTGCGGGAGATTACTTTTCTATCTGGTTTAGGATTATTCGAGTGTAAATAACGTTCTTTGTATAAAGTTTTTAATTTATTGTTTGAAAGGTATTATGAACCTACTAACGATCAGTAGATAAATCACTTAGTCTTGGACTGTATTTTTTTTTCATAGAGTGGGCGAAAGACCTCCTTTCGCTAACTACTGTGCAGAGAAGCGGGGTTGAAACGTCTCTTTGAAGAAAAGCTTCAATATAATTGATTACTTAACTCTTTATGCCATTGTTAGTTTAAGGTGCAGGCCAAACGGACGTAATTTTTGTGAGACCTCTCTTCTTGTCCGCGTTTTTTGCGTCATGCAATAGTCGAGTCAGCACAACTCAAGTTGTGTCGTCGTGTGTCACAAAGATGGCGCACAGAGCTGCGTTTTTAACGTTGTACCGAGGTACCTCAGTTTGTATCAAAACACGAGCGATGCAACGCACAGACAACGCGTTTCCGCGCGTCGGTGTTGCTTCAACGGTTGTTGCTTCATCGGTATTGTTTTTCCGCCGCGTGGCGCGGTGCAGTGTGAGATGCGCGTAAAACTAAGTGCATTGTAAGTTATGCAACCCAAAAAACGCGACTCACAACTCACAAAATCACGCTCGTTCTCACTCGTTCTCATATTGTGCTATACATACCTTGTTTAAGTTTTAATATCGAAGTTTGTATATTTTTCTAGTTGAAAGACGTGGTACCTACAATGGGAACCCCCATTAGTATATGAGTAGTATACCCATACATTAATGTATACTAATGTTTTGTAGTGGTTGGACTCTATAATTGCAGAGTCTGCATGGGAAATTACAACATCTTTGCTAGTTATTCAATCGCCAAGCAGTAGTGTGCAAGCATTACTGTGTTTCGATTTGAAGGTCACAATTACCAGATAAATTACTAGGCAGCATGAAAAGATTTGACATTTAATATCTCAGGGTGGCGAGCGCATTGCAGTGCGGCGCAGGATTTTGTTCGCAAGCCCACATTTCTAGTACTGCTACTCTTATGGCAGGCTATTGAGTAGGTGGATATTATTATCCAGAGCTACTCTGCGCTTTGCTCTACGTATCAGAGTCGTATAAAGTATACAGTACGCGTCATTTGAGCCCTTTCTTGCGGTGTCTTAATGTCGGCCTGACAAATGACAGGCCCAAATGAACGAGTATTAAGCTGGTGTTACTAATTAAATTCGAAATCAACTCAAATTTTACTTAATGATTTATCTTCAGTTAAGTTCTATTCTTTCACACATATACTTATATCATCACATCAACAGCCAAAAGACATTCACTGGCGGACGAAGGATTCCCCTTAATAGGCCTCCCCTTCTCTCCTTTCATGTAAGAGGAAACTTGCAATCGGCCGTAAAAAAACTTAAATGGCGTACGTGAATGCCCCCCTATTAAGGGGTAGGCCTTTGTCCAGCAGTGGACTTCTTCTGGCTAGTGATAACGTGAATTCAGCATTCCACAACTGCGCTGGGTGGATATGGTCCATTCCTCCTTCAAGAGTAGGCCTGTGTCCACCAATGAACTTATTAAAGAAGCTGTTTTTGTAAGTCTTTACATGACAGTACATTGAATTCAAATCGGCCGTTAACAAAATTGTTAACAATCTGCGACTTACTCTCTAATTTCGCCAGTAACAATGAAATCAGTCAGTTGTTTTCTACAATCTATGGGATATTAATTATGGTGTTACTTATCAAGACAATATATTATTTTTTTAACTGTGAATGTAGTGGTTTCGGATAAAATTATGTGATTTGGCGTCAGTTTATGCTTATCTGTAAAATAAATAAGCATAACATTTTTTTCTTCCAAATAAATTGGTAATTTTAAACTATTGTAATTTTGTAATCATTGTGATACTACTGTAATTATTAAACCGCGGAGCGTTACAACTATTATATGACTTACATAAAGAACGGTAACTTACCGAGTCAAAGACTTTCCAGTGCAGTGCTTGATGAAAGTGACTTCAAATCGAGAACCAAGAGTATCTCGAAGGCTTTTAACATCGTGTGCCACTGAGCGCATAATACATTCGGGTATTTGGGCCCAAGACAAGGGCGCGCGTTCATTTTGAATAAAAATGTGGCATGGAACCCGAATGACTCTATTCATCACGGTGCGCCCACAGACGAAGGAGGAATGGAGAACCCATGACTTACGTTAAAGTGTGAAGCTGTGGACACCGCTCATTGTGTCAATTCTCAATTGTTTTTTTATTGTATTGTAATAAATGGTAAAAATATTATGAATTTATTTTTATCATTTTGGCAATGTAAACGGTGTCTCTACCAATAACAATACACAGAAATTATTAATAATATAATAAGTATCATTTTATGCTGTGCTGGTGTGCTTGTGTGAAACCGTTTGTTTGTAGAAATCACGAAACAAAAAAAAACAACTAAGCGTATGGATCTTGACCAAAATAAAGCGCTGCGGTCATAATCACGAGTATCACATGAAATATTTTTTCTCACCATAAATTTGAAATACAATTCAATAATACAAAATACATAAACGCCTAGAAACTAATCGATATAGAGTGCATAAGAAAAGTTTCATACGCGCATACTGAATGCATGACCTGGGTATGTCCTAAAACAGCATCCAGAATCACCGGAGGACGGGCAGCAGCGTCCTCTTAGTTGACGGTGGTAACACTGCGATCCCCAAGACGCCTGCCAAGCGTGGGGATTATGGCAACCCCTCCCTATTAAGGGGGAGGCCTTCGTCCAGCAGTGGACGTCTTCGGGCTGATGAGTGAGTGAGTGTGAATGCATAAAAATGTGTTCGCAAAGCAGTAATGAGTCCTCCATTTACTTCTAACTCCGTGGCTAAAAAACAACTATTTGTTTTGCGGAGTTTTTCCAAACGTCGCCGGTTTTTCCCGCAATCCTCTGGGAATCATGTTTGCGATGTAATTGGTTGTATCTTGTGTGGTTTGGCTTTGAAGCCTACGTCAACGTACAATCGAGGCGCTTAAATAATGAACTGCTACTGGAATTAGGTATTGTTAGCTGTTATTCGTAACCTTTTGTAGTAACTACAACAAAGGGAATAGAAGACATGAAAGAAAAAGTGACTAATGCACTGGTTGACTTTTATTTTATTTTAAATTGGTACTTTATTTTATGTTACAAAAAATAGGGTAGGTGACTGCGTTTTTTTAAATAACTGGCTTAGAGAAGAATATAATAAAATAAAATAAATAAATATCGATAGATATTTCACACAGCGGTGTTGGTAGAGTCGGTAGAGTTGGGGGAGTGGGGGGGGGGGGGGCGAATTTCTTCCGTACGCGGACGAAGTCGCGGGTGACCTCTAGTTTATATATATATTGATTGTAAACAACTTTAAAAACTAAGATATTTAAATAAATAAATGTGCATAATAATAACGCAGGCGCGGCTTTGTGGCTAGCCGTCGGTGAGTGGTGACAGACTCCGGCTTGCCTTAACCGGCTGTCCGGAAGTGGAAACCGCAACAGCTAAGAACCTAAGCTCCAGGGTGGAAGTGTTAAAGGGCATAACGCTGCGAGTAGCGTTTAGTGAAAGTGCCAACCTCTCAACACCCTAAGCCATCCACGCCAATGTTGCCCCTCCGGCACCGATATACGGTAGCCTTTATGGGGGCCCATTTAGTGGATGGCGAGTCATCACCTGCCTAAATATTTAGATAATGAGACAAAATTGGCAGTGTCGTTTCTCATCCCATAGACCAGTTCCAATGTTCCACCAAAGCTCACAAAAATAGTCCAAGTTTCTTACAATTTTATACCTACTGTTAAAATCGTATCATATTCCATTCATGCATACCCATTATAATTTATTGTAGTTTAATACTATTTTTATATCTAATAGGGCCTCTTGGTGTTGACTTCGGCTTCATCAATGACTCTTAAAGGCCCGGGCTTAGAATTGATTGAAATTGAACACTCGGGTCAATTTATATAGGAGAAATAATAATAAAACCTAATAACTAAGAATTAAAATAAATAAGTGTATAATAATAAGTCACCGTGACACCGTGTATTAAAACTAAACTCCTAGAATAGTCAAAAACACTTCTATAGTTTAGTTTTATTTTTCATTATGATCAGCCCACTAAAGATCACGTTCCTTATTGTGTCCCAAGCCTGATCATATTTTGGTTTTGTCTAATAAGCTACGAAGCTAAATTTTGCAATTTTTTTTCAGGTTGAATCGTGGATACATTACAAAAAAAAACGATTCATTGGATACTACACTAAACTACTTTTATAGATTCATGAACAGAGTTTTAAATCCCCATATTCAAACAAAATAGTGGCTATCGCTGTTCAAGCACATCTAAAACATAAATAAATAACTAGACATACAACTTTTACATTGTTTTTTTATAACACAGGGTTGGTTCAACTTATTTCCGTTTTCAGTTTTATAGCCATTCTAAGGGTCGTGACGCACTGAGGCTAACAGTGGTTGAAGTGCTTAGAAATTAGATACCTGGTGCGTCAACGGGTAAAAACAGAATCAAACTCACCCCTGGTTTCGGTGACAAGATGGTAAAAATAATCAGAGCCAAATTTGCGGGTACTATAAAAACTGCCAAATAAAAAATATGTGAATCTTAGTGTTCACGGTTTGGTTTTTCGTTTATTTTTCTATTTAAATAGACCATGTAATTATTTTTAGAGTGATTTAAAATAGTCTAATGGGATTACATAAAATTACAAGACCAAAAACTGAAAACAAGAAGCTCTATTTGACGAATTAATGACATGTCATAATAAATTAGGTAAAATAACACATAATAAATTAGGTAACTCTTTGATCTAATTTATCCATTTCAAACAAAAAAATACTAAACCTCACTATATGCACGAAAGTCAGCGTTGTTATTAGTCCACTGCTGACATAAAGACTACTCGCAAAGGAAATTGAGCCACATCCACCACACTCACCCAGTAGCAGATCGGTGGATTAACTTACGCTATTATTATTTTTTCCCGGACATATGCAGGGTTTCTTACAATCTTTCCTACGCCGAAAAGTCTCTCTACACGAGTAGCCTGTGGGCTGACTATACTAAAAGATTGTTATACAGGACGCAGAGGTCACTGTATGACCTCTGCGTCCTGTATAACAATGCATTTAGGAAGTTGTTGGGGCTGCCCCGTTTCTGCAGCGCCTCAGGCATGTTCGCGGATGCACACACCGCCTGTTTTCACGCAACCATGCGGGCGCGCGCTTCATCCTTGGTGCGCAGGGTTCGGGACAGCTTCAATACTGTCCTGGAAATGATTGCGGCCAGATTTGACTGTACTTACCTCCGGCATTGCTGCGAGTACCATGTACCAGTACCAGTGCCGGAGAGAAAATACTAGATTGTACTTGACATATCATTTTAAATTTCAACTTACTGTGACATTTACAAAAATTTAAATTACTATATTAATTTTGATCAATTTTATCTTTTAAATTTTGACATTATTGAATTTTTATGGATGTGACTAATGACTTGTATAAATACTTTGATTTGATGATTTTATTTGGCCAATTTCTTGTATTTTTATAATAATGTGTATTTTAACTTTTTAATCATGTGCATAATTATGGGTACCTTAACCTGAAATAAATAAATTTTGTTTTTTTTTTAAAACCAGTGGAATTAAGGCAAATTAGGTTTACTAAATATAAATATTAGAATATTAATACATCTCTAGTTACGGGAGTCAAATTCTCGGTGAACTCATCCTTTTTAGGGTTCCGTACCTCAAAAAGAAAAAAGGAACCCTTATAGGATCACTCGGTTGTCCGTCTGTATGTCTGTCTGTCTTTCTGTTTGTCTGTCAAGACCCTTTTTCTCTGGAATGCGTGGAGGTATCAAGTTGAAATTAATATCAAATACGTCAGTTCACAGTCCCTTAGATCTGTAAAAAACCAAGCTTCTAAGTCAACGCAATAAAAAAAATACGGTAATTTTTGCGTGTTTTTTAGAATGAACTAAATCAAAATTCATAGGGTACTTCCTGTTGACCTAGACTCATGAAATTTGGCAAGAAGCAAAGTCACTTAACAGTAATTACGTGAAAATCTGAAAATTTATAATTTGTACATATATCGTAATTTCTCAAGCCAAAACTGAAATGGTTATTTTGTTTAATAAGATATGAAGTTTCTTTAGTTACCAAAAAAAATACTAGGTGGCGTTCTACACCGTTAAAACGCGCAAACGTTTTGTTCATTGGTTTTTAAACGGGTTTAATCGCAGCTTCTTCTAATAAATGTACGACTAACTTATCCCTACAGATAGAAGAGGGAGCTACGTGCGTAGATTTTGAAGAGAACTGACAGCTGCATTGTTTTTTTTAGTTCTTGCATTTGAACAACATTACAAATAACTTGGAGGGCTACAATTCAAATTTACCTGTTTGTTTACCTGTTTGTTTGTAAAACTCCTTTCTCCAATCTGAAGATTGGAGAAAGGAGTTTTACAAACTAGTTAAAACCTTTTCTTAGGCAATATTCTTTGCACCTTAAAATCTACGGAGAAAAGTAATCACATAAAAGTTTAAACCTTTTCTTGTAAGTACATCGGTGTCTGCGTTTTTTTCTTTCTTAATTTTTGGCTTCGCACCATAATGTATTCTGCCAGTTTCAAGTATATGCTTATTACAAGTTTTTGATAGTATCAGGTCTTAAGTCATAAACTAAAATCATGGTCAAGTCCAAGTGGTGCGCTAAAATTGCCTAAAACCCAACAGCGCTGGGTGTTAAAACTTGCAAACGTTTCGTAATAAGTTTTCACCAGTTTTTTTTGAAATTTTGCAGTCAGCGTATTGAATGAAAGTAGACATTCTTTTAGGGTTCCATACCCAAAGAGAATCCAATTGCACCGTATTATTAAGCCGCCTACCGTGTCTGTCTGTCCATCTGTCTTTCCGGTATTTACTGACCTATAATCTCGTGAGTATTAGATAGCCGGTTGAAATGTTCACAGAATATTCGCTATACACTTAACTATCGCGGATTATCTAGTACTTGTAGTGATACGGGACCCTCGTTGTCCGAGTCCTCGGATTTGACGGTTTTATTTTTTATCTCAACTCGCCCTAAATCAGTATTCTTAACTCGTCCGACCGAATTATTTTCATTTATTTTTTTCTTAACTTATTGGAACAAGTTTGCAACTTCCGTCACAAGGGAGCGCGTCTCTACAATATTAACAGAAATGAAAAATGCGACACTTTCAATCGTGACCGTTACCCCGGTGAAGTCTGACCCTCCACCGAAAATTTTTACGACATATTTTTTCCAACCGCTGTACAACATATGGCAGAATGGTAAAAATAAAGCAATCGTAACAAAACACGGCTTCGACCGTAAAATGCGAAAGGGTATCGTAACTTCGCCGTATCTTCATATATGAAATCATTTTTTTCATCTACATTATACTTTTTCAATATTCTTTGGAGCAATGATGTTTGGGGGAATGTTTTATTCACTGAAGGCCAAATCAATATATGTAAAAGGCTCTGTCCTGACTGACTGAATGACAGACAACGCACAGCCCAAACCGCTGGTCGTACAGACTTGAAATTGGGAGGGTGTATTCGTCTCAATGCGTAGGGATGTAATAAGAAAGGATTTTTCGAAATTCGTTCCCTAAGGGGGGGGGGAAGGGGGGGAGACGTTTGTACTTTTAGTCACGAAAAGGGGTTTGGGGGATTAGGGGGAGTTGGTAGAGTCGTTAGAGTCGGTATAGTTTGTAGAATTGGGATGATTTAAAGTGGTGAATTTTGGGAGCGGGCCGAATTTCTTCTGTACGCGGATGAAGTCGCGGGCGACCTCTAGTAATACAATATAAATATTATTACGAGAACACAATGCAATATTTCATTCTGAATTATCTCTACAACTGCATCACTTATATTAGCATCATCATTCCAGGTAAAAAATATACAGTAGGCTTTTCGGTGACGGAAATCATCGTAAGAAAACTTAAATAATTATGTACAGAGAAAAAAAACAATGGCGTATGTGAATCCGCCAATCCTCGCCTGCGAGGATAGGCATACGACTATAGGCTGCTGCTTTATTGTTCCAGTCGATACCGATTTGGGCATATGATCCTTTACTGCATCAGCTTTTAACATAGAGTTGTAGGCATGCTATCTTCGAAGGGCAATTATTTTAGTTGGAATATAGAATTGCTTTTGACTGCAATCTCACCCACAGAAAAGCGAAAGCCCTACTTCTTAGGTATCCCATCCTATGTTAAGCGGAGATGCAGTCTACTAAGTATGTAAGCACGCTCGCCTAGAAGAAGCCGATTCATTCGCAACTTGAATACACTCGGATTGTAACGATCGGGAAACATCCACTCGGGCAGCGCCTTTGATTATATACCCAGCCAGCTAGATCCTCCAAGGGCAGCGCATTCCACTGTTTAGCAGTTTGCACTAAGAAAGTGCAAAACAGTTTGTAAAACAGTGCAGTATTTTCAGATATAATTATGAAAAAATCCTTTCAATGTTTTCTTTAGGCGAAAACAGAGATTTAATTTAATATAATTATAATTATTTGTTTATGCTCTTTCATTAGGACATCATTATTTCCAATTCAGCCCTGGTATCCATTCATTCACACCTAAGTATTATTTCCTTTTTTTAACGAATTTAATTAACTAAAGCTGAGCAATTCTTTAAATCTTGAGCAATTGGTTCGAAGCCTGATTGTTTCAGGGATGATTGCAAAAAAATACACACACCATCACACTTGCTCGTAAAGTGGATCTCATCGCATCGGTTTTAGGCTCATAATCCAAGCTATTACGCACGCGTGCTTTTAACTTTACATTACGGCACATAGTGCTATAATAGGTATAACCCGGTAAAGTCAAGTTTGTACCTGACTGCAATTAGACGTACGTATACGAAGCACTCTTAATATAGCCGGGTAATACTTACAGTTTTTTTGTAATACAAACAAAGAGTTCATAAGCCGCTGAAGTAAATATCAACCTGCGCGCGCATTGCTGATTTGGGCGCCATTTTCCGCAAATGTTTGTTAACGTTTTCGCTGTGTGGTTGATTATTATCAAAAAAAAAGATTTTCCTCGCAATTGTGATGAAAACAGTCGTATGAAACTCTTGTGCTATGTTTCAATACACTCTCGGCTTCCTTATCGCGCTCGCCTGCGGCTCGCGCGTATAATACCGCCTCTATTGTAATGACCAACATAACACACTTGTATCATAATGTACTATTACCTAAACCACCCAGTAGGTACCTAGATACTTAGTAACCTTACAACTAGTACCCAAAGACATACTATAGGATCTGCTAGTGTCTTTTGATAGCAGAAATAGTGCTATTAAATATTCATATCAACAGTGCATAAAATGTTGCTAGGACTACTCAAAACATTTAGTATTTTATTTAAACGGGATTACTCACGTTTAATTAAGTTAAACGTTATCGTTGTCTTTATTATAGTTACGAAGTGAGTTTTTTTAAAGTCAATGAAATGACTAGCGAAACGTTTACCTGGTGGTAAGCATCACGCCTGCCTATAACAGTAGTAGTGCCATAATTGTGAAATTGCGAACAAAATCTTGCACCGCACTGCACTGCGCTCGTCGCTCTCGGATATTAGATGTTAAATCGCATTATGCCCAGTAATTATCTGGTAACATTGCTCTTCATACCGAAATACAAGAATGCTTGCACATTACTGCTTGGCGTTTGAATAACTGGCAGGTACCTACTAAAAGTAAGTTCGTATAGGCTGAGTGGCCAGCCCTAGTGTCAGAGTTAATGTGCCGCCCAAAGACCTCTGACATGGCTGACGATTGCTGTTATAGAAACTAGAACAAACAACCGGGACCATCAATTTAACGTGTCATCCGACCCACGGTAGCACTCAGAAATAAATGCCACTTACGGTCACCTATCCGAAGACTGACCGGACCGTCCGTTGCTTAACATCGGTGATCGTTTAGAATCTCCTAGACAAGCTACGCCACGACGTACCTACTGCCCCAGGCGGACTCTGCAACAGAGTGCCACTACCTACAGTACTACAAAACTGTACCCACTGGTAGCTTTAAACAATAGATTTTTTAACAATTTAAATGTGGGTCCAGTTAACCAATAAAAACTCAGAAAAAATTATGTGACCAAGTGGACCCGCGGGTCCACTGGCGAGCGGGTCCAGTTAACCAAAGACTCGAGTAATATAAATAAAATAAAACTGCTTTAGAATAAAATTATCTCAACATCTTGTAATACAAGTTTTTTGAATAGTACTAAAACATCACAAAGCATCGTCTGGAATATAAGTGAGTTGTTAAAACCGCCGCAAGCATGCAAAGCAACTTTGTGAGTTCCGTACCATCTGCTCTGTATTATTATTTGCAGCTACAAAGCATTTTGTCGTATTGCGATCCTCAGATGTTACAGAAAGCTGTTTTATTGGTTCTAAAGATAAGTAGAAAGCTGAGTAATGACTGGATTACACGGAGCTTAGTAGCTAATGCTTCGTTCGAATGCTTAGTACTAACACTAATTAATTCGTGTTTAGTATTCATAAGAGACAGTGCAAGGGGATAAAACCCGATCCTATTTACTAAGCGACAAGTGTCATATTGATATTTACCGATTAGTAATAATAAGAAGTACGAAGCCCGTGTAATCTATGCATTAAATTGTTACTGCAGACTTGGTGGAGTCGGCTCTCTATCACACTAATCACACTATAATATTATAAAATGCAAAAGTTTGTCGGTATGTGTGTTTGTTTGTTACCTCTTCACAACAAAAAAAAATGAATGGATTTGGATGAAACTCCGAATGGAGATAGCTTATTCCCCGGAATAACTTATAGTAACTTAACTTGATCTTATGTGGCGGTGTGGTTGAAGATGTTAACCCTGTGGCTTACCTTGAGATGCTGCCGAAATCATTTGGAGATTGGCAACAGATTTTCGATTTGAGGGTCGGCTAGCCAGCCAACTTAAACATGGGTTTTTTTTTGATTATTTATATAGGCTCGCGTTTGACGGCCAACTCGTCCAGCCATGTCCTAAAACTGCATCCAGAACCACCGGCGGAAAGGCAGTCCTCTCGGTTAAGAGTGGTGAGCATTCTGCGTTCGACAGATTGGTTCCCCAAGCTGCATGCCAAGTGTTGGGAATTATGCAAAGCCCCCTCATTAAGGGAGAGACCTTCGTCCATGGACGTCTTCTGGCTGATGACGAGCTAGCCACACAAATACTAAAAAGTATTATCACCCATCTAAAACCTCGTTAAAAATTATCTAAAGCACGTGTTCTTTGAAGTTCTAAAAGACTTTGAACTAAAGACAGAAGCTAGCAAACGAACGCTAAAACTCATCCGACTTGACTCCACGCCATCTTACACGCGAGCAAATGAAATGCTCTTCGGGACTTTATAACTTTACACTTGCCGTTTGATGCTGGGTTTGTGTTGGCTTAGTAGCTTAACCAAGTAATTGTTCCATCTTGAAATAAAAGCTCATGGCGACTAGCATTAATACGAGTTGAGATCGATTTATGCGACCCAGGTAAGTTCACCAAGTGGTGGCATCATCAACAGCCAGAAGACGTCCACTGCTTAACAAATGCCTCCCCCTTAGGCCGCCACACTTTACGACAACCGGCTATGTGCATCCACCAGTTTCCCGCGACTTTCACAATGTCGTCGATCCACGTTTGTATTAGGAGGCCTACCTACGCCGCGTCTTCCGGTTCGTAGTTGCCACTCAAGAACCTTTCTTCCCCATAAGGTACCAGTTTTTCGATTGATTTGACCTGTCCAGTGTCCATTGCCTCTTCAACTTGCAAACTGTGAGAGATGTCGTTGACTTTGGTTCCTTGGCGAATATCCTCGTTCCGGATTTTATCGCGCAAAGAAACTCCGAGCTTAATTATCTCCATTATCCTTTGTGTGACTCTGTGTTTCTCCAAAGGGCCAGCAATTAACTCCACTTACTCGTCTGTTTGCATCTCACATGAGTCATCAACGGTTGCGTTTAACATACTATTTCCCGTGCTTAACCGCATCACGTTGCATTCCCTTTCAGAACAGAATTCAGTTCCACTTCGCGCTTTGTTCTTCTAAAACTATATCGTACTTTGAAGCTTTATGTGTTAGTAAAGTAAGTAAAGGAGTTTTCTTTATTTTATTGGATATGGCGTAATCGCCCTTCGAGGCTAGGTTTATGTCCACTAGGGAAATATTTACAGGCTGATTTTGCTCAGTGCCTTTATTGACCATGCTTTTATTCTTATAAAGCAAAGATCTCAATCAAAAGTGCTGAAAGGGATTATAGATGCTCCATGGTATGTCACTAACGAAACAGTGCCCAAAGACCTGGAAGTGCATATAGTGGAAGAAGAAATAAAAATCAACAGTCAAATATTAAAAAAAAAATTTCGACAAGAAATCCCCTACGAAGGCATAAACGAAAATGGCCCCTACTGATTCCTATATAATTAAAAATATGATAAAAAATATACCTTTTTCTCTTAGGTTAGGCATCGTGTTTTTTTTAAAATAAAAATACTAAACGTAGAGAGCCGCCGCGCCGCGCCGGCAGCAAGGCAGGGCATGAACTGCCGGTGGTTAAGGCTGCAGAGTGAGGAATTTTTAGATCTCACCCTTGACCCAACAGTCTAGCTAAAGCCTCAAGCCCAAATTCAAATTCAAAATATTTATTTACGAAGACATGGGTTATAGACAGATAAAAAAGAAGTCACAAAGTTGAGATCGCCATGCTCTAGTACCATGGCATGCAAAATATTTAGTATGTTAGTATCATTATTCTTTACAATTGTTAATTTAATTTAATGTCTAAATAATTATTTAAATATTATTAATTATCTAAATTTATAATTTGTCAAGAATCTCATTGTTCTTTGTTTGAAGGTCGTGACGACGACTTAGATTTGAGTGAAATGCGGTATATCATAAACCCATATACGCTACTTTATACCCTGGGTGGAACTGCGAAGTGGCAAAGCGCTACTATTTTCAACGGACTTCAAAAAGGAGGTTCTTAATTCGAGTGCATGTTTTTTTTAATGTATGTTACGCGATTACTTCGCCAATTATGATGAATTGATTTTGATTGTTCTTTTTTTTTGGTAGGTGATATTTCAGAGGTGGTCTCATATACATTTTATTGAAATCGGGTTAGTAGTTTGGTTGTTAAATCAAAATTACTAGAACAAATCACAATAACTGGAAAATATGAAGGTACTTACTCGAAATTGAAGTAGATTGTTCTTTAAAAAAAAAGCGTATTGTGGTCAATTTTGAAGGCTTTAGTTGATTAATTATTTAAAATTTCTGTCAACTGTCAACTATTTCTGTCAACTTTTACCTTCAAAATCAACCACATAATTTAAAACCGTATGTGTGTAAATATTATGGAGTATGTAGATAATTATCCGTAGTTCATTGTTGGGAAATTGCAGGCATGGTAGTCTAGCACCACTAGAGCAGCCATTTGCATCGGCCACTCGGCTCCGCTGCACTCGCGCGTTTATCATGCGACGCTTTTAATGCAGAGTGCAAAATTCAGCTCAATTGGGATATAAATTTAGGCACTTTTAGGTCACGATGAAAAATATTGTTCGCAGTAGCGGTTTATTTTGAAAGTCTTCAAAACTTTTACAAAAATTGTAAAATTACGGACCCGTATGGAGCAAAACGGGTTGAACGGGTTCAAACGCTATTTTTAACCGACGAAGGAGAAGCTACTCTTTTGCTTATATTATTAAACTAGCTGCACCCCAAGGTTTCACCCGCGTTATGGTGAAATACGTTGAAGGTGATCATTGGTGATAATGTGGTCGATTTTAAAGGTTTTAGTTGACAGTTCTAAACTAATTCAAACTCAGTTTTTTTTTTTACTTTTTGTAGGCTTGCGTTTGCCTGCCATCCCGTCTGATGTTAAACAAAGATGCAGCCTACGATGGAGCACGCTTGCCTAGAGAAACCGATTCACTCGCGACTTGAAGACACCCAGATTATAATTATCGGAAAACACCCACTCGGGCAGCGCATTCCACTGTTCAGCAGTTCGAATAAAGAAACAAGGAATCAAACCGTTTCATACGAGTTTATTACTAGGCATGTTAGCTAAGGACAGCAATACTTTAGTTAGTTTAGCTCTGTCAACTTAAACCTTCAAAATCGACCACAATATACCACCACACAACTACCCAATATATCACAATAGACCACAATAATACAAGCTATTTCGAGAAATAAGATATCTCCATTCTGATTTTTATCCAAATACAAGCCTTTTTTGAAAAGCCGTTTTCGCATGAAGATGTACCAACACACACACGCTCTTTTCACTTTACAAAAACATATGACAAATTGTGTAATATTAGTGTGATATGTTTTTCATCACATTTCATTAAAAAATAAATAAAAAAATAACACATAGGCGATTTTTTCACGAAAAACACAATAGTTTCCAGTGTAGCAAAAGAGGTAAAACTGATGGACTCTGCTTTAGTCTATTTTTTGTAATTTTTGTGTTTCGCACCTAGACCGCTTGAAACTGGGTGGGTTTGTTATAAAACTGCACTCAGGATAACCGGAGGACGGGCAGCAGCGGCTTCTTAGCTGGTGATGATTATGATCCTTCGCTCTTAGACGCAATCCATTGCTCTAACATCACTGGTTACATCTGTAAGGTATGTAGATAAAATGGTGAAACTCTGAAGTCCGGAAGCGCGTACTAACAGTACTTGTATTTACGAAGCAACTCCACCATCTCACAAATAACTTTGAGCAAATATTAGCTCCCGCGTATCGGTACGCGCAAACAATGATCCTATGCCTTTGCCTCCGCGACTGTGAATACAAACTAGTGGAATATGTGTTTAAACTTAAACATACGAGTCACTTCGTATAGGCTGTCCAGTCCTAGTGTAAGTTACCGTTATACGACTTTTTTGCCATCTACGAGGATTTTTGCCAAAGAGCCAATGTCACCGTCATAGCTCGCAGGGTTTGCAAGTTGAAGATGCAATGGGTAGGCCACATCACTCGAAGAACCATCTAACCGACGGGGAAGAATGTTTCTGGATTGGAGACCATGAACCGGAAGACGCAGCATAGGCCTCCCACTACATAGGTGAATCGACGCCATTGTGTAAGTCGCGGGCAACCGGTACGCGGTAGATGCAAATTGCAGGTTGTCGTGCAATGTGGCTATCTATGGGGAAGGAAGATCTATACATCATTAATTAGCTAACTTACTTTTGTTACATCGTTATCGTTGTTCGCTCATACATACAATAGGCATGATGACTAGTAATTTTTTATTACCTCATAAAAAAGCTGATCATCTATAGAGCCTATCAACGAAAACAGAATTTTAAATAATTCAAAAATAAATAAGTTCTAAGTATTTTAATTTCAAGCTAGACAGAGAGCGCGCTATACTGAGCTATGACGTCAAGCCTCAGGCGCGGCATACAAATGCAATACTAACACGTGCTTTGCGAGAAAGGGATAGAGCATCCCCTCTCTATCCCCAACTTAAAACTTTAAACACTCATATTTCAGAGATTTATCAGCCAATACAAGTTATTTTTTCAGTATGTGTAATGTATTTAGTTATATTCATCTCTAAGCCTGTTATTTGTCATAAATTAAACATTAGGCCACACGCCTATTATATGGGTATAATATGTATTTCCGTAAATTTTAATGACTGCAGTAAATTGTTCTCTGAAGGTAAACAGAAACCTCCAATACAAGCTATGCTTAGCTATGCGTTTTATGGCTGACGACAAAGGTCTTCATACAGCAGTTGACGTCTCCGGGCTGATGATGATACATCATTCTCGTAAGTTATTTTCTAAAACGAGATATTCCTACTGAAACATTTGCACAAAATGCATTTCCATTTCACTATGTAACGGGATCCGTCGCTGCATTACATCATTTCGAGTCGGGCTTCCAGCTAAGTGTTCCTATCACAATTTCCATCAAGTTCTAGGGAAACGAGCTCCTATTCTGAACGCCCTACTTCTGTGAACTAAGCTCTACTAGTTGTTGTACCAGAGCTCATGCCCCTGACTATTCTAGATTATAATATAATTAAATACTTACCAGTATATAGATATGAATAATTTATTAGATAGTTATAAATCTTAATTAATCCTTATAATTATAGGTCCTTATACTGCAACCATACCCACCGGAGGACGGGCTGCAGCGTCCTCTTGGTTAACGGTGGTGAGCATTCTACGATCCCCAAGCCGCCTGCCAAGCGTGGGGATTATGGCAACACCCCTCTATTGGGAGGCCTTCGTCCAGCAGTGGACGGCTGACGACGACTCCTTATAAGATAAATACTTGTTGATACATCTATTATGATATCTAGCGTAATAGCAAATGTTTTTTTCTCAATTGTTGCAGGTCTATAAAACTTGTGCATTGGTACCTAATTAGTAAAACTAAGTACTTAAAACAACTGATTGGTGCCGAGACAAACCATGGTGGTTTTTCGGTACTACTTATGATGTAATAATGTATGTACAAATTGTAATGAATAAATAAAAAAAACATTACGTTATGGTCAAAACCTTGGTAAATAAAAGAATAATAATAATTTAAAAAAAAAAAAAAAAAAAAAAAACTAAAAGTATATGAAATAATTTTATCATTGTGTGAAAGGAGGCTAAATTGTGCTCGTCATTGTAAAACCCTTTTGCTATAGGGCCAACCTAAAAATAAATTGCGAAAGAAGTCGGAAACAGAGCCCGTTTTAGCTACAATAGCTGACTGCGAGCCTTGGCCAATGTGAATATTCGACAAATTATTTATGTACTTAAACAAACAATATATTTTTTTTTTTATCCCTGAACCAAAACCGAAACAGTATATTCTGGATTTTCTAGAATAGGATGGTTAGGTAACATCGCCTAAGTGCATTCCTTCTGTTCCCATCTTTTGTTCATAGAATAGGTCGACTGCAGCGCGTCGGTTCATTCAGCGACAGACAAACGAACCTCTCATACAATTCTCCTAGAAAGCTCTTGAATACAGCCTATTTTAGGTAGATATATTAACTTTATAATGCTCACACAGAAAATACGAATCAAATAGCTGAAGAACGTTTTGTAGTGGTAGGACTCTACTGCAGAGTCTGCCTGGGGAAGTACCACACCTTTGCCAGTTATTCAACCGCCAAGCAGTAGTGTGCAAGCATTACTGTGTTCTGGTTTGAAGGGCAATGTTACCAGAGAAATTACTGGGTATGAAGAGATTTAACATCTAATAATCTCAGGGTGACGAGCGCTGCGCAGTGCTGCGCAGGATTGTGTTCGAAAGATCACAATTCTGGCACTGCTACTGTTAGTGGCAAGCGTGACGCTTACCATCAGGTGAAAGTCTTGCTCGTGTAGTCACTTGAATGTATAAAAAAATTCTGGTATAAACTATTTTACTTAAGTAATAATGAGCTGAAAAGAGGTCTTATATACCTATACCTGTATATAAAGAGGTCTTATATACCTATACCTGTATATAAGACCTCTTTTCAGCTCATTATTACTTAAGTAAAATAGTTTATACCAGTTTTTTTTTATACATTCAAGTGACTGTATATAAGACCTCTTTTCAGCTCAGAATTTATGAGCAATTTCTTAGGGGATCATTAAACTCATCATAATGGCCAACTTGTACTATGAAACTAACACTGAAAACGAGAAAAAAATCGGCTGCCCCACACAAAAAAATCAATAACGCACGACAAAATGTATGGAGCAGCTGGTTTATTCTTCATGATTTCCGCTTTGATTTCATAGTAAAAGTTATTAATTATGATGAGTTCAATGAACCCCTACGATATTGCTCATAAATTTAGTAACACCCTGTATAGGTACTTATACTTATCATTGTGAATAACTATATACACAAGGAAGGCACTGAATATCACAGCACAGGACTCACCTAGTGTGAGATTCAGGGTTCACCACCGCGTAGTATGTACAAGTACCTACCCTCTAAGAATTAAAATATATACTTGTTAGTTTCATAAGATTCACTTGTACTTACTCCAACCTTGTAAACTGTTCAAATAAACGTTATTATTATTATTATTATAACGAATCCAAACGGCAAAAAAAATTGCTGTTCCTTACATTTCGTCGACGCTGAATGAAATTTTTCCTTTCATAAAAGTTGTTCACAATAATAAGTACAATGACCTCCTTTACTTAGTAATATTGGTACACGTAACCCTGTCTATTATTGGTTTTTGTATTTACGTATATAATCTTTCGTACATGATTAAAAAAATACCATGTTGTTAGTTTAGTATATGTATTATATAAGGCTCCGTACCCAGAAAGTGACAAACAGGCTACTAAGGCTACTAAGTTTTTATGACTGTCCTATCTTTAATGGTTTTATGCAGGTCTATAATAATTTTGTATGTATTTTTTGACCCGTAATAAGTACATAATAATCATCATCATCATCGTCATCATCAGCCCGGAGATGTCCACTGCTGAACGAAGGCCTCCCCATTAGACCGCCACACTATACGACAACCTGCCACTAAAGAAGGCCTCCCACTAGGTGGACATAATAATAGAGTAATAATTCAAATTCAAATCATTTATTTCAGATCCTATAAAAAGATCCATAAAGAACATACAGTCATTATTACCTAAAATTATTGAAAATAAATAAATTACGATTAAAACTATGTCAATTGAAATGAATTAATTAGTTACATTATTAAACATTTATATCAATTGTACAACATACACAACAATAACATAAAATAAATCAATAAATTCCTATCTTATTCTATATTTAGGCTTGGATCCGGAATGCTCAATGTGCATCCTTGTCCAATGCTGCAATATTGGGCAATCCAGATCCATCCTCCAAGCAAACAGCTGCAAGTAGCCGTTGGGGTTGCCCCGCACCCGACAATAATAGGATTTATAGGCGTATTAGGATTTTCAGGTAATTTTGTACTTGACCAAGCGAAGCGAAGGTCTCCGAGTCTTGTAAGACAAGTCAGCGATGTTTGTATGTATATTAGCTCGTATAGCACCCTTCGAGGTGGCGTATTTTCTGTATATAGCGGTTCATACAGTGAAAGTAGAATCAAACCTTTTTCAAGATCTTTTAGAGAATTATAGATACGAGCAGTTCTTCCGTTCTACAATTGTCTCGCAGATTGCGGAGCACCGGATATAATAACATTTTGTATCTTCATTTTATGTCTAATAATTATTTTGTTGTGTTGTTTCCATTTCCCTTGGATTCCATCCGAGCCACATCCCTTTAGAAATAGAAGGAAGAGTTGTTTCATTTTAATATGAAATTCTAATCGCAGTAAGATATTTTTTTGCGCTGTGAATAGTTAAAATAGTTTACAGGAAATGGGTTTAGAGCTTAACGTACGGATTATAAAAAATATTAGCTTTTTGTTAAAGGATAATATCATGAATTACTTTATAATTATGCCCGGCTAGCTAATTACAAGTTGAAAATTTACCATCAAGCATTAAGAGTGTGTTCCGGCAGCTCCACTTGAGAACCAGTTCCCATTCGAGGCTTGGTGTGCTCACAATCTTTGACTGCAGATGTTCCATACATCTTGTCCAAAGTCAATTAACTTTTTGTATGGAGAGCTGAATTTTTTCTCGATTTCAGGATTGGCCCCGTAGTAAAAGTTCTTCATAATGATGGGTACATACAAACTTTTCAGTATTCAGTTATATGTCATTGAAGCTTATTTTAAAATAAGAGATTATTGAATTTTAAAAATTATTTTATTTTATTAAGTGATAATTTTTGTGTGACATACTTACTTACTTAAGGCCGGGTATTTCACGTTTCAAGCACATTTTTTAATGAGTTCAATAATTAGTCTAAAGCTGTATCAGTTAGGGTCACATTTAGCGGAGCAAAAATATGGCGGTTACGCAGATTCGTGCGTGTCAAACTTCGATTTTTGAAGATTTTCTCAGATTACTTGAAAAGTATAGAATTTAATAACTTTTGAATCTCAGCATGCTCTCCAAAATACTATTAACTTATAATACATATTTTTTTAATGTGTCTATGTGCTGTAATTAGGACATAAAACTGAAAATGGTTTAAAAATAGACACTGCTTCGGTATTTTTTTCTATCGAGCGAGTTGTTACCAATCATGTTTCTAAATTCACAATTGTCTAAATAATATGTTCATCTATGATATTACACTAACTCCGTATTTTTTTTCAAATTTGAAGTATGCGAACTTATGTATCAAAAGTTGCAAAAACCTAAATAAGCCCGTCTTAATGAAATTTGACGTGTAACTTTGATGTTATCAATTAACTATTGTATTGTATTGTATTATTGCGTGTCATTGTTATATTACATGTTGTATAAAAAGGGAACGACGTCGTTATACAAATTAAGCTCTAGCTCTCCATCTTAGTCGCGAGTGTGTATAGAAATCACGGCGCGGAGTGTGGTGCCGCAAACGGCGACAAAGCGGCCGTTCCCACACCCGCCCGGCGCGGCGCGCCGCCCGCCCAAACGGGAATACTTTTTTCATTTCCTACGCAAGCTAAGTGCGGCCATAGTTATGGCGTATTGAAAAAATATTTATCCAATGTTTTTCTTCAATATTTTGGTGTATTAAGACCAGAATCGACAGCTGGTTTCAAAGAAGGCCTATAATCGAAACCGCAATTTTGACAAAGAGGGCACAGCCGTATCAACGGAACTGAAAGTCGTGGAGCTGATATTCCTTATGTACTTACCTCTCGCGGGTGGACCTGGGTACTGAGTACGTCGGGAACAGACAACGTACAGAAAACGCTGGGTGAAACGTCCTCAGTAGTGCATCTGCAGCGCCTGGAGTCGACTGTTCCACTGAAGATAAAAGTGAATAGAACGGAAATGTATCGGGCGGCACTAGCCGGCATTAAGTGCAAATGCGCTTAATGACAATTCTACCAATATACATGGTTTCAGACTGAAAATACTCAAGAAGACAGTTTAAATAGACGCGTAGGAAACCAAACCACATTGCATCGTAATTAGATCAATCTTAATCTGTTACAAAATGGCATTTCGAGCGTTTTATTTCAAATGCGCGACCAATGATTGTTATTTTTTCGTCGTAGTTTCTATATAATTATGTGTGAAACTGGCGACAGCGGTTTTCCATACAATTGCTTTACAACATTGTTTTGACAGCCGTTCTACCTAAGGTAGATAGGGCTTTCGCTTTTTTGTGGACTGTTCGGACAACGAACTTCAAATCCTACTTGCTCCTGGTTCTTGCTGTCTGGAAATGGTCTAGACAAACCTGAAGTAGGTTTTTAGACAATAGAATAGTACTTTATGATACGAGTGTGCTATGTTGGTCATTATACCAGAGGCGGTATTATGCGCGCGAGCCGCAGGCGAGCGCGATAAGGAAGCCGAGAGCGTAATGACTAATAGCACAAGAGTTCCATACGACTGTTTTCGTCACACTTGCGAGGAAAAAACAATATTTTTTTGATAATAATCAACCACACAGCGAAAACGTCAACAAACATTTGCGGAAAATGGCGCCCAAATCAGTAATGCGCGCGCAGGTTGACATTTACTTCAGCGGCATAAGAACTCTTTGTTGGTATTACAAAAAAACTGTAAGTATTACCCGGCTATAGTAAGAGTGCTTCGTATACGTACGTCTAATTGCAGTCACGTACAAACTTGACTTTACCGGGTTATACCTATTATAGTACAAGTGCCGTAATGTAAAGTAAAAAGCACGCGTGTGTAATAGCTTGGATTATGAGCCTAAAAGCGATGTAATAAGATCTACTTTACGAGCAAGTGTGATGAAAAAAATATTGTTTGATAGATATTTAAGATTCGATAAATAAATAAAAAATATATAATATATATATAGGCGTATTGTGGTTCAACTATTCAGAGCTGCCAACTGTATGGCCCGAACTTAAGAGCCGAACTGTCGCGGTTATTTTATTGTTCACCGGGACCGCGGCTTAACGCCCGGCGCCCTTGTTTGGAACAAATTACTGGTGTTTCGCGCTTTTTACTCCCCACGATTTGTTACCTATCGTATTTTGGACGCCCGATATTGGCAAAGTTGCGCACCTTCCGAACTTAAGCACTGAGATGCTGTAATAAAAGAAGTTTCCAGCGATTGTAAATCAAGGTGGGATTCGAATCAGTTGAGCCATTTTGTCGTAGTTGTTTTGTTTACCATTTTCCTTATTTTTAAACCCCCCGACTCAAACAGAGGGGTTTTTATAAGCTTGACGTGTATATCTGTGTATCTGTCTGTCTGTGTCATCGTAGCTCCCAAACGGATAACTGTTTTTAATGATAAATTAAGCATTACCTAGTGTTCTTAGCTACAGCTCGAACTCTATAAAACAGGTAAATTTTAACCGTTTTATGCATAAAACCCTAAAACGTATTATAAACCTATTTTAGTAAAAAAGTGTTTTGACAAATTTCTTTCGAATGACGATTTGATGGTTTGGATCTCTTATGTTATGTCTTTCATATATAATATATTATAATGCTGATGATGACGCGACAAAAGTGAATATTAAGGTAGTAAGTAGTAAGTAGGTACGTTTTTCTTGAATTTGATTTTTTTTAATGGTTTCATTCGATGTAATGCTTGATCCCCAAGCCGTCTGCGAAGCGTGGGGATTATGGCAACACCCCTCTATTGGGAGGCCTTCGTCCAGCAGTGGACGTATTATGGCTGACGACGAATGCTTGACAGGGGGGTACAGGAGTACTCAAAATATTATTTTAAAAGTTAGTTCTTATATCTCCCCGGCCTGGGGGACACACCAGGACTGAAAAATTCTTATGAGACAGGGGAGACACGAGACTGTCACCAAAATTTCGACTACCTGGATGACGTCTTAATATTTTCCAGTTATTTTTATTTATTCCAGTAATTTTGATTTAAAAACCAAGCTACTGAACCAATTTTGATAAAATTTATATGGGATCACCTCTAAAATATCACCTACCAAACAAAAAAGAATCATCAAAATCAATTCATAATTGGCGGAGTAATCAAACATACATACTAAAAAAGAACATACAGTCGAATTGAAACCTCCTTTTTTGAAGTCAGTTGAACAGGCATCCGGCGATCCTTTCTCCAAACAAATTAAACTCCAATATTGTTAGGTATTGGAGTGCAAAGCAAATGAAAAAGAAAACATAACAAACATTAATAAAAATACAAAGAAACCAATAAATAACACAAATGAATTTCAATTAGTACGTCTTCTTATTCTTATTTTTATCAGGAAAAAAAAGCATCCTGTGTTTGTGTAAGCGCGGCTGCATTTTTTGTTGGCTTTCGGCTGAGTTTTGTGGATTTCTTTTTCTCCTTTAGTGATGTACATGTACACTGAAATTATCGATGAATGATAGTAATAGCGATATAACAATATTGCGAAATTGTATTGTCTTGAACGATACTAGATTATACGCGTAAATAGTTAATGGACTCGAGAGCATTTTGATAAATCGCTACAGTTAATTATCACATTATTGGTGTAGAAAATAAATAAGTGCCGCCCCAAGACCGACAGGGCCGGTCTGGCGTGGCTTGACAGATTTTTTTGTTTTACTTTGTCTTGATCACACGTAATATCTAACTAACTAAAAAGATAGTTGCAAAAATAAATTGCAGACTTGTTTGCGACTCAGAAAAGAATTGCTTCGTCATATCATGAATACCGATGCATCAAAATATCGACACCTATTACCTAACCCTAGCATTCAGTTCAGGGAGAATTTTACTTTCGCCACTCTACTCAAAGAAAGCTGGAATTAAAGTCTCTACTCAGGCTAGATCTTTGCATCTCTTTTTTTCCTTTTACCCATATTAAATTCAGTTTATAGATACAGACTTGTTGTAGGTACGATGATCTGTTGTAGGGAAGTTAAAAATCTGCCGCCAGGACCTAACGGTGTGTTTGGCAGCCACTCTTAGCCAGGTCTCATTCCAGACTGGGACTGTTGTCTTTGACCACAAACTAACTATGACGCGAATCCTGGATTCGCGGTTGTCATTTCATATTTTTTTAACATCTAATATTTTTTTCAGTTGTTCACAATAATGAGAACAGTGACGTCCTTTCTTATTAATACAGTTACGTGTAGCCCTGTCCAATCTGCATTATGTATTATTAGACTTCAGTATTTGTTATAGAACTAGACTATCTATGTTGACGATCTAATTAGTCTAGTAGAGCTGTACGGGCTGGCGGCGGAGTGGGAGCGCGCATTCCGGATGCAAAAAAGGGCCGTAAGAGCCATAGTAGGCATTAGCAGTGACCAATCGGCTGAACCCTACTTTAAAAAGTTAGGAATCCTTACGCTGCCCTGCATCGTAATACTCCAAGTGTCGCTATATGTAAGGAACAACTTACACAAATACACGGCGTACGGTGACCATAGTACGGTCCCCACACGGCGTGCAGGGCAGCTTAAGCAGGTTCCGAGGAGCCTAGCCAAGTCTGACAAGCTCACCCATGTCATGGGACCGACAGTGTACAATAAACTACCGCGTGACGTCACTGCCGCACCGACCCTGACTTCTTTCAAGTCTCGCCTAAAGCGCTGGCTTGTCGATCACACCTTTTACAGCGTCAAGGAATTCCTTGCATACGAGTGAACGTACGATTGTACTGTTGTATTTTAAGTAAATTAATTGACATTATATACCTAAATGTGTAATTTTTTAATAATTATAATTATTTTAATTTAATTTAATTTGACATGTAAATAATAATTACGCAATAAAATGAATATGAATGAATGAATATGAATAGTCGGCATCAAGAGCGATTAGTATCTGGGTGACACCTGACGCTTCCCACAACACAATGCGAATTAATCGGAAATTGCTTCACACATATACAAGGTGGCCGGACTATAATTCTATACAGTCACAGATCATATAGCCTGTTGATGGCTCGTAAACATAATTTCTCCTACAAACACGACTCACCGTTG
This sequence comes from Erannis defoliaria, assembly GCA_905404285.2. Lineage (NCBI taxonomy): Eukaryota > Metazoa > Arthropoda > Insecta > Lepidoptera > Geometridae > Erannis > Erannis defoliaria. Next base: position 18,830,248 of record FR990072.1, on the reverse strand, counting down.
CCGGCAGGGGGCGAGGAAACGTTCCATTGATTGCCATTGGCCAATCACTGGGATGACGCAATCTGAGTTGTGAAATACGATGAGATTCTAACGTACTCGCAGTGGCTAGCAGTGGTTTTTAACCTACTAATTTTCGTTTGAGGGGAAGTCGGACGAGCAGTCAATAGGATTTATAGTCTTTGTATCAATGATTTCTATATTAAGTCTATTCTTTGTATACAGTAATGCCAGTCCAGTAAAGTCCTACTTCACCTGCGTGTAATGCCATTATTTAGCGTGGTATATGATACAGTACGCAGATATGGCCGGGCGTTAGCACACTAATATGCTAGTGGCATTATTAACGTCGTTGGACGTTAGGCAGTAGTCAAGGTCAAATGATAGCGTGGCCACCCATGTAGCACATTGCTTTATGCATCATTAATTGCACGTAAATTATTCCGATAATTTGACATAAAGCGTCACGCAGGTGAAGCCCTAGCATTAGCATACATACAATATACACACTCGCAAATACACACGCTTGGCAGGCGGCTTGGGGATCGCAGAATGCGTACGTTTACCAAGCGGACGCTGCTGCCCGTCCTCTGGTGGTTCTAGGTGCAGTTTTAGGACGTATCTATATCTAGGTCCGGTCATAAAGGATATAATCACAGACTTAAAACGGTTCATTTATTACAACGCAAGACATTCTCTCTAGCGTATACCATTAATTAAATCTTCAGCAATTCAGTTATCACGTTAGCTAAAGCGGTGTCCACACATGAGTAACCGCCGGCTATCAGTGGCTCGGTGCCTGTTCACAGCAGGACGTAAATCACTTGCCCGCTGCCGTGGTACTGTTATCTTATCTGTGGGGCGCTGATATGTTGCGGTGCCGTGTGTTCACAGCCTAATGTTCTTACAGGCAGAGCAAAACAGCAACCAGAAGGTTGGGCGCTAACGCCAATAAAAAATATCGGTACCTACTAGGCTTACTAAGTCAAAACGTGCCTACAAATTTGCTCGATTTTTAACCGACTTCAAAAAAGGAAGAGGTTCTCAATTTGATTGTTTGTTTTATTTTTGTGTTTATGTTACGCGATTATTCCGCCAATGGAGAATGTTCATGGGTAGGCAAAATTGCTTGAAACTTTGTCACGGTATAGTATATGTCTGTATACCTTAGCCAGGTAGAAGCTAGAGCTCCTAGTATCTATTATTATCACCTATATTTATCATGTTTACCTAGTTTCACAGACCAATAAAATCATTGTATCATTGTCATTGTATCATTGTATCAGCTTTTATGTTATACAATTACACTAGTTTTTGTTTTATTCAATAATACCAATTAATTACACCCATTTGAAACTCTCGTAAATATAGTGCTCACGGGGGTGCACGGTTACTGTGTGACGTCATCTTACAATACTCCGATCGCTCTCGCAAGGGTCACTATGACCACAGAAAAGCGAAGGCCCTACTTTACTTATCTCTTCAGTGACTATGACCGACACCAGAGAGGTACCTACTTAAATACTAAAAAGACAAAATTACTCAAAAAAGTGAGAGCTAGATTCTCCAAGCTAAAAAATAATACTTATTAAAATTCAATAGCCAACTTGGCGACACTTGGAGGATTTAGAGAGACAGAGAGAGTGCTCTCTGGCGACTCGACCACGCGACCAAATTTTATGCGGACGATATTACAACCAAGTCTGTGCTTTTAGTATTTTATTTATTTCAAATAATAAGTTATGCAGTTTATTGTCTCACGGAAGGTATGAAAACTCCTCGGAGATAAAGATGTTTCCGTCATTACTCCCTCATAACCCTTCGTTTCAAGGCGAGCAGTCTCCTAATTAGGCTATACCTCATGCTTTAGGCTTTAGATGAGGGTTGAAACCCAATACTTGAAGGGGCTGTGTAAAAAATTACTACCGATATTTATTTATTTATCTTAAACCTACATACCTACGTCCGGAGAAGAAATTCAAAGGCTTATGTGAATTCACCCGCACCTGGGCTAGCGTGTTAGAAATCACCTATATAATCGCCCTTCGAGGTTAGGCTTAAGTCCAGCATAAGGCGGATAATGCTTTTATGCTAAACCTTTGTTACGCTTAGGATTGATTAAGTTGGCCGTGATAAAAGGCAGATCTATAATCTACTGGACTGGTATGTCAAAAACCTGCATTCAGAACTACCGGATGGCAGCAGCGTCCTCTCGGTTAACGGTGGTCAGCATTTTGCGATCCCCAAGCCGCCTGCCAAGCGTAGGGTTATGGCAACCTCTCCTTATTAAGGGGGAAGCCTTCGCCCAGCAGTAGACGTCTTCTGGCTTATGATTGTATTACCTACTAGGTACTATTTTGTACTGTTTAAATTTGTTATGAGTTTCTACTGTCTTGTCTGGTGTATTGTTTTTTTTTCTACAAATAAAATATTGTCTATAATATCAATCCCAGCTGGATATAAGCCCAGTTTCTCAGATCCTAGTATCAACAACGGCTAAACCGTGTTAAATCCCCCCGCACACTAAAGAGGTTATCTTGCTAACGTACGATAGTGTGGATGTATGCACTCGACTAAATAATTTATGTGCAGAGCTGACTGCCCGGACCGTGATAGCAAGATACGGTGGACTAGGCTAAAGTTAGACAACTGTTTATACTGACATACGAGTACCAAACACCTTATTTAATTTATAGCCTTATAGTCTGTAGTAGGAACACAGCCACTACTTTTTTCCGTATTTTTACGTGAATGCAAAGTTCCGCTACCGAATGATATAAAAAAAATTGCCATCTTTCGCGAAGTGTAATATGGGAAAAAATTGATTTGAGTCTAAGTGTAATAAGCTATAATAATCAGATTCAGATTCAAATATTGATTGCCATTCCGTACAGTACATGGTGTTTTTAAAAGTATGTAGGTACATTATCCAATCTTGGCTGCTGCCGTACAAATCTGAACTATAATTAAATACGTAAAACAATGCATTTTTCCATTTTTTTAATTTTTTTTGTTTATATTTAATTAGGTAGTTTAACTGTTTATAATTATAGGTACTTCGTTGTTAGTTCAATAAATATAACCTACAGAATACAGTATAACAATTATTATTAATTAGAATTCTACGTCAACTAGAATTCTACGTCATAATTTATTAACAAGACTCTCTGTAGAAGTTACGCTTACCTACTTAAATCAACGAATGTTTGGTAGAAATTTTTCTTGACAGTTTACCTCACTGAATTTTAAATACAAAAACTTTTAAAATTTGACAAGAACCTCAAAAATCGAAGTCTTACATGCTCGAATTTGCATAACCGCCAAATATTTGCCAAATTCTACTCACACGGAGGTATATAAATCAGTGCAGAGTTTTAAGCTGAACATCCGTAATCAATCTCTGCGGCGTCTGTGGCATGTTGCATTTATGTATGAATTTAAACGGGAACACGAGGAGTACTTCTCGAGTGATTGATTGGGACCGAACGGATGATTCAGGGGGTTTTATCAAGCTACGCTTCACTGGAGCTGAGCAGAGTTTTCAACCACCTTTTAAGGGATCCTCTCAATTCGATTAGGTGCCTAAAGTAAATGTTTAGATAACTCTTTTTTTTTGGACACCAGAAATATTAAGATGATCTTCTTAAGACGAGGTTTTCCCATGTTTCAAGCACGTTCGTTACTGAAATCGGTTATTGCTCTATGGTGTACTTAGTAGATACCTAGAATAACATTTAGCAGAGCAAAAATTTGGCGGTTATGCACATTCGAGCTTGTAATATTTAGATTTTTGTGGTTTTTGTCACATTATTTATCAAAAAAAAAAAAACAAAACAAATACAAAAATTAGTAGAATTTACACGTACCACATTTTGCCGTCGTTATCGACTGCATGGTTGATACCGACCACATCGCAACCACATCGCAACCACATCGCAACCACAACGCAACCAAATCGCAACCACAACGCAATCACCAGCTACACAGTGAAATAGGCCGGCCACATAGCAGATACAACGTTGCGTCGACGCAACGACAGTGCGCGCTCTATGAAAGCCAGAGTGGAACTGTGTCTGCACACGACGCAACCACATCGCAACTGCTAACGACTACGCAACCACATCGACATTTTGTCGGTACCACAACGCAACTGCAAAAAGCTGCAGCTACACTATTCACACGTAGCCACTGCGTCGCCATATTTTGTCGTTGCGATGTGGTGTGGTTGTGGTATGTGTGGGTTGACCCTTAGTCGACGCTAAAAAGATAAATATTGCTATAACATTGCATGTTTTCACTGTGGAATCTCTTAGCAACATTTAATTTTATTTACATTTTTTTACATTAATTGATTCTATTTCCCTAAATAATGTCTAGGTACCCTTACAGTGCCCACGAATTTCATGCCCTGAATATACAGGGTTAGTTCTAATCAGTTAGCATCATTTTATGAGCATATTCTGTACATCAAAACAAACCACTTTTACTATGGGGTCAACATTGCAATCGCAATAAAAAAAACCGCTGTTCCAAACATTTTGCCTGAGGTCGATGAACTTTTTTTATGGAACAGCTGATATTTTTTTAGCGATTTCAATGTTGGCTCCATAGTAAAAGTTTTTTGTTTTGATGTACAGAATATCAAAACAAGGATGCTAACTAATTAGAACTAGCCCTGTATAAGTCAATTTTCGATTTTAATTGTAATGTTTTACTGTCTTCAAAACTGCAGTGTAAAAACACAACATAACAATAATGTAATAAATTCCAATTAGATAATAAAGCTTATATTAATTACACTTAGACGCAAAGGTAAATTAAGGAGTATGATGAGATTTAACATCTACTATCTCAGGGTGACGAGCGCAATGCAGTGCGGCGCAGGATTGTGTTCGCAAGTTCACAATTCTGGCACTGCTACTGTTAGTGGCAGGCGTGGCGCTTACGACCAGGCGAACGTCTTGTTCGTCTCGTCACTAGAATGTATAAAAAAAAGATGCATTTTTTTCCCATATTTAATTACGCTACCCGAAGGATGGGATTTTTTTAAATATGAACCTAAGTACTCACTTACATGTTCACGTTCACTTACATGTTGTAGTAGTCACTTACATGATTTTTGAAAGTTTTTGTTTTAGGCTAGTGATATAATTTATGGCATCACAGATTTAACAGTTTCATGAACTTTAAACAGAAGAAAACAGATTTGTAAGTTCCGCACGTAACGTTCGGTAAGTGCTTAGATCCAATTCACACCAAGTTCTAATACAATATTGCTGTTTGCGTCGCGAATCCGAACTTTGCTTATTTACAAAGCTTAAAAACAAACTCCACTCTAGATTTTATTGCTGTAATAAAAAGCGGAGTTTTCTTTGTAAACCAATTACAAGTAGTAATAAGCAGGATAAGTACAACTTTTTTAACACTGTTTTAGTGAAATTTATTTCTCCAAATAAAACTGTCCTCGTCTTTGACCCATAGCTTGGACGTTTTATTAAACATCTCAGAAAGGACTTTCGATGTAAAAGCCCACGCAAAGCACGCAAATTCGGTGCAAAGCCATATACTAGGCAATTTTGATCCAATTTTTTTTTGAGATCCGTTCCATAAACAGCAAAAGCAACGAGGTGCTTATGATCGCTTCGTTTTCCGTATGTCCTCTGTCAAGACCCTTTTTCTCAGAGATGCGTTGAAGTATCGAGTTGAAATTGATACCTAACACGTAAATATACACCTTGGAGCTGTAAAAAAGCAAGCTTCTAAGTCAACACAATCAAAAAATCCAATCAATACGGCCATTTTGCCCTTAATGATATCAACTGTGGAGGACTACTACCGAGCATAATAAAATAAAAAATCAGTAATAAATTAATCAGTGTCAGTTAATTCTAATCAGTTAGCCTTAGCATCCTTTAAGGGCGTATTCTGTACATCAAAACAAATAACTTTTACTATGGAGCCAACATTGAAATCGCGAAACTAGCCATACAGATCCATTATACAGCACTCCATTATACAGATAATGGAGTGAAATAGTTGCCGGACCGCTTGGCCCAGAATCAAAGGAAAAGCATGGTAAATGAACTTATTAGTACTTGTGGTAGTACGGAACCACCTTTGCACAAATCCGACTTGCACATGACGGCTTGTTTAAGCTAGTTAAACCAATCTAATCTTTTAGAATCACTGTTCTTACAACGACTGACTGACAGACAATGCTCAGCCTAAACCGCTGGTCGTGTAGATTTGGGAGAAGATCATTGCTTGGGAAATACACCCTATTTGTCTTGAAGCGTAGGGGTGTACTACGAAAGGATTTTTCGAAATTCAACCCCTAAGGGAGTAATTGGGTAAAAACTTTCATATGAAACTCTTTTGTTTTTGAACTATTAGTCGTGAAAATTTATATTTCAATAGTTCATATGATATTAAAAAATCTGTTTTCAATATTTTTTACACGAATTATTTAAGGAGGTGAAATCGGGGATGAAATGTTGTTTGTTTTTGAAGTTATAGTGATGAAAATTGTTATTTGGGTACATAGTTCATATAAATTAAAATATGGTATTTAAAAAAAACAGGGATGACGTACGGGGATGAAATGGGGGATGAAATTTAGTATGAAAAAATATATGTTTTTTAAGTTAAAGCGTATTTGGATATCAAATACTTCCATGTTATCCAGGGCTCTTACCATAGTACTCCAATTATGCGAGTAATTAAGATAAAAGATAAATATAACGAATAGCCCTTTGATTAGGTAGGTACCTACGAGAGAGAGAGAGAGCTAGATCCTGCAAGGTACGTAAGAATTCAGTGCTTGTTTTATTTTACTTCATTTCTCACCAAGGAGAATAAATTATCTTTTAATAAAGACTACTTTTAAGCTTCTATTCTGTCATCTTTTCTTTTACTTTGACAACAGTTTTACCAATAAAATGTACTATAATATTTTTATAATTTATTAATTTGTATTAAGTACTTAAAAATATTTTTTTTCACAAAAGTTATTTAAACCCGATTTATCAAGACTCGTTATTCAGGAGAGCTGTTTTCCATGACCATTTTTTGACATGGATAACACAAAAAAAACCGATCCAGCTTCTGGTGTCTCTTCTAGTCCGAGACCACCCCACCCCGTCGACTTATATTTCTCTAAGCTCTCGCGGTACCACTATTACATATTTACGTTTTTATTTGTGAGCAAAACTCCTATATTTTGGCATTTCGTGAGCTTAATATTCCTTACTCCTCCTATGAATTTCAAGTGTACAGTTGATGGAGTCGTAAAAGAAAATTATTGTCCATGTCCTAACCCCGTGTTGGACACGTCAGTATTTACAGAGACCGTACAGACCAAGTTTCCGTCGACTGTCTGCAACAAGACGTTGAAATCGTCATGCCACTCTATTCTGTACTTTGGAGCATTGTTGGGATCCTTTCTATTTGGATTCATGGCTGACAAGTAAGTCAACAATATCTTTTCTCGACAGACGTATTTAATTTTAGTCCATGGGGGCCGTTTTTGGGGTGTCAAGTGTTAAGTGTATAACGTTCATACAGTGCTTAGCAGTTTTTGCAGGTTCCATGTAACCCTATCAGTGTATTAAGCAGTAAACTTTAATAGAGATACGAGTAGTTAAGTATTATCGCCTGAAAAAGAAAGGCCTAAGATGCTATGGGAAATAGATAGGCAGAAGGTTTGAGTGTGGAACTTTTCAAAAGAGCTGCATCTCGCAATCGTTATATCAGTACAATTGATTTCGAATATATAGTCCAGGTGCGAACCGGGAGACGCAGCTTAGGCGCGGCCCACTAGGTGGACCGACGACATTGTAAAAGTCGCGGGCAACCGGTGGATGCAAATGGCAGGTTGTCGACAGTGTGGCGCTCTAAGGGGGAGGCCTTCGTTCAGCAGTGGACGTCTCCGGGCTGATGATGATATAGTCCTATGGTATTTTACGTATTATCTCACGAAATTAATCGTCTGCGCCTCGGTCAACGTCATCTTTCACCCGTACTATGCACTTGACAACGCGAAACTGTTACACGTCGCGAATGCGGAGAGAACGCGGGTATACTGGGGTGGCTACTTGGCATTAAAAATAGACTTCTAATTACCTGACTTCGCACCTGCACCTTGTAACTGGCGCTTATCACTTAAAAGCCCGTCAAACATGCTGGTTTTACTAATTACTTAACACTAACACTTGATACTTAACAAATTGTAAATCAGGCATTATCTACTGATTTTCATACCACACCTCGCACCAGCGCACTTTTGACCACGAAATGGCAGTCGTGGTCCCTGGATTCTAATCCACCTTTTGCCTTATTCCCTAGACATTCTGCTATCAGCAGATCAAGACCGCTACTGCCGGTCTCTTCGCCAATAAATAGGTGATTCGATTATTGTTTGGTGAAATCTGTATCAGTCTACTCCTGGACCGATACATGCTATTAAAGCTAGTCGGCGGGTATGGTGATACAGTCAGTACATCGAGTCATCTCTCTACCTGCGAGAGCGCTTTGGCCGATGTGATACGTGAGGGTATGAAGTACATAATTTAATATCAGGCGAACCTACCATTGTCTTACAAAGGCTCGCCCTTGGTTTGGATTACATTTCTGTTCCTTTCAGCTTTATACACCGCTTCGCGTGTACAGGTTGACGCGAAACGGTGATTATGTGATAAATGCTACCACCGGCAGCGCTAGACAGGATTTATAATTATTATTATTTTGGTTACAGATATGGCCGCCTCAAGATGTTTTGCGCCTGTAGTTTGTTTCTGGCATTGTTCGGATCTCTTGTTGGTTTCATGCCCAACATTGCGAGCTTCATCTTTATGCGCTTAATGGAGGGAATCGGTATTGGTGGCGCTATAGTCACCGGCTACGTCTTATGCGTGGAGTACTGCGGCATCAAACATAGAGCACTGGTTACTGCTCTATACCATATACCTCTGAACGTTGGGCATTTGACTTTAGCCGGGATATCTTACCTAATGAGGCGTTTCAGTGACTTACAACTGGCCATTTCCATACCAATATTTTTCTTTGTGATCATGAATTTCGTCTGTCTGGAATCGCCGAAGTGGCTCATGGACAGCAATCAAGTTGACAAAGCTGTTGAAGTGATGACGAAAATAGCGAAATGGTAAGTATTTTACGTTAGCTGTATTGATAACTAGAGGTCCCCCGCGACTTCGTCCGAGTACGGAAGAAGTTCGGCCCGCTCCCAAGTACTCGTATCAACCTTACCACTGGGTTAATTACTAATTATTTTCCTCCCTATATTCACCAATCTAAAGCTGTGCGTCTGTGAGTACACCAGCGGAACAGAAGCGGCGCAGTCGCGCAGCCGGCTCTCAGCCGCTGTCGCTATAACTGGACGGGTATTTTTGTGTAAACTCATATTGCAGCGGCCGCGCTCGCCGCTGCATATTATGTTTAGGCCCTTATAGTTATGTGTAAGCTCACAGTGCAGCTGCCGTGCCACTTGGCCGCGCGGACGCATATGCTTAGGCTCTTAGACCAAGGACTCGTCCTACTGACTACGAGTAAGGTCGGAGTCGAATTATAATAGCAGTAAGCCATAACTAAAAGTATCATCACATGAACTCCCTAGCCGTAAGTACTCATGCTCATGGTATGAAAAAGTTGACGAAAGAAGATGAAATACAAAAACACAACACATACAATTTGATTGCAAAAATTTTTTTACGTGAGTCTTTAGATTAGGCGTATACGGTACACGAGTACATTAATAATTATATATTTTTTTTACAGTAACAATACGTCCTACGGAGATGTCAAGAGTGAAATGGAAGCGTACCGTGCCGCCCACATCAGTGTAAACGAACAAAAAGCAAAATTCTGGGACATATTTCGATACAAGCGGCTGGTGATCAACTTTTTTTGCATGAGCTATATTTACTTCGCATGTGGCATGGGCTTCTACGGCGTGTCGCAGTACATCGGGATCATGAGTGGCAACATTCACATAAACGTCACGTTGTCTGGAGCTATGCTTATACCGGCAACTCTGTCCTGCGTCGTTCTCCTTCATTATCTCAGCAGAAAAACATATCTTATAATTACTAGCGTATTCTCCGGCTGTCTTTTGCTATCCGTTGTCCTGTTGATTCCCGCCAATATGAAACTGTTAAGAGTCGTCGTTGCTTGTCTTGGCAACTGCTTTTTCTGGATGTCTTTCATAATTGTATTTTTGTATGGAGTAGAACTTTTTCCTACTTCCGTCAGGAATTCTGTATTAGGTATTCTAGCTGTAATGTCTAGGATAGGTCAGATTCTGGCGCCGTTTATAAACGAATTGCCTCCGAAGGTGTCAGGTTGTATTTTTGGCGTGCTTGCTGTATTGGGGGCCGTTTTTTGTATTCCGCTGCCGGAAACTAAGAATAAAGAGATGCCGTCGTCTTTGGAAGCGTACAGCTCGAAAAACACACCTGCTGCGTCTGGCGGACCCGGAGGGGTCAACATAAAGTAACCGAGGACATTGCAGTTAGATATTTTGAAGCTGACATATATTCAATTTTACTATTACATGCATGACTGCCTAGTCAAGCTCAGTTGGTAGTATCTCTACCAATAAATTAGAGCTGTAGGGCGTGGGCTCGATTTCCACCCAGAACAAACATTGATGTGAAGATTGAAGAACATCTATGTTTTTTCTGTTCGGGTGTTCTTCTGACGTGTGCATGTGATTGACTCCTTTTTTTGTCTGTACTTTTGAGTGTGGATTCCTGGATGGTTTAGATTCAGTTTCACATTCGGGTGGGTGGCGCTATCAATCAGCCCGGTAGGCCCGATATGTGCCAATCGGGTCCTGGTTTTTTTTTCATAGCAGAACGACTTCAGCCAGGTCCGCTAGTATGTAATATTTATAAACAATATCTCTGTACTTATAACAATAATCAAAACAAATAATGGCCAAATTATAATATTTTAAAATTAGTTTTGATGAAGTATTTACTGATTTTGTTGTACTCGGTATATTATGTGTTTATTTCAATGTTTTTATGCTAATAATAATGTATTTTCTTTACACGTTGTTTAATTACGTAATATATATGATGTATATAGATGATCCAGAGTTTCAGATCTGTATTTAAATTTTTGTTAAGATCTGTTGAGTAATTTCATCCCCGCTCCCCTAAATTCTCCACTTTAAATCATTCCGAGCAAACACAACCAACTCTACCGACTCTACCGACTCTACCAACACCCTCCCCCCCCCCCCCCCCCCCCTCCCCAACTTCCCTTCCTTTGAATGAACTACCCAAATATCAATTTTCATCACTATAACTTCAAAAACAAAGTACTTTCCATACAACATTCCACCCTCCTTTCCGGGGGTCCCGGTTCCCGGGTTTTCAGTCCGCCTGGAGAAGTACCACACTTTTGCCAGTTATTCAACCGCCAAGCAGTAGTGTGCAAGCATTACTGTGTTCCGGTTTGAAGGGTAATGTTACCAGATAAATTACTGGGTATGAAGAGATTTAACATCTAATATCTCAGGGTGACTTGCGCAGTGCAGTGCGGCGCAGGATTGTGTTAGCAAGTTCACAATTCTAGCACTACTACTGTAAGTGGCAGGCGTGACGCTTACCACCAGGCGAACGTCTTGCTCGTCTCGTGACTCGAATGTATTTAAAAAAAACAGTAAACACAACTCAGCCAATCTGAAACATTAATAACAGGTCTGATGCACGCCCTAATATGTCCCATATCCACCAGGACTTCAAAGCACTTCGAAACCAATATGAAGACTTACGTGAGAGTACAATTACTGGTTCGCTTCCAAGGCGTAGAGCTGGCGACTTTGTACACTTAGGATTGTAAGTTAGGTTGGACCAACTTTGACAAAGAGGTCGCCCGAAGAATCCAACTCGGATGGGGCAGCGTTCGGGAAATTGGGTAATATCTACTCGTCCAAAATCCCGCAGTGTGTTGCTAGTGATGACATACTATGGAATTGAAACGTGGTCTTTAACTGCTGGCCTTTTGGAGATATTCAGTCAGACTATGGGTTATGGAGTGAACTATGCTAGAAGTTTCTTTGCGCTATACAATCCGGAACGAGGGTATTAAACATAATGCTCTCGGAGTTTTTCAAGTTGAAGTGCCAATGGCCAGACCACATTGATCGAGTAACTCGAGAGTATCCGATTGCTAAGAATAGTTTGTGATTGGCTAAATTACAACGGACCAGAAGTCGCAGCGTAGGCTTCCCAATAGGTGGACCGACGACATTGTGAAAGTCACGGGCAACTGGTGGATGCAAATGGCAGGTTGTCGTACAGTGTAGCAGTCTAAAGGAGAAGAATCCTTTAATCAGCAATGAACGGGCTGATGACGACGATGACATTAAGTCCTGCACCATTAGGCAACAACAAATAGCCAGTTTCGAAAGTACCTTAAGAACCGGGAACACCCAGTTCCGTTGAAGGAAAATACTGAAAAGCCCGGATCTCAAAATCAGCGTTCCGGAAACTAATAGAGATGCTAGAAGCAGCGCGCCTCCTCTCCGCCCCGACGCTGCCTCTACTCTTTGAAAATAATTGTGGCGAATAGGGAATATGCATGTGTTTTTTTTGTATTGACTTACAAAAATGCTGACTGGCAACAAAACAAATCATCAAAAGTAAAATTTTAATATGTGCACAAATAACGAAGTTATAGACATTTTAGTTTCATGTTAGACAGGGAGGGCACTATACTAGGTTTATGACGTCAAAGTTCACGATTCCAAACATATTCTATTCTATGCATGTGTTTTGCTAGAAAGGGACAGATGACTCCCCTGCCAAATACTTTGAACGCTGTAAGAAGAACTTTACCAGCCGATTTCGATTATTTTCTTCTTCTTCAGTTAAACTCTCCATTTATCCTATTATTTAAATAATTGAAACACATGCATATTCCCCTATTAACTATATCATAAAGATGACTGTGACGAGTTTACACATATTTTTATATGTTGGTAATTAACTATAAGGTGAGTTTACAAAGAGCCTTTATATTGTGTGCGATGCGCCTTTTGCTACATAAGCGGGTGAAAGTGCAACCGCGCGCATGTAACTCAAAATAGAGGGTTGTATTATTGAGTCGCTGGCTCTCCTACTATCCGTTGCAATTTACAATAAAACAATGGCAGCGCGACACGGTTATTTTCAATAAGCTCCTATACACGGGGATAATGAAAAAAGTTTTTATTGCTAACAATACGGTGTCAGTCGGTGTTCGAACATGGGAACTGTAATCCTAGCCTTACATAAGGTAAAGAAGGACGTTCAATAACTAAAAGCGGCTTACTATAGCTTTTAACAGCTTTTTGCAATATAACGGTTGGCTTTTTTATAATATGTTTGTAGTGGTTGGACTGCATTGCAGAATCCGCCTGGAGAAGTATTACACCTTTGCCAGTTATTCAATCGCCAAGCAGTAGTGTGCAAGCATTACTGTGTTTCGGTTTTTTAGGTAAATGTTACCAAAGGGCCTGAAGATATGTACGGCGAACGATTTTGTTCGCAAGTTCACAAATCTGTTATGGGCAGGCGTGATGCTTACCACCAGGGGCCTCATTATTGAATCGTACGTAAGAGTAGCGCATGCGAAAGGAGCTGACCTTCGAACGATACTGTTTGGAATAAGGTTCAATATAGTATAAAAGTCGACTCCTTTCGCATGCGCTAATTTGCGTACGATTTTAAAATGAGGCCCCTGGTGTTACTTAACGTCTCACTCGTCTCATCACTCATTTAAGAACCTCCTTTTCTGAAGTCGGTTGAAAAACAGACTTTGCTTTTGGGTCTCAAAAAAAACGTTTACCTCAGCTGTGACCTCAGCGGTTATTGTACCTTTAGCTGGTAGAAAGGCTAGACGGTAAAATAGTGGCTACGGACAACTTCCTAATCCTTATAACAGCGCATTACGCTCTAGGGAGGAAAGCTGCCGTAAATCAGCCGAGCAGGCGCACGATAGATGGCGCCACGCCCATGTCGCATTACCGGAGACTGTCATGTGAAAGAAATTGGCTGCAAATTAACTTTTGCATTTTGGCGGGAACGGAAAAAAATATGTCGCTATGCGTGATATTCTCCAATGCTAGTGTTATTTCAAAAAGTGCTTGCATTTTAATTATTAACTAGGGTATTTAATTTTATGCATACCTAAGTGATCGCAAGTGATAGGTACAATGCAACACGTATTTTTGTGATACCTCAAAAACTACGTAAAAGCCTAGACAAACCATATTTTTCTGTAAGCTTCTATCACAGTAAGTATTAAGTAAAGTGGCCAACACTGTTTTCTTTTTCATTTTGGCATCGCACTTTTTGGTTTTTGCATTCTGCCAGCGTCAAGGATTATACATTTTTTTAAAGTATCAAGTCAAATAAGTTATAAAATCACAGTCAGTCACATAACATTAATCACAGTCAAGTCCAAATTATGCCCTAGTAAAATTGTGGCGACTTTACTTTAGCCTAAATTTCAAAACTGTATCCAATCTTTTCGCTTGACAGTCTATCTTTCTACGTGACATTGGCAGAATTTTGAAACACCCTCACACAGGCCAGTAAACAAGAGTTGAAGTTGAAGTTGACTTTACTTTAAGCTTTTACGGAGTTGATTCAAAAATAAGGCCAACAGAGCCTGAGGAGCTGGTGGGGGAGCAGAGCCAACTTTAGAACGATATTGTTTGAGATAAGGTTCAATATCGTTCGGAAGTCAGCTCTGCTCGCATGCGCAACTCTTGCGTACGATTCCAAAATAAGGCCCCTGGATCGCATCATCATGCGCCGGTCGCCAGACGACGCAGGTTCCCTACTTTCGTCATCAGCCATAAAATGTCCACTGCTGGACGAAGGCCTTAAAAAATGGATGTTGCCATAATCCCCACGCTTGGCAGGCGGCTTGGGAATCACAGAATGCTCTCCACAGACAGCCAAGAGGAAGCTGCTGCCCGTCCTCCAGTGGGTCTGGTCGCAATTTAAGGACATACCCAGGTCCAGGTCCCTACCTTCAGCTACAGAAAATTAAGTAAGTATTACGTACAGAAGACTCACTCCCATAATAATAATAATAATATCTATATCTACAATCATAATAATTATCATATTCAGTGCAAACTAATTTGTACAAAACAATTTTGATATTCTACTGTAGTGCTGAGGCGCGCAGCTAGCAGTAGCCGCGTGACGTCAACGAACTAAGCGCTACAGTAGAAAATTGTCTCATACAAATAAATCACAAATTAGCTTGCACTGAATAGAAACATTGTTGTAGTTATAGATGCATCTACCCTTAGATGCCTTTTCTTTGGAAGGGAATCTGCCCTGCTTCAGCCCTCTTTGCCCCCCAATCGAAACCAAATCTTAGTCGATAATCACGAAACTCATTAACCATTTTATACCTGACAATAACACTTTACGATATGATAATAAAATCTGGAACCATTTCTGTTGACCGATTCCCCAGTAAAGTCACGTACTGTTAAAGAAATTTATTTATTTTTAGGGTCCCACGGTTCGTGTAATTACTAAGTCGTTAGGAGATTTCAAACCATGACTTGAATTTAAAATGGGGTAGATTGCCGATTGTACGGGACGCTTACATCTGTAAACAACGTTAGGAGAGTTTTGTGTACAATGTACTAACTTTTCTTGGAGTGTAGGCACACTTAATTCTATCCAATTTAAATTCATTAATTCGTCGAGAAAGAACAATTTTTTTAAAATAACTCTAGATAACTCTACGTATAACTTGGCAAGATAGAGTATAAATTTATAGGCGCGCCACTATCGCAATTAGCTTTAAATAGTAACAACCCCTAGCACAACAAAGAAACAATATCGGATAAATTCACCCGTTGGCGAGATTATTACTCTTGTGATACTCGTATCAATGCGATATCAATGATACGTTGTTGTCGAACCAAGTTTACCTTAACCGAAATATGTGATAATCTAAACGCAAACCGCAATCTCATTCTGGTCCCAGTACCTTACGATTCTAAGGCGTGTCTTTTCTCAATCACAGGCAAAACTTTTCGCAGATAGCGCCAGCGGCAGTACGGATGTGGCAAAATCAAGTTTTTTTGTTAATCGTTGATTATAAATCTATCTGCTCTTGATGAGGGCGTTGTCGATCAAATCTAGTCCAAGGAAAAAAAAATAGTTCTGTGCCTCGCTTTAAGAATCTATGCAGCTGATGACGGCCTGAAAATAGATTGGGTTAGATAGTTGTTTAAATATTATTTAGGACAAAGCTTTAATTATCAAGGCAAAGGATTGCTGTACAAACAAGTATGTGCAGATTCCAGATGCTAAATATGTCGTACTCCATGGTGAGGGTTCCGACGCCTTTTCGAAGTAGACAATAAATTACACATAAAGGAGGCCACTGCGCGGGTAATGTATGGCCCAGGGGTTATTTAGCGGGAACGCTAAAAAAATCATGTTGCTGCATTGTACTATTTTCCACAGCTTGTTTTTTCGACTGTTAATTAATGAAACTTCTCAATTTATTCATTAATTAGTACTGATTTACGCGCGTACGAGTGTGGGCAAGTGATCTATAATGTAGCAAAACATGTCTTTATGTAACGCAAACGTGAGCAAAAAGTACCACTTCCTCCCCGCAGCGGTACGTAAAATCGTATACACACCACGGGAGCAAATAAAAAAGCTTCAGATCTCGTGTTTTTCATCCTCGGCTTCGCCTCGGGAGACAATATACATGGGATTTGAGACATTATTTACTTTTGCTCCCTAGGTGAGTAAGTAATGTACTATTTCGTGATGTTTTCAAAACTCTAAAGAAACTTGTAGTGAAGTTGCCACGACTTCACTAGGGCATGACTGTAGGTACTTGACTGTGACTCATTTGACTTGAAATTCATCAACAACTTACCAACAATGACAAATGCACTAAATCCATGTGATACTCCCTGGCAGGACCACTTTCATTTTACTAGGTAATAATTAAATCCGACACCATAATCCTCTTAGGAGGAAAGAAGAAGCAAAAAGGCGACCCATACTGCTATTCCGTCTCTGGCCATCACTGACAAATAGCATTAGAATTGGTTAAATGCTTATAAACCAAGAATAAGAGCAAGATGCGTCGCCTTGCATGTGATTGTGCAGGAGACAGGCCGCAGCGCTGCGGTTTCATAATAGTGATAAGTCATGCCACCTCGGCGTCTCACCCGAGGAACAGCCTGCGGTTAATGAATACCTAGCATCCTAGTCCTAACCTACATGTAACATCATCATCGTTATTTTCTTATTTACTTTTCAGATACAGCTGTATCTGAAAGGACAACTTTAAATTAAAAATATACGAGTGTAAATATAGGAGCCTCACTCGAGCGCCAGTTACCATTCCAAGCTAGGTGTGTTTACCATTTTCGACCACACCTTCAAACACCCGAACAGGTCTTTCAAGCGTATAACATCTTATTTATCCCTTAGCACAAACACTATATAATACATACCTGTGTAGTACGTATTCCACAGGAACATGTAGATTCACTGCAATCGATTGATTAACCTATAGGACCTGGGTATGTCCTTAAACTGCAACCGGACCACCGGAGGACGGGCAGCAACGTCCTCTTGATTAACGGTGGTGACCATTCTGCAATCCCCGAGTCGCCTGCCAAGCGTGGGGATTATGGCAGCACCCCTCTATTAAAGAGAAGGCCTTCGTCCAGCAGTGGGCGTTTTATGGCTGATGACGACTGATTAACATGTAGAGAGGCACTGCAACCACGGACCACGCCTAGGTATATATTACTTTTCATCTTTATAAATCGTTTATTACTTCTAATACCTTTTATATAATATAATATATAATTTAATATCTTTTATATTTCATCATCATCATCAGCCCGGAGACGTCCACTCCTGAACGAAGGCCTCCCCCTTACACCGCCACACTGTACGACAACCTGCCATTTCCATCCACCGGTTGCCCGCGACTTTTACAATGTCGTCGGTCCACCTATATATATACAGTGGGAGGCCTTCCTATACGCTGCGTCTTCCGGTTCGCGGTCGCCACTCAAGAACCTTTCTTCCCCATCGGTTGTCAGTTCTTCGAGCGATGTGGCCTGCCCTGCGCCACTTCAACTACTTCAACTACATGTAACGGTAAACATTATTAGCTTGGAAAGTGTAGACATTAATAGAGGCGCCACTATTTTAAATAGCTGGAAATACTAGCATCCTGTAGTGATTCTGAGAAAGGTGATTGGATGAATTTACCGACTGACGGGATTATTGTAATTTTTATAATAAGTTTTCGTTTGATCACATTCTGCCTGGTAAGCAATGGTGCGGTTACATCTGCGCGTCCATTGCGTCGGAATCGGCCCGTATGGAGCGTCGGCATTTATAAAATGCCGATAGGGTACGTCCACTGCATTCGGATATTGCATGTTTTATCGTCATCCGAATGTTGCGTTCGCTGCGGATGACGTCATCGTTAGAACTGCCAGTATCTTCCGAATGGCGCGTTGACTGCGGATGACGTTAACGCCAGAAATACCGGTGTCTGGCACGGATTTCCCGATACGTGCAGTCCCAGAGAAATCAATACGAATCAACAAATCCGACCGCTCCGTCCACTCTTATGCCGGTGCAGTGGACGCGCAGCTTTAGGAAGGAGAACACTTACCTAAAAGAAAAGTATTTACTCTAGATTTGAAGATAACCCTATTTACGTTACGGAAACACACTCTGGTAGAGAATTCCGCATATTTGTACCTAGTGTACGAATAAAAAACTATGAAATTGAAACGCCAGTATTAACAGGAGAATAAACTGTTTAAATACTTTTTTGACAGACTAACAACATACTATTTTATATTTTTTTCTAATGGGAAAATTAAATAAAACAAAATGAATTTACATACAATTATTTTATTAAAACTAATGACTATAAAACATATTATCCTACAACACACTCTAGCTATGAGATCGCAAAGAATTTCGGAACGTTCACAACATGTAACATTTTGGAAAATAAGTACTAGACTTCGTTTTATGAATTCAATTTTATTTTTTGTTTAACACTATTCTTACAACTAAACCATCTACGTTCCAAGAGTCTTAGAAGTAGGTTATATTTTATAATAGATAGAATTAATTATTCATTCATTACAGCATCGCAAGCGCCGCGCCGTATCACAAGGGCCTAGTCGTATGATAAGTAACAGGACTGGTCAAGGCTTATAGGTAGTTTTTTGTCTGTCGCGTACTTATTGTGGATTCAATGCGGATAGGCGTGTTTTTAGGGGTATAAATTCACAATCGTATATAACTTACACTGTACTTATGGATAATTTGTCCGAAAAAAAGATTTTTTATGAATTGTTTTTTATTTATTTTTATTTATAAGTGCCTAAATTATCGAATAATAAAAGCTGCATCGCCTGGAGACCTTCGCTTCTCTTGGTCAATTGGGGGGCTTGGTCAACTCTTGGGTTTTGGTATTTGTATACTCGCTATAATTTATTATATAGGATGGAATATTTAATTACCATAGAGTGCAATGGGTCAACGAGAAATAGGATAGGTCTCCTTCGTCCCATTAATGGGAGAAAATCCTGGGACCACCAAATAAATACCTAAAATAAACAATCGCCAAAATACCGCAACTAAAACAATTTTGGATCGAGGCAAAATATGAAGAAAGCTAATTTCTAGCATATTTTATAGATTTTTTTCCATTTTCTCAGCACTTCGAACAGTGACGAAACTCTAGTCAGGAATAATATCTAATTAGCATCAATTTGTACCAACATTCAACTATCCCGGTCCTCCAAAGGATATTCATAAAACGGAGTCTTGGCAATTATTAGGTGTAAAAGGTGAACCGTCCCTAATTAAGTCTAAGCTTAATCTAGAGCCATATATTAAGACTAATACTTACTGTCTATATGGCTGGAAATACTTTCACACAGCTAGTTGAATAGAGATTGCATAATACATAATTAACCAAAAAACGTTTGAACGTCGGTTAAAATAAATTTCATTTTATCTACTTTATGAATAATTGAAAATTTTGACGATGCATGCGAAATTTCAAAGAAAATGCTGATTTAGAAAAGTCAGATTGTCAATAAAAATAAATCGCGCTCTGGAGTCTGGAGTTCTCAATTTAATGTACCATCGTGCGGACTATCTATGTAATCATTGAAATACTAAGTACAAGCTATGAGTTTTTAGCAGTATAAAGAAATTTCCTAGTGGAAAATTTCATAGAGCAACTTGCATAAGTGATAATAGGTAAAAAATAACAAGTAATTCCACGTTTATCGATCAGGGGGTCAGAGTTTATTATAAATTTCTTCATATTGTTACCCTAAAAGCGTCGTCAAAGAATTTCCAACGTATAACGCCAATAACTTGAGTCTATCGACCTTGCAACGCGGCGCCTATCCACGTTAAAGTAAGCTCTAGTCCGCGGTGATAAGGCCGCATTCCCTAACCACCTGCTCCGTTGACACTGGGTTAAGGAACACTGCAAAAGAAAAGAAGATACACAATCAAAATGATCAAGAATCAAGATAGTCAAAGTTGCAGTAAAGTGTCAAGCCCAATGAATACAAATTAAAATTAAATTGTATTTATTGAGATTAAACACGGTCAGGCCATTTACATTAGAATATCACAAAAAATATTATTAACAAAAAAAAAACAAAAAATGAAGGAATACATTCAATATAAAAACAGTTCAATTATAACAGTTCATTCAAAAATAATAATAACAAAAGTAAGCTATCAAAATTAAAAATACAATTATAATTACAAAAATAAAATAAAAAATAAAATAGTATGTTTATTGCAAAATAATTTTAATCGGCTATTTATGTTCTGATATATAAGCGTTTAAAGTTTTTGGTAGAGCCAACTCTGTCCCTTTCCCACAAAACAAAAAATGACGTCTCGCCTTACTTGTCAGAATAGAATTTATATGGCGTACAGAGAAGTTACGTTACGATTTGCTGTTTCTCCTCTCTGTTTAACATGATATTAAAAAGCTTATTAGTTGCTTATTTTTGATCAGATTTTCATTTTCTTTTCATTATTCAGCTATATTTATGGGCCACATTTTAATAGGACAATAAAAAACCAGTCATCTAGACTATAGTCCAGTGCTGGACATAAGTCTGCCGTCGAAGGGATTGTTCACTCTGGCCCAGTTACAGGTTGGTGGACAACACCATTACATTTCTTACAGCCAATGGTATGAAAATCCACCAGGGCTAACATGCGCACCGCGAGAAAATTTTGTCGTGCGAAAACGAGACAAACTTATACAGATTCGTAGCCTTGTCCTGTTTTGTAGAATTGAGAAATTTTTCTCGCGGTGCGCATGTTAGGCCTGCAGGAGTGGTGTCCCAATAGACTACCATGGTTTATTGAACACAGTGATATTTACAAAGGTACCGCAATGGTCACCAAAGTCACCGACATACACAATACATATAGACACGAACAAAATGACCGACGGTTTACTAGTTGAAATGGCAATGGGCAGACCACATCGCTTGAAGAACTGATAACCGATGGGGAAGAAAGGTTCTTGAGTGACAACCGCGAACCGGAAGACGCAGCGTAGGTAAGCCTCCCACTAGGTGGACCGACGACATTGTGAATGTTGCGAGCAATCGGTAGATGCAATCATGGAAGATTGTCGTACAGTGGCGGTCTGAGGGGGAGGCCTTCGTCCAGCAGTGGACGTTTTCTGGCTGATAATGACTTCAATGGTCTAGATCGATATACATCTAGATGACCTCCTACAATTAAGACTTACCTAGTAAAATACTTAATGAAAATACTAAAGTTATGAACTTTAATCATAGTTACTGTAAATAACCCAATTACATCAATAGTGCTCTGAACGTACACGTCCATATTACACGTTTTTAACAATGTACGTTTTCAACACCGTCTCTTGAAGCCAGCCCTAACAATGGCTTTTGAATGAAACAAAATGAACCTTTTGTCCTGCATTTACCATTGTTTTTTTCTTCTGTTTGTTTAATACGAAACAGCTTTTGTTTGGAAATATTTTGTACGTAAAGTTAATCCCAAAGGGACTAATTGTAATCAACCACCAAGGCAAAATTAGTAAAAAGAAAATGATTTCGATTCTTTGCGGCCATATATAATATAGGCCGTGGTAGCCTAATCGGGAGAGCGCTCGATTATATCGAGCTCGGGATACCATTGCTCATTGGAGTTTATTTACGGAAAGCTGAAAAGGTCAGAAATATTTCATGGTGTTGAAAAAAAATTGTGCAAAAATAAAAAAAGTTGTTCTATTTAAGGTTTATAAGACTGTTTACCTATATCGCGCAAGCAATATTTTTAATTCATGATTCTCCAATACCAGATTTTACTTCCATGTTAGGTAGGAATCTTACACAGCACTCGATCTCCACTTTTATTATATGTAGAGATTTTCATACGAATCTGAATCCCGCAACTGCGCCAGCGTGGTGGATATGACCCAACCGCCCTTTGAGGAAATCCAGCAAAAAGCCGATTATGATTGGATTATACAATGTATAGATATATAGTTTGTAAAGATTATAGCCCTATTTGATGTAAGTGAGATTTTACTTCAATCCCAAACTTTGAAATTGACACCAAGTTTGTTTTTTTAACATACACGCAAACAATGTTATTATATAGTTTCACAAATTCAAAGTTTCAAGTTTCACGTGTATTATCTATGACATTTGTACCGGGGTGTTTGTTTGGATGTGACATGGTGTATGTAGCATCGTAGCTCCCAAAAGGATGTACAAACTCACCGATTTTTTTTCTGTTTCATAATTGATATTTAATCAAGATTGTTCTTAACTAATCAGGCTCAGAGAGTCGGCGACCTTATGATTTTTTTAATTTATTGCATACACATAAGAGTTGATCTATCTTTCTATCTTAGTTGGCTCACTGCAGTTTAGGCCTCCACCATCTTTCTAAGTTTTTTTTGTAAACAAAATGTATTCAATTGAACTTCCAAAACACTTCAATACTTTGCAAAAATTTAATCTGCAGTCTATTTACGTTTTACAAAACTCAAAGATGCAGACTTGAAGAATGTTAAAAGCTTTCATCTAATACATGGCCATACAGACGTGCGACAGCCGCATGCAACTGGTAATAAATAAAGAAAGTATAGCATCGAAATGTCAGCCTTTTGTTCATGGTGGTGAAGGACAAAATGACGAAACATTCGAAACTTACTTGTACTACCTGTGAGTAAGTCCTGATCGGGTATGATGCTGGCCGCTGCGATCGCTGCCTCGTCCAGCACTATCACCTGGAACGATATAATAGAAATTTGTAGACGAAATCACAACTTTTTGTATTTTTAAGCACAAATACTGTGGTGATCTGGTCTTTTGTGCTACTCAAAGTTCTGGATACCGCAGCAATGGTCATGGGCAGACGTTATCCTTTTCCATCGGCCGAGCGTCTCGTTCTTCTCTTGTAAACAACAGCAACACAAAAAGCATTGCAAGGGTACTTACTTCAATTCAATAGGGTAGATGACTGATGTTTATATCGTTGAAACCAATAGCTTTGATGAAGAATTTAAGTAAATATAGTAAGTTTATTAAAAAAATAATTTAAATTGGTTAATAATGTTCTGATTTTCATTTTCTTTTCATTAATCAGCTATATTTATGGGCCACATTTTTAATAGGACAATAAAAAAAAAACCAGTCATCTAGCCTGATAGGCTAGATGACTGGTTTTTTTTAAATTTTTCTTTGGTTTCAATTGTTCACATTAAACAAAACACTTTTTTCTTTTAAATTTAGATTAGTTAGATTATCACGTTAATATTTTAACCGATTACTTAGCCCCCTACCCCTATTGGTACTCGATACGATAGTACATCCGAAATATACTAGAGATACAGTATACAAGTTCGTAATATTTACCGTTATTATGCGCTCTTGTTGCATGCACGCGTTTTTTTTCTGTTTGGTAGGAAACATTTACCTTAGGGAAGCCCATGATCTTCATCTCGGCGTCAGGCACGGTGACGGCGATCCTTGGCGTTTCTTCAGGCACGGGGTTGGAGGGCAGAAGGTCGAGCGCGTTGGGGGCCAGCGACCAGAGGTGGCCGGCGCCCTGCGACGCGCGCGCGCCCTTGCGGAAGTGCGGGTTGATAGATAGGTTGTGTCGGATAGAGTTCTTCCAGCGCTCGTCGTTTGCTTTGTAGAATGGGAAGCGGTCTCTGAAAAATGAGTTTTTTTTTCAAGCATCCGACCGCTGTTTTATGGAAACGTCCGCTCCAGGCGCAAGTGGCAGACTCTCGCGGGGGTCCGTTTACCTCATGGAGGATAAGGAGTTGCGATGACCGTTTTGCAGCCGCAGATCTTATTTTACGGATTGAGTGTGTGACGTCACACTTATATGCTCAGTCTGCTAACGTCCGCCACGCGTAACGGTCATTCAAACTTACATATTAGACGTACGATTTTTAATGTTTTTACCCAGTAACAGTAAAAATGAAATAAATTGCTCTGTTTATTTATGTAAAAACTAGCGACCCGTTCCGGCTTCGCACTGCATACAAAAACTGTGAGAATAAGTACTATAAAAATTAAACAGTAAATGTTTAGTAAAATAATTTATAAGTAGTTCTGAAAAAGACTTTTTAACTGGAACAAAAAATGTGTTATGAAAAAAGTCAAAATATTTAATGTCCGACCGCGCTTTCAGGCCTACCTATTTAATAGGGTTTCTTACCCGTGGCATGCATAAAAGGTTCACTTAGGTGTTCCACGGCCCCCCGGGGGTACCCGCCTTGTCGGGGCGGGGGGGCTTAGTAGCCGTGGGCGGGGGACCACGGTGAAGCGAAGAGGTACCCGAGGTGGGGCCGCGAAAGCGGCCACAGTGGTGGGGGCTTGGCCACTGCACGAGCCTGAGGGATGGAGACAAGCCAGAGGGGCCAGAGCTCTCCATTCCCAAGGGCCACGGTGGTGGCTGGGCCCTTACTGAGGGTCCGGACCTGGTCCGGACGTGAGGGCTCTCCGCGTGTCCCTCTGATCAGCAGAGGGCACAGTGGAGAGCGAGGAGGGACGGCCGGGTGGAGGCTTCATCAAGGGCTTTCCTTGAGGGGGCACCCACCGGGTGTGTCGTGGTGGGGCTGCGGGATGGGGACAGGCCAGAGCTCCCCATTCCCAGCGGCCGAAGTGGCAGGCGGCGGGGCCACTCACCTGACCCGCCGCATGGAGGCCAGGGCGTTGGACGTGGGGCCGTCCGGCTCCCATCTCGCTGGCATGGCCTCCGAGGTGGATGCACGATGTGTCTGGTGTTCCGACACATCGTCATCGGTGCGGGAGGAGCTTCGGCTCCCCGTGGTGGGCCCGAAAGGGCAGCGCTGTCGAGGTCGCGGACGAATGCGAGAGCGTACCCGTGGCCTCGGCGCAAGGCGCAGTGATGGAACACCGTTGGGTTTTTAGTCGGTAGTGGTGCCACTCTGGTGCCGAGCCCGACATAACCCTCCTGCCGCCCCGGCGGGAGGGTATGCGTAAATGCAATTCCCAACGTTAAAAAAAAAAAAAAAAAAAGGTGTTCCACGGATACCTTTTTGTATCCGTGTTCCACGAGTACACTGAATTAAAAGTGTACTCGTGGAACACCCAGGTATACAATGCGTAATTCAATGTAATACCTGTAGAATACCCATTTGTTTACTCGTTCACTCCCATGTCCTTCCTTTTTATCCGACTTCAAAAAAGAAGGAGGGTCTCAATTCGGACTATGCGTAATTCAATGTATCCGTAGAATACCCATTGTCTACTCGTTCACTCCCATGTCCTTTCTTTTTAACCGACTTCAAAGAAGGAGGATTTACTCAATGCGGTTGAATTTTTTAATGCTTGTTACTACAGCACTCCCAAGCACATACTTACTCAGCGATATTTTAAATAGCTTGTTTTAAAGTCGTCTAAAGAGAGTAGGTATACTACCTTAGGTAGGTATCTTATTGTGAGTCCTTACGGTAGTAATTTAAATAAATAATTTTATCTGATTGCCTACTAATATTATAAATGCGAAAGTTTGTCAGTGTGTGGATGTGTATGTTTGTACTCCATGACGCCGAAACGGCTGAACGGATTAGGATGAAATTTGGTATAGAGGTAGGTACTTTTTACACACTTGGTACACTACAATAAACTTCACTTGGGTAATTTTGAATTTGTGTCTACCTGTCCAGTGTTATTGATTATTAAGCAGAGTATTAATAACATTCAAAAAAGGTTAATTTCACGTTCATTACACAAACACACACACACACACACACACACACACACACACACACACACACACACACACACACGCATATAATATATATATGTATATATACACACACATACACGTATTCACATCTCACACACTTATGCAAACACATACACACAAACTCACCTAACTGCGCATTCTCCATCAGAGAAAACAGCTTATTGTAATCTACTTACATCTTGGAGGATTTACCTCTTTCTCATTTTCATAATTTTTATTACTTACTATACTTTCTGTGTTTCATAAATTTTGCATTTTTAAGCTGATTGTCACATAAATTCATACCTAATGATACTTACATTTATGTACGATAAATACACTAATATTTGTAATGGTTATGGAAGAGTGAGGTCTTCTGTCACAAGTATTGCTATACTCAAAAGAAGGCCTCCACAATTGTTGTTTAAATCGTGTATTCTAATGTAATAAACAATTTTTTTTTCATTTTCATTTTCATTTTACCTTAGAATAAAACATGGCTACTTTTATCCCAAGAATCGCGTAAAACCGCGGGGTGCAGCTATTTGTTTAATGATTTACCCGCGGTTCGCACCTATTGGGTGCGAACTATCTTGAATACAAAATGATTTATTTGGATAAGGGTTCATACAAAAGTATGGATAACGTGGTCTGATTTTGGTCGGCATTTATATCAAGTTTTAAGATGTAAAAAGTAGTTATAGTGACATAACTACAATAGTTAGACCTACAGTATTGCGACGTTTTTTGTAGATTGATTTGATATGTTCTTTAATATTGTAGAACATGTTTTTGTTCTATCATTAATAGTTTCCGCAGCGCATGCGATGAAAGACGTTTTATGGCAAAAAAAAATACACCTTGGGTTATATTATTGAAGTTTTAGTAGGAACCCCTAATTTTTTTTTGTTATAAATATAGCCTATGTTACTCAAGGATAATGTAACATTCTAATAGTGAAAGAATTTTTGAAATCGGACCATTACTTTTTGAGTTTATTCGTTACAAACATACAAAAATACAAAAATTCAAAAATACAAATCTTTCTTCTTTATTATATTGGTGTAGATGACCGAGGGAAAAATTCAGATGACATGATTGGCATCTAATTTCATTCGTAAGTAATTTTATTTCTATATTTATTGATCCGTTCTATAAAATTTAAAAACGTGACATCTAGCGTGATATTAAGAAATTAAGTGTTAATTCAGCTAAGTGTTTTTCACTAGTTCGATTCTCAATAACTTTTCCTGAAAACCGCTAGATGGCAGTACAATTTGCCACTCCTCCCGCGAACCTACACCTCCCCGCAGTCACGCGTCTTTCTAAGGAAAAATCCTTTGATCACATCCAAAGAGTATAGTAATATACCGGATCACATCTCTGCTTCTATTACTCTGAGGTTTACCTATACAGCGTGGCGCTACGGTGCTGACATTAAATTCACACGTGTAGGGTTAACCATAAAAATAATGTAAAAAAACGCGGGAAATACGTCGATGAACTTTTTGTAAGGAACACTGGAATTATTTTTCTCGATTATTTTTTTACTCAATTTTTATCTACACTTGTGTTATTTTAATGTCGCCACCATAGCGCCACGCTGTATATCTGTACACCCGGGATCTATAATAATAATATCGAATCTCAAAAGCAAAACGACGTGCGAAAAATATCGGCAAAATTAATCAAAAACAGGCTGTCGGAAATATGTGGAGTGTTTTTAAACAGGTGTTGACAATTTAAAAATACTTTGTCCAGCGTTATTATGAACCCTTATCAATCCATGCAGCCTCCCCCGTCACACTGCCAATAATAATTACGCTACGACCGCCATCCAAGTGGTTTCTAACAAAACAATATGAGAATACATTTTTTGTTATTATAAATTGAAGTGTTCCACTTTGAACACCTATTTTATGAGCGCCAAAGAAAAAACACCTGCGATATTCCACTTTGCGCACCAATCAAAATTAAGGCTTTGTGCTTCTAATTTTTTTGTAAGTAGTGGTAGGACTCTACTGCTGAGTCCGCCTGGGGAAGTACCACACCTTTGCCAGTTATTCAACCGCCAAGCAGTAGTGTGTAAGCATTACTGTTTTCCGGTTTGAAAGGGCAATGTTAGCAGAGAAATTACTGGGTATGAACAGATTTAACATCTAACATCTCAGGGTGACGAGCGCAGTGCAGTGCGGCGCAGGTTTGTGTTCGCAAGTTCACAATTCTGGCACTGCGACTGTTAGTGGCAGGCGTGACGCTTACCACCAGGCAAACGTCTTGCTCGTCTCGTCACTTAAAATAATTAAAAAAAAGTGGAACAATAAAATAAATCTGATTTTATTCCACTTTGAGCACCCACGATAACACCGCTTCTAATGATGGCCGTAATAATACGGTACGAATCGATAAACTGGCTTTCTAAAATCAGCCTAAAACTTGTTAAAGACTCAAAAATAAATGAAAAAGAAGAGTAAAAACAACAATAAAACAGAAAAAATTGCAGAATCAAATTGAAAAAAAAAACCTCCTTGTAATCAGGTGAAAAATGTCATCAATCTATGTCGGAATAAACCGGTTCACAAGAATACGGATCTAATTGAGACTATTTATAGGAGTCAGAACACCGCACTGCAACAAATCAATTTAAAAACGATTGAGTGCAATTCACGTGGAATTACGATTCAAGAAAAAGGGGTCGCAACATCACAATAGATATCAGCAGGCGTCAAGCGGGTCGCAGCAGGGCCCGCACGGCGCTCGCCCCGGCTGGCACGGCGCGGCCCGCGGCCGGAGATCGATCGGCCCGCGCTAATGCGGCCCATTATTGGTACATCCGGCGAAGGGGAGAGGGCACCTGTTTGAGCATTGTTTTTTAATTCGATAATCAGAAATTGTCATGCATGAATTACTTTTATTTATATTTCTGAATGGCGTCTTTTATATCGTATCGAGTTTTGGAGGAATCGCGGTAAAATCTTGAATTTGAGTTTTACAAATGTTTGTATGTAAAACGTAGCGTTTTATTCTTTAGTGTGTGTATGCTACCGGCAAGTGATTAGCCGTATAATGTGTAGTGTTTTTTCGTGTCGTTTTTTTAAGTATCATATAAGCTCTTGTTATAATCGCTTTAGATCTTGACTTACATAGTAGTTTTTAGTTTCTTGATATAGCCCCCCATTAAGGGGGAGCCTTTCATTCAGCATTGGACATCTTCTAGAGTTGATAATCATGCTTTACTATACTTATTATAGAGTATGACCATTGCCAAAGTAATCCAATTCAGTTTATGTAAGTTTGTGTAAGTCTTATCTGTTCCATGGGCATAAGAATGGTTAATGACGTACATAATTAAATAACATAATTAAACTAAACAAAGCTCGTACTACGGGAACCAGTAAGCTGATATAATACTTATATTATATTCAAATTTTTACCGACTTTGAAAAAAGAGGTTCTATGTTCGACGGTAATAATTCTATGGTTTTTTTAAATGTATGATCACCGATTTCTCCGTCAATTGTGGGCCGATACTGATAATTATTTCTTTATTTGAAAGGGTATAACTCCCGAGGTGGTCCCATATTAATTTAAAGTCGGTATTTTTCTTTTAAGTTACTTGTATGCAAAGTGTAACAAAAAGGTTCAACAATACGAAAGGGCATGTATGTCCTCATCATTATGAACAACAGCTGATTTTAATTTCGCGATTTCTGGGTTGATCCCATAGTAAACGTTGTTCATAATGATGAGGACATATATACCCTTCAGTATTGTGGAACCTTTTTGTTACACATTGTATACATTACACGAATATGTATACCTATACTTACTTGACGTATACGTTTCTATCCGCCAACTCACACCAGAGAGCGTGGAGTAGTGTACCTATAGCGGATTTTTTTTATGGTTAGGCCTTTGCACGGCATTGAAATGCTAAAACTGATATGCAATTTGACAAAGTACTGTCATCAATCGAAAATAGACAAGACATTTAAAATCGATATGGAAATCGTCTTCAAATGCGATGACATCTCTATCTCTAGGTAGTAGGTACTCAACGAGTATTTAGGTATTACTAATATGACAAGTCTGCAGAGATGTACTGCAGTTTATATTGTATATATATATTGAACATTTACTGTCCACAGATTGTACCAGGGAGTCCTATTATGCCTATTATGCCTAGAGGCCACAAACCACATGTTTTACTAAATTAGGAAACTAATACAGTACAGAGTAATAATTATTGCAATCGCGGTCAATGCGAAAGACCTATCTGCACATTTGTTAAATGTAACACTACAATATATGTATAATGTCCAGTAACTCAATTTCACAAGTTACGAGGACTAGTAACTCATAGTAGGTACTAAACAGTCTCTTACACAGGCTTTTCAGAAACAGTTTTGGGTGAAGACATGAAAAGATGGTTTGGCTTCTGACACATTTTACATCACACCAACAGACATAACAGTAATATTGTACATGCAAAAGTGTGTTTGTGTTTGTTACCTCTTCAAGACAAAACGACTGAACGGTTTTCGATGCAGCTTGGAATGGAAATAGCTTATTTCAAGGAATAATATATAATAGTCTACTTTTTATTTTCATCATCAAGCAATAAATCACGAGGCGCAGCTAGTAATATTATAAATATTACTTTGCAAGGACAGGGCTAATGCAACCTTCTCAATGGTAACGACCAACTGACTCAGATGAATCTCTGATGAATTAGAAAACAATTCGTCGTAGCTGAGATCTTAAGACGGGGATTTTCCACTATTAACTACCGTAGTTCGTCAGTTAAACAACTCAAATATTGAATATATCCAAAGGCATCGGCAAAGTAGAAAATTAATAAATATAGACCCAATAGACATTTCAATCAAAACTACGTTGAAAAATGAGTTTCTCATCACCTGATAATAGAGACTTCACTTCAAAACTAATAAAAAAATATTTTATTTTAATTTTTAAAGAATAAAAAATAATCATGCTCGTCATTTTGTATTTTTAATAGTGTGAAAAAATCTCTAATAATCGAAACAATAAGTCGAATTTGTAATCGCACGAATTTACTAGCATAAAGTCAATTATCGACAACAGTAACAAAATTGCTTGAAACGTGGAATGACCAAGAGAGACTCAAACATTTCACATATTTATATCATTGATGAATGTTCTGATGGTATCCTTACTTTTTGCCCTTGGGATTGTCGCAAATTAAACAACTAAAGCTGCCGAGTTACTGCTAATCCGACCCTAACACCGCTAATGTTTGTGTTTAGATGGCAATCGGAGCGTGAAATCGAGCGGGATGTTATTAATTCGTTATCGTACCGTATCGCCTACTGTTTACACTGTTACAGTACGATTATTGGGGACTACGGGGCAATTATAGAGCATAGGGGTGTTTAGTCGAAATCTTTTTATCATATTATCACACTTATATTATCTAGCTTCACATGAATGTAGGTACCTACAACTTGCCCCGCGGTTTTACCCGCGTGATGATGAAAAACGGTGATGATGATGATAATAATAAAATAACTATCCTATATATCATTATTATTTTAAGATCTTTTAATGTTGGTGTACAATAAAGATAAACCAACAGTAAAAGAAGAAGTTGGTGTACAATAAATATATTATGGACTTGGGTAAACTGCATACAGAACCACCGGAAGACAGGCAGCAGCGTTCTCTTGGTTAACGGTGGTGAGCATTCTGCGATCCCCAAGCCGCCTGCCGAGTGTGGGGATTATGGCAAACCCCCTAAAGCTATTAAGGAGTAGAAGCCTTCGTTTAACAGTGGACGTTTTCTGGCAGTTGGATGATTGGTTTAGTCGGTATAGTGTCGATTTTCCACTGTAGCGCTTGGTTTGTTGACGGCACGCGGCTCAGGCCGGCTGCGCGCACGCCTCAGCAGTACAGTAGAGTATCGACACTATTCTGTACGAATAGAGTACAAATTAGTTAGCACTGAATTTGATATTATTGTAGTTATAGACGTAGGTATTTATTGTGGTTCAACAACGTTTAGATGCGTTTCCTGTGAGAACTAAGAGAGATAAATATTCTGAACGTAGTAATATAATATGGACCAGGGTATGTCCTAAGAACTAAACAAGAACCCCCGGAGGACGGGCAGCTGCGTCCTCTTGGTGAGCATTATGCGATCCCCAAGCCGCCTGCCAAACGTGGGGATTATGGTGATCCTGCCTATTAAGGGGAACGCCTTCGTCCAGCAGTGGACGTCTTTTGGCTGATGAGTTACTATAATATTATGATATCTGTGATATTACTTAGGTATACTTTGAACTATGTCGGTAACTTTATCACATGACATAGTTAAATAAAATGAGTGGTAAAAAAAAAACGCTGGACTAATCGACACAATATTTACATTTCACCAGTAATTTAATTGCACCCTGCATTAGTTTTTCCGTAGAGTCACAGATCATAGCCGAATTCTAAGCTTCTAGGTAACCATGTTCAAGGAGTGGACCAAAGCAAGCATTATTGTATTAAAACATCTAATAGGCCATGGTACATTTTGAAGCCATGCCGAAGCACTTTCTGAAGACAATAGTTAGGTATTTTAAACTAGTAGGCTATGGCTTCCCAGACATGTAACAGCACTAAACTAGTTATTTTATGAATAACAGCACAAATTTCTGAAGAAAAACTAACTGCACTTTAATTTTACACCGCAGGAATCAAATTTATCTCAGTAATCGTAATTTTTATACGCATTGCATTGTTTTTTTTTTTGTTTATGACCTGTAAAGTGATATTTCTCTTCAGATTATTATTATTATTACCTAAGCAAAAAATGCTCTTGATTTGTATTGTCCACATACATTTTCGAAATAATGCGTTCCATTTTACGTATTTTTAGTCGAAAGCAAAACTCACGATATCCATTGGTAGATCGCCGAAACAGTCAACTCTCCATTTTCCCGCAGAGCTCTCTCGATCAATTCCGGATACGTGTATGGAGGCTTCTTCGGCGCCAGCGGAGACTCAAGAAACTCCATCTTTGGCTCCTTCACCGACCTTACTGGCTCATCGTCAGGAACTTTGATGTTAACAAGCTCATCGAGCCTAAAGTTAAGCAGCCACGCGAGACTAGCACAATCGTTATCGTCTTCTATCTCCTGAGGCCATTTTCTTCGTCTCCATTTCAATTTATCCGGGGTTTTAACCGACATTATTAAATTATTTATTTATTTATTTGCGTTGGTCTGACAAGGCGTGTCGTGGCCGCACTGACTGCGTTTTGAGCTTCGAACGCGATCGCTGTTTCGTGCCAGTCCGCGCTATCTCTGGTTAGTGTAATCTTTTTAGAGGGTGAAGGAGGTTGGTAGCGTTGCAAGTGATCAAAACTGTTTGGTGGTATACTTGGATGATGAATGTTTATCGCGGGTGTAACTTTAATAGGTCAAAACAGTTTTTATATTTGGTTGTGTGGTTTTTTGGATAATATTACTTTTTCATGGTGATAAATAAGGAAATGAATGAAGTATGAACAAGAAGAGTTAATAGGTACTAGGCTAGGCTGAGATAGGAATAGGGAAGCGTACTCCACCTTAGACTTTGTCACCACCTCGGTGAGGCCAGCGACGGTGATAATGGAATGGACGGACCCAGCGCTTGCAAATCTTTCAAAATTAACAAGACATCACAATTAAGCATACTTAGCTAAAAGTTTGCATATTACATTTGCCGGAAAATAGAGATAGCGACTCTAATTACTGCATGACAAAAAGAGAACACATGTACATGTATTAGAAGTTTGTATTGTCGTATAGTACGGGTCGCATGTTGAAAAAGCAGAGTATGACTGAAGCGAGTGGAGAGCCATCGCTCAACATATAGTCCCGTGCGCTTATTTCCCGTCCATTCATCTTATCATTGTCACTGGGTGAGGCAAGGTTAAACGCGAACCCATTCGTCGTAAAAAAATATAATAGTATGCAGTTAGTGTTAGTTAGTAGTTAGTATGGGTGACAAATAACGTCTGCCTGTTATTATTGCAACAATATTTTGGACTTTAAGTAACAAACCCACGGACTGACACCTCCAAGCACAAAACCAATCGGCATCGCTGCGTTATCGCTCATTACTTTGAGACCTGTCATTAACCCTGTAATTTATCAAGCTATAAACCATTCAAAGCAGCAGTAGTATTTTTTAAGCAATAGAATAACGAGACGAGATCGCCGTTCACCCGGTGGTAAGCATCACGCCTGCATAACAGTAGCAGTGCAATAATTGTGAACTTGCGAACAAAATCCTGAGCTGCACTGCACTGCGATCATCACTATGAGAGATATTACTAATTTACCCAGTAATATTAACATAATTCAGTTAGGCGTCAGAATACCTTTCTGATGCTGCGTTGGCGCCTATCTATGCAAAATGCAAAGGAGAACAAGCTATAATAGGTTTATATGTACGGGTAATATTAACCTACTTGCGGTAATCGTTACCTTTGAGCGCCGGCGTGTTTGGCAATGATTGTTTTTTGATTCCGGCATATTTGTTTAGAGCCCAATCTCGTTCGTACGTGACGAGGTACGCGGCCTTTTTCCAATGTTATTTTCTTATTTACTTTTCTGATACAGCTGTGTTATTCAACGACAACTTTAAATGTAAAATATACGAGTGTCACCTTACTCGAGAGCCAGTTACCATTCCAAGCTAGGTGTATTTACCATTTTCGACCACACCTTCAAACACCCCAACAGGTCTTTCAAGCGTATAAAATCTTATTTATCCCTTAACACAAACACTATATAATACATACCTACTACACAGGTACTACACGTATTCCACAGAAACATGTAGATTCACTGCCATTGATTGATTAACCTATAGGACCCGGGTATGTCCTTAAATTGCAACCGGACCACCGGAGGACGGGCAGCAGCGTCCTCTTGGTTAACGGTGGTGACCATTCTGCAATCCCAAAGCGTGGAGATTATAGCAATACCCCTCTATTAAAGGGAAGGCCTTCGTCCAGCAGTGGGCGTTTTATGGCTGATGACGATTGATTAACATGTAGAGAGGCACTGCAACCACGGACCACGCCTAGGTATATATTACTTTTTCATCTTTATAAATCGTTTATTACGTCTAATAACTTAGATCTTTTATATGTGAAACATATAATATCATTGTATAAGAATATACCCAGTTAGTATTTTTCGTCAATTTCTGTGTTGATCTTAGTTTGTGGAGGCCAGTAGCGGATTTACACATTTGCCGCCATTAGACTATTCAAATTTTGCCACCCCTCCGATCTCTACAATGGAGATCCACACTGCGATTTTATCCCGCTCGGCGGCGTACAGTCGATGTGTCCATAGTCAACTGTCAATCCCATACATTTTGTTGTTTTTTTCCAACATTTTCATGGTTTTACTCTTATTAGATTCCAATATGACTTTGTGTTAAGTACCAGGATGTTTCAATCTTGGTAAACTGTTCCCAAAAAACCCCACTTTGAAATACGCTAATAGCTCGAAATATCAGAGTAAAGTGTAGTGTTTAAATCCTCTTTGTATCAGAGTTACCAACCGTTCGACAAGGTCCGCTTTTTTCCAGATACTTTTCCTCAATGATCTTATATGTTACATATAAAATATCATTGCTTTTCCTTCTCGTTTCTATAACTTTTCTTTGAGTTTCGCAACCTTCCAAGTTGAAAAAATGGTGGCAGACGGTGGAAAAAGAAGCCAAACAAAACTCGTACTCGTAAAATACGTGACACTTACAACAAAGCTTTAGATTACAAGTTGATTGTCGATAGATTTTCTTAAACTAAGTAGTGTTCTTTCGCGAATTGATAATTAAAAATGGTGGTGTTTTATTCATCAAGTGTCGAATCACACACACAAGGTGTGTGCAAGTGATATAATGTGGTGAAACATGTCTTTCCGTGTTGTTTTTAAAACTTCGAAAGCTTAAAGTCCCCACAACTTTACTAGGGTATCACTTGGACTTGACTGTGACTAATTTTGGGTGACTGACTATGATTTTATGACTTACTTGACTTTAAACTATAAAAAATTGAAACATACATTTTTATACTTGACACTGGCAGGATGCACAAAGTGCGATGCCAATAACGTATTACATACATAAGTGGGGCAAATGATCAAATGCGGTGAAACATGATGGGCATGTCTTTTGTGTTGTTTTCAAAACTCCTTGAAACCTTTAGTAGAGTCGCCATAACTTAACTAGGGCATCACTTGGACTTGACGGTGACTAATTATGATTTTATCACTTATTCTTTATAACTGCAATTAACGAATTGAGTATTGAGTATTTGACATGACTCAATTAAAACTTAAAAAATACATTTATACTTGACTCTGGCAGAATGCACGAAGCGATTAACGAAAAGGAAAAAATTTATTAACAGTTGCTTTTGTTGACATTTTGATATGTCCAGATCGCTACTGGCGCCATCTGCGAGATTTTTTGCGTGTGGATCCTATATGTGCGATACCTTCGTGTGAACTATCACAATCAAATTAATGTCATTTTTGTTTCTTAATGTTTTTTACTACTTGTTAATCCTAATTACCCCGCCCTTTCCCCGTATTAGTATGATTGTGAACTTGATGTGCCAGTTCCTAGACTATTTTTGCCATCCAACGAAAATAATTAATTATTATTTTAATCAAAATTTTTGCTCCAAATATGCCGCCCCTAAAATCTGCCACGCTAGGCTCCAGCCTACTCAGCCTGCTGGTAAATCCGCCATTGGTTGAACGACATTGCCTCGTCGTATCTTTTCTTTCTTCGCCGTTAGAGCTTGATTCACAACATAACACACACATAACGTTTTATGCATAATACATTAAAAAGTATTTCAAACTTATTTTAGTTAAAAAGTGTTTTGTCTTCTTTTTTCAAACTCAATTCATAATTCGAAAGATATGGGCAAAATCACTTTTTAACTAAAACAGGATTAACATAGGTTTTAGTGTTTTATGCATAAGATGGTTAGGGTATAATTATGGTCACATACCTTTTGGCAGAGGACCATTCCTTGGCTTACCACCTCCAATGGCAAAAGCTCAAAGGTATAAACTCTTTATAAATCTCAGTTTATGAAAGAAAATAAACAAAAAAGTGCCTACACTATTTGTACTCGCTAGTGTACCTATTGTATTTCCATGTGTTCGAGAATTTTTAATGCAATTACTTTTCCAATTCACTGCAGTGGTCTGCATACCCGGCGGCCGCTGGCCCCGGAACATATTGCGAGTCCCGGAATTGATTTGTTTGGAACAACGTCTGCTTTGTTTGGGGAAAGCTTAGATACAACTATAAAGTTTGAACAACAAAATCCTGCATTCACATTATCAGCCGGAAGATGTCCCTTGCTGGACGAAGGCCCCCTTAATAGGGAGGGGTTGCCTTAATCCCCACGCTTGGCAGGCGGCTTGGGGATCGCAGAATGCTCACCACCGTTAACCAAGAGGACGTTACTGTCCGACCTCCGGTGGTTCTGGATGCAGTTTTAGGACATACCAGGTCGTATACTGCTTCTACATTGCCGTCTTATGCATAAAACACTTAAAACTATTTTAGTTAAAAAGAGTTTTGTCCATTTCTTTCGAATTAAGAATTACTTACCTAAGTTTTAAAAAAGAAGACAAAACACTTTTTAACTAATAGTACATTATGATACAAGTGTGCTATGTTGGTCATTACACTAGAGGCGGTATTATGCGCGCGAGCCGAAGGCGAGCGCGATAAGCAAGCCAAGAGTGTATCGAAACATAGCACAAGAGTTTCATACGACTGTTTTCATCACACTTGCAAGGAAAAAACAAACTTTTTTTTGATAATAATCAACCACACAGCGAAAACGTCAACAAACATTTGCGGAAAATGGCGCCCAAATCAGCAATGCGCGCGGAGGTTGACATTTACTTCAACGGCATAAGAACTCTTTGTTGGTATTACAAAAAAAACTTAAGTATTACCCGGCTATTTTAAGAGTGCTTCGTATACATACGTCTAATTGCAGTCACGTACAAACTTGACTTTACCGGGTTATACCTATTATGCACAAGTGCCGTAATGTAAAGTAAAAAGCACGGGTGCGTAATAGCTTATATAATATATAATAGTAATAGGATTATGAGCCTAAAAGCGATGTAATAAGAACCACTTTACGAGCAAGTGTGATGAAAAATTGTTGTTAGTGTTTTATGCATAAGACCACAGAAAAGTGATGGCCCTACTTTACTTCTCTCTTCAGTGCATAAGACAATAAGTATACAAAATATAATGTATGATGACAAAATACAAAGGATCATGTACTATGTATGGTATAATCTCTATTGCAGAGTCCGCGCGGGGAAGTGCCACACCTTTGCCAGTTATTCAAGCGCCAAGCAGTGGTGTGCAAGCATTACTGAGTTTCGGTTTGAAGGGGCAATGTTACAATATAAATTATTGTGCAAGAGATTTGACATCTAGTCTGCGATCCCCAAGCCGCCTGCTTGGAGTGGGGATTATGCCCCCCCCCCCCCCCCCCCCCCCATACAATATGACAGCAAACCAAAAACCATGGCCCCTAGTCCCCGGCAGCTCCTCTATTCCTGACCTAGGTAGCAAGTCAGGTAACGGAGGAGCAAGGGGTGCTAAGAATCACCGGAAGACGCCCCGCTACCACCCCCAACATAAGTTGCGGGCAACCGGTGGATGCAAATGGCAGGTTGTCGTACAGTGTGGCGGTCTAAGGGGGAGGCCTTCATTCAGCAGTGGATGTCTCCGGGCTGATGATGATGATGAGGAAAATGTTGCCCACAATGAAAATTTTGCCCTTTTGGCTTAGTACTGCCATTCCGTATTACCCTGTATTAAAAATTGTAATGCTGTAAATTCCAGCAATTACACAACACTGAGTCGCAGCGTAAATGCACAAAGAACAAAACGACGCATATTCCCATCGAATCGGAACCGGATTTAATTCGATTGTGAGCGAATCCGAGGATCGATTTCTAAAAGTGTTTCGATTATTCGATTTAATTGCAGGCTTTGTGCCGTTCGCGGTTGAATCCAATTATTTACCGCTCGGCGGACGATGCTCGATAATTGTTATGAGCTTTGTTACAATTTTAATCCGTTATTGTAATTAGAGTGTATTTTGGTTTTTATACTTACTAGAATGTATTATCGATTGATGTCACCATGTGTAAAAAAAAACCACTAACAAAATACACGTACTTATTCTTAGTACGTAGTTATTCGTAGTCTTAGTTTTGGCGGGAACGGTGAAAATCATGTCGCTGCATTGTATTATTTTCTTAATCTCGTGTTTTATCGTGAGTTATATATCAGATCCGGCGCGCATCGGCACCGGACGGGCGCCGTGAGTAATTTCTTGCCGTGTACGGGACCTAGTACAAAATGTATGCACGGAGTGCCTTCAGGCGAAACCGGGCGGTTTTTCTCGTCGTATGCGCCCGGCCTAAATCGGATACTCTGACTATAGTTTCGATCACATCCGGTGACCTTTTTCAAAGAGTGAAAACAGAGCCCGATGGGCGTGCGGCTACGTCCTGCTTTGCACTGCGGGCCGCTGCGCGTCGCGCGCGTCGCGCGCGTGATGTCATCGGTTGATCTGCGAGTGAGGGGGTGGGGGCGGGTAGAGTGTAAAGTAGTGCTGCGCCGGCGCACTGTGAAGCTTTTCATCACTGGAATGGTCCCGTGCGGCGTCAGAAATATTCTAGCACGCGAAGCTCACCACGTCGCCTTCAGATGCGCATCCACTCTCGCTAGCCCCATGAAAACAGGGCCTCCAAGTCGGTAGCAGGTTCCATCCTCCGTCTCTATTGAAGTTTGGACGCTTTCTTATCTCTATGGCCTCCCTAACTTTCCGATGCACATAGAACTTCCCGCGTGCTAGAACTTAATAAAACGTGCATTTAATTAAACGTGAGTATTCCCGTATAAATAAAACAAAGCTTTAATGTGGCATGACTTGGACTCGACTCTAACTGTGATTTCATTTCATGGCATATTTGACTTGATACTTAATAAACTTGAAAATTCATTATAAGTACCTACTTCACACTGGCAGAATGCACAAAGTGCGATGCCAACAAATAATAAAAAAAACAGTGTCAAAAAAACAATAATGATTTTTTGATTTTTATTCGTTAAGTGCCGAATTACGGACACTAGGGTTGGGTTACGTGGAGAACTGTTATAATGTGGCGAAACGGTATTTCCGTATTGTTTTCAAAACTCCGTAAAAGCTTAAAGTAAAGTCGCACAACTGAAATATGGCATGGCTTGGACTAAACCGTGACAGATTTTTTGTGACTGTAATTTTTTTAAGAAAAAACAGTATCTAACATAGGTTCCGGCTATTTTAAATCATCATCAACGAAGAAGGAAGAACGAAGGCCTCCCCCTTAGACCGCCACACTGTACGTCAAGTCGACAACCTGCCATTTGCATCCACCGGTTGTACGCGACTTTTACAATGTCGTCGGTCCACCTGGTGGGAGGCCTTCTTACGCTGCGTCATCCGGTTCGCGGTCGCCACTCAACAACCTTTCTTCCCCATCGGTTGTCAGTTCTTCAAGGATTATTTTAGATGCTAGAGATAAATTGCTTAAGTAAATGCTATGAATATATACATATTTTTTCTATTGAACACCTATTTCGCGATTTCGAAGTCCATTGTAAAAGATGATATAACAATAAGTAAAATGAGCTCCTTTCGGCTTAGAACTACCGATCTAGTAGCCCCACTATTCACCATTTCAATTTTCCATTGAGCTTTCTGTTTTCAGAACTTTACAATATTATTCTAATAGAAAATACTAAACTTCCAAATAACGCCACCAACACTTGAAAATATGAAGCACTCTGCACAAGAACAATCGAGGATTAATTCTCCTATCTGGTGCTAATGGATTTCTGCAATCTAAGGCCACTTGACTTCAATGGCTGGAACTTGTCGAGGTTTGAATCCAGCACAATGGGTTCAAGTAACAGAGGCAGGAATTTCAAACTTTGCTTCTAGTTGTTTGAAGTGTGGACTTGTTTGTGTCTATAAGAAAAATCTAGAGGCTTTGTTAGAAGAAGATATAGAAAAAAAAATTACTAGAAGTAGCTTCGAATTTGTAAATCCATCTTTTTTCATTTTGCCTTTTTCCTCATTCAAAGAAGGAAAAACCAAAAGATAACTTAACTATTCTGAGGAATATTTTACATTAATATTAATAGATAAGTATCTTTTTTTTGTTGGTTAGTGGTGTGGTAGCTTCGGGGCTCGTGCCTTTTGTCAAAACTTTACATTTTTGTCAACTTTTAGGTCCTTTAACATAAGGAACTAACGACTTTACAAAAGAAATAATATACCAAAAGAAAATTAAAGGAATAATAATGATGACGAGAATCTTGTGAATGCCGAGGAGAAACTCAGCAAGTACCTTGACTTGGCCTTCGAGATAACCGCCATGTGGGATGTTGACTCGGTTTGTTCACAAATTAGTTTTTTTTTCTAAATTAGTGGCCATATCAAAATGTTCTCCCAGTTTTGTGGTCAAATATTTTTTTAATTAAAAAATAATAATAAGTAGGTACAGGAGTCAAAACAAATTGATACCTACAATAATTTTAACCTTATCATCTCTAACAAAATAGGAAAGATTGGTTACCCAAACGCACTATCCTGCTGATTGCCAGTGCAATCCTGTCACTTTGTTGTAATTAGCAACATGAATTAGTTGCAATCTCTCACTGATGAGCGAGCAATTCAATTTGTACCATTGATCTTGCACAGATGCTAGACATTGTCATGACTAAAGAGCATAATAGTAACATAAGTACTAAGATAATACTAAAATAACTTGTATAGCTCAAAACTCTGTACGTAAAATTGTTTTTTGTTAGTTTACACTATAGTTTATCCTAACCTCTGTTCTGTCCTCCTATCTTTCTGTAGTGGTAGGACTCTACTGCAGAGTCCGCCTGAGGAAGTACCACACCTTTGCCAGTTATTCAACCGCCAAGCAGTAGTGTGCAAGCATTACTGTGTTCCGGTTTGAAGGGCACTGTTTCCAGAGAAATTATTGGGTATGAAGAGATTTAACATCTAATATCTCAGGGTGACGAGCGCAGTGCAGTGCGGTGCAGGATTGTGTTTGCAAGTTCACAATTCTAGCACTGCTACTGTTAGTGGCGTGACGCTTACCATCAGGTGAAAGTCTTGCCCAACTCGTCACTTGCCTGCATTAAAAAAAAAGTTGCTTATAAAAAAATATGCTCAGTGGTTCACGCGTAAGACTTGCACGCTGCAAGGCGCAGGCTGAAATCGCAATTCGCATTGGGACTGGTGGTATCGATTCTTATAATACCAGCCATATAACATCAAAATTGGGTAAGACAGAAAATTTCCGGTTAAACCGCGGTAGCGAAACTAGGTATATAACACCTTCGTACATAAATAACCGCAAACATACTCAGGCAGGGCGGCAGAAGTTAATATTTGGCCTGCCAAAGGCGAATATTGATTGGTCTTGTGACAAGGGTTCTACGTTTCTCAAGGTGCGAGGTAGAGGTATGGCATTAGGGAGTATTCTGGTAAGCTTCTGATAAAATATATCAATATTCTTATGGCGAAAGTTAGCTAAGATCTGCCCTTCCGAGCATTGCATCACAGAATGTCTGCTAAATGAAAAACTAGCGCCATCTATTAAAGTCTCCTGAAACTACTTGGCGTCGATACCACAGAAAACATAATAGTACTATACGTACAGAAGATTCACTCCCATAGATAGTAACAAATACTTACCTTAAAAAATAAAACCTACTTCTATTTCTATTACCTGGATGACATCTTTTTTCCAGTTATATTGA
The DNA here is from genome assembly GCA_905404285.2 of Erannis defoliaria. Classification (NCBI taxonomy): domain Eukaryota; kingdom Metazoa; phylum Arthropoda; class Insecta; order Lepidoptera; family Geometridae; genus Erannis; species Erannis defoliaria. Next base: position 18,786,995 of record FR990072.1, on the reverse strand, counting down.
TTTAAAAACCAAACTACTGAACCGATAGGGACATTTGGGACATACATTCTTCTGAAATAATACCTACCAAACAAAAAAAAAACGTCATAATCGATTCATAATTCGACGGAGTAATCACGTAACAAACATGCAAAAAAACTCGGAGGAAGGATTTCCCTCTTGGACATTTATCTGCAAAAAAACATACACTCGAATGGAGAACCTCCTTTTTTGAAGTCTGTTAAAAACGCGTCTATATTAGTTGAATCACAATATTATGGGCTCTGGACATTCATATCATATTCAGTAGCAAGCTAATGTGTACTCTAAAATTTGTATAGAATAGCAGCGACAATTAGAATAGTAGTGTCGATATTTCACAGTAGTGCAGAAGCGAGCGCGCAGCCAGTGGGAGTTGCGTGACGTCAACGACCCAAGCGCTGCCGTGGAAATCGACACACTGTATTATACAAATAAAGTAACAATTAGCTTGCATTGAAACTGCCATTGTTGTAGTAATAGATCTAGATTGAGAACGTTTTATGTACGAGTCATTAATTAAAACACCCACACCCGGATTTAAGATCTATCTTCATTACACAAAAAAAAATTGTTCTGGGTAAAAATTGAACCCGCAACCTTACAACTCACAAGGCAGTGGTGCTATACCGTCGTAGCTATATAGCAGCCAAATGGGCATCACAGAATACTGCCGCTATAAAGGTCTCGTTTATTCCGTTGTTGACTTAGCTCTAAGTATTGTTTGTGTAGCGATGGTTGCGGTAAACACCCTGCGGACATGATGTGCTTTTAAATGGGGAGGAATCCATATAGATATCTACATTTTTTTTTGCAATTTCACATGCGTACGTTTTAGGTGAATATTGAGACTAATTATTTATTCAAGTAACAATTTTCTAAGTTTATCCCGTATGAGATGTCGAAACTAGCCCTTTAAACAGTTCCTTTCTCTTTTTAATTTGTAACTCGTTGCATAAAGTAAGTTTTTTTTTGACTAGAAGACAAATATTGAGTTTTTATTTTACTTATGTCTATCACATAAGTAATAAAAACGATTCCTGCACGTTTAGGGTTACCATCCGACTGGCATTTGCCGCATTTGACAGGCATTTTACAGTTTAGACAGGCGTGCGGCCGGCGCTAAGTAGAGGCATTTTCCGCAGACATTTTTTGATTTCCACGGTAACATGCAAGCCCGCCCGGATGAAATTGACTATTGGAACTACTGGGATAGACCCTAAAATCTATCCACGCGCGCACTGCACAGAAGAAAAAAAAAAGCAGAAAGTAATCGCCTGACAATAGAGTCGCCCTACTTTAACCTAAGAAAATTTTAAAAACGTAAATTAAAATTGTTTATTCATTTCATTTTGAATAAAATATTTCAAGCCTTTAAAACTATTTGTTGCGTATTATTTATTTTAAGAATTACAGTTTTTTCACAATGGGCATTTTTCTGAAAAATCAGGTAATTTGAAAGTCCTGGACAGGCATCCTCCCTACAGTTGGTAACTCTACGCACGTCACCGCTCATTCCTCTCGTTTCCGCTTCAGTGAAAACGTACCGTAAAGCTCTTATTATGATAGCCACAGAATTGGGCCATGTTAGCAATACGAGAAAAACCAAAATAGTCTCCAAGCAATCAACAGCAATATGTGAAACCACCAAAAAACAGTAACATCTGCGATATCTGTAACTATTCCTGGGTTTGCTCTAAGTATAATTACATAGGGCTGTAGGGTCCAATACCCCGGATGTGCTGAAACCAACACGAGCAAAATGTACCCTGAGGGACACCGGCCGACCTTCTAGACTGCCGATTTTATGAATAAGAAATGAAATCACACGCTTTTTTTACAAACTTTTATTACACCTATATCACGAGGATTTTATAGGTTAGTATTATTTTTGCATTTGATACCAAAAATAATACTATATTACCTACTAGCTTGAAATATTCATTATTGTGAATAACTTTTACTATCGCATAAGCATAGCATAATCAACCGCGCATTATAAGCATTTTTTTTCTTAGTTTTTGGCATCGCACGCTGTGCATTTTGTTAGTGTCAAGTTTATGAATTTTTACATTTATTTGTTATCATCAAGTCATATAAGTCATGAAATCACAGTAAGTCACACGAAATTAGTCATAGTCGAGTCCAAGTCATACCCTAGTAAAGTTGTGGCGATTTTACTATGAGCTTCTACGGAGTTTTGGAAAAAACACGAAAAGACATGTTTCACCACATTATATCACTTGCCCACACTCGTGCATGTAATTCAACACTCAATGAATAAAACACCACCATTTTTAATCATTAATTCGCGAAAAAACACTATTTTAAGAAAATAATAGAATGCAACGACATTATTTTTCCGTGTTCCCGCCAAAACTCCCAGCCTGAAATACCATAATAAGCATATAAGTCGCGTGAACTACTTCTATACAACGATGCGGAAACGGTGCACATCCCTGGTGCGCAGGCGCGGGCCAGCTCCAACAGTATCCTAAACGTATTTGCGAATAGGTTTGACTGTCAGTACATGAACCACTGTTACAGGGTTCATGTACTGAATAATAAGCAAACAACAACATTTAATTAGTAATTGTATTTTAATAATAAAATAATAATAATAAATATTGGGGGACATTTTACAAACAGCGCCATCTAGCCCCATACCAGGCAAAGCTTGTATTATGGAAACCAGATAGCTGGTAGAATACTTATATACAATTAATTTTATTGTTATTTAAATTGTATTATAAATTGTTTTATTTTTAATTATTATTGTATGTGACTATGTGATATGACTTATGTCGAAATAAATGGAATTTGAATTTGATAATCAGCCTTTTTTAATCTTCCACTGCTGGACTTAGGCCTACCCTCGAAGGGCGAATGGGCCATGTCCACCACGCTGCCCAGTTGCGGGTTGGTGAATTCACATACGCCATTGAATGTCTCCTCCGGACGAATGCAGGCTTCCTCACGACGTTTTCCTTCACCGAAAAGACAGTGGTATGAGTATCCGTACATAAACTCCAAAGAGCTCATTGGTACGGGCCTGGGTTTGAACCCGCTACCTCACGATTACAAGTCAAGCGGTCTCCTGATTAGGCTACCACGGCATTTACTATGGCGGCAACCCTAAATTCGCGTGAAAAACAGCTGTTCCATACATTTTGTCGAGAATGGCATTTTTGTTTTATTTATACGGGAATATTCACGTTTAATTAAATCGGATACCCCGACTATAGTTTCGATCACATCCGGTGACCTTTTTCAAAGAGTGAAAACAGAGCCCGACGCGCGTGCACTAAGCAGGACACAGCTGCACGTGCGTCAGGCTCTGTTTTCACTCTTTGATTCCCGTATAAATAAATCAAAAATGTGTCAAAACCACGTCAGTTTTCATAATAAAAAATGGCATTTTTTTACTGCGTGGCAAAAAAAGAGTCGAAATTAACAGGGGCGCCACTATCGAAAAGAGATATTATAAATACAAACAACCTTGTGATCTGAGGATGATGATTGGATGAATTTATCCCACTGACATCTTTTCCACAGCCAGGAAAAAAAAAATTCAAAAAAATACGCAAATCAATTAATTCTCCGCATTTTCCAATTAAGATAATTTAAAACAATTAATTTCTTTTTTCAAGTTATTTTTCCTCCTCGATATAAATGAGTGCGATTTCGCCGGAGGCTTCAGTACATCTCATTATTCATCCAATAAATTTGATTACTCACTTATTTTCCTACTTAGGAAGTTCAGCCAATAATTAATATATAAGAGGAAAACATTAATTTTGAGTTTCCTTGAATTTTATTGGTATTTAAATCGAGAGAATTCAATGAGCTGCAAGGTTTGAACGAGTTTTAAGTGTAATTAAGTTAATATAATTATCTACTCAATAACCTGTTAAGTAAGCGCGAAATATAATATAATCAAGCAAGATCTACAGAATTTTATTGAATTCATGAGCATCTTTGCTTCAGGAGGTTCGCTCATTCAGCTTATTTATTCTCGTAATGTGAAACTCCTTGGTGGAATTCTTGTATATTTTCATAGAAATTTAACTAAATACCAAAAATAATATTAACAATATTTAAAAAATAATATAAAAAGCGCTATACAACTAGGCGTGCGGTAAAATAGGTTTACCGCACGCCTAGCTGCTTTACCGCACACGTTGTTGTATGGTGCGTAATGTTCAACTTTCGAACGATGTATACAGGCTTCGTAAATGCATATTTCGAGCAAATGTGTTGTAAAAAAATTGCCTTCAAGCAAATACAGAGTTTTCCAGCAGACTCACTTAAGAGCCTGTTTCGGGATGGGTGTATTAAGAATCTTTGACCACACTGTTTCTTTACTCAGGTGAGCTGTGGTCAAGAGCTAGACTGTCGATAAAAAAGGCTCATTGCAAATTCGCCACACTTTTTTTATTCCATACATTGAAAGTAAACTTTGTCACAGTCATTAAAAAACCCCCAGTGTGTCTACTATCCAACAGAGCCTAGGCTAGGCCCAGACTAGGCCTCGAAAATGTGCATATCTGTCGGTATATCCTACTCATAAAGGCTTGTATCTTTTTACTGGTACACCCGGTTTATCAAAACACTAACTAAAAGGTTTGGAGCGGTCGTAATTCATAACTGGGCAGAAGATGTTTCCCGAGCTTAAAGGGCAATGCCGGTTAGGTCAGGGGGCACTTTGGAGAACAACTTCTAATGACCAAGTTCTAAGAACCTGGTACACTAGACAAGTACCTACAGCAAGGTCGTCAGCCATAAAACGTCCAGTGCTGGACGAATGCCTCTCTCTTAATAGAGGGGTGTTGCCATAATCCCCGCGGTTGGCAGGCGGGTTGGTGATCGCAGAATGCTCACCACCGTTAACCAAGAGGCCGCTGCTGCCCGTCCTCCGGTGGGTCTGGTTGCAGTTTAATGACATACCCAGGTCCAAGGCAGGTAAGCTATAGTTACCTACAGCAAGGTACCTATAGCTTATTCTATTGCTATAACAGCAACGGTCCTAAAAGCCCAAGTAGCATCGAAGATCTTCTCCTAATGTACTGGTACCCCTTGCACAGATAGTGAAAAACATGTTGCACGTAGAATGACCGAGAACAATGGCATAGCAGGAGAGGGGCATACCCAGCAGTCGGATAAATAAAGCTGCGGATGATGATGAGTAAACGATAAAATACGTGTATAAATAGTTTTGTTTTTACAACAACTACGCTACTTTTTTAGCTACGTAGAGTCGTCTACGCAGTATATTAGCTACGCATTGAATTGAACATTTACACGCATAGCCTATCTACGCGTAGCAGCCCAGCACCGCAATCTAACTAGGTACGCTCTAAAGCTACGTACACTAGCTATATACACAAAGCTATAAATAAATAGATAGATAAATTAATTATTTATTGCTCACACCAAAGAAACATACATACAAAGGATTAAATAAATTAAATACTAGTGCACAAATGGCGGCCTTATCGCTAAAAACGATCTCTTCCAGGCAACCTTAGGATGGAGAAAAATTATGAACACGAAAAGACAGGGTGTGCTGTAAAGAAGAAACTCCTACAAATCATAAACATACTTACAATCGAATACTAATACATAATTTTTTTTCATCACACTTGCTCGTAAAGTGAATCTTATTACATCGGTTTTAGGCTCGTAATCCAAGCTATTACGCACGCGTGCTTTTTACTTTACATTACGGCACATGGTGCTATAATAGGTATAACCCGGTAAAGTCAAGTTTGTACGTGACTGCAATTAGACGTACGTATAAGAAGCACTCTTAATATAGCCGGGTAATACTTACAGTTTTTTTTGTAATACCAACAAAGAGTTCTTATGCCGCTGAAGTAAATGTCAACCTGCGCGCGCATTACTGATTTGGGCGCCATTTTCCGCAAATGTTTGTTGAAGTTTTCGCTGTGTGGTTGATTATTATCAAAAAAATTATTGTTTTTTCCTCGCAAGTGTGACGAAAACAGTCGTATGAAACTCTTGTGGTATGTTTCAATACACTCTCGGCTTCCTTATCGCGCTCGCCTTCGGCTCGCGCGCATAATACCGCCTCTAGTGTAATGACCAACATAGCACACTTGTATCATAATGTACTAATAATAAACTACTACGTATATAAAATAACATAATAAATATAATATTATAATCTAATATAATAATTTAAATAAATGCAAATTAAAGTAAGTGGCAATCCCTCCCTATTAAGGGGGAGGCCTTCGTCCAGCAGTGGACGTCTTCTAGCTGATGAGTAAATTAAAGTAGGGAAAATAAAAAACAACAAACAACATCAACGAGGTGTGACAAATAAAAATTTCTTAACTTGCTTAATAATAAATAAATAAATATTGGGGGACATTTTACACACAGCGCCATCTAGCCCCATACTAAGCAAAGCTTGTATTATGGCAACCAGATAGCTGAAGCAACATAATTTAAATTATACCTATACAATGAGGCTTTCACATTCTAGCTACAGATACTATCACTACACTCAGGTAGGTGCAGCAGTGATAATTGGTTCAACAATGTGCCAGCCTCCTTAAGGCACAGGTGGTCCTCTCCCAAACTTGGTCCAACAGCCATCAATTTACCTGGATCTTGGTAATATTGTCTCCAAACAAATTAATAACGCGTCCAATGGCGTCCACTTTTTGTTCCTAATATCTTATTAACTCTCAAACTTTAGTCATTGTAATATTTATTATTTGGATGAAATTATGGTTTCAGAATATTTATTAATCTCATAAGAATTACAATAATTCACTTACCGAGATTACATAATTAGAAGTAAAGTCAATGTGCTACTGAGCACAGCATGCAGACTTACACAATATTTATAATAACAATAAAAATAACAGAGCTTAAGAAAAAACAATAAACAACGACAAAAACATATTTTTTTATACTTAGGGTAGTATTGAATTTAATAACTTGGTTCGGTTTCAACGCGCTTTGCCGATAAGCTAGTACAATAAAATGCGCATAAGGACTGTGGCACACTGCGAGTTGGCTATATTGGGACATAAACTTTTAATTTAAAATCCATGAAATAAAATAAATGTATGTATGAGTATGCTATGTTTGTACTGTATACATGTATTGCATATGCATCAACTTAAAAAATGTTTTGCATGAGAATAACTTTAATCAGAATTGAAATTTACTAACTATAACCAAATAAGTACTTTTTCGTAAATAAGTCAATAATAATAAGTCTTAATAGGTAATTTTATTTATTTATTTTTAATTAATTAAATGTATTCATGTATTGTTAATAAGTTAAGTTTAATTTTAATTTGTTATTGATTTTAATTATTTAAAGATATTCATGCGAATAGATAGTTTTAATTAAGATTTCAATATGACAGGTCTTTTAAAACGTGCAACTTTAGTAATTTTTTGAAAGTGATCAAGGATTTAGCTTCTTTTATGTCTTTTGGTAATTTATTATATAAATAAGGACCCTCAAACATTATGTTTTTTAGGCCATAGTTTGTTCTAGGGGTTTTTGGTAAACATAAGTTATTTGCATGTCTCGTTATTGTTTTTTGTATGTTAATCTTTTTTGTAAACGTTATTTGTGTGTGTATGTCTTTTGTTAAGATTTTTCTAATTAGAATGAAATTGTGATTCATGTACTTGATTTTACTTCCATTTTTTGCTGAAATTTTGTTTGACGATTGTTTACGGTTATTAATCATTATTACGGTTAAAGGTATTTATCGATTGTATTGAAAATTATGATGTGCATTTTACTTCGATCATATAAGATAGATATAAATAATTAAACATCAATGGAGAACCATTCACGCACCTACGTTTCGCCGATTACCTACTTCGTTTTTCTAGCCTTGAAACTAAGAGACTCTACACTACAAAGCAAGTCGAGAAATAAGTCTGCTATGAACATGGCTAAAACTAAAACCATGACAAACGGGGAACGGAAACCTATTCAAGCAAACGGCAACATAGAATACGTGAGCGTCTAGATATGTGTTTACCTACTTTGGCCAGTTTATTTCAAAGACGCTACGCGTCAAACGGAATCGACAGGAGCATCGCCATATCAAGGCAAAACCACTGAATGCACAAAGACGTTAACAAAAATAACTTACCCACGCAACTAAAACCGATATTTATGGACAACTCTATCTTACCATCGCTCCTTTATGAATGTTAAGACCCACCTAACAAAAACTTTTATAGTGAGAATAGCCACTTTTCAAACAGACAGAGAAATCCATGTTAGGCATAAAGCTTCGCAACACGGATATCCGGAAGAAAACAAGGGTAACAGACGCCGTAATGCTATGTAAAGAAAAATAGTGGCTGCTAAAAAGTGGGCTGGACAAGTGGACACATCGCAAGGGCGACCAAGAAGAAGATGGCGAGACAATATCGTCGAATCAGTGGGCAGCATCACGTGGACAAGACTGGCATAGGATAGACAATCCTGGCCGCGTAGGAGGCCAATACCTAAGTTTGGGTGTCCAATAAAACCTAAAATTAGTGTTAAAAAAAAGTAAGAATAATTAATGATCAAACGAACTTACCTGTACGTGAAGTTCGATCATAATTATATGATCAGCTAAATTCGAAGCGATTTTTTACATGTTGTAGTCCTGTCTCCACGTCACAGCCTTGCACGGTATGTTTAAAGATTAACAAAATTTCTAAATGTGGCAGCACTTGTCTTTCCGGTCTCACGACCAGTCGAGGTGTGCGCCGCCATCTTTACGAGTACCTCATTTTGTTTAAAGAATAAGAAAATAAATAAGATACCTAAAGGGTAGGGATAGAAATAATTTTCTGGGAGGGTTATTATAAATCGCTTCGAATTTAGCTGATCATATAATTATGATCGAACTTCACGTACAGGTAAGTTCGTTTGATCATTAATTATATTTCTCAGCTAAATTCTTTGCGATTTTTTACATGTTGTAGGATGTTCAGAGCAATGAATAAAAATCATTGAAATATATCTTATTATTTTCTTTTATTTGCAATACTTTTTATTAATTTATATAATTATAATTAAGTATTATTAATTGAAAGAATCGATCTAGCAAATTGTAATGATTCATCTGTAATCAGATCTCTTTTGTAAAATTTTGCAAATACAGAAGATGATTGACTCCATCCAGCTGCTTTTCTTATCATTTCTATACTTGTACCTAACCTGCTAGCTGCAGAGGTAGCCGCATGCCGAGTACTATGCGTGCTAAAGACCGTCGTGTCAATGCCACTTTTGTCAAGAATATCTTTAATCCAGTGACTTAGCGTTTGCGAAGTGACTTTCCCGTGAGGTTTTCTATAACTGATAAACAACTGATCATGATTGTTAGATCGTAGTGAACGGGTGCTTTTGATATAAGCCAAAAGAGTTTTCGCTGGACAGATTTCAGGTCTATCTGTAAAAAATGGCAATTGAAGGACGGGCTGTGGCGCATTTAGCCTTGATGTTTTTATCAGATCTAGAATTGTAATACTAATTTTAGAATCATATATTTTAATACTATTCAATTTTATGAGAGACAATGTCTGTACTCGGTGAGCGGTTACTAATGCTAATAATGTGGCAGTCTTTTTTGCAAGTATTTCTAGGCTTAAATTATCATTGGGCCAGTGTTGAGCTAAATAACTCAATACGTGATTTGGATCCCAGGTTAGGTCGTATTTTGGAGTTGGAGGTTTAAGCCTAAATACACCTTTCATGAATCTTTTTAAACTTTCATCATTAATATTAGGCCCCAAAATTAACGATAGCGCAGATTTATATGAATTGACAGTACCATAGCTAGCACCTTTCTCGAAAATTGTAGTTAAAAAATTTATAACAACAGTGACCGAGCAATTTAAATAATTTAAGTTATTTTCCCTACAGTAATTTAGCCAAGCTTTTATGCATCCATCATATTGAGCCAGTAAGGCGCGGTAGAAGTCAATAAAATATTTAAAATAAAATATAATAAAAATATTTAAAAATATATAGCCCACGTTAAATGTAAATGTAATAAGTGTAACGTGTAAAGTCATAAGTAAATACATAGTGACAGTGTTATTTTATCCAAAATACTCGTAGATATTAGTAAATTCAACAATAGTATCGGAACAATAGCATTAGTCGTGTGTGTTAGTGAAGTGGACTCAAGACTCAAAACCGTACAGTGTTTCAATTAATATCTCAGTCTTTATCTGTGTAAGGACTGAAATATTAATTATTATAATAAAAATAAACTAAAACATTAATTATATCTGAACGCTTTTAAATCACCCTCATTTTTGTGTTAAAAATCAAACCAACGGAGTGCAACCAGTGATAAACAGTGACCGACTCGCACCGAAGTATATGAGTCACCTGTAACGGCTTTGTGTGCCCGGCACGAGAGCTTGTCGCAGTTACAATACGACATTTTCGCCACTCAGCTTAACGAGCGGCTGGCCCAGGGGTCAAGCCGACGGCGTTGAGTGCGATAGCTCCGTGTTCAAGCCTCGCCAAGGCGCGTTATTTTTGCGTAGACTGTAGATCGTCTATAGGCGCAGAGAGGTAACCCAGCGTTGCAAAGTAAGTCACAGTTGAGATTTATACCAAATTATTATTTTTAAACAAAAAAAAATATATATAAAAGCGATGACGCTGAAAATGGACTGCTCCGCATGCTGCAATATAATAACAGACACCGAAGAATTCTTGAGCTGCAGCCTAACTGAATGCTGCAAAAAATATCATCTCTTATGTATTGGAGATAAAAACCTTTCCCCGGAATCACGCAACCGCTGGATCTGTCCCGAGTGCCGTTGCGCAGCTAAGAAGGGTGGCGACAACAGTGCAACACCGGTAGGCGCCTCTAAGAAGAACCGAGACCCAAACGTGACTCACAGGGTGAAAGTAGCTCCATTAATTCCGGTAGATTTAAGAAAGGACGAAGACCCCGCCATATTACTACACGAAATGCGCATGCTACGCCAGGATATGACATCTATGAGAGAGCAGTTTAGTCTCGAGATAGCAAGTTATGAAGCTAAGCTGAGCCGCTCCATTCACGTCATAGAGAGCTATGAAGCGAAGCTGAGCCAGGCTGTCACCACAATAACCAGCCACGAGACAAAGATTGGAAAGTATGCCGAGCTAGTCGAGACGCTCGTCGGGACGATCAACAAGACGAACGAAGACTTCAGCGCTAAATTTGACTCCGCACTCGTTGCTAGAGATACTGCGACGGTAATAGCGACGCAGTGCGCTCCCTCGACTGAGCTGAAACAGCCGGAGATACAGTCGGAGAGCTCAACCCTCGCACCTGTACATCAGCGCACACTTTACGCTCATGTAGCGGCGCCCAAACACAAGCACAAGCGAAATGCGCGCGCACGCCAGGAGATGACACTAGCCTCCACACCAGCACAGCCCTCATCGAGCGCGGCGGGATCGACCATATTTGATGCGCGTGCGCCCGCCGGCGGAAAGCGACCTACCGCCCCTCGTCCCTCATACGCGCCAGCACAACCCTCCAACACCTACGACACACATGAGTTGACAACACTGACGGCATCCACAAGCCACCATGACGATGATCAAGGATGGGAGAGAGTGCAGAATCATAGAACGAGAAGAGACAACCTACGACGGCGAACCGTGATTAGAGGAAGTGGGGTTAATGACGACGAACTCAAAACCGTCGAACGAGCGCGTAAAATTCACGCCTGTTTCTTTACCCCCGAGACCACAGCTGAAACCATAATATCGTACATGAGAAGAAAGAAACAGTGCGATAACTACCACGTCGATAAACTGAAGCTAGCCCACTCGTATTACTCGTCGTTCTCCCTCACGGTACCGAACAGCCATTTTGAGTTCTTTATGTCCGCCGAGAACTGGCCGACTAGCACCCAAGTCAGCGAGTGGTTTCGTGGAAGCGGCGGGCGTGCAGACGGCGCGCCCCGAGCGCACCCCGCGCCTCGTAGACAGCAGCGTTACGCCTGCGACAGCGCTACGTGCGCTTACACCGCCGCCGCCGCCCGCGGGACGTCGAAACAAGGGACCTACGTCGGCGCCACCCGCGCCTCCACGTTCACCTCCGGGAAATCAACCTCGACATTGTAAATCAACGTCCCTGACAATCTGTCACCAAAATATTCGGTGTATAACAAACAAGACTAAACAACTCGAGGTTCTACTGACAAAGGAACTCACCTGCGACTTAATAGTTATCACCGAACACTGGTTACGTAAACACGAATTAGTTTCTGTTACACTATGTAACTTTGATTTATTATGTTTTAGCTGTAGAGAAAAAGTAGCACACGGCGGAAGTTGCATCTACGTACGGTCGGGAATGATGGCGGTCAGCAGACAGGACTATTGCGACCTAACGCAGGAACAAATTTTTGACGTGTGCGCCGTGCACTTACTTGACGACAATATCCTAGTTGTAGGAGTGTACCACTCCAACTTGACGAGTCACGGTGACTACCTTCAACTTTTCGAGACCCTTCTCTGTAAAGTAACAGACGAGGGCTTGGACTGCGTCATAATGGGTGATATTAATATCGATCTGCTAGACAGCTCTAGCGCACAAAAGCAGTTGGTAGATGTGCTTGAAAGTTTTAATTTTACGCAATTAGTAAACCACCCAACGCGCGTGGATGCGGGTGGTCGTAAGTCTCTTCTAGACCACGCGTACACAAACATGGCTGCGAAACGCGTGACTACCATCGTGGGCGTCGACACGCACCCGCTCAGTGACCATGGCGCCCAGCGCCTCACTCTAGCAAGAAGCGTTACTTCTGCACCTGCGCCCGCGCACTATCTAGGCCGCAGCTTCTCTGCGGCCAACGAGTATAACTTTATTGTTGCCCTGGATTCCATTGACTGGGCCAATATCATTGAAAAATCGAGTAATTGTTGTCACGCGTTGGCCGAGAGTATAGTCAATATTTTATCTAATAAATTAAAAATCTGTTTTCCGCAAAAAAAACAGCTTACTTATAATAAACACTGGGTTGACGCGGAAATTCACAATTTTAAGCACTTACTGCATGAGGCTATACAATTAAAGAAAACATTCCCCACCGATGACTTACTGCGTATTAAGTGCGATGAACTTACAATTAAATATCACGCCTTATTAAAAGAAAAACGTGTCAGTCATTACTCTAGTATAGTCAGGAATAATCCACGACGCATGTGGACTGTAATAAATTCAGAGCTGGGTCGTGGCACTCGCGAGAGAGTCGATTTCACTGACCTGGTGCGGGACGCGGATGGTCAAGCGTTTGGCACGAAGAAGGATCTGGTGGACGCACTTAACTCGGGGTTCGTGACGGCGGCAAGTAGGTGCGGAGCGCCCGCGGCTAACAGCGCAAGCGCCTTAGCTGCACTTGGGGACGAAGCATCCGCTAGCGACGTGTCACTAAGGCTAGAACCGTTCTCTCCCGTTGAAGTGGTTACTATAGCGACCAAACGTATTGCTCCTAAAAAGAGTACCGATCTCTATGGTCTGTCCGCGAGCATATTAAAAACCGGTATAGAACCAGTAGCACCCGTTATTAGTCACTTGTTTAACTCATGCCTGCGGGAAGGCATATACCCAACAGCACTCAAGAAAGTTAAAATATGCCCCTTGTACAAAGGGAAGGGCAAAAAATCAGAGGTCAAGTCCTATAGGCCCATATCTCTCGTCCCTGCCGTAAGTAAAGTGTTTGAGGTCGGACTCAACAGGAGACTTCTTAACTTTATCGTAGATCGTGGCGTTTTGTCGGAACGGCAATACGCGTATCGGGCCGGCCGTGGGACCACAGACTTGGTGCGTGAGGTGGTGTGGCGAGTGTTGAGCGCACGCGAGGCGGGATTACAGGTTGCCGTTCTTTGTTGCGACCTATCGAGCGCGTTCGATACTGCCGATCACGATCTCGTTGCTAATAAGCTGCAGTTTTACGGGATCCGCGGTCCGGCTCTGTGTGTGATGTCGTCCTTCATGTCTAAGCGAACGCAGGTCGTGGTGGGTGACAGAGGCCACGTCGTATCGTCTGAGATGGAGAACGGGATGGGCGTCCCACAGGGCTCCTGCTTGTCTAACACCTCATTCAGTCTCCTCCTCAACGACCTACCCGGTGCCATCACTGGCGCCGAGATTTACATGTACGCCGATGACGTCGCTGCGGTGATTACCGCGCCGACGCATAGTCAGCTGGAGTCGAAACTGAACACGGTAGCAAACGAGCTCGACAGCTGGTTCCGTTCTAACGGATTAGCTCTTAATAAGGACAAGACCTGCTTCCTTGCATTCAACCTCAATGGTCACTCAACAAAGACTTATTCGGTAGCAGTCGGCAATACCGCGCTCCAACAGGTACATAGTACGAAACTTCTGGGTTTCCACATCGACGGTGCGTTGACGTGGGAGACGCACATAGACGAGCTTTGCGGGAAGCTGAGCCGCTCGTGCTTCGCGCTCCGGCGGCTTGCGAGCACCGCCACCCGCAGCGTGGTGCGCTCCTGCTACTTCGCGACCGTCCACAGTAACATCACGTACGGGTTGGAGCTGTGGGGCCGCGCTGCCGATCGGAACAGAGTCTTTGTAATGCAGAAACGAGCCATACGTGCTATATGCGGGGTTCAGAACGACGTCTCATGCGTAGAGCTATTTAGGGAACTTCAGATACTGCCCTTGCCGTGTGAGTTTATTTACCAGATAGCCCTATTCACCCATGTAAACCTAGAAACGTTCCAACGTAGGGGCGTTCACAGCACTTTAGATTTACGAAGTAATAAAAAGAAAGACCAACTGATCACCCCGTCGCACCGTCTCGTCTAGTCGGAGAGGTCAGTGTATATTCTGGGGCCCGCGATCTACAACCGTATACCAGCTTCCATTCGGGATGCTCCTTCCACCGGGTGCTTCAAATCTAAGCTCAGAGCGTGGTTACAAGAAAATTTGTTTTATGACATTGAAGCTTATTTTAAAATAAGAGATTATTGACGTATTTTTATAATTATTATTTCATTTTATTACCTAAGTAATTATTATTTTTGACTTACTTAATGAAATTTGACGTGTAACTTTGGTGTTATCAATAAATTATTTGTATTTGTATTTGTATTTGTATTTGTATTGCTTATATGTATTGTGCGAAAGAGATGCTAACGTGATATGGATTGCGTTTGGTGTCATAGATTTGTTTAGTAACGCTTGCCTGATAACTTCACGGCAACTAGGATAAGCGTCTGGTGTAGTTTGTGAGATGACCTGAAAGGAGATTTGAGTAATTTAATGTCAGGGCCAAAATATAATAAATCAGATACAGCTATTTTTTGAAGAATCGGAAACCACGGTTGTGTAGGCCAATGTGGGACTATTACTATACCCTCTGCTTTGTCATGAATTATCTTTTGTAACATTTTTAATACCATCGAAAACGGGGGAAATGCGTAAAAAAATATATCAGACCAAGAGATTGTAAACGAATCTATGCCATATGCATCTGGATCATTTTTCCATGATACATACATTGGACACTTAGCGTTACATCTGCTAGCGAATAAATCTATATTAGGTAGCCCAAAAAAGTCTGTTATTTTTCTATATGCTGCATCGGATAATTCCCATTCTGTGTCAAGAAACCTTTTCCGAGATAAAGAATCTGCTTCAAGATTGTCCTTTGAGCTAATGTACGATGCAAATACCATCAAATTTCGACATTCGCACCACTTCCATATATCTCTAGCTATCTCGTTTAGATGAGGGTACTGAACGCTTCCCATTCTATTTATGCATGAGATTGCGGTTACATTATCGATCCGTATTCATATTTCACAGTCATAAAAATCTCTAGCAAAAACCTTAAGCGCAAAAAACGCTGCTTTTAATTCGAGAATGTTTATGTGTAAATTTCTTTCATTATTTTTCCAAAACCCATGAGATTCTCGGCTGTTACAATAAGCACCCCAACCAGTTGTAGATGCGTCTGAAAATATCTCTACCTTAAATTCATTGAATCGAAACGGATTGAAAGCCGTATTTATATGTTCAATCCACCAATATAAATCACTTTTTATCGTATTAGGCAGAGCAATTGATTGGTCATAATCAGAATTCTCGAGAAGGCATAGGTATTTTTGACGTTCAAGTGGTTTGGTATATAACCATCCGTACTGTACGGCTGGACATGCCGAGATCAAAAGACCCAAAAAACTTGCGTAATTTCTTAATTTACAACTCTTCAAGGTGTTGTAACCGTTCCGTAATTTTATCTTTTTTATTATCTGGCAACCTTAGTATCATATTTTTCGAATCAAATATAAAACCTAAAAATTTACATTCTGTGTTCGGAGTTAAACAACTTTTTTCGTGATTTATCACGAAACCAAGATTTTGTAGAAAATTCTTTGTAAACGTTACATTCTGTTGACAATCGACATAGTCCCTTTCAATACAAAATATGTCATCTAAATAAATTACTGAAGTAAAATTCTTTGATCGCAAGTACTCCATGACTGGTTTTATCAGTTTCGTAAACACAAAAGGCGCCGTGGATAGACCAAAAGGCAAACAGTTAAATTCATATAGAATATTATTATATTTGAACCGCAGATATTTTTTGTCGTCGTTATGTATAGGCACAAAAAAGTATGCGTCTTTTAAATCGATTGTAGCCATGTAACAATTTTCCGTTATCAGTTTTGAAGCAGTTCTGTAATCCTCCATCTTAAAGTGGCATTTCTTTACAAACTTATTCAAACATTTAAGATTAAGAATAAATCTATTATCCCCATTTTGTTTCGGAACTAAAAACACAGACGATAAGAACTCAAGTTCGACGTGATTACACACTGAAATGGCTTTTATTTTTAACAAAGATGCAATTGCTTTTTTTAAATCGTCGTGTTCCTGTTTATTTTTTGGATAAACATGAGGACTATCATTACGATATGGTGTTGAATGAAATGGAATTTTATAACCCTGCAGCCACTCTAATATGACAGGATCATCAGTAAATTGTTGCCACCTTGAAACAAAGTGGCGAAGACGACCAGAATATTGTACCTCGTTTAATATCTCCTGCTGGACCTCGCGGCTTGTGGACGCTCTGCTGCCTCCCGCTGTTGAAAGCTGCTTCTCGTAACCGGTGGCCGCTGTGCAGGGCGCGGTTTTCTTGCGTCTGGTCTGGTCGGCACCTTCCGAGGCAGGGATCTCCAGTTTAAACGATTGTCGTTCTTGTTGCTTTTAATAAAATTATTTTTATTAAAAATCTGAGACTTTTCGTTCTTTTTCGGTTTCAGCTCTGTGCTTGATTTTTGGACAGTTTTTGCCGATTTCAATTTCTCTGAGAATGTTTCACCAAACAGTAAAGAATCTCTTTTAGAGTCTATTAAAGTCTCTCGGAGCGCAGCATTGATAGATGACACTACGAACCCCCGTCGTGTTTTGGTTTCGGCGTTATGGCTATCACATATGAGCCGGCATGCGTCACTAATGGGCTTGAGAATTTTGGTGTGATCTGCTTTTGTTAAAACCAGTTGCACTGCTTGTCCCAGAGCAGCTACGGCAATGCCAAGTTGTTTCTGTTTTGCCATCATAGCTACGTCTCTTTTCACCATCGGTTCCGCCAAAGCCGCTTTCACCTCTGGATTCAATGTAGGTGCCAACAGTAAAGGACAATTTTCAGGTGTTAAATATTCAGTGAAAATGTTATCCTTTGCTTCCTTCGAAAGGCCATTTCCTAATATATCCTGCCATCTTGAAGCTAAGTCCTTGTGAACAGCTTTACCGAATTTCGTTTCAGGCTTCGGAGCATCTCCAAGTAATGCGAGAATTTCGTCATCAAGTTCGTCATTTTCCGCCGAAATCGTTTGCGACGGGCCGGGTTGCGGGTCAGGTAACGGGGTGGGTGTCGACGTTGGTCCGGTCAAGCGGTCGGGTGAAGCAGAAATCGTTCGAGACGGATCAGTTTCACTTTCGTAGACGAGTTCTAAAACAAATTTAACTACTGTAAAAATTTTTTTTTTTTACCATAATTGATGGTACATTCAACATGACAGAGATAACCCAGATGGTGTCTCGCATCACAAACTCGCTTACGAAAGGAAATATATATATAGTGATAGTAGTAACCCTTCATGGTAGTACGCATCACATTCCTTTTGCTTAGGGTATGACAAAAAATTGGAAGAAATATAAATAGTGACAGTATCAACCCTTCATGGTAGTACGCATCACAATCTCTTCTTGTCATATTTTAAATTATAATACTCGGAGGGAAAAAATATATATGTATATTCAACTTACCCTCCGAATCACTTTCTGAAGTAATGATACGCTGTCGGCGTTTTTTCAATTTTTCTTGAAGTTTTCGTATTTTAAACTTAATTTTTTGTTCACAACTAGTATTTTTCCGTTTATTAGACATTTTTTTTTTTTTATTGTTTTTTATTGTACTTCTAGGATGTTGCTGATGTGCGAAGGCTATGAGCACGGAAGCACGAATGAGGTACTCGTAAAGATGGCGGCGCACACCTCGACTGGTCGTGAGACCGGAAAGACAAGTGCTGCCACATTTAGAAATTTTGTTAATCTTTAAACATACCGTGCAAGGCTGTGACGTGGAGACAGGACTACAACATGTAAAAAATCGCAAAGAATTTAGCTGAGAAATATAATGTGTAATATAATAACAATGGATTTATTTATGTAAATAATTTTATCATGGGACCCGTATCTTTAGATAAGGGTCTTCAACCAGTGTGTGTTGCCTGTGATGACATATGGAACTGAAACGTGGTCTTTAACTGCTGGCCTTTTGAGAAACTCAGAGTCACACAACGAGCAATGGAGAGAGCTATGGATATATATTGGAGTTACTTTGCGCGATAAAATCCGGAATGAGGATATTCGCCAAAGAACCAAAGTCATCGACATAGCTCACAGGGTTTGCAAGTTGAAGTGGCAATGGGCAGGCCACATCGCTCGCAGAACTGATAACCGATGGGGAAGAAAGGTTCTTGAGTGGCGACCGCGAACCAGAAGGCGCAGCGTAGTAAGGCCTCCCACTAGGTGGACCGACGATATT
Source organism: Erannis defoliaria (assembly GCA_905404285.2). Lineage (NCBI taxonomy): Eukaryota > Metazoa > Arthropoda > Insecta > Lepidoptera > Geometridae > Erannis > Erannis defoliaria. The sequence goes on along the minus strand of FR990072.1, from coordinate 18,767,870 downwards.
GTAAAAGTCGCTGGCAACCGGCGGATGCAAATGGCAGGTTGTCGTACAATGTGGCGGTCTAAGGAGGAGGCCTTCGTTCAGCAGTGGACGTCTCCGGGCTGATGATGATGATGATAATGATGAAATAACGAAGCCATGATTTACTAGTGATGCCGTCGTAGTCACGAAGGCCGCTCGATTGGAATTTTGGAGTCTATGCAAATATTCATACCACCATCTTTTCGATGAACGAAAACATCAGAAATATATCTGCATTCGTCCGGAGAAGAAATTTAATAGCGTATGTAAATCCACTAACTCGCATCTTGTTCACTGTGGTGGATATTGCTCAATCACCCTTTGAGACCTATGTCCAGTAGTGGACTATTATAAAGACAAATTTTGCAAGTTAATTTCACGACTGTCATGGCCACAATTTTAAAACCTAAAGTGACCTGAAAACTAACTAATCCCTTACGAACTTACTAAATAAAGAAGAAAATAAGAAGAACCGTTAATTAGAGTAAGTTTTTCTCGCAGATTAATGCAAAGATCTTGAGTGCTCTCGTTTACTCGAGTCTGGAATACCTAACAGGCCTTGAAGCTAATCAACGGAGCTGCCTCATTGCATTGTCTTATGAGTCACGTACACCAGAAGTTCAAGACTTATTGTGCTGTACTCACGGGGGGCACAGACGACGCGCTTTTATTAATGCTATAATCCTGAACTGAGCCGCCAGGTCATAAACATAAGTAACATTGGGAACGTTTTAACTGCCTGCGACTCTCAATAACAAGCTGATAGGTAGAAAAAAAACTAAATCAAACATACGTTTGGGAGCTATAATGCAACAGACAGATACACAAATACACATTGGATACAAATGTTTTATTTTAAAGTTATAACGTCCCTCTGCTTGGATCGGGGGTTAAGGCCGGCTGCACAACATAAGAAAAACACAGCACCAGCTAGCCCCAAACTAAGCAAAGCTTGTAATATGGAAACCAGATAGCTAATAGAATACTTAGATACTTTTTTTTTGTAAATACATACTTTTAGTACATACTACAGCCAGAGACAGAACAAACATCTGTTTTTTTTTTTTTTTTAATTTATTTATCGAATCTTAAAATCTATCATACAATATTTTTTCTATTGTCTAAAAACCTACTTTAGGTTTGTGTAGACAATAAATCCTCGACAATCGTATAAAAGGCATTTAAACATGTAAACAACTTACAAAATAATAATAAAAACATGATACCTACCTACGAATGCGCGCGAGCACACAAAACAGCTACAGTAGGCAGGGTACACTATAACCGGTTTTTTCTAATCCACCTATGACAGCCTACTCCAGCCATCGCAGTGAGCGCGCGATTCGTTCTCAATACAGCATGCTCCCATTTATGTCCGAATACATTGCTTGGAGTAAAAAACTTTTACACACACATAAATGTTTACCCTGGGTGGGGATTGAACCCACGCCCTACAGCTCTGAAGGCGGACATGCTACCAACTGAGCTATAAGGTAACCTGATAGAAAAACCGAACGGTTTTACATTTTGTATTAGGTCCTGCACACCGTAACAAACGCACCTGTAATTTTATTGTGCGTGTTGTGTGAGTCGGACCAACCGTCACACACCATACCAAATAATATGCGGCTGACCTAAAAGCATCAATTTCCCGTCCCAGTGAGTACGTAAGCACAACTTCCGAGCATAAAGCTGGGTTCATATAACGCGCGAGTTACCGCCGCAACATTATGCCAGTACATACTAATTAGACGGTTACCAGAAGAACGTATTAATTTATAGTGGGTACGTTCCGCGGAGCATAATCCGGCCGGTATGAACCGGTCTTATTTAAGGGCTTGACTTCCGTAGCAGTAGCTTATGTATTTTTTACGCCTATTTTATCTGTATTTTATGCAATGGAGTGACGTGACGAGCGTGACGTTTTTCTGGTGGTAAGCATCATGCCTGTCCATAACAGTAACAGTCCCAGAATTGTGAACTTGCGATCAGATCAGAATCCTGCGCCGCAGCGCATTGCGCTCGTCGCACCCTGAGATATTAGATTTCAAATCTCTACATGCCTAGTAATTACTCTGGCAACATTGCCCTTCAAACCGAAACATAGTAATGACTGCACATTACCATTACGTACTGCTTGGATGTTGAATGACAGGCAAAGTCATGTTACTTCCCCAGGTGGACTCTGCAACAGAGTCTTACACTACATAAAGAAGAAGATAGAAGGCATAGTAGACTTATTATAGTAACAAAGTGCGATTGGACGCCATTTTGACTGCCTTATAGCTCAGTTGGTAGCATCTCAGCCTGCAGAGCTGCTGTAGGGCGTGGGTTCGATCCTGTATGTGACGAACATAGCTGTTTGTTCTGTTTGGGTGTCTTTTGTATTATAAGTATGTATTTCCGAAAAATAATAAAACATAAGTATTCTATCAGCTAAATGTTTTCCATAGTACACGCTTTGCTTAGTTTGGAGCGTCTTTTAATGTTTTTTCGAATCCTTTCCATTCTAAGGTTGCCTGGAAGAGATTGCTTTTAGCGATGAGGCCACCAATTGTTACACTAGATCTAAGTTCATTTTTCTCTTGTGATTATCATGACTGTTATTAATTCTATTGGTGTCTGCAATAAAGAGTTTATCTATCTATCTAGATGGCGCTGTGTGAAAAATGTCCACTGATATTTATTTTATTTAAGTACGAAACTCTAACAACTTATTTGTCAGAGATTCTCCCCTTAATAATAATTTAACAGGTCACAGGCCACCGCTGTAAATCATGCAAGTATTTAATATTCAGGTTATTAATCCAGTTGCAATATCAAGGTGACTAACGATGACAGCTGCAGGCGGTAATGGTCAGCTATTACCCGCCAGGGGGCAGCAGCGGACATAAATACCCATACCAAGAACGTACCATGGAGTCCTGCCACTGGGTGAATTAATCTTGCACAACCTACGTTCACAATTAAAAACAACAGCAGAATGATTAGGATAAAGGGCTACGATAGTTAGAAAAATTACAATATTAATTGGTAAGTACCTATACATAAACACGAGAAAAGATGCGAGTGCGCATGCTTTTGGTAAGTTGGTTTTAAAAATATTTAATTCTTTATTGTACACACATACATACAAATTTAATGAGGGGGGACTTAACGCTAAAACATTTTTTATGTCATCCCAAAATAATAAATTAAATATACAACAAAACGATAAAAGGTTGCAATGTATAATGTATATAGTTAAACAAATTTCATGGTCCATTTCGTAAAAATGGTTAAGCGATATGATTTGGAACACAAAACAGAGATTTGGAATGAATTACCGTTGAAGTACAGACCGTCCATGAACAACAGCGTTAAAGTGCATCATTGAAAATAAAAACACTACATCTCACGTACTCCTGCGTGATTCTTCACTAAAGAAGAGAACGCAACTACCCCAGAACAGTATTATCTTATCTTGGCTGCTGCCAGAACCTAGGTACGCCCATGTGCTTAAATATATAAATGTATATATATGTGCTATAACATTAGACTAAAATACCTACTATATTAGAATAATTAACCTAAAACTAAAAACCTGAAAAAATATAATATAATAATTAAAATCTATGTGCTATATATATAGTAATGAATATGAGAGTCGATGTCTGCCTACAAACTGCTATGCAGTTTGGCAGAGTTATAAATTGAGCCTTGTAACTAATTCTCAAAGACAAAAAAAAGCATTTAAAATTGGGAACAGCTATTTTCTGTAAGTAGGAATCTAGAGAAGTCGACCTAGCAACATACATAAGTTCATAATAAGCCAAGAGCAATGAAAAACCGAAAATAATTAACCATGACAAATAAGTACACATAGTACAATTTGTACAAATGAACATAATCTCAAATAGATTGGCTCCCAAATTGACATGAAAAATATACGAAACCAACTTATTAAATGAAACATGCTTTGTTCAGAATTACGACAAGACTTGAAATTATACCTATAGAACTAGCAGTGCCCTGCGGTTTCACCCGCGATTCTTGGTATAAAAAGAGCCTATGTATTATTTGAAACTATAAGCTACCTCTGAACCAAATTTCATCCAAATCCATTCAGCCGTTTTCGAATGAAGGAGTAACAAACATAATATACACACACACCAAAAAAAAATCGTATTTGTAATATTAGTGTTAGTTGTGATAAATATTAAAACACTTACGTAGTTATTATTTGAGATCTCCTATAATATAAAGTCTAACTTTTATCAAAAATGTATTTGAAAAGGTTTGGACGTGGATTACAACAGGAGAAGTCTATGCTCAACAATTAGCTATTCATCATAAGCCAGAAAACATAAATTTCTGGACGAAGGCCTTAATAGGGAGGTTGCCGTAATCCCCACGCTTGGCAGGCGGCTTGGGGATCGCATAATGCTCACCACTGCAGCCCGTCCTCCGGTGGTTCAGGATGCAGTTTTAAGACATTCCCAGGTCCAATTAGCCAGGAATAGGCGTGTGGCCTAATGTTTAATTTATGACAAATAAGAGGCTTAGTGATAATATATTGTATTGGCTGATAAATCTCTGAGATATGAGCGTTTAAAGTTTTAGGTAGGGATAGAGAGGCGATGCTGTATCCCTTTCTCGCAAAGCACGTGTTAGTATAGCATTTGTATGCCTCTCCTGAGGCTTGACGTCATAGCTCAGTATAGCCGCTCTCTGTCTAGCTTGAAATTAAAATACTTAGAACTTATTTATTTTTGAGGTATTTTAAATTTTGTTTTCGTGGATCGGCTCTATTGATGATCAGCTTTTTTATGAGGTAATAAATAAAAAGTAGTCATCATGCCTATTAGCGAACCAATGAAACTGATGATGATGAGGAGTAGACAATCCTGAAACTCTTGTTTCCGGCTTCAAATGATTTTGTAACATTGGTGTCCCGTTGCAACTGAAGTCGGAAAGTAATTAGACGTCCTCGGCAAGAGAATCTATTTACATTATACTTAGTTGCCTTGCTGAGCGCCATATTTAGATGAAGAGATACTAATAGATTTAACAACTATTTTTAGGACTGGGTTACTTTGTCAATACATGATGAAACTATTAAACAGTTGAATTGGCTCACATGTTTAAAGTCACTCAGTGGGATATGGAAAGCTATGCTCGATATTTCTCGGCTCGGTAATTTTATTAATCAGAAAATTTCTTCTGATTTTATTCTTAGCAATACATACTACAAAATCGAAAATAACTAGGTACTTACTTAACTACTTTGCTCTCAAACATTAAAAAAACTGTGCATTGTTTTTGAAGTTGCGTACACGTACATACTTATATTTCAATTTCTGGTGGATCGAGGATATTCGCCACAGAAACAAAGTAACCGACAGCTCGCAAGGTTTGCAAGTTGAAATGGCAATGGGCAGGCCACATCGCTCGAAGAACTGAAAACCGATGGGGAAGGACTCCTGTCCTTCCCCATCGGTTGTCAGTTGTCAGGGTGGCGACCGCAAACCGGAAGACGCAGCGTAGGAAAGCCTCCTCCCACTAGGTGCAAATGGCAGGTTGTCGTACAGTGTAGCGGTCTAAGGGGGGCCTTCGTTCAGCAGTGGACGTTTCCGGGCTGATGATGACAACAAATAATTTCTTATCTACCTACATAGTAGGTACATACAAGACCTTTTTTTTGGCTTCGCAATAGGCTAGATGACTGTTTTTTTTGTCATATTCAAATGTGGCCTTCAAATACAGCTGATTAATGAAAACAAATTGAAAAAATGATCAAAAATAAGCAACTTATAAGCATTTTAATATTATGCTAGGCAGAGAGGCGAAACAGCAAATCGTGAAGTCACTTCTCTGTAGGCCATATAAAGTTTATTCTGACAGGTAAGGCTTGACTTCATTTTTTGTTTCGTGGGAAAGGGACAGAGTTGTCTCTACCAAAATCTTTAAACGCTTATATATCAGAACATTAATAACAGATTTAATTTATTTTTTCAATAAACATACTATATTTACATAAATTCTTCATCAAAGGTATTGGTTTCAACGATATAAACATCAGTCATCTACCCTATTGTAGCGTGGCGAGAATACGTCAGCGTCGTGTCGATCATGACAAAATGTATACCAATATTTTTGTATTTCCCATGTTTAATTAAATCGGATACTCCGATTATAATTTCGGTCAAATACGGTGACCTTTTTCAAGGTGTGTAAACATAGCTCGACGCAGTTGCTGCCGCGCCCTGCTTCGACTGCGGGCCGTTGCGCGTCTCGCTTTGATGACAGAAGCGATTGTTCTGCGGGCGCGGAGGTGAAGGCGCGTAGAGATTCATGCTGCGCCGGAGCGCTGTGGAAAAAATGTGTCCAAAACCCCGTAAATTTTCATAGTTACCAAATCTGTCAGTGGCTCCCGGTTTTATTGTTCAAGATCATTTATGTCCGCCGTTTGTCGACCGAGAAAAATAAGTAGACTTTTAGCTGACGGCGGTTCATATCATAAAGTCGAGGGAAATAATTAGCTTTCATTATTGAGTCGGCCGAAGACCGTCGAATCCGTGGTAGTCTAGGAGGCCGGTTGACTAGAAATTGTGTCCTTACCCCGAACCTGTACCAACACTGTGTACCAATGAACTCTCTTGAGCTTATGTACAGATTTCACACCACTGGCTTTTCGTTGAAGGAAAATATCGTAGCGTAACCTCCATATGTCCGGAGAAGAAATTCAATGGTGTATGTGCATACACCAGCCCCGAAACTGGGCCAGCGTAGTTGATATCGTCCAATTGCCTTATAGAGAGTAGGCCTATGTCTAGCAGTGGACTATTATAAGGCTGATAGCTATACTACGTTATATTCAGACAGCCGAGAACAGCCGAGTATTCTAAGACTAGGGGTGCTCTAGAAGTCCCACACTCCTCATGGATTAGCGATACAGGTATACCGTACCGAGAACAATAGATCATTTCGTTTTTCGTTTTCTTAGTGGCCAGCCCTAGTATCAGACGTAGTAGAAGGCCTTTCTGTTGTTATTATAACAGAACTAGCGTAGGGAACACCTGCGTCAGTGACGATATACGTAACTGTGCTAAATGGCGTGTCTTAGCAGAGGCTATGTCTGATTATGATAATGATAACTTACTAGATTATTATTTTCTTAGTTATTGGCATCGCACTTTGTGCATTCTGCCAGTGTCAAGTTTATGAATTTTCAGGTTTTTATAATTATTATTATTATTTATTCATCAAGTATCAAAGACTCATATGCATCATTAAATTAAACTAATTTTATAGCAGTAGCAGTCACAGCAGCAGTGTTATAGTATCTGTTAATCACACGACATTAGTAATTGTCAAGTCCAAGTCTGCGAAGTCATGCCCTAGTAAAGTTGAGGCGACTTTACTATAAGCTTTTACGGAGTTTTGAAATCAACACGAAAAGACACGTTTCAACACATTATATCACTTGCCCACAATTCGCGAAAACACACAAGTTTAAGAAAATAATAGAACGCAGCGACATGTGTTTTTCCGTGTTCCCGCCAAAACTCCAACTTACTAGATTAGACAACATTGCTTATCATATGTAAGCTTAAACTTACTCTATTACCACGTCTACTGACCTATGACATTGTAAGCTTAATTGGAGCAATTGACTTAATAACAGGCTCTATAATTGCATTCCTGTGATTTGTTGTTTCTTGTATTGAGTTATGTTTTCCTGGTAATTAGGTCGGTAAACTACAACGTTTGTTGACCTGAGCAATCTGTTCCTTTCAATAATTTAATCAAATCATGGTCAATAAGCTTTTTCACCATAACATTAAAAAAAACTGCGCCCCTACTGATTTGGTACCTATCAGTTTCTTAAAAAGGCTTTTTTCCACTAAGAGGACGCATTGGGCACCATGATATAAGATCTATTATAGATACAGGGAACAAAAATGTATGCAATAATACGTGTGTTGCCAGAGCCTTAACCTGGAGAGTTTCATACAGTAGACAAAATAGACATCTCTTTTTTTGGTAACTTCTACCCCACCTGGTGCAAAGTAGCGACTCTGTACATTGGATAGCTCTCATCGAATTATACAAAAAACAGGATTCCCTCATCCTATCCTGAAGTATTAAAGACCTATTGTTGCGGAAGCGAAAATCATCGGTCTGACATGGAGGGAAGTGAAGCTGAAAGCCCAGAAAAGAGAAGAATGGCGTAGCACTGTGTCAGACCCAGCGACGATTATAATGGAATGGACGGGCCTAGCGCTTGCAAATCGTTAATAATTAATCAACACAATCAAGCATACCTTTTCCCGTCCATTCATTTTATCATTGTCGCTGGTCTGACCTCTGTCCCGATGTAGGGACTTAGTAAAAGAAGATAGAGAGAAAGAGAGAGAGAGAGAGAGAGAGAGAGAGAAAGAGAGAGAGAGAGAGAGAGAAAGAGAGAGAGATCCTGGATACACAGCACGCGCCGAAGACCAATTGGTTTTTCCCTGCGCGGGAACGAGCATGATAAAGCTATAATATATACGTTTGTCTTATTTTCGCGGGGAAAATAGAGTGGATTGGATAGACTTATATCACGGCTCGCGTGCTAGGCGGGCTGGTATTTATCGTTACTACAGTAAGTGAATTTACATCTTTTAAAATATTGGAATGTTTAATTAGATATCTGATATACTTGTGTAACCTACGATTAGTAGCGTTGGTGGTGTATAATGACTAAGTGATTCTGAAAGACCACCGATGTTAATCAACGGACGATAACAGTCTTCAGATGGGTTACCTAGCATAGGCGGATTCAGCGCTCTAGGCTAGCACTTCATCGGCGCCCGTCTGGAGTGGGGTGGCCATACATTGTCTTACATATTTTTACAAGTAGGTACCTAAGTACCTACTATGTTCGAGATGAGGCGTCTAGTATGAAATACATTTATTAGATCTTATAAGTACACTTATTTTTTCTTTCGTCAAAAAACTTACCCGCGCGCCCCTTTGTAACCTCGCGCCCCTAGGCACGTACCTAGTTCGCCTTACGGATAATCCGCTACTGACTGTGATTGGCATTTATTTCTGAGCGCTACCGTGTATCTTATGACACACAGCATGTCTTCGGGCGGCACATTAACTCTGACACTAGGCCACTCAGCCCTATAAGAGCTTACTTACTTTTATTTGTATTTTATAGACTTATTATATAATTGTTGTTATTGTAAAAATACGGCGCATATAGCACCGTCATACCCAGCCGATCACAATGTCAAGATAATTGATTGATATTCTTAATTTCATTTTATTTGATAATATTTCGTAAAGAATGTAATTAACACCGGTATTCTGATTATAAAATAATTCTTTTAAGTAGTAGGTGTTTGTAATTGATTTGAAAATAGTCATAACATCTCATGATAAAAGTGTTTAGATTGAACGGTTATACAAGGGTTATACCATAAAAAACATTAGCATTAATATTAGGATTACCGAACCATAAAAATTATCGGCGTTATCTGTTACGTATTTTCGTATCTGCAACACTAATAAATAATATTGTTATAGAATAAGTGTACAATGTGTATGTAGGTATATTTGTTCCCACGAGATAAAACCATAAACAATAAAAAAAAATGTAAGAAATTAGATAATAGATAATAGAATTAGATTAGAGAAAGTAGGTAAATATATCTATTATTATTAAAATTATATTTTAAAATAAGAGATTTTTACTTTCATTTTAGTAAGTGATAATTTTTTACTGAAATTTGACTTGTAACTTTGGTGTTATCAATAAACTATTTATATAATTTGTATTTTGTATCCAAAAAGACCTGCTTTCTTCGCAAACAGGGCAGAAAAGAGCTCTTTTCCGCGCGGAGGGAGGGAAAGTTATTTGAATTTGGATTATGGATATTGTTAGCAAAAGTTCCAATCAGCAAAGAGATTAACCACGGCAATAGTATGAACAAGTAACAGGCTGTTTGAAAAATAAGGCGCGCGAAAAATAAATAATAAAACTTTGTGAAAAAAACAAAAACGCGCGAAATGCTTTCCGCCTTCGTTCGTGCCTAATTATTTACTCAAATTCGGATTTTACTTTGTTTTATTTTAACTCAGTTCATAAGTGGCACTTACTTATTTTCTCATAAAATAATCTCATCTAATCTCATACTGATAAAATGTAGAGTCCACCACGGGATCTATACTATTTTAAGCTCGAGTAGGTACTTTGAATCCTTCGCTGCGCTCTTGATTTTACTCTAGAATTCGTCGCTACGCTCTGAAACACTCTCGCCTTAAAAAAAATTGTTTCCTCCCTTGGTAAACAATCTACCATAATAGTTCTGTGTAAGAAGTTTAGAAGAAAATTAACTATTTCTGTAGGATGCGTGGGTGAAACCTCGGGACTCAGTAAAATTAATTTGTCAGAATGAAAATAAAACTCATCGAGATTTCGTGAGTAGAGTATTAAAGTTGTAGGTAATTTAGTGTGTAGTACTATTGTACTTTTAACATCTTACGTGAGTAACTCTGTAAGTACAATTGAAACAAAATTAACTATTTTATTTTATGGTTTGCTATTTATTATTACTGGATCTGGGTATATCCTAAAACTGCATCCAGACCCACCGGAAGACGGGCAGCAGCGTCCTCTTTGTTAAGGCTTGTATTTTCCAAATTTGCTCCTCGCAAAATCATATTTATTTAGTCAAATTACTATATTTAAAGCCCATAAATATAAAATGTTACAGAAGAACATCCGTCCTTAGTAACTTTAGCGGTTGATAACACGATTGATTATACTTTCCTCGATAGAAAAAAATACAGTGTCTATTTTTAAACCATTTTCAGTTTTATGCCCTAATCACAGCACAGTCACATAAAAATATATATTAAAAGATAATAGTATTTTGGAGAGCATTCTACGGTTGCAAATTTATTAATTTCTATACTTTTCAAGTAATCTTCAAAAATCTTCAAAAATCTAAGTTTAACACGCACGAATTGTTTGAAACGTGGAATACCCGGCCTTAATGGTTATGATGTGACCATTCTGCGCCTCAGCCGCCTGAGCGTGGAGTTTATAGCAAGTGGACGTCTTCTAGTTGATGTGTAAACGCCTAACATCAACCATAAAAACTTAATTTGATAAGCGATTTAGGGGTCCCCAAGTCAGCCTAGATTGACTTCTAGTGCCGCTGATAACCTGATAAGAAACCAATTTACTCTCTATCCGAAACTTATCTCGTCGTATCATAATATATTTATTATCTTGATAAATAAATAACTAGGTAATGAAAACTGTTTATCAGTTCGTCGGTTTGTTTTGCAAGAGTATGGCGGTATCGATAGGGTCTTTTGCAATTCTGCTGATAGCGGTAGGAGTACTGGAATGTTCGGGTAGTAGAGTCGTGGAGACGAGTGCTGGCAGTTTCCGAGGTGCAGCGGCCAGTGACGGTGACTACTACGAGTTCTTGGGTATCCCTTATGGACAGGTCAATGCTGCTAATCCTTTTGGGGTGAGTGCTTTTTTAAGGTATTAGGTAAGTACTGATGCAATGCCTTCAAATTTGAATGGGTACTTATGAGTACGTTTTGTTTCCAAAACGCACTGTCAGCAACCCTATAGTCTCAGCATCAAGTACCTATCTACCTACTCATACATAATTATGGAGTACCGCAGAAAGGTACCAAGTTAGTAACTGAAAGGTGGAGTTCATACTACTCATTATTATAAACAACTTTTTGTAACAAACTATCCTGATACCGTGAACGATGAAAATGCACCACAGCGCAATACTGCGATTGTAATCTTATTTACTGTCTTTTATTACTGTTAATTTGACTTTTTATTCTTATGTGATTAATAAAGTGTTCCGAATTACGAAAACTTATTCATAAATGCTTTTACAATAGTATAACAATCACATGGAGGATTTAGCTCCTTTGGGTACAAACAAACAAACAACACACTAAACAATATTCTTCTATAACCTTCTTTTTGGTTTCTTTATAGGTGGCCACTCCATATGCGACAGTCAGCGGTACGTACGACGCCAACGATGATACCTTCAGATGTCCCCAAAATGGTAATGGTGATGAAATCATTGGCTCTCTCGACTGCCTCCGCATGAATGTGTACGTCCCAGCCACAGCCACTGACACAAGTCAGCTTCCTGTCATGGTATACCTCCACGGAGGCGCCTTCCGCATAGGACGCGCTTCCAAAGACGTCTCAGGACCCAAATTTTTAGTCCGACATGACGTCATCCTAGTGTCCATAGCCTATCGCTTGGGACCCTATGGATTTATGTGCCTCAATAGACGTGCGGCCCCTGGAAACCAAGGCCTTAAAGATCAAGTTCTCGCCCTGAAATGGGTGAAAGATAACATTGGAGCTTTCGGAGGAAACCCAGATCAAGTGACATTGTTTGGCCAAAGCGCTGGAGCTCATTCTGTTGACCTACACTTGCTTTCTGAGCAGGATAAGCTTTACCATAAAGTTATTATGCAGAGTGGAAGCTCTCTTGCACAGACCGTGCTGTATGAGCCAGACAGAGAAGCTCCTATCAAGATGGCGTCTTATCTAGGTCTTGAACACAACAGCGTCAGTGAAGCTCTTAGATCTCTCTCACATGCAGCTCCCAACAATGTTATTCGAGCTGCGTCACAGCTAAACATCGAGTTCAAACCGTGCGCTGAAACTAAATTTGATGATGTGGAACCTTTCATAACCGACTATTGGTTAGACTCACCAGTGCCCAAAGCCAATGATTTGCCTATAATGATCGGTTTTACCGAATATGAAACTATGATGACGCATTATAACGCTGGGTCAGATCACTTCCAGGGCATAGCAAACTTAGTGTACAATTATTTGAACAGTACGTTTGATTTTGACGAAGAGAGAATAAACAGGATGGAGGATTATATGAGAAGGTTCTATTTGGGAGACAGTACCATCAGTCAGGACGTCGCGTGGCAGGTTATCAATTTTGAATCTGATTACTTGTATAACCACCCGATGCAAAGGAGTATTAGGAAATTTGTCGACGCCGGTGCAAGCAATATTTTCTACTACTTGTTTACGTACAGCGGTGGGCGAAATGCTGCGAGTGTTGCCAATCTGGACGTACAAAAAGCTGCACATACGGATGATATTAGATACCTGTTTGACATTTTGTCGCTGCCTGCACAAGTATCTGCTCAAGACCAAGTCATTATTGACAGAATGACAATAATGTGGACCAACTTTGCTAAGTACAGGTAGGTGATAGAATATGCACTTTTTCAAAACTACTGAATCATAAATAAACGGTGACGGTCTCGTGTCTCCCCTGATGTCTCCCCTTGGGGGAGACACCAGGACTGAAAAGTCCTGTTGTCTCCCCCAGGCCAGGGAGATATAAGAACATACATTTAAAATAATATTTTGAGTACTCCAGGGGCCGTACCGTGAACCGCTTATAGTAAGACCGAATAGGTACAACTGTCCGCACGACCGCGAACCTTATTGCGAGGCAACAAAATTCACAGTCGCGCAGCGTCGGCAGCTGAGCGTATTCGGTCCCGGAATAGGCGTTCATGGTACGGCCCCTGTACTAGCATTACATTGAATGAAACCATAAAAATAATTCAAGATTCAAGAAAAACGTAGGTACCTACTTACTACCTAATAATATTCACTTTTGTCGCGTCATCACCAGCATTTCCACTGGTGGACATAGGCCTCCTCCATCAATCTCCGAAAGAACCGGTTGGAAGCAGCACCCGTCCACCAATGGACGAAATAAAATAAAAATGCAAAAAATAAATAATGGAATGCTGATGATGACGAGACCAAAGTGAATATTTAGGTAGTAGCTAGGTACGTTTTTATTGTCATTTTAATTATTTTTATGGTTTCATTCATGTAATGCTTGACTTGGGGTCATACGCTCAGCTGCCGGCGCTGCGCGACTGTGAATTTTATTGCCTCGCAATAAGGTTCGCGGGCGTGCGGACAGTTGTACCTATTCGGTCTTGCTATAAGCGGTTCACGGTACGGCCCCTGGAGTACTCAAAATATTATTTTTAATGTATGTTCTTATATCTCCCCGGCCTGGGGGACATCAGGGGAGACACGAGACCGTCATTGCTGGTTTGGGCGCCATTTTCCGCAAATGTTTGTTAACGTTTTCGCTGTGTTGATTATTATCAAAAATAGTTTGTTTTTTTCTCGCAAGTGTGACGAAAACAGTCGTATGGAACTCTTGTGCTATGTTAGTCATTACGCTCTCGGCTTCCTTATCGCGCTCGCCTATGGCTCGCGCGCATAATACCGCCTCTAGTGTAATGACCAACATAGCACACTTGTATCATAATGTACTATTAATTCACCTTAACTTCTAAATGCCTGAACAGAGTACAAGGTATGGGGTATCGTTAAAATCCTTACATTATCCCGAGTGACACTGGCTATAATTATTTTTTTATCGTTTTGTCTTATTTTTATATTTTTTTAAATATTGTTTGTTCTAGGACAATATTAGCATGAAGTATTATTCACTTATCATCAAACATTGTTACAGTGACCCGACGCCGAGCACCACCGCGTTGCTGCCAGTGAAGTGGGAGCCCCTTACCAGCAGCGTTTACCATTACCTAGACATTGGCTCGGATCTGACCATGGCTCGCCGCCCCTTCAACAGGAGGATGGCTTTCTGGGACCTGTTCATGAAGGTCAACGGAAACTATCAGAGGAACTTCGAAGCAGCAATCGCTGCAGATGATGATGATGATGACGACGGTGGTAGCAGCGCAATCACAGGCAGTTTGTTGACCATCATGCTTACTCTAAGTCTCGTAGCTGCTTACAGATTTTAAATAAAAAAATGAGTTTCTTTTTTCATTGTTTACAATAATCTTCAAAAAAGGTATGAGTGCGTTTCTAATACAGCGAAGACAAACGGTGTATTAATGTGTAGCGAGAGACGGCAAAAATCCAAGCGTATTCATAGCGAAGCGGGTGCTTCCGTAGCTCTCCGCTTCCACCCTTCCCATTTTCTAATTAAAACAGATATATTATATCCATTTGGATATCAGTACATGCTGGAGCTAAGATGGACAAACCGTTCAGCATTGAATCTACCCAGCATCCATCTAAGATCGGATTGTTGAGAGAGTGTTATTTACATAGGTGTTATTTTATTTTATGGAATGGAATGACGAGATGAGCGCGACGTTCGCCT
The DNA here is from genome assembly GCA_905404285.2 of Erannis defoliaria. Taxonomy (NCBI): domain Eukaryota; kingdom Metazoa; phylum Arthropoda; class Insecta; order Lepidoptera; family Geometridae; genus Erannis; species Erannis defoliaria. The sequence goes on along the minus strand of FR990072.1, from coordinate 18,752,625 downwards.
GGTGATGCTTATCACCCCTGTCCAAAATAGTAGCAGTACCACACATGCGAACTTGAAAACAAAATCCAGCGACGCACTGCGCTGCTCTCATTGCCCTGATATATTAAATGTCAAATCTCTACATGCTCAGCTTGGACGATTTAACACCTCTCTATGCTCAGTAATTTCTCTGGAACCATTGTATGTTGGTATTGCCCTCCAAACCGAAACACACAACTGTTTGACGATTGAGTAACTGGCAAAGGTGTGGTACTACCCCAGGTGAACTCTGCAGTAGAGTCCTACCAATGTAAACTATCCTTCGTAACGCCTTCTTCTGTTTGCGTTACCGAAGACGTTTCTTATAAAATACTTCATAATAGCACTGTATCTAATATATTGTCTTTAAATCACGACTGAGTCTATATATTAGACAACAACAAAACACATCCTAGCTTAAAATCGGGCAGGAAAATTCAAAAGCAAGTATTAGTATTTCGACAAAAAAGTGGAAAAGCCTATAAGTGAGGACTGAATATTAAAGGCAGGTAGGTATATCTCTGATCATAATATTAAAGACGAAGTTGCAAAACAGTGACAAGCTGACAAGCCACCTGTTGCTAACCTACAATACTAAGAGCGCAAGTAAGTCCAGCAGTGAGCCAAGGTAGATCAGTTTCGTGTAGAATGGTAGTTATGATGATGATAATCTGTCGCATTACGTGATTAAGACGTTATTATCATGAAATTGATCAGATAACAAATGTAATGATGACGTACGGCATAGATTGCTTCAACGCCTAGGGCGTAAATAATAAAAGTGGATTAACTTCGGAATAGTTAATCATTACCGAATTAAGCATTTGAAAGAAAGATAAAAGATGGATTAACTAATTTGAAGCGAGGCATAAGGTTCTTGTTGTCTATTAATCCTTTAGACAATTTCTTTAAAATATATTGTATTACATATTTATGGTTTAAAGACTAAGTAAGTCAGTTTTAAGTAAGTATACTTATTGGAAATTTAGTGATGATGATGATGATGATGATGATATATTAAAAATAAATGCAAAAGTTTATCGGTAAGTGTGTAATGCTTGTTTGTTGCCTCTTACCGCCAAAACGGTTGACCTGATTTGGATGAAACTCGAAACGAAGATAGCGTATTTCCTGAAATAACATATATGGCAACTTTTTATCATCATTATCACCAACGTTTTTCATCATCACGCGGGTGAAACCGCGGGGCGCAGCTGGTATATCTATATAAAAGTACTATTTTATTGTACGAGCGATATAGCGGAGACGACAAACGGAAACTAGTATAGGTACCAAAAGATAATTATAACAACGACTTATCCACCAAATTACTATTATCACACGATCTATGTATCAAAGACGTCCTTATCACAAAATGTAATATGATGACCAAATCGAAAACAACGAAGCAGTAAGTATTCACAACCATCCGAATATGACGAATAATTGGGAGTTTTTTAAATATTTCGTATTTAATTTGTTAATTTGTGTTTCTTCGGTTTATGGTCAAGGTCCTATAGTGAACACGACGTCAGGACTAGTTCGTGGAGTGGTGGCAGATGATGGAGACTATACAATGTTTTTGGGCATACCATTTGGCAAAGTAAATGCAGACAATCCTTTTGGGGTAAGTACGCTCTAGAATCGAAGGCTTACATCAACTTTTAACATTCCAGTAATAGTATTTGGGCCAATATGGCCCAGAAATCCGGAGAACATAAAATCCAAAGAGCGTGGTGTTGAAGTTGAATCGTTTATGCAGTCTGTGCGCCCATCATTATTATTTTTTATCTGGCCAAACGTATTAGTCTTAGTATCTTACAAAGTAAAGTAGTTTACTTATCTTGAGTTTCTGGCAAAAGTTTTAATGTTTTATTATTTTCAGGAAGCACTCCCACCCCCTGAATTTGATGGTATTTTCGAAGCAAACGACGATACTGCTATATGTCCACAAGAAGAGGAATTCAATCACACTATAGTAGGCACTTTAGATTGCCTCCATTTAAATATCCATGTTCCAAACTCAGCAAGTCCTACCAACCTTCGTCCAGTCTTTGTTTGGATATTCGGAGGTGGGTTCCAACTTGGATTTTATGGAAGGTTTTTGTATGGTCCAAAATTCCTCGTCAGACACGATATGGTTTTCGTTACAATCAATTATCGTCTCGGCCCTTACGGCTTCATGTGTCTCGATATACCAGAAGTACCTGGAAATCAAGGCTTAAAAGACCAGCTCATGGCTTTAAGGTGGTTACGTGATAATTTAGCAAATTTTGGAGGAGATCCAGACAAGATCACTATTGCAGGAAACAGCGCTGGAAGTATGTCAGCAGATTATCACATAATGCGCAAAAATGATGGCCCACAATTGTTTCACCAAGCCATTCTACAAAGTGGTACAGTATTAGCATCCGGTCCCTCCGAACTGCCTAAAGAGGCCCCAATACAGATGGCTCAACATTTGGGTTTCGAAACGAATGATTTGTATGAAGCAATAGCTTTTCTAGCAAGAGTTGATCCGTTAGAGGTTATAAAGACTGGCTTTGAAATAAATCTTGCAATTGGAACATGTATTGAAAAAGCATTTGATGGTGTAGAAGCATTTATTACGGAAGATGTGACGACGGCGACTGAAATACCAGCAGTCAAAGATATGCCTGTCATGATTGGCTTTATGGACGATGAAATGTTACTAGTCGCTCAGAATGGGGTGGGTGAGTCTGGCCAGTATATCTTTGAACTCTATTTGGCAACACTTTTCGATGTGCTTCATCCAGATTTTAGGTTTATGGTCGAAAATACACAACAGTTTTACTTCGGCGACGAAGAAATAAACGATGATAAAATTCAAGAGTATAAAGACTTTTTGGGTGATCTGGTATTTATTCATCCTATGCATCGTTCTCTGAAGAGATTTTTGGATAATGATGTAGGCGACCTGTATTTATTCAAATTTTCATATGCTGGTGAGAGGAATTTTGTGAAACACAGGGAGAATATTACTGGGAGCGGTGCAGCTCATGCTGACGAGCTTGGATATTTGTTCGATATTTCATACATGGAAGAACCAAACCCTGAAGATCAGTGGATCATTGATGGCATGACTACCTTGTGGGCCAATTTCGTTAAATACTCGTAAGTTATTAAGAGATTTCTTTTCACAATCACATATTCCTTGCTCAGTTTAAGACCAAAAAGCATTATTTTATGCATCTTGATACTCCTGAAACAGCATCAGAACCACGGGAGGACAGGCAGCATCATCCTCTCGGTTAAATATATGGTAAGCATTCTGCGATCCCCAAGCCGCCTGCCATGGAATATGGCAATTCATAAACACAAAACAAAAGTTTGTCGGTGTGTGAAGTGTGTGTGTGTGTGTGTATTTTTGTAACTCCTTCAGTCTGAAACGGCTGAACGGATTGGCTAAAATTTGGTTTAGAGATAGCTTATACCATAGAATAGAACATATTTTTTGTCCGAATAATCGCGGGTAAAACCGCGGGGCACAGCTAGTCCTTAATAATCTTTTCAGAGACCCAACTCCTCAAGCGACAGAACTTCTGCCACACAAATGGGAGGCTATCTCGAAGAACTCCCCTTACCACTACATGGAAATAAACCAGCAGTTCCGTGTTGGCACCAGACCTCTACAAGAGAGAATGACCTATTGGGACTTGTTCTATGACAGCTATGGAAGCACTCGAAAAGCTACTTTAAACTCTGATAGTCAAATCTATAAACCTTTGAAGACAATGAAGTATGTTTTATAGTTAAACGGATTGATTTGCTGATAACCGAAGGGGAAGAAAGGTTCTTGAGTGGCGACCGCGAACCGGAAGACGCAGCGTAGGAAGGCCTCCCACTAGGTAAAACCGACGACATTGTAAAAGTTGCGGGCAAACGGTAGATGCAAATGGCAGGTTGTCGTATAGTGTGGCGATCTATGGCGGAGGCCTTCGTTCAGCAGTGGACGTGGACGTGGTCCGGGCTGATGATGATGATGGATTGATTTGCCTATAAGTCGTTTTTCTTCTTCAAGTTTCAATGAATCAGTGTGCGAAATGGTAGAATTAGTATGTTCAACTTGTATTTTTGAGTAGGTACTTACTAGTTTATAAAATATAATTCCGTGGTGTTTGCAAAACTAGATATATTCATGTTTTTAAATTTCCAATAACGTGTGGATTGAGTGAGCACTTAAAACAATTAATTACTCAAATACGGATGATGATAATGGTTTGTTTTATATGTTACGAAATCTTATTGAATATTATCTAAATCTAGACATTTAATGCAATTAAATTCTATAGTTGGTTAGTAGAAAATCGGGCCTGTTGAAAGTGGAGAACCGAGTGAGCACAATTAACTATTTGTAAAAGTTTAAATACGGCACTATTTACATTTATTTATACAGGTCCCCTGTAACTAAAGACCATAACTCTACGCAGGTTTTACTAAAACTAGTACACAAGATGTTCTGTGTAAACTTCATACATTTGCATATCTCGCCGGTCCTTGGTTTTACAACTGTTTCAGAGCTTTTACTAAATAACTTATATATTATTAACTGTTTTCAGAAGGTGCTCACTCAGTGCACACGCAGACAAAATATAATATGAGGAATATGAATATGAGGAATTATATCTTCTTTTTTATTTATAAAAATGATATTATTGTTGTATATTTTCTTTGCCTGTGCTCTAAATGCTCACTTAACAGTAATTAATTTCAGAATTGTTTCCGAGTAGCCGGTAACTAGCTAAATGGAGCACGAAATTAATGCCCGTGCCTTTTCGACAGGTCTTCTAAGTATATGGTGGGAATTAATAACATAGTCAAGCTGTACGGAAGCAAATTTTGATTCTCGGAAAAATACACTGAGCTAAAATGTATACTGTGGATAGATAGTTGTTATTTTAAAACCGCCCACGCTAACTCTTACGCTACTTGACGTTATTTAGGTATATATATTTTTTGTTTTTGTTATTGGCATCGCACGTTTTGCATTCTGCCAGAGTCAAGTATAATGCGCACTTAAATAGATTCAAATGGCGCAGCAATGGGGATCCACACGCAAAACTTTTCGCAGATGGCGCCAGCAGCGATCTGGACCTGTCAAAACGTCAACAAAACAAACTGTCAATTAAAAAAATCCTTATCCTTTATCTTATATATATCCTTTATCGTTATTCGCTTCGTGCATTCTGCCAAAGTCAAGTAGTATTTTTAAGTTTTTATTATATCAATTGAAATACTCAATACTCAATTTGTTTATTGCAGTTATAAAGAATAAGTAATAAAATCATAATTAGTCACAGTCAAGTCCAAGTGATGCCCTTGAAAAGTTGTGGCGACTCTACTATAGCTTTCACGGAGTTTTGAAAACTACACGGAAAGACATAGACGGCCTTACCTAAAATAATCTCGATTCTCTTAGTCACTGCTTAAACTTCTCTGTCCTTTTCTAGCACGTGCAACTTCACGTCAGAGAGAAGATGGCAGAGCATCTTAAGCAGTGACTAACGGTTGAAAAGTTTTTTAAGTAAGGCCGAGAATGTTTCACTGCATTTTACTTAAACATGTTATTCGTTATTGGCTACTGTGTTCGTTACTGTGTAGGGTAGTCTAAAGTCTATTTTGTAATTTGTTTCTTTAGTTTTTATCGAGTTGATTAGGTTTTTTTTATAGTAATCATGTAAGTAAGTCAATCAATGTTATTTCTTTTTTATTCTCTTTTTCAATGTTTTATTAAGATTTGTATTATTTCTAGTTATTATCATAATATTTTTAAATGTTGTATTTTGCATGCCGAAAGGTAAAATATGGCGGCCACTAATATGTTTTTTGTTCCACCTATACTTTTATACCCATATACGCAATAAATTGAATTGAATTGAAAAGTTGTAATTAAAACTTAACACTGGCAGAATGCTTGAAGAGCGATGTCAAAATGTAAGTTTTTTTTACCTCTAAAACATTGATTCAATTCTTATTTGAAAAGAACCCGCTCCCAAAGCAATACCGTCCAATCTAAGAGTAGAGTCCATGAAATACCTACCGCTTGCAACTGCACAGAGTGTTCTAAAATCGGATTCTTTGTCCGTCGTGCCTCATACAATATTAATACATACCACTCCCCTACCGTTTCCTATCTTCAAACTACCAATATATATTTAAAAAACTCTTCTGTTGGCAACACCGCTGTGAGAATTCTCAAATTCGATTGCTCATGCGGTACTGCGGGTAGATCGTTAGCACACTGTCGATCTGCGGAGTAAGTAAAATAAACGACTATAATTTTAAAACTGCATGATAAGTGTGGTGAACCACATTATTATATTTAAAAATATTAACCAAAACGAAACATACAATCATCATCAGCCCGGAGAAGTCCACTGCTGAAGGCCTCCCCCTTAGACCGCCACACTGTACGACAACCTGCCATTTGCATCCACCGGTGGCCCGCGACTTTTACAATGTCGTCGGTCCACCTAGTGGGAGGCCTTCCTACGCTGCGTCTTCCGGTTTGCGGTCGCCAGTCAAGAACCTTTCTTCCCCATCGGTTGTCAGTTCTTCGATGTGGCCTGCGCCACTTCAACTTGCAAACCTTGCGAGCTATGTCGGTAACTTTGGTTCTTTGGCGAATATCCTCGTTCCGGATTCTATCGCGCAAAGTAACTCCGAGCATAGCTCTCTCCATTGCCCGTTGCGTGACTCTAAGTTTCTCCAAAAGGCCAGCAGTTAAAGACCACGTTTCAGTTCCATATGTCATCACTGGCAACACACACTGGTCGTAACATACAATACATAAATTATATTAAAAAATTTAACCTAGAGGGGCCTAAAGGGAGATGTCATCATGACTGATGGGATCTTCCGCTGCTTAACTGAGAAACACTAGTTACAGTGGCGGAATATTTACCAGCTGGCTGAGTAGGCTGGAGCCTAGAGCGGCATATTTTAGGGGCGGCAAATTTAGGACCAACATTTATATTAAAAAGTAAAGACTACCAAACTAAAAATAAAATAAAAACTAAAACTAAATATTATACCTGAATACCAGTCTGGTTTCAGAAAAGAGTATGGTATGAAGACTGCGCTTTTAAAAGTTACTGATGATCTGATTTCAGCCTCCGACTCGGGTCTCACTAGGTCATTGTTCTGCTCGACTTTTCTAAGGCTTTCGATAGCTTAAACACAGAACTTCTAATTGCAAAGCTCTCATATTACGGTTTTTCTAAAGATACTTGCAAATAGTTTCAGACCTTTCTTACAGACAGAGATCAATTTGTGGAAATTGAAACTGACAGCGGAAACAGTGATGTTTCGGATATCGAAAAGGAGGCGTCTCACAAGGCTCTATTTTAAGTCCTATCCTTTTTTCGTTCTTTACAGCAGATTTACCATCACGTATTAAGACTTTCCAGTACCACCTTTATGCAGATGACTTACAAATCTACCACAGTTTTCGTGCAGAAGACACTAAAGAGGCTATGGCTAATATTAATAGAGATTTGGAGGATATTCATCACTGGGCGGCTCAAATCTCTTTCATTCTAAACCCTAGTAAGTCCAAAGTGTTAATAGTAGGTACTAAGACACAAATCAACAAAGTCATGTCTCATGACTCGAAACTTACCATCAATGGGGTTCAGGTACCTATGGAACAGGAGGTTAAAAATCTAGGGCTTGTAATGGACGGTGAAATGAGATTCGAAAAACATATTAATACCAAAATTAGATCAGCTTTTTATAAAATTAAATTATTATACAGCATTAGAGATTTACTTTGTGACTCGTTAGTACTTTCACCATTCAACTACTGTGCCGCCGTGTATGGCCCTAGGATATGGGTTAAAACAGAGAACGCTATCCAGAGAGTTCAAAATGCTTGTGCTCGATACTGCTTCAATATACCAAGACAGCAACACGTTTCTCCTTACTTAGTCCAAAATAAGATTTTAAATATGAAATTAAGAAGAGAGCTTCACCTCGCATAATTTTTTCTCGCATTGTTTGCAGAAGGTAATTTGGAGTAAAAATCCTAACTATTTATTTGAGAAACTAACCTGGATGAAGGATATCCACAAGGCTCGTACTCGTTCCAAACTGACAAACATTCTATCTTTTCCCATTCACAGGACTGCAGGTTTTAAAGGATGCTTCAAATACAGTGCCTCCAAAATGTGGAATAGCATTCCACCGCCTCTTAGAATGAAAATTAGTAACATAACATTTAAAAAACGTACAAGGCTATACTACTAGAACGACAAAAACATAAGGTTGAAGCATCCTTTAAACGCATGATATAAACACACCCACAGACCCACACGCAAACACCACACACCCTCACGCACACACACTAACACACACACACACATACACACCTTACACGTATTCTGCAGAATTACTACCTAATATTTAGTTTTTTTACAAAGAATAATCTCGACCAACATCTGAGTTCGAGTAGAGGGGCAAAATGAAAACCTGCGTTACTAGAATATTAAGTTATTCTTGCAGCATGAGCTGTTTTTGTCCCTTTTGCCAAATAGTTATAGTCTCTATTTAACCGACTTCAAAAAAAGGAGGTTCTCAATTCGACTGTATTTTTGTTTTTTGTACGTTTGTTTTGCGTTTACTTACTCCGCCAAGTATGAATTCATTTGGATGATTTTCTTTTTGTTTTTTAATTATATAAACACCTAACTAATAAAAACTAATTACATTTTATCAATTTCATAATAATTATATTGTATTTTGAATATTTTTGTATGAAGTGATTCCTCACTTATGGTATTTCTATGTTTTTAAAGCTTAAACAGGAAGGAAAAAAAAAAAAAAAAAAACATAATTAGGAAATCATAATTAGGAGGTCATAATTTTTCTTCCTGTTTAAGCTTTAAAAACATAATTATATTGTATTTAATCTTTTAAACCAATTTTGAGGAAGAGGGAAATTCTAAATATGTATTGTATTTGTATGTAGTTGTATGTTTTTTTTTCTCGTTTGTTACCTCAGAACTCCGTCATTTATAGATTGAATTTAGAAATTCCTTTTTATTCGAAAGGATATTGCAGATTAGTATCATGGAAGTTTTCATCGAAATTTGTTTAGTAGTTTTGTTTTTGAACCATAATTATTGTAAAAAAGGCGTCATCAAGGTAGTCAATTGAACAATTGAAGTCGGTTGAATACTAATTTTAAATGTTTAACTTAATATTGTTCTCTTGTATGCATTTACGTATAATATTTTAAAAAAATGCCAACAAAGTCTTTTTATCATTTTTTAACTATATCGTTATTTCTTTTGCTGTCTTAAATAAATCGAATCGTTCTGTTGTAAAAATAATCTAGGACCTGACACATCGATCACCTAGTTTACAATCACATTGCAAATTACGGGGAAAAGATGGAATAATTGAGACAATTAGTGCACAAGTAAACCATAAGTTACAATTTCACCGGTGAACTATATACGAGTATATCGATAGAGGTCGCCAGGTACGGACGGCAAAATTTTAATAGTTTCTTGGCGGCAAATGTGTACATCCGCCACTGACTACGAGCCACGTAGTTTCTATAAGAAACCACGAGCGGTACCAAAGATAGAAATACTGAGATGACGTCAAATGTCATGATTATACAGGGTTACGCGGAACGGTAAGCTAAGCCGAAAGGAGCTTATTGTAGATACTTATAATTGTGAACTATTTTAACAATGGCACCGACTCTGAAATCGCGAAAAAATAATCAACTTTTCCCATTGAGCTAATATCTAAAGAATCAAGAATCAAGAATATTTATTGCTGAATTTAGGTAGGACAGTGCCATACAGACTACCTATTTAAGAGGTGTGCCATAATGTAGGTAATTAACATAATGTAATATTATTATAATTCAGTAAATATATTACATTATATCGGCACATTAACTCTGACCTCTGTCTCTGTCTTTTTTTCTCTCTCTTTTCTCTCTGGCCACTCAGTCTATACGAACTTACTTTACTTTTAGTAAATATATTCAATAATTTCGTCGTCAATTATTATAAATTAGTTTTTTATCAGTCAAATATTCTGAGACAGTATAATAGCATTTTCCTAATAACCAAGTAGTCAATTTTCGTTTTAATTTGCTTTTGGGTAGCATTTTTATTTCGGTCGACAGTTTATTATAAATGATGATTGCCATCAAGTAAGCATTTCTCTTATACAGTTCAAGTCTACATTTTGGAAAATGAAGTTTTTATACTTGTACTTTAGTACTTACAGTATTTTTTGGTACCTTATCTGAATGATAATCGAAACATTCGGGATGTTCTTGGACAAATATACAAATTTTCTTAATATACATGCAAGGTAATGGTAAAACGTTAATTTTTTTGAAAATAGGCCGACAGCTATCGGTAGACCAGCAGGGCTAGCATGCACACCGCGAGAAAATTTTGTCGAGTCTTTATGTCGTGCGAAAACGAGACAAACGTATACAGATTCGTAGCCTTGTCCTGTTTTTAAGAATCGAGATTTTTTTCTCGCGGTGCGCATGCTAGCCCTGCAGGCTCCGCAGATCGCTCGCACGCACTTTTTTTGTGTTTTAAACGCCCTTTCCATATCAACAGAGTTGCTCCACAGGAGTAGTCCATATGACAAAGTAGACGATACGTATCCGTAATAAACGCTAAACGCTGCTTCTTTCGATACTGACAGTCCTAATTGCCGAATCGCATATACAAACCGGTCTAACCGGCTACAGACATTGTCTATGTGACACTTCCAATTGCAGTTCTTGTCAAACACTATACCTAGGAACTTAAACGTTTCTACCTGTTCAACCAATGTATTAAGGTATTTTATATTGAATTTATTTTCTTTAGATTGATAGGATTGGAATTGCATAACCTTAGTTTTTTTGGTATTGTTTTTTAAATTATTTTTGTCTAACCAACGTACTATGTCGACTAGTACTTTATTAGTATCAACTGTAAGTTGCTCATTATCTTTTGATTTTATAACAACTGTAATATCATCTGCGTATAGAACGCATCTATGGTTGGTAACAGTAGGGATGTCATTTATGTAATAATTAAAAGCAAAAGGTCCTATTATGCTTCCTTGAGGTACACCTGTATTAATTATTTCCATATTTGATCGGTATATATATGTATATTTGTGTTATTTTCGTATTTTAAATGTCTCTGTACATTGTTTACGATTTCCTAAGTAACTCTTGAGTCATTTATCAGCATTTCCTCGTATTCCGTATGATTCAAGTTTCGACAAAGCTATGTTATGGTTAACTAAGTCAAACGCTTTTGATATATCCAAAAAGATTACTGCTATAATACTTTCGTCGTTAAGGCCATCAGTTATTTATTTTATTAAATTAAAACCAGCCAAAGTGGTAGAGCTGTTTTTAACAAATCCATATTGATCTGGACTAAGGCTGTTAATTTTTGCATAAATTCATCCATTCTTGTGAGCATAGCCTTTTCAAATATTTTGGACAGCACTGGAATAAGTGTCACTGGTCTGTAATTGTCTAAATCGTCTTTTTCTCCGTTTTTATGTAGTGGCTTTACGATTGAGTATTTTAAAGTTTCTGGAAATGTACCTACTTCAAAGGATAAATTAACAATATAATATAGGTGATCGCATAACAGGGGACAAAGCTTTATTAATTTAGTATTGAGATTGTTGAACCCCACTGAATTAGTATCATTAAGTGACTTAATTATGTTTAAAATTTCAGTACCATCAGACGGTTTTAAAAATATAGAACAAACTGTCTTATTAGTTATGGGATCAATAGACAATTGACCTGTACTTTTGATGCATTTACTTAAGTTGACAAAGTGATCGTTAAACATATTACAAATAATATTAGGATCATCAATGTTTGTATTATTTACTTTTATATTAATAATTTCATTCGTTTGTAAATAGTTATCACCTATTTTATCGCGTACTATTTCCCAAACTGGTTTTGTTTTATTTTTTTGGCTATTTATGTACTTAGTTTTTTTTTTTTTGTTGTGTTTTTTAATGCATTTGTGTAATATCTTAATGTATGCTTTATATGTTTTGCCGTTTAATATCTTAATTTCCTTACTATGAATATATTTCAGATAGTATAATCTTTTCCGCACGCATGACTTTTTGATTCCTTTCGAGATTCATCTACATTTATTGACCTTGTTATTTTATTTTCCTTATGATGGGGAAACATAAGTTAAAGAATAATAAAACGAGATTATGGAATATGTCAAAAGCGTCATTAAGTGATTTTTGTTCGTAAATTTCAGTATATTTTAATGCTGCTATGCACTCCATAGAATTTATTTGTGTTCTTTAGAATAGTCTCTTCTATCTTCTGTCCATTCAGAGTCATTATCTCTAAGTGAAAACAGAAAAAAACGGCCGAGTGCCGTTGTATATTAGTACATTATGATACAAGTGTGCTATGTTGGTCATTACACTAGAGGCGGTATTATGCCGCAAACGAGCGCGATAAGGAAGCTGAGAGTGTATTGAAACATAGCACAAGAGTTTCATACGACTGTTTTCGTCACACTTGCGAGGAAAAAACATTTTTTTTTTGATAATAGTCAACCACACAGCGAAAATGTCAACAAAAATTTGCGGAAAATGGCGCCCATATCAGTAATGCGCGCGCAGGTTGACATATACTTCAGCGGCATAAGAACTCTTTGTTGGTATTACAATAAAACTGTAAGTATTACCCGGCTATATTCAGAGTGCTTCGTATACGTACGTCTAATTGCAGTCACGTACAAACTTGACTTTACCGGGTTATACCTATTATAGCACCATGTGCCGTAATGTAAAGTAAAAAGCACGCGTGCGTAATAGCTTGGATTATGAGCCTAAATCCGATGCAATAAGATCCACTTTACGAGCAAGTGTGATAAAAATTATATTATACGTGTATTATATAAAACACTGTTTTAAACTATCACGGACCACTATAGTTATATTATTATTTAAGGGATATTTACCATGATTATATTGTGAAATGAGCTCCCGATATTATGGTAAATATCCCGTAAATAATAATAGAACTATAGTGCATTATATAGTTCAAAATTGTTCTAACTTAGACGTTATGTCGCTTGTATAGTGTTCAATGTATGCATGAGCGCTTGTATCTTATCTTAGTTCAAGTCGTTCAAAAAGTCGGCGCACTGTATGGCGTGCGCCGAGTTTTGGCGCGTACATTTTTTTTTTGACGTTGTGACTCTATTGTTATATTAGCTCAATGGCTTTTCCATATAAAATTTCATACACTCTTGGCAAGATATGTTGAACTGGCGCTTGTTGTCGTGATTTCAGAGTTGGCCCCATAGTTAAATTAGTTCACATATAACTAGTTTGTTCGTATAAAGAAAGACCAACTGATAACCCCGTCGCACCATCTCGTCAAGTTGGAGACGTCAGTGTATATTTTGGGGCCCGCGATCTACAACCGCTTAAAGCTTATTTAAAAATAAGAGTTAGGAGAATTCTTTCATTTTATTATGTGATATTTTTTATGACATAGGTAAAGGTATTTATTGGGTACTTAATAAAATTTGACGAGTAACTTTACTGTTATCAATAAATTATTGTATTTTATAGTAGGTATATGCGATAGTTAGGTGTTTACGTATTCGTTTCGTCGCAAAAGTGAAAAAACATCAACCTGGGGCCTTATTATTGAATCGTACGCAAGCGTAGCGCATGCGAAAGGAGCCGACCTTCGAACGATATTGTTTGGAATAAGGTTCAATATCGTTTAAACACGGCCGCATACGACGAGAAAAACCCGATAGAAAACCCGTACGGTCGCGCCCGAAGGCGCTCCGTGCATACATTTTGTACTAGGTCCCGCACACCGTAAGAAATTTCTCGAGACGCCCGTCTCGCTCGCACTAGTTAATTGAGCGCAGTGTGTTACGGTCGGTCCGGCGCCTGACGGGTGCAGTGCCGAATCAATGTGCGACCACTCTAGAAGTCGGCTCCTTTCGCATGCGCTACTTTGCGTACGATTCATAAAATGAGGCCCCAGAATGCTGTCTCCCGTCGACGACTGTTTCGATGTACCTGAACATTTTGTCATACATTTAAATTTTTCGTGTTTGTTATGAAATATATTTTACAAATCATGCCTTATGTAGCATTAAATAAGGACAATACATGACTTCAGAGCGGTTACTCATGCCATTCACACTGAAAAATATCATGTGATACTCCCTGGCAGGACCACTTTCATTTTACTAGGTAATAATTACATAATAAAAATGTTTATTATTCGTCAATAACTTACGCCGGCTGAAGTATTTACCCGTCATTTTGCAATCTTTACGCCTGGATATAGTCAAGGTTGGTGCACTCGCTTAACTCAATATTGATAACTGATTTTAAATATATCGTAGAAACATGTAAGACCATGTGAGTGTGTGAAGTGATCGACGGGTAGAAACACAGAAAAATGTACACTAAGTGTATATCTGTGTACACTATGGAAGCAATAAATATCAGAATCTGAATCTGAAAAGCGAAAGTTCTAGTTTTTAGTTTTTTTGTGTTTCTTCAGTGTAGAAATATGTAGAAACGTGTTGTTTTTTGATTTCTTTGCCTGTTGAAGCAAAACTTCCGTAAACCGAGGGTATAACTAAATGCCGTGGTAACCATATCTTTTTACCTGAATTTTTCAGTGGTGATATCTAGAATCTTAAAAAACGCAAGGCGTGAGTATGAAGTAACCTATACAACAATACCTACTAATATTTTGAATGTAGGAACTAAGTCTATAGTTTCCTGCTAGAAGGTAAGTACCTGTATTAAAAATCTTACACGCAATGTGTTCCGCAGTTTGTTTGCATCCCAGGCTAAATGTGAGTTACCATCTTTGACCGTACCATCGCTTAACATCAAGTGAGCTGTGGCCAAACATCACCTCATTATCACCTCGTCATTATGGACCTGGGTATATCCTAAAACTGCATCCAGAATCACCGGAGGACGGGTAGCAGCGTCCTCTCGGTTAAGGGTTGTAAATATTCTGCCTCTCAAGCCGCTTGCAAAGTGTAGGGATTATGGCACATAGGCCATCTCTTTAACTGAGGGAGTTAAGGGGAAGGCTTTCGTCCAGCAGTTGTTTTATTTATTTACAAGAGGTCGCCCGCGACTTCGCCGCGACTTTCACCGCGGCCCGCTCCTCACCTCTTTAAATCATCCCGAGCAATTTTTTACACCCCCCCAACTCTACCGACTCTACCAACTCTACCGACTCTCCCAACTCTACCATCTATAAACTAACTAAAATATCGCTGTCACTTTTTTATCAATCATGTAAGCTAAGTACAGCAATACTTTAGTTAGTTCTGTCAACTAAAACCTTCAAAGTCTACCACATTATCTTCATAAATATACAGGGTTACTGGTAACTCGACAACCCACAAAATGGGTATTTTCCTAAAATTGGTAAATTCTAAAATCTTAAAAACTATTAACTTTCCGCCATATTGCTATTCCGCCCCATAACTGATCCCGCCGGGAATACGTTGAGTTACCAGTAACCCTGTATAACTAGGTAATGAAAACTATTTATCAGTTCTTCGGTTTGTTTTGCAAGAGTATGGCGGTATCGATAGGGTCTTTTGCAATTCTGCTGATAGCGGTGGGAGTACTGGAATGTTCGGGTAGTAGAGTCGTGGAGACGAGTGCTGGCAGTTTCCGAGGTGCAGCGGCCAGTGACGGCGACTACTACGAGTTCTTGGGTATCCCTTATGGACAGGTCAATGCTGCTAATCCTTTTGGGGTGAGTGATTTTTTAAGGTTTCAGGTAAGTACTGATGCAATGCTTTCAAATTTGAATGGGTACTTATGAGTAGGTATATATTTTTTTGTTTCAAAAAACCCTACCTCATCGAGTACCTTATTATCATAGCAAATTAACATAATCGTCGCTGTAGAGCGAAATTTTTAAGAAGTCGACAAATCCGCTCCCTACCCGTGGTCCACCTATCTATATAATTCACCTGCCTGTACCAGGAGCAAATACTGTTACGAGATATGGGCACCAAAAGTTTTTAAAATCAAAAAATAATAATTGCTCGGCCTCAGTATAGTATAATAGCGATTTTTATCAATTTATCTTACAGAAAATATATCTAAGTTGAACTTAAAATTATTCGATAAATAACTAAAAGTTTCATAGCAATTTTGAAGAAAAAATAAGATAGTTTTAATTTTTACCTTCGAACTCCACTCATAATCCAGTTAGTTATTTTTATTACGTAGGTAATGATTTATTTAATTTTAAATCGGAATAATTCGGTAAAATCGGTATTTTCACAAATTCGTCGAATAAATCAGCAATACCGACTGTTCAAATTAGCGACATACAGAACAGTACTCGCGGTGCTGATATTGTAATCTGCAGCGAAATTTGAGAAAGAGGTAATTCCTCCAAGCTAATCTGACCTTTTTATTCTTACGTCCCGAATTTTAAAAACTTATTCATAAAATGTTTTTAAATCAATTTAACCACCTTCTTCGCTAGCCTTCTTTTTGTTTTGTTATGTACCTATACCTAGTTTCATAGACCAATAAATCATTCATTCATTCATTCATTCATTCATTTATTTTCTTTTTAGGTGGCCACTCCATATCCAACAGTGAACAGTACATACGACGCCAACGATGACACCTTCAGGTGCCCTCAAGTTGATTATGACGATGAAATTGTCGGCTCTCTCGACTGCCTCCGCATGAATGTGTACGTTCCAGCCACGGCCACTGACACAAGTCAGCTTCCTGTCATGGTATACGTCCACGGAGGCTTCTTCCGCCGAGGACGCGCATCCAAAGACCTCTACGGACCAAAATTTTTAATGCGACATGACGTCATCCTAGTCTCCACAACCTATCGCTTGGGACCTTACGGGTTTATGTGCCTCAACAGACGTGCGGTCCCTGGAAACCAAGGCCTTAAAGATCAAGTTCTCGCCCTGAAATGGGTGAAAGATAACATTGGAGCTTTCGGAGAAAACCCAGATCAAGTGACATTGTTTGGCCAAAGCGCTGGAGCTCATTCTGTTGACCTACACTTGCTTTCTGAGCAGGATAAGCTGTACCATAAAGTTATTATGCAGAGTGGAAGCTCTCTTGCACAGACCGTGCTGTATGAGCCAGACAGAGAAGCTCCTATCAAGATGGCGTCTTATCTAGGTCTTGAACACAACAGCGTCAGTGAAGCTCTTAGATCTCTCTCAAATGCAGCTCCCAACGATGTTATTCGAGCTGCGTCACAGCTAAACATCGAGTTCAAACCGTGCGCTGAAACTAAATTTGATGATGTGGAACCTTTCATAACCGACTATTGGTTAGACTGACCAGTGCCCAAAGCCAATGCTTTGCCTATAATGATCGGTTTTACCGAATATGAAACTATGATGACGCATTATAACGCTGGTTCAGATCACTTCCAGGGCATATCAAACTTAGTGTACACTTATTTGAACAATACGTTCGATTTTGACGAAGAGAGAATAAACAGGATGGAGGATTATATGAGAAGGTTCTATTTGGGAGACAGTCCTGTCAGTCAGGACGTCGCGTGGCAGGTTATCAATTTTGAATCTGATTACTTGTATAACCACCCGATACAAAAAAGTATTAGGAAATTTGTCGATGCCGGTGCAAGCAATATTTTCTACTACTTGTTTACTTATAGTGGGGGGCGAAATGACGCGAGTGTTGCCAATTTGGACGTCCAAAAAGCTGCACATACGGATGACATTAGATACCTGTTTGACATGTCATCACCGCCTGCACAAGTATCGGCTCGAGACCAAATCATCATTGACAGAATGACAACTTTGTGGACTAACTTTGCTAGGTACAGGTAAGTGATCAATATTTTACTAAACGCAAAGTATACATTTTCTTCTTTTCTCTCAATGCTGTGTAATTTACTCTTATACACTCACAGTCACTAAAAAGTTTTTTCTTGCGGCGGCTTCGTGCGTCGGGTCGCCCTCTTCATGAGCAGCCCACATCATCACATGCGTCAACTCGTGAACAGGTGCTGCTTGTGGGAGCTGGACCGCTCAGGTTTTATAAGCAGAGCTAGTAATAAATAGAATAAGTTTCCTCTGTATATTTATTTTGTAAAGTCGTAGTCATTGGTAAAGTATTAGTTAATAAAAATTGTAAAGTTTTTGACAATAGGCACGGAGCTCGGAGTTTGTGGAGCTGAGAAACAAAAAAAAACGCAATGTATCGAAACGATAAAGATACATTTTCAAAACAACTGAATAGCATCGTTCTCCATCTTGGAGGATTTAGCTCCTCTCTCTTTCTCCATGCTTCAAAATATTCTGTTTATAAGTAAACCCATTACGAATACGGTGGCGCGCCGATTCTTAAAACAAACTTTAATTAAACAAACTTAAAAAAAACTTTTAGGGAATTCTATTTTTTTTTTTCATATACGAATTTTTTTAAGTTAAGGTAGTAAGTAAGGTGTTAAGATGTAAGATTGTAAGTTCCTAAGAGGAGAAGTTGTTAGATATAGCTGTAATTATGTGTAATATTAGCGTAAAGTGTTTATCACCAAACGTTGTTACAGTGATCCTACACCGAGCACCACCGCATTGCTGCCAGTGAAGTGGATTCCTCTCACCAGCAGCGTTTACCATTACCTTGACATTGGCTCGAAGCTGACCATGGCTCGCCGCCCCTTTAACAAGAGGATGGCTTTCTGGGACCTGTTCATGAAGCTCAACGGAAACTACCAGAGGATCTTCGAAGCAGCAGTCGCTGCTGACGATGATGATGATGTCGATGGCGGTAGCAGCGCGGTCACGGGCAGTTTGTTGACCATCATGCTGACTCTAAGTCTCGTAGCTGCTAACAGATTTTAAACAAAAAAAAACAAGTTGTTTGTTTCATTGTTTATTAAATTTCCTATCCAATAATGGGAGTCTTTCTATCGCAGCAGAGATAAGCGGGATGGAGTGGCTTACAGGACTAGACCAATCATATTATTAGAATTAAAAAATATTTTTTATGATTGCTCGATTTGCACCTTTCCGTTTAATTGAAACACACCCAGGGGCCTTATTTTTGAATCGTACGCAAGAATTGCGTCTGCGAGCGGAGCTGACCTTCGAACGATATTGTTTGGAATAAGGTTCAATATCGCTTGAAAGTAGGCTCCGCTCGCTACACAACTTTGCGTACGATTCAAAAATAAGACCCATATCTTACAGTACGACGCGATAGACGTAAACATCGACGAAGCAAGGCAAAATACCAAGGTGTATCGAGCGAATTCATAGCGAAGTCAGCGAAGAAGATGCTCATATTGCTGTCCGCTTCCCCCTTCAATTTTTTTTTTCTAATTAACAAATAAATAATTCTAAATCTGCACACGCTGAAGCTAAGATGAGCAAGTCAAGTGAATTTGCCTATCTTTTCAAAGAATATAATTATCAAGATTGGGTCGGTGAGAGAGTATGTTATTCATAAGTTGAATGGACCGTGGTAGGTGCGCTGTAAGCATGGACAGTGTGAAGTCCCGGCATGATATCTAGTCCTAGACCTTACTTGCCTTGCCTTGCTGTGAACTTCTGCCTACTTAATTTTTTTTTTGGCTGTCTGCTTTAGCATTTTGCCGTCCGTCAAGGACGTCCGTGTCGGTTCTCAGCGTATCTGTCAACCTGATGACTCTTCCACCGCTCTAAATAAAAACCTCATTCCGATGACTGAGTACGTCATCGAATGAATAGATATGTAAGCTATGTATTAGTCTGTACTTTAACTATTTTAGACATGAGTGTTCACAGGCATCCCTTTCAAACCCTTGTGTAAACATTGTTATCAATAATTGCCTAATGCTTTTAGGAATGCATTCCCAGACGCATCCCTCTGTATATCTTAAGTAAACCATTATGGATAATGACCAGACCCTTTCAGAATGCGCCCTAATGCATTCCCACGCATCCCTTATTATCGCACGGGTATAAAACCCCTGCAACACATGTATTTACCGTCCCCTTTGATGAACTCGAGCCTGTCACAGCTTCCGAGGTTGAGTCGATTATTAAAGGCCTCCACACCAGGAAAGCTCCAGGTGCGGACGGCATCAGTAACAAAGTGCTCAAGCACTTCTCCATTACGCTAGTTCACCTTCTAGTTAGCATCTTCAATGCGGCCATCGCCAATTGCATTTTCCCCGACGCGTGGAAATCCGCCGACGTCATCGGCATCCACAAACCCGGCAAGAAGGCTTCCGAGCCCTCTAGCTACCGTCCCATTAGTCTCCTCAGTACCCTGGGCAAGGTCTACGAGCGCGTCCTTCTGAAGCGCATCTGGTCCTGTGTCAAAGACAACAACCTCCTCCCTGATGAACAGTTCGGCTTTAGAGCCAGACACTCTTGCGTCCAACAAGTACACCGCATCACGGAGTACGTCCTAGAAGGTTTCAACAAGAAACCCGGCCATGGTTACACCCACAAGCCGTTCCCCCAAGGGACTGTAGCGGTGTTCCTCGACGTCGCGAAAGCTTTCGATAAAGTCTGGCACAACGGGCTGATATACAAGCTGTATCAGCTCGGGCTGCCAGACCGTCTTGTACTCATAATACAAGACTTTCTCAGGGCTCGAAGCTTTCGATACCGCGTCGAGGGACAACGCTCCTCCCCCCACGACATCGGCTCCGGAGTCCCTCAGGGCTCCGCTGTGGCCCCGATTCTCTTCTCGCTTTTCACCTGTGACATCCCCCGCACCCCCAAAGTGGAGCTTGCTCTCTTTGCCGATGACACCGCCCTCTACACCAGAGGGTGGAACAAGGTCATTCAGCTAGCCCACCTTCAACGAGCCCTCAATCTCCTCGGAGACTGGTTCAAGAAGTGGGCTATCACCGTTAACCCCGATAAAAGTGCAGCCGTGTACTTTCATCCGTTCAAAAGACCTCCTTCTAAGCATATCACGCTCAACGGCCAGCCCATCCCATGGGCTACCGAGACCAAGTATCTCGGTGTGACCCTTGATCGTCGACTCACGTTCTCTAAGCATATCCAGATAGTTCGCAACCGAGCAGCCTTCTTCTTAGGCCGGCTCACTCCCCTTCTCAACGAGCGTAGTAAATTGTCCCTTAGAAATAAGGTTACAATTTACAAAACTTGTATTCGCCCCGTCATGACGTACGCCTCCGTGGCGTTCGCTCATGCCTCCAGCATAGATCTAGAGAAACTCCAAGTCATACAAAATAGATTCATCCGCAGAGCAGTCGGTGCTAGCTGGTTCATGCGAAACTCCGACCTGCACTGCGATCTCGAACTCCCCTCCATCCGTCAGTACATTAAGTACGCTTCGCGCCGCTATTTCGATGCGACCCCCCACCATCCCAATCCACTCATAGTCCAAGCCTCGAACTATACGACAGACCCATCCCCCTTCCGTAGACGCCCCAGACACGTCTTGGGCGACCCGGACGACCCCATAGCCGTCATCACCTCGGCGGCGCTGGGCTCGCCTGATCCGACCACTCCTAGCAACAAGAAGTATTCCGTCTTTGGTATAGGCGCCGGTTACCAAAGGCACACAAACACGCACCGACCTCGCCGGCGAGGTCGAGGACTCCCCAGATCTGTCAGAAGATCTGTTAGATTCTCTCCAAGTAGTCAACCAGATCAATCTACTAGGGCCCCAGGGCATACCCCTTCTGGGGTGCCAGGGCAAGTCTGACCCCACTCCCGGCGACGGCCAAGCCGAGGTTCGTACCGTCTGAGGTGCCCTTGAGCTAGTCGCCTTTAACCTAAACCTAGGCCGAGCGCCGTTTGCGCTTGCCTAAAGTCCGGTGACGCTGTAGAGGCCATCTGAGGCCAACAGCAAAGTCATTCATAAAAAAAAAAAAAAAAAAAAAAAAAAAAAAAAAAAAAAAAAAAAAAAAAGTATTTACCGAATTCATTCTGTGGAAGCTCTAGTAGCAACACGTATAGCTGTAACTCTTTCTTTGTTTGGAATAAATATATTTTTTTACAAGAAAGTAGAATCAGTTTAATTGACTTATCAGTTACAGTAGAGTCACACTAGGCGAGGTAGACAGGCACAACGCGGCGCGAGACGGCACGGCCTATACAAAAAGCTGTGTGTCATGTTGCATAATATAAACTCTAACATTACAAAAATTACCCTATCGTCCCGCGCCGCTGTCCCGTGGCTGTGTGTCTTGACCATTATACTATCCTTCATAAAGATTACATGCAGTATTGTTCACCCATCAGCCAGAAAATGTCCACTGCTGGACGAAGGCCTCCCCCTTAATAGCTCCGTTGCCATAATCCCCACGTTTGGCAGATGGCTTGGGGTTCGCAGAATGTTCAATACCGTTAACGGAGAGGATGCTGCTGCCCGTCCTCCGGTGATTCTGATTGTAGTTTTAGGACATACCCAGGTCCAGTGCAGTAGGATTGCGTCAACATAATTATTAAATGTTTAGTAACTTCGGAATAGTTAATCACCCCTTTTGTTTTTATCCACATAGTTAGACATTTGCATGGTAGACAAACGACTGATTAGAAGCAAAACCACGTCTACCATAACCGTTCATAAAAAATCTTAAAATAATATTTCGTATTAGATATTTATGGCAATGAGACTATAGGTAGGCGTTCGACCTCAACAAATTTCATGCTAATGTGGACGAAAATGAACAACTCATTATCTAATATAATAAAAGGCTCTGTCCTGAGTGACTGACTGACTGACAGACAACGCACAGCCCAAACCGCTGGTCGTACAGACTTGAAATTTGGAGGGTGTATTCGTCTCGATGTGGAGGGGTGTACATAGAAAGGATTTTTCGAAATTCGACCCCAAGGTTGGGGGTATTGGGGGGGTATTTTAGTTTGTATGAAAGTCCTTTGTTTTTGGACTTTTAGTCACGAAATTTTGTATTTGGATAGTTCATTTAAAATAAAATAAAATGTTTTCAATTTTGTTTTGACATGGATGATTTAAGTGGGTATAAAAGGGGGGTGGAATGTTGTATGGAAAGTTCTTTGTTTTTGAAGTTATTGTGATGAAAATTGATATTTGGGAAGTTCATTCAAAGGAAGGGAAGTTGGGGGGGGGGGGGGAGTTGGTAGAGTCGGTAGAGTCGGTAGAGTTGGTAGAGTTCGGGGAGTTGGGGGGGCCTAAAAAAATTGCTCGGGATGATTTAAAGTGGAGAATTTTGGGAGCGGTCCGTATTTCTTCCGCACGCGGACGAAGTCGCGGGGGACCTCTAGTATGAAATATATCCCTGATAATACAATGAAGCAAAACATGATTTTTCCGCGTTCCCGCTAAAACTAAGCAACTTTTTAAATACTAAGTCCCTATAATTGTGTAACAGTTACAAAAATTATAATTTAAACCAACCGGATGGAGCGGCATTACGGAAAGTAACACGTAATTAATAGCAGTCTGCAGCATTCATTAATTCAGCTTTTGTCGCGTCATATTTTATCAGGAACACTCGCTCTTGACATTGCTAAATTCAAATAAAAACGCGTTTTATGACAGTCTATTTATCAGGAGTTTACGTGATGTATTAAATTGTCTCGCGGGTACTGGAGTCTTCGTCTTTTGTAATGCTGAATCTGGTTGTCGGGGAGAAATTGTAGGCAAACCGGGGCGAGGTTTTATATGAAGAAAAACTGGGAAGAGTTATTGTCGGGCTTCATATTATTAATTTGAATATGTCTATACTTACTTCCTTAGAAAATGAGGTAGCGGGTAGGTACTACATAACTACAACATGTCCTATTCAGTGCAAGCTAATTTGTACTGTATTTGTTTATGACAGTGTTTCGATTTTCCAATGTAGCGCTTAGCTCGTTGACGTAATGGCTGCGCGCGCGGTTCAGCACCACAGTGGACTATCGACGCTGTTCCAAATAAATAGAGTATATTACCTTAAAACTGAATATGACATAATTGTAGTTATTGATATACAGGGTTAGTTCTAATCAGTTAGAATTATTTTAAGGGCATATTCTGTACACCAAAACCAACAACTTTTACTATGGGGCCAACATTAAAATCACGATAAAAATACTAGCTGTTCCATACATTTTGCCCAAGGTCGATGCACTTTTTGTATGGCACAGCTGATATAGTAGGATGCTAACTGATTAGAACTAATCCCGTATACGTATTAATTCAAAAATAAAAATAAATTGCGTTTCAACTAAGTACGTTTCGACTAGTTTTCTATGTGACTATTTTTCTGTACGTAGTAAGTACCTACTATTTATTTTTTCTGTGTTGATACGAAGGTGTAAAATATAATAGTAACTATCTAGTTAAGCCGACAACTTTCACAATGAACCAGACAAAATGGATACACCCAGTTTAATCTCCGGAGTATAATTAGTTATTTACCAAACTGTGAGCAGTCTCGAGGTAGTTATTTAAAATTAACGAAGTACGAAAGGATTATACTGTTATTATGTTAAATTGTTAACTAGGTATAGTTTCAGAAAAAAATAATTAATCTACAGTTTAATCTACGGTTGTTCTCTACAGCTCTATTATTATTTAGGTACGGCATCGACAATAATAATATGAATGGACGGGAAATAAGCGCACGGATTTTGAACACTATAATATGTTGAGCCCTGGCTCTACACTCGCTTCCGTCATACTCTGCCTTTGCGGCATGCGAGCCGTACGATACGACAATACAAACTTCTAATACATGTACATGTGTTCTCTTTTTGTCATGCAGTAATTAGATTCGCTATCTCTATTTTCTGGCAAATGTAATATGCATACTTTAGCTAGGTATGCTTGATTGTGTCGTCTTGTTGATTTTGATCGATTTGCAAGCGCTGGGCCCGTCCATTCCATTATCACCGTCGCTGAGGTACGGGTATTTACTGTGATTATATTGTGGAAAAAAAACGAGCTCCCGATATCTCAATGCAGTTGTTTGCAAACACGCTCAACTCAACTTAACTTGTTGATACAAACATTTTGTAACTTTCATAGAAGTATGTAGCATTTTTAGGTTGTAGTGTTTTTTTTTCTTTTAGTTATTGGCATCGCACGTTGTGGATTCTGCCAGTGTCAAGTTTATGAATTTTCAAGCTCTTGCTTTACAATCATATCAAATATGTCATGAAATCACAGTAAGTCACATGAAATTAGTCATAGTCAAGTCCAAGTCATGCCCTATTAAAGTTGTGGCGACTTTACTATGAGCTTCTAGGGAGTTTTGAAAACAACATGAAAAGACATGTTTCACCACATTATATCACTTGCCTACACACGTGCATGTAATTCAACACTCAATGAATAAAACACCACCATTTTAAATCATTAATTCGCGTAAAAACACAAGTTTAAGAAAATAATAGAATGCAACGACATGATTTTTTCGTGTTCCCGCCAAAAGTCCGTTGTAGTGGTTGGCAACTAAGAATAACTCTACGAACGCTACGACTCTACGAGTGCTACAAATGCACTAACCATCTTAGTACTTTAACCATCCAATCCAGATTTTAAAAACCACCGACCAATTCCGGACATAAACATTTTCATGAAGAAAAACAGAAACAGAATGTCACGGAATGATACAAATATAAAGCTCTACCTGAAAGAGTAGAAATTAAATAAAATGGAACCAAAAGTTTTCAATACAAAATCTTTTCGGTGTTGCCAAGTTATACGTCATTTTGAAGAGTTTGTATAGAAAGCAGCGCCCCCATTTTTTTCTACTCTTTCTGGTACATGTTATAGATGGAAATTAAAACATAGGCTTTGTCTTTTTAACTTAGACCTAACGTTAAAAAGGTCTACACATCCTATATAGAGCTACAAACTTGCTTGCTTGAACATCACTAATACTGGCCGAAAATGACCTACCTATCCCCAAGCGCTGCAAATGTATTAAATAGTTATTCTACGCTACAAATTTATAGATACTGTGGTGTGGCAACCTCCATGGTGGGAACAGATTAAAAAACCTACATGATGAGCGCTAAAAAGAGAGAAAGCTAGATCCTCCAAGCTACAAACAAACATGAGAGTTTTGGCCTTCGATCAAGTTTCAGCGGAAACTAAAGTTTTTTCCATAATAATGGGTAAAAGCTTTGGTAAAAGGGTAAAAGTGGTTGCATATTACTATTCGTGTGCATTGGCAAGCAATGCCATTCGGTGTAAAATGCCTTTTCTTGTAAGCCTTTTTTTATATTCAACTACTACCCTAGACCTAGGCCTAGGCCTACCCTCGAAGGGCGATTGGACCAGACTTGACTAATTTTATTTGGCTTTTATTATGACCGTACTGTGACTTGTTTGTTGAATTAAATTTTCACTTGATGGAACTAAAAAATTAAAAAGCATGTGACATTTTGTCCTAGTTCACACATAAGGTATGAGCAATTTGTACCACTAACTAGCACAGAATAAATAATAGTACTACGCGACTAGGCCCTGTCCCGTATGGGAAATGTCCTAAACCTTTATTAAAACTGAACACTGCCAGAATGCTCAAAGACCGATGTCAAACTTAAGATTTTTTTACCTCTAACCATTCTTTCAATTCTTATTTGAAAAGAACCCGCTCCCAAAGCAATACCGTCCAATCTAAGAGTAGAGTATATAAAACACCGCTTGCACCTGCAGAGGACGTTCTAAAAATCGGATACTATGTCCCGTCCGCGCCTCATACAATATTAATACCACTCCCCTATACAGTTTCCTATCTTCAAACTACCAATATATATTTTAAAAAACTCTTCTGCTGGCAACGCCGCTGTGAGAATTCCCAAATTCGAAAGCTCATGCGGTACTACGGGTAGGGCATTTGCACACTGTCGATCTGCGAGGCGATCGCCGCGATTATGATATAAACGACTATAATTATACAACTGCTGTTGATGAACCGCGCTGTCGTTATGATTAAGTTTAAAAAAAAAAATTTAAAAAAACAACGAAACATTCAATAGCCAGGTGAGTAGCCAGGTAGGTGTTAGAGACATTTTTAGCCCTAAATCTGCATTTTCTGAAGGAAGCAAGCCGCTTGTTGCACAGTGATAGTAGGGGCCAAAATAAGCTATTTTACCTGAGAATACACAAGAGGATACCCTTAGGAACAGAGACGGCGCCACTTGTTCAAAAAATCTATAAAGTTATTTTTTTCATAATTACTATGACTACAATCCATGTTATATAATAAAAACCTTTAACCTAGAGCAGGTACATAATTATGAACACGCGGAAAATCACTTAGGTAGTACCATGAACGCTACCAAAAAAATTAATTGAATGCTGAGATAACATCATGATTAAACGGGGTTCATCAACTGCCAGAAAACGTCCACTGTTGGATGAAGGCCTCCCCTTTATGGGGCGAAGGGGGAGGGGGGGGCATAACCACCACGCTTGGCATGCAGCTTGGGCATCGCAGAATGCTCACCACCGTTGATCGAGAGGACGCTGCTGCCCGTCCTACTAGATGCAGTTTTAGGACATACCCAGGTCCAGGTGAACGGGGTTACGCGGGTAATACCTAGCTGAAAGGAGCTTATTGTAGGTACATATCATTGTGAACTATTTTTACTATGGGATCAAATTTGAAATCGTAAAAAGTAGGCAGCTTTTCCATAAAAATGTTATAGTCATAAACCCTTGACAAGATGTTTGGTAATGCCGATTTTTTCGCGAGTTGGCCTCATAGTAAAGTTTGTTCACATTAATGAATTAAATTGTTTTTTTCAGTTTAGTACTACTGTTACGCATAATACTTTACAAATGCCACTAGTGGTTCTTGACAAATGACAACAGACGGAGCAAACGCTTTGCTGTAAACCCCATGTTAAATCGCTTCACAAAACTTAATCGCAAAACGATAGTGTGATAAGGCTCTAATGTGCAGTTCTATGATACATTATTGATTGCGGACTGCGGAGTTTGACGCGAAATGGTAAAGTGAAATTCTCGGCGGTCAACTACGATACCTGCCCATAATGTAAGTAGTACCTACCTATATTACAAGGATTTGCTTTTGATCGTTACTCTGTAGGTATCAGAGAACAAAACTCACCGACATAGCTCAGCGCGTAAGCTAAAGTGACAGTGGGCAAGGCCGTCACTGGCCTACGGCCCAGGGGGGGCAAGTTGAGGAAGGGAAAGCCTGCATTGTAGGTACTGTGAACAGCACATGAAGCTCTACAATTTATAGTACTGCCTCTACCTACGGCGATTGTAATAAGAACATTTCAAAGTCCAATGCGTAAAGGTCCATGAGCTCTTGACTTTACAGTAAATAAAACTTGTATACAAAGTTATAAATCATTATTTGTAAATAATAAAACTAGTGGGTGATGCCGGTGGGTGGACATCAAATATCTCAGGGTGACGAGTGCTGCACTGCTGCGGCGCACAGTTACCGAGTTCCCAATTCTAGCACTACTACTGTTATGGGCAAGCGTGACTCTTACCACCAGGAGGACGTCTCGCTCGTTTCGTCACTCAATCCCATTAAAAAAATGTTATTAGCCCTGACTCCTGCTGAACAAGGAATAGGTAGGTACGTTACCTACTCTCGAATATAGGTAAACTCAGATTTGAAACAAAAACTAAAAAAAATAGTTCAGTACCTAAGTATTATACGTTTAGAAGCTACGATGCCACAGACAGATAAACAAAAACACCCCTGAATCAGAGGTTAAAAATTAATTTCATGCGCCTAGTCAAGTCACCCAGAAGCCACAGTCTACCACCTAAACTACAGCAGTTTCATTTCGCGACGCCACGAGTGCACAGCAAATGTTTGCTATTGTTTTAATTAAACCCAGTATTGCGATCGTAAAAATACCCGATGTTTTCGGAGAGTCGTTGCAGAGGCAATACGGCTTGATTGAAGTCACTCGTTGGAAAAATTACTGATGATACACCTACGGCAGTCTAGTAGATGACACTAGAAAACGTAATGCGTAACGAGATGAAACCTTCTTGGAGCGAAAGACTCATGTAAAAAAAGTGTTAGGCCTCGTTCGCACGGGCGCTTTTTCAACGCGGGTTTAAAAAAGCATTGAAATGGAACAAACGGATACTCGGGTACGGAGTACTATTATTTATTCTGTGACCCGGGTATTTATTCACACGGCAGTGCCTTTTTACCGTGACGTTTTTTTATCGCGCACTGTCCTATTTCGAGCGTTGGCGTTGAGCGTTTGTTGAATGAAACTGTGGCACTTCATACTTCTGTTTACACGAGCGCTTCGTTCTAGTCTTGTGTCGGTTGGTCATTTTCGGAGATCTCGGTCTTTCGTAGCCGACGAGCCAAGTGACCGAGCCAAAAGATTCGATCAAAACGTCGTTCATCGGTCTCGAGAACCTAAAAATAAAAATAAGGCTTAAGGCTATAGTCGAATTTAGCTACGCAATTTTACCGAAATTGATCGAAGAAAACCTAGACGAAACTGGTCGGTTCTGTATCAATCGCCGGTCATTCATTCGGTTTCGGTGTTTCGGGCGGTCGCAGATCGGCAGATTGTTATGAATGGGAAGGCAAGTGCCGTGGATCTTGAGCCGCGCGTCGATCATTCATGATTGAACCGGGTCGTCAATCGTTAAAGACCCGGGTCTTTAACGATTGACGAGATCCATGACAAGAGTGATTTTAAAACGTTCGTATGAACACACTTGTGGAGAACGTTAAAAAAGCGCCAACACCAGGTTTAAACGCGACGTTAAAAAAGCGCCCGTGCGAACGAGGCCTTACTGGTTATGTACCTAAGAAGAGAGACATACTTAGCGGGATTCTGTTTTGTTCGCTGACGACCCAGACTACCAGCACAAAATTCTCACCCTATCTATATTCTCACTGGTAGCACAAAACAGATCTATCTATTTTGTGCTACCAGTGAGAATATAAAATTAGTCTGACACACGTGCGGGTAGTTTACCAGCACGAGTTAGTTACTTAGTTTACGAGTGGGTATTTTTAGGTTTGCCAACCGTACTATAATATACTATATTTTGGGTCTGTGTACTATATACTTTTGAAGAAATATATAGTACGCAAAAATACTATATTTGTGGATCAATCTCTCTATTCTTATCTCTCTATTCTCTATTTTGCATCACAAAAATCTAACAAACAAATCCTCCATTTTTTTATTTTAGACACGAATTCCAACTAAAACACCCTGCCAAAAATGATGTAAGGGTTCTAACGATGGGGATACATTCAAATCTGGAGCATTTAGAAGTTACGGTGGAATAAAAAAAAAAACCAAATACAAAATACAAAATACAAATAGGGTCAGGTCGGGTCAGGGTAAAAATTGAAAAAAAAAAAACAAAAATAATATAGCTTTTCCTTTGCTCTGTCCTTAACATATATTTTTTGGAGTGTACTATATATTTTAAAGCATATATTGAAAAATACTATATTTCGCTGAAGAAAAGTTGGCAACGCCAGGTATGTTTGTTTTGTCTTATCTTCCATTAACATTTACGTAAAATCACCTACCTATGTAAATCAGAGTTATTAGAGTACCTACCTAACTACCTATGTGGTAGGTGTAGCTCGTTTGCTGGAGGTTGTCTAGGTAGGTACCCCCGAAGTATCAGATACTCATGGTATGCGTGAAATGAATGGGTTTGGTATAATTGGGGCAAGTTAGGATGTCCGAATATAGTAGGTAAAAAAGCTGTTTTTGACTATATTCACTATATTTTGATCTATAACTTTTTTATTATCATGAGCTTTTGACAGTACCAGCACAAACTTTAACAGCGAGCAAAAAGCTTGTCTTGCAAAGGCTGTTTTAACATTCCACCTGTGTGTTTCTAACATTCCCAGTGTAGTGGGTAATTAGGCAAATCCAGACGGCTAGGGTTTCTGACAATGCCTTTGATTAGTGGATTACTAGCCAGTAGCCAGCTTTCGGGGACGTCTGTCTGTTGATATTGTTCTTGCCAGCGACAATGATAAAATGAATGGACGGGAAATAAGCGCACGGATTTTGAAGACTATAATTATGTTGAGCGCTAGCTCTCCTCTCGCGTCAGTCATACTCTGTCTTTGCGACATGCGAGCCGTACGATACGACAACACAAACTTCTAATACATGTACATGTGTTCTCTTTTTGTCATGCAGTAATTAGATTCGCTATCTCTATTTTCTGGCAAATGTAATATGCATACTTTAGCTAGGTATGCTTGATTGTGTTGTCTTGTTAATTTTGAACGTTTTGCAAGCGCTGGGCCCGTCCATGCCATTATCACCGTCGCTGGTACTTGGTATTATTTCTTCTGTGTTTAAGGCATCTTCTGCAATCGTGTATCGTCTGCAATTACCAATTACTGTCAAAATTGTGATAGTGTGATTAATTGATTGATTGTTGAGAAAATTGATCCAGAAATATCAAGGTATTGTGGTTTATTTTTTATTAATTGAGTAACAAGGCGAGCGAGACGTTCGCCTGTTGGTAAGCGTCACTCCTGCCCATAACAGTAGCAGTGCTAGAATTGTGAACTTGCGAACAAAATCCTGCGCCGCACTGCACTGCGCTCGTCACCCGAGACATTAGATTTCAAATCTCTTTATGCCCAGTAATTTCTCTGGTAACATTGCCCTTCATACCGGAACACATGTAATGCTTGTACACTAGGTACTGCTTGTCGGTTGAATAGCTGGCAAAGGTGTGGTACTTCCCCAAGCGGACTCTGCAGTATCATCTTACCACT
Source organism: Erannis defoliaria (assembly GCA_905404285.2). Classification (NCBI taxonomy): domain Eukaryota; kingdom Metazoa; phylum Arthropoda; class Insecta; order Lepidoptera; family Geometridae; genus Erannis; species Erannis defoliaria. Next base: position 18,720,845 of record FR990072.1, on the reverse strand, counting down.
ATACAAACGAATATAGCTTATATAGTTCACTGCTGGACATAGGTCTACTCTCGAAGGGCGATTGGACCATATGTCCACCACGCTGGCCCCCAGTTGCGGGTTGGTGGATCACTTAAATATAACAAAATTTTTTTTCTCTAGTGGCGGACTCTGAAAGAAAAAGAAAAAGAAAGAAAAATAATTTCTTTTGTAACATCATTAACGTAGGTAGGTACTAATATAACCAAATATAACTAAGCATAGTTAATTAACAATAAAATTAAATTAAAAGTGATGTCACAAAAATGTCTTCAACTCAGAGTAATGCTGTTTATCAAACAGCGCTTATATACGCCAGGAAAGGCTAAAACAGCGAAACGTTTTAAAATTAAAACTATGTATAATAATATCTGTACGCATTACGAAAAAATTATAAAGGTATGAGATTTACAAAAAAGATTTAAAATAAAAATATCGAAACATGCACTGAACTGAAAGAACAGCTACCACATTCCAGACCCCATCGGAAAGGACGGCGCACGGAACTCACACTATCCGTCTCTGCAGTAGAGTTCTACCACTACAAACATAATATTTATTTTTAGACGTTAAACGATTTCCCTTCGAGGTAAGTGCCTACAGTCAGCACCAGTTACATCATTATCTCGATCCCGAAGTCGCGTTCTGCGTCTATCGTAACATTTACATAAATAAATAAAACGGTGTATCCTCTCCAAAACTCGCCATTTCAATTCTATCGGCGCCCCGCGCCCCACGGCGGAACTTGCTAGTGATGCGCTAGTATCAACTTACTAGCAATTGTAGACACAGTACTAACTAACATAATAGCTAGTAGCGGCCCGTCCCGGCTCCGCATAGGTGGACATTTACGGCCTTACTTAAAAAAACTTTTAACCGTTAGTCACTGCTTAAGATGCTCTGCCATCTTCTCTCTGACGTGAAGTTGCACGTGCTAGAAAAGGACAGAGAAGTTTAAGCAGTGACTAAGAGAATCGAAATTATTTTAGGTAAGGCCGTTATTTTTTTAACGTAGAGTAAATGTATCTTTATGCAGGACATAAGTAGTTTTTTTAAAATTAATTTTTCCCATTTCCGTCCCTATTTCACATTTTAACTTTTTCTTTTCATCCGAGGGTTGTCTGGAAGAGATCACTTTTAGCGATAAGACCGCCTTTTGTACTTATCTGTAGTGTATTATGTTTGTAATATCCATTCTATGGTGTCAATCATGGTCAACTCATGTCTTATGGATAACTCATTACCTCTATGGGATAACTTTGCACCCCCCATAACTCGGTTCTAGGGCTGATATTGTTTTTTTTTTAATTAAACGTCTATTTTTTCCCCCATCCTTAATCATCATCATCATCAGCCCAGAGACGTCCACTGCAGAACTAAGGCCTCCCCCTTAGACCGCCACACTGTACGACAACCTGCCATTTGCATCCACCGGTTGCCCGCGACTTTCACCATGTCGTCGGTCCACTTTGTGGGAGCCCTTCCCACGCTGCGTCTTCTGGTTCGCCACTCAAGAACCTTTCTTCCCCATCGGTAATCAGTACTTCAAGCGATGTGTCCTGCCCATTGCCAATTCAACTTGCAAACCCTGCGAGCAATGTCAGTGACTGGTTCTTTGGCGAATATCCTCGTTCCGGTATAAACGCGCAAAGTAACTCCGAGCATAGCTATCTCCATTGCCCGTTGTATAACCCTTCCTTAAAATCTTTAAAAAAAGTTGTTTTCTCATACAAACTTGCACCCTCTTTTTACCCCCTTAGGGGTGGAATTTGATAAAATCCGTTCTTAGTGAGTATCTACGTCTTAACAACAGACCACATGCAAACTTTATTTATTTATTATTTTTATTATTAATTAATTAATTTATAAGTCGTTCTGAAAATAACTTTTAAAGTGGAAAAAATCTGCTATGAAATAATAAGCTTTAAAAAAGATACAATCGACTTCAACTTCGAATACCTGGATGACATCTTATTTTCTAGTAATTTTGATTTAAAAACCAAACTACTGAACCGATTTTGGTTTTGATTTTGATGTGATGAAGTATTATTACCTTAGATTGTTAAATTCGTAATATATTTTGTATGGAATGTCCGGTTTGGATAATTCGAAAAGTAATACAATACAATAAATGTGATATATGCTAGTATTTATTGCATAAATATTTGTACTGGATTGTTTTCAGTCAAATTGATTCTACCAATACAGGGGCACATCATTTTCTTAACCCTGTCCCCTCCCTACCCTGAGCTCTACATTCCTAGCTGAATATGACAAAAATACAATATTCAGGACAACACAGCAGTAGATGGCAACATTGGCGACCGACTGCATCGGAGGTAAAACCGAACGACCGCGGTATCGTCTCACGTACGATTTTTAACTTTTATGTAAGTAGAGGGTTGCTATATTATGCGCTTCGGTATCAATTACACCTTCTGCCCCTAATAAACAAATTCTTACATGTATTTGATTGGTTGGTACGTAACAACCACAGAAAAGCGGAGGCCCTACTCGTACGTCGGCAGTCTGTCGTAGCGTGTTGTCGTAAATTGTCAAAATTTAATTGCGTGCGGTTTTAAGTATCTGTGCATGAAAAATTTCACTACGGAACGAACTAATCAAGACTTGCAGGATACTTTAGGAGAAGAAAAACGTGGAAGAACATCCACCAAAGATGACCCTCGCCCGGGCCGCCCCATAACGGTAGTGACCGAAGAAATGGTAAAAAAAACTCGAGAACATTGTTTTAGCAGATCGTCGTTTCACGGTACGTTTTATAGCCTTACGCATAGATTTACGCATAAGTTAGTGCAGATGTAGATAGACGCAAAAAAAAAACATCAACTCTAAGGTCTCTAACTAAATGATTACATCACTGCGACTTTTAAATTTTTGTCCCGTATAGTTAGACTGGGTCCCATCCACCCCGTTACCGGGGCAGATGGGAAAAAGAGTTTCATCCACCCCTGTGTCGGCGCTTAACAGGGTGGATGGCACACATCAAGTGTCATCTCTACCTCGGTATCGTTTATAACAGGGTGAATGGCATGAATCAAGTATCATTTACCCCAGTATCGCTTGTAACGGGGTGGAAGTCATACATCGAGTATAATTTACCCCGGTATTTTAGGTCAGGCAGAACTGATGCAACTTTTAATAATCTTACTACCATACCCAGTGTTCTTAAACGAAAATATGCAAAATAAATCAGTACATTTTTCCTACTTAGGTATTTTAAATAATCGACTGAAAATCAGTCTATTTCGGCTTGTCGGTAGGACATGCCCTAAACCTAAATCAGCAGGTTCGAGACCACTGGCCTTATCGGCCAGACAACTAAATAGATCACATTTCCACTATTCAAGACTTTATTTATTACGTAGTATTTACTTACTCTATGACTTCGTTGATTCAGAATCGACACATCGATAGCCCAATGCAGATCACAAAATGCTTCTTACTAAAATCTCGTCATCGCGATTCAGGAATCGCTGATTATTAAGCAGCGCCATCTGTTAGCACTTGATCACAACTCTACACGAAAGAAGCGAACTCAATAATTTATTCTTCCCGAGTTTTGTTTTGCATTGTATCCTAAGATGTTTATTTCAACTCACTGATTGTATCTCTAAAACTATACAACCAAATAACGTACTGTAAAGGGCTTAATTCTTTTTCGTAATATATTTGTGGTAATGAAATGGTTTATATTGATAAGGATTCATAAGATATTTACATAATTACATCTAAAGATAGTGCTACATTTTTATTACGTAAATTTTACCAAAAAACTGTTGTTGTGGTTGTGGCAAAATATAGATATATGGTGTCGCGGACTTTTTTGTAGACCTACATTAGGTTAAAAAATTTCTTTAACAATACATCAACATTAATCTAACCGTTTAGCCAGCGTAACCCGCTAAAGCAGCCATTACGCCATTTATTTTCCATCTTGTCTTGCTAAAACTGTTATTTTGTGATGTGAACTTCTATTTATATGAATAAAATATAACCTATAGCACTCAGGGATAATGCAGCTTTCTATTAGTGAAATATTTTTTAGAATCGGTTTGGCAGTTTTGTAGATTACCCCAAACAAACAAACTTACAAACTTACAACGTTTCCACTTTATAATATTAGTGTAGATGTAAATAGTGTAGAAGTGTAGATAGTGTAGTTGTAGATTTTCTGACAGTAAGGCGCTTAGCACACTGCCAGCAAAGTCGAGGCGGAGTCGGGGCGGCAGCGTGGCAGAGGAGTCAAAGCGAAGGTGCCTGAGCCGCGCCGCTGCTTCGACCCTTCCGCCATACGCCCCGCCGCCGCGAGCCCGCCGGCCCCAGTATATTACTCTGCTCTATGCCGCCGGCTCGACTGCGTCTTGGGCAGCCAGTATGCGCGGAGTCGCGAACCAATTCTATTTTATGCCATATTGACTCAATGATGCTACTTTATGAACTTGAATTGCATAATAATAATTATACTTGACACTGGCAGTATGCAGAAAGTGTGATGCAAAAAATGAAGAAAAAAAATAAGTAAGTAATGTTATTATGCCACATACGTCAGTGTCAGTAATCATCGGCAGTCAGATGTTTCATGTTGTCGTAGTATTTACTTACTCTATGTTGTGGTTTTTATTGCTGCGTTCCGTAATGCGCTAAAAGTGATAATATCGCGAATCCGACCAAAGTCAGAAGTAGTCAACCAAATCAAAGCCCTTATATTTTGTGACTATTAAATTTGGTCGGATTCGCGATATTATCACTTTTAGCGCATTTCGGAACGCAGCATATGTTGTCTCACACCAAGTTTGAGGTCAAAACGAAAGTTGAAAATATTTCTAATCCCGTTACTTCTCAAGCTTCTACGATGTTGTAAATAAAATAACGTGATATGACCTACTTTCATTAGTTTTTGCTACAAGCGTGAATACTCCGGTCTCTTCACAGATACTTCGAAATGATAAACATCATTGACTTGATATTTCTCAATTTAGCCTTTGTAGCGACGTTTACTGGTGTATTGATTAATAATTACGAGAAATATGTCCCGGCGTTTATCATTAAAGGCTATAAATATGGGAGCTTTGCTTACCAAGGATCGGATGCGAACTATCTACGGGCGTTGGAGATTCCGAAGTCATATTACAGGCATTTCTACCTGTTTTCATCAATCTTCAGCTTGGCTACGCTTGTTTACATGATTCTTGTTTATTTCTTCGAGTTTGGTATGAATAAATTTGTGCCGATGTTGCTGAAATTTCTTCTTGAAGAGGATGAAGCTTCAGGTCTGTAACTTTGTATATTTTTCTTTCTTTCAGTCAGTTTTAATTTCAAAACCATGAAATATGTTTTCATATGGATTTAAGAACAAAAAGGGAAAAACAAAGTTAAAAGCGTTGATCCCAAACCAAAGGCCACTGCATTATGACCATACATACTTTCTTTCTGCCTACAACCCTGTAGATTTCATTTTATATAATTCAGTTCCCAATATATACTTTTATTGAGGATCTAAGCTTTTTCACCTGCTTCAACTGTAGACAGGATATTGGCTGCATGGTTGTTTGGGAATCAGCATGCAGCAAGTTTAACTTTTATGGAGTTGAAAACAAAGAATGTATTTCATAAAACAAAAGCAGGCCAATTAAAACATTCTAGAACACACACTCAGAAATTTATTTAAGTGAGATAAACCCTTACGAAGGCAATGTCCCAAGAGCTAGATAAATTAAATGAAGTAGGATTTGCTACTGAGCACATTCCTGACAACCGATGGGAAAGAAAGGTTCTTGAGTGGCGACCGCGAACCGGAAGACGCAGCATAGGAAGGCCTCCCACTAGGTGGACAATCGACATTGTAAAAGTCGCGGGCAACCGGTGGATGCATTTGGCAGGTTGTAATACATTGTGGCGGTCTAAGGGGGAGGCCTTCGTTCAGCAGTGGATGTCTCCGCCGAGTCATAATTATGTGACTATTGCTAAAAAAATAACTCAATGTCTGTAAGAGACACATTGCATTAGTAAATAACGATTTAAAAAAAGTGAGATAAATTAAACTGCAACTGGTTTGTAAAAATAAACCAAACTCTTTTTGCTATTCCAGTATCCGTCACTGCAGCAGTCCTAGCGATGGTTCTCATGACCATCCAGTGCCTCCGAAGGCTCTACGAGACGTACTGCTTGCAAGTTTTTGCCAAATCAAGCAAGATGAACCTGAGTCACTACATCGCTGGGATCATACACTACTTCGCTTGCATTGTGGTGGCTGCGGGTCAGGCTCCGCTGTTTTGTGGTAAGAGTACTAACTTGACTTTTACGAAACACCTACAAACTTGGTTGGCAACCAGTCTGTTGTCACTGCACGGGTGATACGGAATTAAATTACAGTGATTCACCTGCTCGTGGCGTAGCTTGACTTGGTGATTCTAAACGATCACCGATGTTCGGACGGACGGTCCGGTCAGTCATCGGATAGACCGTGAGTGGCATTTATTTATGAGCACTACCGTGGGTCGGATGGGACTCTAAATTGTTGGTCCTGGTTGTTTGTTCTAGTTTCTATAACAAAACCGTCAGCCATGTCAGAGGCCTTCGGGTGGCACATTAACTCTGACACTAGGGCTGGACAATCAGCCTATACGAACTTACTTACCTGTATGCTAGTTTGTGTTTGCTGCCGTTATTGTAAAAACATCTCCATGGAGATATTTGTGGGAGCTGAGAGGTAGCATGCCAGGGCAAGAATATCAAAATTTAGAAGCACCTTGTGAAGTTAACTAGAATTTGATGAAATTTCTTGAAATTAATAAATAATGAGCATGGAAATTAGCAAGAATACTCAATCCGACTGATGCAATCTATTGATAACTATGAATCTATTGTCTCTCACTATTTAAAGAAAAGTGGATGAAGAAGTTTTGTTGACTGATTCCCTTTTCGTGTACTTACCTACTTATAAGTATATACTTACTAGTAGGTGAGTGGAAATGGCCCAAACGCCTTTTGAGGGAAGGCCTTTGTATACACAGCATGGACTATTAATAGGTTGATTATGCAAGTATTTGCTAAGATAAAAATAAATAAATAAGGATGAAATACGAATAATTTCATTCCAGTATCATAGTCACAAATAGAAAGGCTAGTTTACCTTGAGACAAATAGTGCAGTCATTCTATATCGGTATATACATATCCCACCATGTATGTACCTCATTTGGGTGCCTAATAGAAGTCATTGAACTGAGCTCGTGGTACCTAAATGATTGAAGAATCTAGCATCATATCTCAAAAAGTTTTACCTTCTTTACTGACCACTAACCACAAAGTGCTTATAACCAAGCACCATAGTGTGTACTATTATTCTCTAAGATTTATTAGATGACACTTAAGTGCAACATAGTAATAAAGCACTAAAATAGGGTCTCAATTTTGATAGGTACTTACTATCTTATGCATAAATCGTCTTTTAAGGCGACTGATTTAAGAAAATCGCCAAAAAACCTTGCAGTTACAACAGTTTTTTTAACGGTTCTTATGAGTTTGTGTTTCCCCAAAAAATATATTTGTATCTATATGATGTAAGAAGTGATGTGACGCTTTTGTAATCTTTCTGAAAAATTTAGATAAGAAGAAAACAATTTGGACAAAACACCTCTATTTTTACACATTACATTACATTACAGAGCAGTTTTATTCGTTCAATTTTTACAAATTTAGCACGGTAATTTACTCACTTGTAAATAATATACTTGGTCACGATATGTTGCAATTCGTTTTGAAAAAAATAATTGTATTATGCTTGTAATAAATTAAAAATGGGTCTGCTTCTAAACTGAATCTATGCTTTCCCCGCGTTTGCCCAAGAAATCAGTGCGGGGCGAGTCGTGATGCTAGACGGATGTGTGCCGCTTTGCGTGAGCTCAGCCTACATTTTTTCTAGCTAATATTATTACCGCGTAAATATTCGAATTTTAGAAACTTTGTAAATAGCGATATGAGGTATAGCGACGATGTTATGGTGACTCTTTATTCATGTACATCTAAGTAGTGCATTTATATTGACGATAGAACATTATTCATAGGCTAATATAGGGATATTCAAAAGGCTAACTTTACGAAGTTGTGTTTTATTATTACCCATAAAATGTTTTATAGAATTATCTACCTACTTTTAGGTACCTAATATTCATAACGCACTATCAACATAATTATAAATGTGTTACTGCGCAAAAATATAGTAAGCGTAGAGCGTTAGAACAGTTTAGGTAGGTACCTACCTAACCTGTTCTAACGCTCTATCCCTTGATCGCTTTCGGCTTAGTACACCCAAAGCTCAAAACCCTGTATTTAGGTAGGTACCTATTACGATTTTTACTTAGTTTTTTCTTATCTTGTACCTACTGCTTACGTATAAACACATAGCGCTACACACAGAGTTTAGGTATAATTAACACAGAGTAGTGCTTTATACTTCTTATGCAGTAGCGGTAGGACGTAGAATCCTATTGCAGAGTCCACCTGGGGAAGTACCACACCCTTGCCAGTTATTCAACTGCCAAGCAGCGGTGTGCAAGCATTACCTGTGTTTCGGTTTGAAGGGCTATGTTACCAGAGAAATTACCTAATATGAAGAAATTTTACATCTAATCGCTCATGGCGACCAAACAGGCGTGACGCTTACTACCAGGCAAACGTCTCGATCGTCTCGTAAATACAATCAATAAAAATAAAATAAACTTAATAATAAAATGTTTCAGTTGCAATAAAAGGGAAACACGATAAAAAAATAATGTGAAAGAGAAAGTAGGGGGAGGGGGGGGGGAGTCCCTAACAAATAGGATCAAAAAGAAGGAGAAGAAATATACCAAGATAACAAATAAATTGATAATGCTCGTCTAGCGAACTTTCCAAAAGTAACCATACCTAGGTACCTAGGTACCTACAATGGTAGTATGAATCAAGTGAAAGATATTGAAAAATTTGAAGATATTCAACAGTCAAATGTAGGAAGGTATTTTATGTTTTTTTTTGTGAATTTTTGTCATCTTAATTTTAATCCACCTACATAATATACATCGTGATTTTCAACCGACTTCAAAAAAGGAAGTTCTCTATAGTCGACTGTTATGTGATTTTTTTAAATATATTTTTGTTATGCGATTACTCCTCTAATTATGAATTAATTTTGATTAAAAAAAAAATTGTTTGGTAGGCCACACATCAGAGGAGGCCCCGTATAAATGTTAATGAAATCAGTTCACTAGTTAGGTTTTTAAATAAAAATAAATTAAAAAATCGAAATTCTGCCGTCCGATTTCTACAACACGGTTAAGTGATCAAATATAATTTTGAGATATGAACAAAAACGTGGAAAATTGTGGTTCTAGAAATTGGTAGGTCATACGGACTTTTTTCTAGACATATTTTTTGTCTAGGTACTTTAAGCGTTTATTCTAAATGTTTAATTTTAAAGTTCTTTAGTTTTTTAGAATTTTTATTATTTGTGTTTTAGTCAAGGTTATATAATAAAATAATTATTCCTAAATTTGTACGTTTGCTACATTAGAAAATGAAAAATGTTGTAACGGCGTGACTGTTTTATTGAATGTCACAGTTACATATAATTACCAATCTAAATAACGGTATGCCACGTAGCTGTTACTTAGCCGCCTTTTTATATTGTATATAAAATACTATTCACTATACAATTATCTGAAAAAACCTATGAAGGACTTTATCCGTATAGCACGTTGTTTTCAGATAATAAACACGAGATTAAGACCGGTTTTTGAATCAAGACTAGACCGAAACTGTCTTTTAGTATAGCAAATGCTATTCTATATCATATTGTGTTAATGTCACATACAAAAGTGATGGATACAATTACTATTGTGTATTAATGTATGACATTGTAATGTGTTTTTATTACTGATTATTAACGCCATAAAGACCTGGGCATGTCGTAAAACTGCAAACAACACCACCGGAGGACGAGCAACAGCGTCCTCTTAGTCTTAACACTCTGCGATCCCCAAGCCACCTGCCAAGCGTGGGGAGATGGCAGCCTCCCCCCTACACCATACACAATATGACAGCACACCATATACCACGGCCCCTAGTCCTCGGCAGCTCTTCTATTCCTGGCCTTGGTAACAGGTTAGGTAACGGACCAGCAAGGGGTGCTAAGAATCTCTATACATTTTAGTTAAAAAGTGTTTTGTGAATTTCTTTCGAATTACGAAATAAGTTTGAAATGAAAAAAGAAGATAAAACAGTCTTAGTGTTTTATGCATAAGACGGTTATAATTAATATAGTATATTACGTAGCGCGTTCAATAAAAAGTGAGAATGAGTATGTTGCTGGTAACTTTTATTAAATGTTATTTTATTTTTCGATATAGTCGCCTTTTAGCGTAATACACTTGGAATATCTTTTTTCTAAGCTTAAAATTCCTATCTTGAAAAACTCTTCATCCTGCGCACCTAAAAACTCCTGTACTGCAGCGACTACTGCTTCATCATTTTCGAACCTCTGCCCTCTCAGAGACTCCTTCAACCTCGGAAATAGATATAAATCACTAGGGTCGGGTGAATATAGAGGATGCTCAAGTATTTCGAAGCCAGCATCACGAATTGCAGCCATAGCAACGGCGGACTTGTGAGCCGGGGCATTATCTTGATGAAACAAAACAATTTTTGCTAGTTTGCCTCGCCGTTTCTCGCGTATTTCGTTACGCAATTTTTTTTATTTGTTCTGCATACAAAGAGCCCGTTATCTCCGAGCTCCATGGTCGAGATATTCTATCATGACCTTGACCATGACCCCTTTACTATCCCTGAAAAGAGAGCCCATGATCTTTCCGGCGGAACGACTCGCCTTAAATTTCTTAGGAGTTGGAGATGAAGGTATTTTCCATGTCCTATGACATTGTAATTTTGTTTCAGGATCGTAATGGTGAAGCCATGTTTCCCCATTGTTATGAATCGAGACAAAAAACGATCAGGATCTTGTTTTAACATTTCCAATAAAGCTCGAGAAATGTTCAGCCTGGTTTGTTATTGTGCATCGGTAAGCATTCTGGGGACCCAGCGCGCGGATACTTTTTTCATCCCCAAGCGATCGTGTAAAATGCTATGCACACTACCAGTCGAAACTTTGTTTCATCGGCTATAAAACGTACCGTGACACAACGATCTGCTAAAACAACGTACGCGGCTTTTTTTACCATATCTTCGGTCACTACCGTTATGGGGCGGCCCGAGTGAGGGTCATCTTTGGTGGATGTTCTTCCCCGTTTAAATTCGGCACACCAACGAGCAACTGTAGAATAAGGTGGAGCATTTGCTCCTTACGTATCCTGCAAGTCTTGATTAGTTCGTTCCCTAGTGACATTTTTCAAGCACAGATACTTAATAACCGCGCGTATTTTTTTTTCTATTTTCGACAACACTACGACAGACAGCAAACAAAAGACTTCAATTTTTTTAAAGCAAAAGGTATTCAAATTATTTCTTTTTTTAAATCTTATCAATATTCCAGCTTTGTCAGCCAGTTTTTACTTTTTTCGGTTCCAAATAGTTTGTACCTCATTCTCACTTTATAATTAACGCCCCTCGTACTTTTGTTACGAAGGAAATGTCAAAAATTCAAAATATGAAATGGAAATATTTAATTGTTGATGCCCTATTTTCGTTTAGGACCAATCTCCAAGAAAGCTTGGTACTTGCGGACTGCGGTTAACCTGTCTTCCATCAAGTCACTATACCAACCTCAAAAAAAGGCTAAATAGTTGCGGGTGGCCTGCCGCCTATTGTGTCACTATTGACTATTAATTTTTTCCAATCTTCACTGAAAACTATGCCATCCATCCATCCCATATCCATCCAGTCACTAGGGATCTACTTTATTCTAATCGTCACGAAACCATTAATCTCGTTATTTATTAACAGATGTGACTTTATTGCATTGAGAGGCGAGCTCCACAGCGAACGTGATAGACGAAACGAACACGCCCATTACATAAAGATACCAAGGTATAGCGAAACGCGCCGCGAACTCTTCCGAACGAAAACGGTATTTTAATGCCACGGCGTAATAATGGTCACCGAGGCTCTTTTCCGAAAGACCTGTTTCCCGGATCCGAAGCGCCAAGCTATGAAGCCTTTCTTTCATCGGGAACCCTTTGTTAAAAAACATGGCGTAGATGATCTTAGTGTAAGGCTTGGTGAAAGAATAGACCGTTCTCTTTCCCCATTCGTCATAAAATTGTTGTCTGTTTATAGCATAAATGGAATAGACGACGATGGTGAATAAACGATTCGATTTGCTCACCGTTCTGATACTCTGCTTGAGTCTTTCGCACCCTTTAGCACCGATTTCGACGTCCTCGAGAATTTCGCCATGGTTTTCCTCCGCCTTTAAGTATCTGCCCATAACGATACTAATACAAGGCTTTAAATCACGGTCCATCGCAGTTTGCTCGTCGCGAATTTGATATTTTAAGCAGGGCTTCATGGTCAAGCTCATCAAAGAGGTCGTGTAGAAGCTGTTGATCAAATAAGCGAATATGACCCATATAATGACGACGCATTTCACCGATTGTCGGCCACGGAATTTGGATCCGTGAGATAAAAGCCCATCCAGCAACACTAATACGACAGCTCCTTTATCCTTCGATCTTAGCAAAGCTATCACCAACGCCGAATACATCAGAAAGACAAGCAATATTAACGCCCATACCGGCGGTGGAAACTCTAAATATATGTCCTTCCAAGGTGGTGTTGGCCCGGCTTTTTTAACCATTAGCCTGATATCATCTATGTAGTCGAGATGCCCGTTGATATATGAGAACTTCTTCGCCCGTGACGGTATCAGGATCAGGCCACCCAGCATAAAGGCAGATTGATTGAGGGACAGCCGCTCCATCGGTCCCGATATTGTCTTGTTTTTGGAAACTGTCGAAAAAGTTTCCGCGTCAAAGTCGTAATACGGTTTGTATTTAAAGTGTTCTATTTCACTCATCAAATGGAAGATATATTGTTCCGTTCCCATAACATTCAATGTATTTTTCCTCGAAGGATCTATTCCGTAAGGAGGCCAATGAGGAATGGAGACGTTGAAAAAGCAATTTCTTAGCCCTGTTATTACTTTATCGGGGTAAATATCAGCGGTGACCTCAGCACATTTTCCGTAGCAGATGATTCTGGTGTAATAATTCCCGCAAGCGAATTTTTCAAATGGGTTGTAGGTGTACAGTTCTGCTGTGTTGGTCCCATTCAATACCACAACGTTGTACACTCTATGGTGAAGGAACGAATCAAGTACTTGACGCAATTCTTCTGATCTGAGAGATTTGATAACCAACAGAAAACGCGCGTACGGATTCCAATTGTCTTCTACGGTGAGGTCTGACATATGCAGTAGAAATTCGTTTACATTGCGAACATTGATCATATACCCCAGGTTAGGGTTTGCAATATTATCTGAAAACGTCTTCCTGTTAAACGATACCATTTCCATCGAGTTTAGAGACTTTAACAAGCTATTATCAGAATTTGGCTCTAAGTAAACCTTGTTATTGGCCCGTGAAAAGTACTGACGCGTAATGTTTGCCATGCATGTTATCAAGGAATCAGTGACCCAGAATTCTGTCCCAGGAGTTGTTAATTTTAAACATTGTCCGTATTGAAAAAGTAACACTATTGACAGTACCAGCATGGTCGATGGACGAATCGTAACTATCGTATTATCATAATAAAAGCAAATACTACTACTGGAAATCCAAATAGATTTGGATAAATGAACGAGGTGTTTATTTTGAGTCAGAACTCCGGTGGTCTATATAGGTTGAGGATCATCAATTTACGTCAGTTTGATTTCCTTATCATTGGGACAATTAATTTCGTAGTATCAATAGTTTTAGTGATGAAGTAAACAGATAACAAAACATGTACGTACGTAGAAGTTACAACTGGTGGGTGTTATATTACCTACCTCTACCAAGATAAATAGGTACGAGTATATTGGTGCTTGTTGGTCTGGTTTTCGACGGGGGAATTCTTTACATGATACCCATACACTAACTTTGAAGTGCAACTGGACTAGGCGGTATTTCACTCATGATGTAACCCCAGTCTAGTGGTCTGCATGCGTGCCTGGCCGAAGGACCTTAGCATTTCCACTAAAACGCATCGGAGCCCTCTTAGCATTGTGTTGGCCCTTCTCAGCGAAGCTGCATCGACCCTCAATGACTACGTCGGTCACAAAACGGCTTCATCTAGGGTTTGTTTTTCGCAATGGTTTGACAAGATGAGCGAGATGTTCGCCTGGTGGTAATCATAATGCAACAGTAGCAGTGCCAGTATTGTGAGCTAAACAATAAAATCCTGCGCCGCACTGCACTGCGCTCGTCACCCCGACAGAACCAGATATTAGATGTCAAATCTCTTCATGCCCTGTAATTTAAAATCTAAAAGGTTATCATCTACAGCGACCACAGGCTTCCTTTCCCCATTATATAGTTACTATGTTTATAGGTGTCTGTCTTATTATGCCATATGCTTCCGTCTTATAATAGTCTATCGATTCAACTCGCAATGGTGACGATATCGTCGATCTATTAGCAGCTGGGCGATAGACTCGAACGTGCTGCTTGCCGTGATTAAAGAAATTGAATAAAATTTTAAATTAATCACTACCGGTTTACAGGAAATCTGAACCGCGACACCGTAAAATGGACCGACATGTGGACCAAGATGATGTCTGTTCCTTGCACCGTGGCGTTCTTCTGGGCTTGGTACGAGCAGTACCAGAGCAACATCATCTTCGCCAACCTGCGCCGGGATAAAAAATCGGGTAACTTTTAAACGATCGCAACATTTTGACAGAACGACAATATACATTTTTATTGAGTAACGAGACGAGCTAGATGTTCACCTGGTGGTTCGCCTGCTGCTCGAACCACCAGGTGAACAGCAGAAAAGTGAACTTGCAAACAAAGCCCTACGCCGCACTGCACTGCGCTCGTTACTCTGAGTCTTCTTCTTTTCAAGTCGATGTTTCGCTTTCGTACCTATATCGAGTGTTTCGACCAAAACTATGGCACTATCCGTGGCTTTATGTAGGTCGTTAAGCAAGCAGGTTGCAGGGCACGCCGCACAGTCCAGCAGATGTGACATCGTCTGTGGGCACACACCACAGAGGCATTGGGTGTCGGTATCTCTGATATAGCCCCACTTTGCCATGTTATCCCGACTTCGGCCTATACCTGGGACCGAAATCAGTTCAGGGTTTTCCATATGGGCATGGCTCAGTATGGCCTGGGGGCAGTTCTTCAGTTGGGGCAATATAGCTGGCAGGCGGGCTGTGCGTTGCTTGCCAATAAGCAATTCGAGCGTCTTTTGGATGACCCTCTAAAGCAGTCGTGTGTTTCAGAAAGCTTTTACGGTTTTTACTATTCTGAGTAATTAGGTGTCAAATCTCTTCATGCCCAGTCATTTCTCTAATAACATTGCCCAGTGTGACTGACTACTCACCTTCTAATGCTAGTCACTGACGAAATGACTGGGACATAGTAATGCTTGCATTGTATTGTTTGGCTATTGAATAACTGGAAAATCTATGGAACTTCCCCAAGCAGACTCTGCTATAGAGTAATAACCTTTTACCAATACAAAAGAACTCTTTCGTAATACTTTCTGTGGCCTTACGCATTACCTATTTGTTTAAGGAGCGGTTGTTACGGAGGACCACAGAGTGCCTCACGGGCGGATGTTTCGGTTCGTGTCAAGTCCTCATCGCATGTGTGAAGTCATTCTGTACACGACGCTAGTACTCCTGCTGCCGACCAAGACGTTCTTCTGCATTTACCTGTGGGTGCTGGGAAACCAGGTTAGTAATATCTTCCTTTCATATCATCAGCCATCATGTACCTGAGTATATCCTAAAACTGCATCCAGACCCACCGGAGGCCGGGCAGCAGCGTCCTCTCGGTTAACGGTGGCGAGCATTCTGCGATCCCCAAGCCGCCTGCCAAGCGTGGGGATTATGGCTCCTTATTAAGGCGTCTTCTGGCTGATGATGATGATGAATATCTTCCATTTGTATGATGGGTATAGGTAATAATTATAGTGGGACCGCAAAAATGACACCTCGCTTGCGGGTAAGATGTTAGAGCGGTCGACGCAGTCGCTTTTACCTCGACCCTCGATTCCTTTTGACATCCACCCCCACGCCCCTGTACCCCTGGCGAAGTCTCATTGTGGTCCCACTATAGCCTACCAAAGTCCAATCCTGGACATAGGCCAGTCCCAAGGCATGCCACTCATTCCGATCCTTGTCTTTTCGGTTCCGGCCACTGTTACGTATATCGTCGATTTCCTGTCTTATGTTTCATGCCAAATTCATAAACAATGCATTTGCATGTATTTTTACAATACACATCACATTATCAGCCAGAAGACGTCCACTGTTGGATGAAGGCCTCCCCCTTAATAGGGAGGGGTTGCCATAATCCCCACGCTTGTCAGGAGGCTTGGGGATCGCAGAATGCTCACCACCGTTAACCAAGAGGATGCTGCTGCCCGTCCTCCGGTGGTTTTGGATATAGTTTTAGGACATACCCAGCTCCATTTTTACGATACAATACATCGGAACCACGTAACATACGAACAAATCATGGTATATTAATGTTCGGCAGTTCAAGGGGCTTATCGCCTTCTTTTTTTTTCTTTTTAATACAATCAAGTGGCAAGACGTTCGGCTGGTGGTTAGCGTCACGTCTGCCACTAACAGTAGCAGTGACAAAATTGTGAACTTGCGTACACAATCCTGCGCCGCCCTGCTCTGCGCTCGTGACCCTGAGATATTAGATGTTACATCTCTTATCTAAGTTTTCTTACTTTTCTTGTAATTATAATTTAACTCTAATGCTAGGGCTTCACCTGCGTGACGCTTCACGTCCAGTTATCGGAATAATTAACGTGCAATAAATGATGCATTGAATAATGAGCTACATGGGCGGCCACACTATAATTTGACTTTGAATATCGCCTAACGTCTAACAATATTAATAATGCCACTAACCCATTAGCGTACTAACACCCGGCCATATCTGCGTAATGTATCAAATACCGCGCTAAATAATGGCATTACACGCAGGTGAAGCCCTAGCATAAGTATTCCTGAATATGGCATGAAAAAGAAAGAAGGTATTCGCATACCTTTCCTAACATAGAACCAAGTTTAATCTAGACCTTTCCAAGGTCAATAAGTTTCTGCATACTTCATCTTCGACTACATAGTCGCTTACCTTCAGGCGCGAGTCGGTAGTCAAACGCAGACTTACTTGCGATATAAAATTATCTACCGCCACAAATTTTAGAAAAAAGTCGTGAAAGCAATTTTTTTTTATTATTTGAATAACTAGGCTGCGTCCCGCGGTTTCACCCACGTGATGATGACGAGTTAAAGTAGCCTATAGGTTAATCCGAGAAATAAGCTATCCCCATTCAGAGTTTCGTCCAAATCCGTTCAGCCGTTTTGGCGGGAAGAAGTAACAAACACACACGCATCGACAAACTTTCACATTTATAATATCAGGTTGGCTTGCTTTTATGTTAATTTTAATGTTTTTCTTTCAGTTTCAAACCGCATTTCAAGCTCACGATTGGTACAACAAAGCATTTAAAAACTACCCAAAGGAGAGAAGAGCAATCATTCCGCATTTACTGTAATTTACGATCAAAACTTTTTTTTTAGTTAAATTATTTATTGCGTCGACACGTCCAAGGTGTCGCGTCGGTCGTGCATTTGTATAAAAATAATTGAAATTGAATATTTGTATTTAGCAAAAATAGAGGAAAATGTATTTCTATCTTAAAATAAATATCCCTAACGGTCGGTATCTTGAGAAATTGTAAGAAAACTTAGGTTAAAGTTTATATACTTAACTCGATTGGTATCATGTTGCTGACGGTACATTCGCCGCCAACATTGAATAGAAAGACAGCTCTATTGGCCTCATTATAAAGAAATCATTACATTCATGAGCGTCGCCATGGGTTGGGCAATATACCTTTCGAAAAATGTATATCACAATAGTCTTATAAATCGTTTTTGTTGCTGTCTTCCTTATCTTTGTTGTGTACAACAATCAATAGCTCATGTACTGAATCGAATGATAGGGTAAGTATACAAATGACTGATTGTTGCTAATGTATTTAAATTAGGATTTAAGAATCGCTTAATGCATTTAATTATACAAATGTTGAATGTTTTTTTTTGTTTTTTTTTTAATATAAGCACAGAATAAATAATAGTACTTACTACGTACAGAAAGTTCACCCCTCAAAGGAATTAAAATAAATAAGGACTCGTATCTACTAGGCAATAAAGTAGCAATTGAACTGGCACAGCGCTGGATACCGCTCGCTATATTCACCTAGATATACCGCTCTCTTTCTATCACGTATGCTTAGCTATGTGCGACGAGGCTAGCGTGCGGGCGGCCACTGACCTCAGCCTTGCATTGTCCTCTCTGAGCGGAGCGCCGTCCGCACATACCGAAACTGCGGAGTGACACCCCCCTGACATAAGTAGTGAATAAAAATTAAGTAAATTATTAAGTACAAAATTATTATTTTGATATAAAACAAACATTTATATATCAAAATAATAATTTTGTTAAATATAGTTAATAGTTTATATAATATTTAGTTAAGGAAACGGTTTCATATAATTTGCCACTTTTCAAGAATGGACTTATAATTTACCTTCTATCCATTTATGAGTGGTAGGACATTTTTCGAAGATCCATTTGGAGTATAATATCGTACCTTTGTAAGTTATTCGACTAGAACAGTCCTTAGCATGCATAATCATAGTCTTCTGCTAGACTTGGGTTATCCTCGAAGGGCGGTTGGGCCATATCCACCACGGTGGCCCAGTTTCGGGTTGGTACATTCACAAACGCCATGGAATTTCTTGTTCGAAGGCCGGACGTATCCAGTTTCCTCACGATGTTTTCTTCGCCTTCTTGCTATGGGTTTTGATTTTAAAAAAACCTAGTTTGCGACTTAACGTTTACTAATTTCGTTTTGTCAAGGTCCATGCATTATTGTGTTTAGCAGAATTCCCGCTAGGGGCGCTTAACACAATCTGTGTGGAGTTCGACATCGACAGTCTTTCAAAACTCATTCATACTAAGGATACCTACTACAGAAGTTGCAAAATGTATTGCTTGGCAGCAGGACCGTAACCGGGAGGGGGGAGGGCATTGAGGGGAAATGCCCTACCTTAAAATAAGGAAAGTGCTGTGAAGCCCTCCACCTGTAATAACAGCTACCCTACCTTAAATTCAGGTCTAGCTACGGCCCTGCTTGGCAGACGGCTCTGACAAGCAATACATTTCGAAAAACCCGTTTGTTTACTTTATGTTATTCATAATGAGTACAATGACCTCCTTAATACAATGACCTTACGGCTTATAACGTAAAGCTGTATAAATCATCCGAGAAAAAAAATCTCTAAGATAGCGAAAACGGTATCAAAGTCCGTAGTTTAGTTTAGATGACCTAAGCTCACAAGTAGAACCGTAAAATGGAACTTCATTTTATACTAAGTATTTATCCCAGAGCTAAAATGTATATACTATATACAAGGTATTTATAGCGATATGACCTTAAAGTTAGTAACCTTAGTTACAGATAAAGTAACCTACTTTACGTGTAAATACGCGATTGCAAAGGCAAATGACCTTATATATGTACTTAGGCACGTATTATCTTTCAAGCGTGCATTTTTATGCACCAAAGTCAGCGCATGAATTAGTATTCTACATTCTGCCCATTGCGGTTGTAAACACGTCTTCACCGCAGCTGCGTGAAATAATAATAAAATGTTTATACATGACTACCTGGTGCTAATATTAATTTTATTTGCAATGTTATTGAGACAGATATTTTGCTATGCAGTGGATAACGCACCGAAGTTACTAGTGAAACTAATGAAGTATGGAGGATATGCTTACTGAAGTTCCTCAAATATAGAGGATAATGCTTAGTGAAGTTCATCAAATATGGAGGATATGCTTAGTGAAGTTCAACAAATGTGGAGGATATGCTTAGTTAAGCTGGTCAAATGTGGAGGATATGCTTAGTGAAGTTCCACAAATGTGGAGGATATGCCTAGTGAAGTTAATCAAATGTGAAGGATATGCTTAGTGATGCTGGTCAAATATGGAGGATATGCTTAGTGGAGTTCATCAAATATGGAGGATATTATGCTTAGTGAAGTTCATCAAATGTGGAGGATATGCTTAGTGAAGCTTATCAAATGTGGAGGATATGCTAAGTGAAGCTTATCAAATGTGGAGGATATGCTTAGTGAAGCTGGTCATATGTGGAGGATATGCTTAGTGAAGCTGGTCATATGTGGAGGATATGCTTAGTAAAGCTGATCAAATGTGGAGGATACGCTTAGTAAAGCTGGTCAAATGTGGAGGATATGCTTAGTGAAGCTGGTCAAATGTGGAGGATATGCTTAGTGAAGCTGGTCAAATGTGGAGGATATGTTTAGTAAAGCTGATCAAATGTGTAGGATACACTTAGTAAAGCTGGTCAAATGTGGAGGATATGCTTAGTGAAGCTGGTCAAGCTTACTAGTGATATGTTTTTGTGACAAAAATACACTTTTTACTTTTGATGTCGATGTGTGACCAACTTAACAGTGCCAGTGGTGATTTAGGGTGAATATTTGGCGAATGCGTGTGGTAAAATTTTGTTGTACGAACAGCCAGACTATTTGTACGCTGTGGACTTTTTTTTACTTCATAATAATGATACCTACCATTGCGAAATGCAAGAATGAGAAATGTAGAGAATTTAGTATACTTTAAAAGTGGCTGGGTGACTTTTCCGTGGAATGCATTTTTAGAAGTTATTACCCGAGATCTGAAAACAGTCCGAAAATGTTGATGTTTTTTGACCGCCACGCAGTTAGCACAGGTCTTTCGAAGTTGCAAACTTAGTGTTACACTACTGGTATATATCCTAAAACATCCCAACAAAAACAGTATGGTGCAAATATTTGCGACCTAACGCGTTTTTTTTACTAAGGTGACTGCCCTTTTATGTTTATATCGATGAGCATGTCATTATTATTATATATTTCAAGTGTACATAAAACTGTAGAAGTCAATGGCACAGGTGCTGGTGGAGAACTGATAACAGGTAAAGGTGACCTTTATCGCCTTCGCAAGGGTCACATTCACCTTCGTTCAGCAGTCTCCGGGCTGATGATGATGAAGGGTCACTTTGAAATCTAAGTATAACAAGTTATATATTTTTTATATACTTTCTTGTGACGAGACGAGCAAGACGTTCGCCTGGTGGTAAGCGTCACGCCTGCCACTAACAGTAGCAGTGCCAGAATTGTGAACTTGCGAACACAATCCTGCGCCGCACTGCACTGCGCTCGTCACCCTGAGATATTAGATGTTACATCTCTTCATACCCAGTAATTTCTCTGGTAACATTGCCCTTCAAACCGGAACACAGCAATGCTTCCACACTACTGTTTGGTGATTGAATAACTGGCAAAGATGTGGTACTTCCCCAGGCGGACCCTGCAGTAGTCCTAGTCCTACCACTATGTTATATTGTAGCCCTAAAGTATTGTTTATTTAGTACCTATACTATACACTCTGATTTTGACTGTAGGTTGATATATTTAAAGACGAGACCCATCGGATTTTATTCATACATTTGTAAAATTTTTGGTGGTTCAACTCTATCCGCTATTGACCGATACTGACATAAAAATAAACATTATAGGTATAGTCGTTGACTTTATCACCTTCGTAGAACAGGCTTAATGGAATATCCTTTTTTACGCCAATGTTAAGTTTTAAAAAACTATGATAATTATGCAGGTTACGCGAAACGTGTAACTCAGTCGAAAGAAGGTCATAGAAAACAAATTTTACTCTGAAGCCAACCCTGAATTCGCGACAAATCAACTGTTCTGTAGAAAAATTACAAATCACTCTCGACAAAAATATTTATGGAACAGTTGACTGATTCGCGAATTTAGGGGTGGCCTTGATGGATATATTAGACCTGGGTATATTCTAAAACTGCATCCAGAACCACCGGAGGTCGGGCAGCAGCGTCCTCTCGGCTAACGGTGGAGAGCAATCTGCTTTCCCCAAGCCGCCTCCCAAGCGTGGGGATTATGGCAACCCCTCCCAATAAGGAGGAAACCCTCCCTCTTAATAAAAGGGGAGGCTTACGTCCAGCAGTGGACGTCTACTGGCTGTTGATGATGAATATGTTGCAGTCAATCTTATCCAGTCAAAAGTACTTTTGCCTGAAAATCATTCAATCTATAACTATAAAAGGCTTTGTCCTGACTGACTGACTGACTGACTGACTGACTGACATATAGACAACGTACAGCCCAAACCGCTAAACGTAGAGACTTGAAATTTGGAGGGTATGTTTTTGGAGAGGTGTAAACGCCCACTAAGAAAGGATTTTTCGAAAATCAACCCCGAAGGGGGTTAAATGGGGTGTTAAAGTTTGTATGAAACTTTTTATTCTCTGGTTCGATTGATACAAAACTTGGTATACATATATCTTTCTTCTATAACTATAAAAGGCTTTGTCCTGACTGACTGACTGACTGACTGACTGACTGACATATAGACAACGTACAGCCCAAACCGCTAAACGTAGAGACTTGAAATTTGGAGGGTATGTTTTTGGAGAGGTGTAAACGCCCACTAAGAAAGGATTTTTCGAAAATCAACCCCGAAGGGGGTTAAATGGGGTGTTAAAGTTTGTATGAAACTTTTTATTCTCTGGTTCGATTGATACAAAACTTGGTATACATATTCTACTATAAAAATAAGAAGATACGGGTGTCACAGTTTTTTCAAAATCAACTCCCGTTAGTATTAAAAAAAAAACTAAGTTTTAGTGATAGTACGTTTGTTTTTCCTTAACTTTGTAACGGCTGTACATATTAAAATGAAATTTGGTATAGGGATGGGGATAGATGTGGGGATGGGGGTGGGGGTGGGGGTGGCGATGATACTGGGAACGGAGACGGGACGGAGATAGGCATGTTAATATTAAGATTACAATTGGTATCGGGATGGGGATGGGGATGGGGTGGGGATGGGATGGGGATTTGGTGGGGACAGGTGGGGGTGGGATGTGGATGTGGATGAGGCTGGGAACGGGGATGGGCGTGTCCATATTAAGATGAAAGTTGAAATCGGGATGGGGGTGGGGATGAGATGGGGTTCGGGATGGGGATGAGGGAGGGAACGGGGATGTGGACGGGGATGGGCGTGTTTATATTAATTAATCTATAACTATAAAAGGCTTTGTCCTGACTGACTGACTGACTGACTGACTGACATATAGACAACGTACAGCCCAAACCGCTAAACGTAGAGACTTGAAATTTAGAGGGTATGTTTTTGGAGAGGTGTAAACGCCCACTAAGAAAGGATTTTTCGAAAATCAACCCCGAAGGGGGTTAAATGGGGTGTTAAAGTTTGTATGAAACTTTTTATTCTCTGGTTCGATTGATACAAAACTTGGTATACATATTCTACTATAAAAATAAGAAGATACGGGTGTCACAGTTTTTTCAAAATCAGCTCCCGTTAGTATAAAAAAAAACTAAGTTTTAGTGATAGTACGTTTGTTTCTCCTTAACTTTGTAACGGCTGTACATATTAAAATGAAATTTGGTATAGGGATGGGGATCGATGTGGGGACAGGGGTGGGGGTGGGGGTGGCGATGATACTGGGAACGGAGACGGGACGGAGATAGGCATGTTAATATTAAGATTACAATTGGTATCGGGATGGGGATGGGGATGGGGTGGGGATGGGGTGGGGATGGGGATGGGATGGGGATGGGGTGCGGATGGGTGGGGATGGAGTGGGGATTTGGTGGGGACAGTTGGGGATGGGATGTGGATGTGGATGAGGCTGGGAAACGGGGATGGGCGTGTCCATATTAAGATGAAAGTTTAAATCGGGATGGGGGTAGGGATGGGATGGGGTTCGTGATGGGGATGAGGGAGGGAACGGGGATGTGGACGGGGATGGGCGTGTTCATATTAAAATGACATTTGGTATCGGGATGGGGATAGGGATGGGGATGGGGATGGGGGCGCTTATAGGGGTGAGGCTGGGAATGGGGACGGGGATGGGCGTATTTATTGGTCGGCTAAACAGATGGAGCTGCATTTTTGGATAGGTAGTTATAGCATAAGGTTCGGAAACGGACATAGGCTATTTTTTTGTAGGTCCACGCAGACGACTGTTTGACGGACATAATTATTATAGATACTGTACAGCCTAAGCTGCTAAATTAATTTTTAATATTAAATTAACTTACTTTTAAATGCCTAAACTAAATTTTGAGTGGTGTAAACTTACACTCAGCTCAAGCTGTGGTAGCTTCAGTGAGATCAAACTCGACTCACATTCTTGGGGTCGCGGGTTCGAACCCGGGCGAGCCCGTTCCAATTAGTTCTTTGAAACTTACGCATCGATAATACCACTGGCTTTTCGGTGAAGGAAAACATCATGAGGAAACCTACATATTTCCGGAGAAGAAATACGATAGTGTATGTGAATCCGCCAATCTGCACTGGGCCAGCGTAGTGAATATGGCCCAATCAGGGTAGGCCGATATACCATTAGTGTTAAGGGCTGATGCAGAGAAACGCACACTCAGCAACGATTTTGAAACATTTGCAAGGGGTTCAATGTACCATTAAAATACCATTTTGCCGAAACCATTCATTTAAGGCTGTTAAGTTTTTTGACTTAAGAGATAAGATAAAATAAACATAAACATGTTTCAGAATTTTCAAACAATTTCAAAACTGGAAGGCCACGGGTCAGTTTTTCATTTGAAAAAAATTGTTATATTTATAGATTAGCTAATCGAGTGTTTATGCTTTAGAAGATAAATGTTTTAAACACATGTACTTGATCCGGTGCATGCACCAAGCACAGCGCTTTCGAGCGCGCCCCACTCCAACCCACACCGAGTCTACCTAAGCGATCAGTGCAGCACTGTATTTTATCGAAGTTTCGTAATTCTTGCGATATTTTGGTAATCTTTTTGCGTTCCTTGTTATCATACTTTTTCTGCTTAAGCTTATTTCATGTCATTGACTCTGTTGATACGGTATGCAATAATGATGATGCTGTAAACTATCCAGTTGAGTTTTGAAATTCATTAAGACCAGCGGGGCTACCATATCATAGGCTTATCCTGAAGAAAGGTACACCCGTCATGCTCCTTCGGAATTTAAGACCACCCAAATTGTGTAATGGAACCAGGTTACAAGTAAAAATGCTGCATCGTAATCTGGTTGAGGCCATCATTTTGACTGGGTGTGCCCATGGCGAAACAGTGTTTGTGCCGCGTATTCCCATGATTCCCAGTGACTTACCTTATGACTTCAAAAGGCTTCAATTTCCCCTAAAAGTTTGTTTTGCCATGACCATCAATAAGGCTCAGGGTCAAACTTTAAAATACGCTGGTATTGATTTAAGGCAGGACTGTTTTTCACATGGTCAGTTCTATGTGGCTTGCTCGCGAGTTAGCTCCCCTAAAAGCCTGGCTATTTTAGCACCTTCCAACAAAAAAGTCAAAAACGTTGTCTACAAAGAAATATTGTAATCTTTCGGGTCAAAGGCCCCGGCAACTATAGCGTCATTAGCAGACATTTTTAGGGTTCCGTAGTACTACGAGGAATTCTTATAAGTTTGACATGTCCATCTGTCTGTCTGTTTAAAATTCAACAAGACGGCTTTGTTTTGAAGTAAGTATTGCAAACGCGACATGCCAAATTTGGTCATCCTCAAGCAAACTTAAAGACTTGCAGCTTGGAAAAAATGCAATAATATACGTATTTTAGTGATTAAATTGAGTTGGGCCCCGATTTAACCGAATTCCAGTATTCAACATTACTACGCGGGCAAAGCCGCGGGCAAAAGCTAGTAGTTATAGTAAAATGAAAATCATTCAGTAGTGTAGTAGTTAATACTGCTGTTGACTACAAATTTGCGGTTATTTTGTTGGATTCTCACTGTCAAGTGTCAACCTACGAGTTCTATGTAGTAGTCGAACTTGAAATCATCAACAGCCGGAATACATCCACTGATGGACGAAGGCCTCCCCCGGGCTTGAATTAGTAGTGTACAATCTCTATGCACTACTTTTGACCAACCTGTTCAGTCAAAGGTACTTTTGACTGGTTTTGCTAGTTAAAAGTACTTTTGACTCGTTGACAGTTTTTACTGCAACAACAATGAACTCCTTTCTCCTTAATAATTCTGTATATATCTATTTCCCTGTATCAGTATAGAAAATCTCGTGAAACCAATTAAATTATTTATTGACCAACCACATTAACTTCAAAAATATACATAATGTAACCCACACACACTCACAATGTCGGTCTTTTAAGCCGGATACTCATGGCGGGACACTATCGCCTGTTGAATAATCCGACTTAGTTATTCCTAATGGCCGAACACTTCACTTGAATAGAAAACTGAAACAAAGATCATTTTATTATTAATTATTAGTATTAAATATGTTTAGGGGAGGCCTTCATCCAGGAGTGGACGTTGTGACTGATGATGATGATAAGTAAGTTAAAGAATGAGTGAGACGTAATGTTAGAGTTCAAATCACAGAAAAGCGAAAGCCCTACTTCTCAGGTAGAACGGCTGTCAAAATAATGTTCTAAAGCAACTGTATAGAAAACCGCTGTCGCCAGTTTCACACTTATTTGTATAGAAACTACGACGAAAAAATGCCAATAATTGGTCGCGCATTTGAAGTAAAACGCTCGAAATACCATTTTGCAACAGATTAAAATTGATCTAATAACGATGCAATGTGGTTTCGTTTCCTACGCGTCTATTTAAATTGTTTATTTGAGTATTCTCAGTTTAAAAACATGTATATTGGTAGAATTGTCATTAAGCGCATTTGCACTTAGAGCGGCCCGTCACATTTCCGTTCTATTCGCTTCTCTCTTCAGTGGTTTAAATAGCCGAGTTGGTAGTATGTCTGCTTTGAGAGCTGGAGGGCGTGGGTTCGATTTCCACCCAGAACAAACATTTACGTTTAGTTCTGTATCTGGGTGTTGTATGTTTTATAATTATAAGTATGAATTTACAACATAAAGAAAAGTATTCTATCAGCTATATGGTTTCCATTACAGGGTTAGCTTGTTGCCGAAAATTATTATTAGCTTGGGGCTAAATGGCGCTAACAAATAATAATTATTTTATTGAATCGTTGTACTCGTCATTAAGAACTTTTAATAAGTGGCCAACACAAAAATCGCGTTCCATATAAATTTTGTCGAAGATTGATGAACTTTGTGTATGAAACAGAACAGCTGTTTGTTTCGCGAATTCACTGTTGGTCCCATAGTAAAAGTTGTTCATAATGACAACTTTTTAACACAGTATGTTTTTCCTTTTCTAGCTGCACTTCCACTGGCACCACTTTAAATGTTTGACGGCACTTAATAATTATTGAAACATTCTGTTGAACGATAAGAACTTAACAATATCCATCACTAAGGTTTTATAGCAGGCAGCGTTATTTTGAAAAGTAACATTTCAATCTGTCAGTTTAGTCCGTTTGATTATGAATACGAGTAAAGGTCAAAATGTCACATGCCTTTAACAAATGCAAAGAGGTTTACCTGTAAGGGTAGCCCTGCGTCTTGGAGCGAAACACGGAGAGCAGCAGCGAGAAGAAGACGCAGACGAGCACCAGCCCCACGACGGCCTGGAAGCTGCGCCGCTTGCCGTCCGCGCGCGCCGCCTCGCGCCGCGCGCCGCCCGCCGCCTCGATCATTATGATCATGCCGACTACGACGGCGCCGTCTGCCACGCGAGTCAAGGAACATTATTTAGAACAGAGGTTTTTTTTATTTATTTAGTTTTTTTTTTTGGTATTTTTTTTTAGATCGAGAGATAATACGCTTTTAAAAAAAATTACCGACTTCGAATACCTGGATGACATCTTCATATTTTCTAGTAATTTTGATTTAAAAACCAAACTACAGAACCGATTTCAATAAAATGTATGTGGGACCTTTGAAGTATTACCTACGAAACAAAAAAAGAATCATCAAAATCAGTTCATAATTATCGGAGTAATCGTAAAATACATACAAAAACATAGTCGAATTGAGAACCTCCTTTTTGAAGTCGGATGTAAACTGACGTGCTTTGACACTTTTTTTTTTCGACGACGCAGCGGCCCGCCTTGCAAACCGCAACCGCGCGTCGGGCTCTGTTTTCACTCTTTGAAAAAGGTCACCGGATGTGATCGAAACTACAGTGGGAGAATCCGATTTAATTATACGTGAGTATTCCCGTATAAATAAAACAAAATAGCTCAGGTACTATTTTTTTTTTTCTTAATTTATGGCATCGCGCTTTGTGCATTCTGCTAGTGTCAAGTATACTGTTATACTTAACACTGGTTAAATGCATAGATGTTGACTGCCATGAAGCCTTGTATAGTACATACATTTTAGCTATGTGCTTATAGCTCAATTGGTAGTATGTTTGATTTGTGAGCTGGAGGGCGTGGGTTCGATTCCCACCAGGACAAACATTTATGTGATGAACACAGATGTTGGTTGAGTCTGGGAGTTGTATGTATTATAAGTATGCATTTATAAAAAAAAGTATATAAGTAGATTTTCTATCAGCTATCTGGTTTCCAGAGTACGAGCTTTGCTTAGTTTGGGGCTAGATATGCATTATTTCACAAAATTAAGTCAAAAAATCGCAGTCATGCCTGAGGGACATACCTAAATGTTACTTAAAACCTAAAGGTACCACTTCCCCGCTGCAATGGCATGTCACATTGTATACACATTACACCACAGGAGCAAGTATAGAAGCCTCAGATATCGAGTTTGTCACCCTCGGCTTCCCTTGCTTCCAATATGCTTAATGAGATCTGAGACATTCTTTATTTTTGCTACTAAGGTGTGTAATCTACTATTATTATACCTATGCAAGTTCCCCTTTACATAATTCGCAGATTTTCACCGAACAGTGCTGTCCTTCAACGAAAAGCAATAGGCTAGATGACTGGTTTTTTTTATTGTCCTATTAAAATGTGGCCCATAAATATAGCTGATTAATGAAAAGAAAAAGAAAATCTGATTAAAAATAAGCAACTTATAGGCATTTTAATATCATGCTAGACAGAGAGGCGAAACAGCAAATCGTGACGTCACTTCTCTGTAAGCTATATAAATTCTATTCTGACAAGTAAGGTGTGACGTAATTTTTTGTTTTGTGGGAAAGAGACAGAGTTGTCTCTAATAAAAACTTTAAACGCTCATATATCAGAACATTATTAACCGATTTAAATTTTTTTTTTCAATAAACATACTATATTTACTTAAATTCTTCATCAAAGCCTTTGGTTTCAACGATATAAACATCAGTCATCTACCCTATTAGTACCCTATACTAATTTTTTTTTCTTTTCCGCTTAATTCCCGACCATATTTGAAAAGGATACTCAAAATAGCAACAATATAAGTCTCCAGTATGAATTGTCCATGTGATCCGCCGTTAATATACACCGGACCATTCTTAGTCCTATGGAAGAACGGTGGTCCTCTTATTGTGTTCCACATCTGTCCGGACACCATGGCAAAACAGAAGAACACGGCTAGGACGGCCCACATTTGCTTGTTGTAGAGAAAATCAAGGCTGTTACGTCTCAAATATAAAGCCCCGCCGAGCAAGACTGAGATGGCTGTAACTAACACCAGACCGGAGTAGTTTGGCGGACGGAGTACCCTGATCTGTGGAGAGTTTAAAACACTATGTTAAATATGCTTTGACTACATCAACTACACACTGGACTGACAAAGGCCTCCCCATTAATGAGGGGGTCGCCATAATCACCACGCTTGGCAGGTGGCTTGGGGATTGCAGAATGCTCACCACTGTTAACCGAGAGGTGCTGCTGCCCATCCCCCGGTGGTTCTAGATGCACCTTTAGGACATTTTTTGTAGTGGTAGGACTCTACTGCAGAGTCCACCTGGGGAAGTACCACACCTTTGCAGGTTATTCTACCGCTACCACCAGGCGAACAACTTGTTCGTCTCGTCACTTGATTATATTTAAAAAATGTATAAAAAATACCCAGGTTCATCATCAATACATCAAATAATCTCACTAATATTATAAATGCGAAAGTTTGTTCTTAGGTATGTGTGTGTACGTTTGTTCACATCAAATCTGTTCAGCAGATTTGGATGAAACTCAACAAGGAGATAGCCTGCTTCCTGTAGTAACATATAGGGTACATTTTATCATCATTAGCAGCACCATTTTTCGTTATAACGCGGGTGAAACCATGGGGCACAGCTAGTGTTGCATAAATATGTCCAAAGGCAAGCACTACACTTAGCATTGGGCAAATTATCGGCTTGGGTGTGTAGACAGGTTTATACATTTCGCTAATACACAAAGGGCCTAAACATAATACAGTAGTGCCGCCGCGCGGCTAAGCCGCTGCCTATGTGAGTTTACGCAAAACCATACGCGTCCAATTATATTGACAGCGCACCGAGAGCCCATGAGGAAACAGCCTGCACACCAAGTACCACTAAGTATAGCGACAGCAGCTCGGCCGCAAATGGTTTTGTGTAAAGTCACAGCTCAGCGGCCCGGCCCGCTACATTTGTTTGATTGATTTGGGCTGATGATGAATTAGTTTATTAGGGCCTCCTAATAAACTAATTCATCATCAGCCCAGACACGTCCACAGCTGAACAACTTAGACTGCCACACTGCATGACAACCTGCCTTTTACATCTACCGGTTGCCCTCGCCTTGTCATCGGAATACACTAGTCATTAAATCTGTTCTATCAACAGTAACACATTTATTCCAGTAAATAATTGCCAGTTGTTTTGTTGTATTTCCAGCAATATTTGTTGAATAATCTTGGTGATGTGTGAAAAACATCCACCATTTTTTTTATTTTTTTTTTACCTATTTGAACTACTAAGTGATTCAAAGTGAACCATACCTGCACATCAGTCCTGTCTTGTACCCACTTTGCGATAGCTTCAGCGTGGATTCCAGACCTTTCCAAGTCCATTGAGTCAGCGGGTTTTGGCTTGCCTTTAGCAGGAAAGTGCATTAACACCGGTGCTGTGTTTAGTCGCAGCTGTAACATATCAATTTATTTCTTATTCTAAAATATTTCAATGAGATGTTGGCAAATATTAGATAGCAAACAAAGTCCTTGTAAAATTTGATGCCCGTTAGGAACATGGTTGCGAGTATTTTATGGTTCTAATTGTTTCGCCAAAGCAAGCACAAAATGTATCAAGTTTCCTTAACAAAATTACGACTGACCTCACCCTGGCTACTATTACTTAAGCAACTAGCAGCTTGTGCAATGAAGCAGTGATAAGAGCGAAAAAATTGACGTGGAGCTCTGTGTAGAGCAACTCAGTAGTTGCTTCATATAAACATAGCAGCACAGAAAGGGAGCCCGAGCAACCAGACAGCAGCTTAAGTAACCGTTTAGTAGTTCATGGGACAAAGCAGTGGCCTAAAGCTTAAGCAACTATTGCTCTAGCAATAGTAGCCAGTGTGAGGTCAGCCTTAACTGAACAGTGTCAAGTAAGTGATCTATACCTATAGATTTCACACTGATACCACAGGCATACCCTAAATTCAGTAGTTTCCTGCAGTAGTAGATCGGTGCCAGAGGGGTGGTATGTGATGGAAAGTGGTCTGTCCAAACAACATGTGTTGATGATAGCAATATTGACACCCACCTGAAGTCATGTGTTGTTTGACTTAAGAAAAACACACTCCCGCACCTTTCCATTACCGCAAGAACCTACTCAGTTATGCTCTGTGCCTGTAGTATTAACTTTCACAGTCATGCTTCAATCGCTAGGTACCTGTGTTCTCTGCTTAAAACTTTGACTTAGCCTGGTATTTACCAAGGAGATGTGTGCTTTGTCACATAGTACATATGATACATCGCAGTATTTAGCTCAGCTTTGGTAGTTATAGAGATATTGTTTGTCACAGCAAACAAAAATTAACTTACCATTTGGAAGATATCAGAGCCTTCATCAAAATCTACTATACCAAAGAAGAGTTTATTCGTAAACATAGTCGAGTATCTAAACGAATTGGCCACTATCATATATTCATCGTACACTGCCTGACAAATAGCACAGCGCCTGGAAGGCGCCATGGCAGTAAACATTATCACAAACGAGTAGTCTTTGGGAGCAGATTTCACGAAGTCTTTAAATTTATTTAGGTTCAATGACACGACAGACTTTTTCGCAGTCATATCGGTTAACTGCTGGACTTTCTTTTCAAGCTGAAACAGATACATTTGCCGTTTTATCAATGTGAAATGAAGAAGCCGGCCACAGGTCATAACAGTGTGGAATATGACGGCGCTGGTTATCTTACCTTGTTATTTTGTGCCTCCCCCTCATAGTAAGTGAGGAGGATTGTAAATAAAAGCAACGATTTGAACTTCATTGTGCTGAATTTTATAGTAAAATCATAAACTCGAGCTTCTCGGTTTTTCAACCTCTATTTGTACCCAACACCCCAAAACCAATACCCAATTCTTTGAATTTGAACTTGACTTTGACAGGAAAAGAAAAGATATGCCACCTCAATACTTCTGGTTATGGTTCAAAGCATTTGAAAGAAACGTTGAGACACAAAATTGTGCAAGAGTAAAAGAGCAAACCTGCCAAAGCAAGCATACAATAGTCTGAAACAGCACACGTGCTAATGACACGTCACCCTACACTTTTTTTTTTTTGCGACTTCGTACTGTTTGTGGATGGAACCGTGAAAAATAGGTAATTAATACCCTATTCTGAAGTAGGCAATACTGAAGGAAGTAGCTGAGAGCTTTTTAAAGTAGTAGGGTTTGCGCTTTTATCTTTTCTTATATATTTTCGGGTGTTTCGCAGGGGCCCGTGAACAAAAAATAAAAATATAAAATCGTCTTTGCAAGTGTAAATGGAAATAGTGGCAGACAATTATTAAAGCAGATTATAGCAAGTCCAAAATCCCGCAGTGTCTGAAGACAAGGGTATACGACCAGTGTGTGCTGCCATATGACATTTGGAACTGAAACGTGGTCTTAACTGCTGGCCTGTTGGAGAAACTTAAGAGTCACGCAACGCTGCCCTCCTATAACAAAAAAGCCGTTATCCCACAAATGGTCGATTTTGACTTTTTAATGTAAAGTGATACAGTTTAAAATTTTCTATCTTCCTATCTAAGAATCATAGCTCTATTTGCAATAGTTCAAGAGATACAAAACGCTTTTATATTAAGTGACACAATATTAGTTCGTCCCTTTGCTAAAAAGCAACTAAATCGCACTTCTTCGCTTAATGCACGTTAAAGTACCTTAGTTGCTTTATTTGGCGAATATTTTCAGGAAATTTACTTAGCTAAAAGTACGTTATCTGGCTATTCTTAACTAAATATCAGTTACCCTCCCTTAACGCCATTATAGTCAAGTATTAAATATGGTAATTTTCCCACAATACTTCGTTAGGAAAACATTACTTGATTCAATCCTGGAATTAGTGAAAGTCATTCAAAATGAATCTTATCTACAAAGCGTCTAAGCCACACTCCTTAACTATAAAGTCGTTTTTCAACGCTCACGCTTCATTAACTCCAGGGATGTAATGGGCTACCAAGGGTGCACGCGGGGTACCTGACTTACCAGCCCAGCTGTTTGATACCGCTCTTAGTGTTTGCGAAGTGTGAATGACATCGCTAAAGTGTTTCCGCCATAATTTCGATGTTTTAAACGAATTATCTCTGTAAAGAGTGGATTTTAATGTAATATGATTAGTAGTTTTTTTTTTGTCTTAGAGAATTAAAGAGAGATAGAGTTTATTTTAGATAGTCCAGTCCCTGGAATTAGATGTAGGTATATGGTATAGGTTATATCCTGATTAATGCAGGCGAAACCATGAAGCATAACGAGTGTATAATAAATGCGAAAGTTTGAATATGTGTGTGTTTGTATAAAACGAGGAATTTCCGTAACGTCTAAATACATTTCAATGAAATGTTGTTTGTAGATAGTCTGGAACACGACATAACGCTACTAATAATTATTATATGTATGTTGTTATTTTGCATAACTAAACGCTAAACTACTGCACGAATTTGTATGAAATTTCGAAAACAGATTGTTTATGGCCTGGAGATTCGTATTTTTATTCAGATTAATGGAGATCGTTTTAATTAGAATTTAAATTTAAATATGTACTATAAGTTAAACACACGGTCTGGTAGTTATCTACACTTACAAAAGATTTATTTAGTTTAATTCATTTTTGGATGATTTAGAGCTTTTCAAAGAACGCAATATAATTATGATACATTTAGTTAATCATGGAAATCTTGAAGACCTCTCGAATGATGAATGAAGTATTTGCATTGAAACTCCTACATGTCAATCCAGAATGAGAGCACGAAACTAATCCAATTACAGAAATGCAATGTTATATCTCCGAAACTTTTCACAAATGGATCTGGCTTCAACATTAACGGCGAATACATCACTCACCTTCGTTTTGCCGATGATATAGTAATCTTCGCAGAGTCGCTGGTATTATTATGCTCAGCGACCTCAATTGTGTTTCCTAAAAGGTGTGTTTAAAATGAACATGGACAAGGACGACATTTTTGTCCAATATCCGTACCGGTAGTCATTGTGAGCTCTTCAAAGAATCCAATATATGAAACAAATAAAAGACCACTCAAATGATGTATGAATATTTTCGGAAACGTCACCATGTCAATTTCATAACAGGACAAGATCACGAAACTAATCTGATTTCAGAAAGGTGTGATACAGGTAGAAGTCATTAAACTGTTCACGAACGCATTGAAGGGCGTTTTAAAGTTTTTGAACTAGTACGGATTCGGCATGAATATTAACGGCGAATACATCACTTGCCTTCGCCTTGCAGATGATTTATAGTCATCATGGCAGTGTCGATGAAGGACCTTAATACTATGTTTAGCGATCTCTGTAACGTTTTCTAACAAGTGCGATTTAAAATGATCATGAGCAGGATTAAATTATGTCCAATGTCCATGTTTTACCCGTTCTGGTAGTGGACTAGTGGTTCACTGGGAACGATACTTTACATGTTTCTGACCACTACCTTTTACAGATTGTTTAGTTAGGTAGGTCCAACTTCAGCAGCGATCGAGAAATTGCGTTACATCCTCTCGTCTAAAACTCCAATAGGTGGACTGATGACATTGTAAAAGTTGTGGGCATCCAGTGGATGCAAATGGCATGTTTTCGTACTGTGTGGCGGTCTAAAGGGGAACCTTTGTTCAGCAATAAACGTCTCCGAGCTGATGATGATAAGGATATAGAAATAATGTATACTGGTTTAGTCAATCTTATTGTTGATTTTCGTTGGTAATTATAATTGTATACGGAAGAACCAGTCATAATTTTTTTAATACAATATTTATTTTATACAACACATTTAATTTCTCACCTTTTTTCCATCAAATGCTTAGCTATCAGGAAGTTAATCACTAGT
Source organism: Erannis defoliaria (assembly GCA_905404285.2). NCBI lineage: Eukaryota > Metazoa > Arthropoda > Insecta > Lepidoptera > Geometridae > Erannis > Erannis defoliaria. The sequence goes on along the minus strand of FR990072.1, from coordinate 18,685,128 downwards.
GAAGTAAGCGTTGCCACTTTTTAGTTAAGTAAATTATCGTAAGTTAGTACCATAGCTTGTTATTTCATTAACAATACTTAACATAAAAGAGTCTAAGGAGGCATAACCACTTACTAGGTAAGGTATTGAAATTTGAATATGAGGAAATACTTTAGCTATAAAGCAGTTACATGGATTAGCGACTTTATAGTTAAGCATTTCAGAATAAATTGAAAAAAGATTTCGGAGCTTACAAATTTACAGAAATTACTTATCTAAAAGCCCACTAAGGTAAGCTTAGCGACCTTTTAGTTCAGTAATTAGAACCAAAAACTAGCTAATGAACTTAGATAAATCAAAAAAATGTGTTTTAAAAATAATTTAAGATAGATTTCCGAACAAATGAGATATTATAAGATGCACGAAAATAAATGTCAATAATGTGTATAACAGTAATTAATCTAAGTAGGTATTATAGTTTTTGTGAAACAGCAATTTCCACGTTTTTGGCTTTTTCTCTGAAAGTACTTTTCGGGCTTAACGGTTTTTTAGTTAACGGACGGCCGCACGGGCAATGGAGAGAGCTATGCTCGGAGTTACTTTGCGCGATAGAATCCGGAACGAGGATATTCGCCAAAGAACCAAAGTTACCGACATAGCTCGCAAGGTTTGCAAGTTGAAGTGGCAATGGGCAGGCCACATCGCTCGAATAACTGACAACCGATGGGGAAGAAAGGTTTTTGAGTGGCGACCGCGAACCGGAAGACGCAGCGTAGGAAGGCCTCCCACTAGGTGGACTGACGACATTGTAAAAGTCGCGGGCAACCGGTGGATGCAAATGGCAGGTTGTCGTACAGTGTGGCAAGGGTTGTCGTACAGTGTGTACAAGGGGGAGGCCTTCGTTCAGCAGTGGACGTCTCCGGGCTGATGATGATGAGATTATTTATTTATTTATTTATTAGGCACTTACAACAGATCATAGAAATTGCATAATACAGTAAACAAGTTGAAAAATACAGAACGATCCCATGATCCAAAATAGCAAGCGCTCGACATGGCTAAAACAGTAGATTCGGATTGCAAATATTACACACTTAATTACATTACATTACATAATTTAGACACTTAAAAAATAATAATATATATATCAAAACAATAATAACAAACATTGTGAGCTAGACCAATGTGGGCATGATATAAATATCGTTGGTACCTACCTACCTAAACTAATATAACTGTTGAAGCCGAGTTTAATTATTTAATACTTATTATTTAAACTACAAATAGATAAATGAGTCATTAATGTATAATACACATATAATAGATTATCCTAAAATCAATTAATTATTTTATAGATGTTGTTCCGAAATCGACCAAAACTGAGTCCAAATAAATCCAGATCATCACTGTCTTTGTTATCGTCACGGGCGCTACGACGAATTAGATCATTATAGGAACGACACATCCGCGGGATAGGGCTATTGTGTGAGATATTATTTCTAAATGTTAGGCGAATGGTAAAAGTTCGACAATCCCTCAATCTAAGTAGGGTATTAAAATTTATCAAGCCTAACAGGAACGGGCAGTCCACTGTCGAGTTGACAATCTTATGTAAGTAAAGCAACTCACCAGCTTGACGCCTTTTGTCAAGAGAAGTTAACTTAAAATGATTGACCCGTTCATTGTAAGTGGGGAATTGGCGTGATAAACCAAAACGCCGACAGGCAGCTGACAAACACCGTCTTTGAATTCTTTCGACATTTTCGGCGTGAGTCTTGTAGAAAGGTGACCAAACGATAGCACCGTATTCAGCAATGGGTCGTATAATACTCTGGAAAAGACTTAGTAAGCTGGCTGGTTTTTTAAAAGATTTAGTGATCCTTAATATGAATCCCAGTAGTTGATAGCCTTTTTTAACAATATAGTCGTAATGACTGTGAAAAGATAACTTAGAGTCGAAATAGACTCCTAGATCTTTAGCTACGTCCTTTCGTTGAAGGGTAGACGAGTTGATTTTGTAATCGTAGAGGACCTTGGGTTGCCTTGTCGCAAAAGACATGACGAAACACTTGCCGACATTGAGACACATTTTATTAGACTGACACCACTCGTGAACTGACTCTAGATCACGTTGTAATATATAGCATTGGCATCTAAAATAGTATGACCTATATAATAGTATAACGTTGTTGGAGGATCTAGCTCAAGATGACGTTAATCGCATAATGATTGGCTTCATTTGCTAACGGCGAAACAGTAAAAATATATATAAGTATAGTATATTATTATTCATCCTAACTCAACATCAGTTTAAAAAAAAAACTCTTTTGCCGTGAAAAAAATCTAGAATGAATATGAATGAAGTCCAATCAGAGAAATTTGAGTCCAATACACTAAAAAAATGTATCTTTTTTTTTTATCTTTCTATGCGAGCTGGAGGCTGCGTGCATTATTTTTTTCTTCTAATTATTGGCATCGCACCTTGTGCATTCTGCCTACCAAGTTTTTAATTAATCAAGACAAATAATTATGTCATGAAATCACAGTAAGTCACAAGAAATTAATCATAGTCGACTTCAAGTCATGCCCTAGTTAAGTTGTGGCGCCTTACTCTATGCTTTTACGGAGTTTTGAAAACAACACGAAAAGGCATGTTTCACTACATTATAATATAACTTGCCCACACTTGTGCATGTAGGTCACAGAGTAATAGAATAGATCCTCCATGATGTAGGTAATTCAACACTCAATGAATAAAACACCACCATTTGTAGTGGTAGGACCTTTGATTATATAATAACTAGTTCCTCCGAGGGTAGGACTCGAATGCAGAGTCCGCCTGGGGAAGTACCACACCTTTGCCAGTTCCTTAACCGCCAAGCAGTAGTGTGCAAGCATTATTGTGTTTCGGTTTGAAGGGCAATGTTACCAGAGAAATTATCACCGCTTTACATTATTGCCTCCCTTGAGTTATAGCTTTGAGCTATGGCTTTGAGTAAGTACATTCAAGCTAAAACACACACACACAACCACAGAAAAGCGAAGGCCACACTCTTTCTTCAGTGCACACTGCACACAACTCGCCCACCCCTACGCACGCTGCTTCCCTCTCTCCCCTTAAAAAAAGGTGCCATTGAATCTACCCAAAATACTTATCCTCAAAATGTTATTCTTGCTAAGAAATTTTATGTATGCATCATATCATACCTATATATTTATAAACCTTAATAAAAAGTTTCGTAAAGTGGTATAGGTACATTATAGTTTTGTCTATATAATAGGCTCTCGCAGCCGAGATACTTACCTTTTTTATAATTAAAAAAGGATGAAAGATGTCCGCACACTGATTCGGCACGGCTTCCTTCCTTCGGGCACCGTACCTATCGTTATCCACCTTTGATTAGAATAGAGTTATGAGAATAGATTTTGTATAGAGAGAGAGCTAGATCCTCCAAGTTATCCACCACGCACACCTATCAGGCACAGCCAGACGCGTCTGACCCAGTCAGTATATACCTAGTAGGTACCTATTCTTTGGTCTGACCGCTCCGCCACGAGTCGTGGCTCTCCGTCATTCTATGCTCGCACAGCGATATTATGGATGTAGGTAGGTAAATAAATACTTCCACATCGCTCGAAGAACTGATAACAGATGGGGAAGAAAGGTTCTTGAGTGGCGACCGCAAACCGGAAGACGCAGCGTAGGAAGGCCTCCCACTAGGTGGACCGACGCCATTGTAAAAGTCGCGGGCAACCGGTGGATGCAAATGGCAGGTTGTCGTACAGTGTGGCGGTCTAAGGGGGAGGCCTTCGTTCAGCAGTGGACGTCTCCGGGCTGATGATGAGGTAAATACTTATTATCAGGGTCTAATTATTAAATATTATCTTTAAAATAATGCAGTTTACTTACACTATTTAGTTAGGGAATGCCTGTAATAATAGTAGTAATTTGGATAAATAAATAAAATATAAATATCGGGCATTTTGGATCGAGGAACGCGTGTGCACCGTACGCAAAGAATAACTCGGGGAGACCGTACTGCGCCGTCTTCCGAACTGATACGAAATTACGAATTGCCGACAGCAGTGTCCGGGGTCTAGTACAAAATGTACTGCGGACGGGCCTCTCGAGAAAAATGTCTCGCGTTCGGTTGAGGCGCGATCCGGCGCGCATCGGCACCGGACGGGCGCCGTAAGAATTGATGTATAAATTTGTGTGCCTAGTACCTACACATGTATACAACATGTATGTACGGACCGCCTTCGGGCGAAACCGGACGGTTTTTCTTCGTCGTATGCGCTCGGCCTTAAGAGGAAGGCATTCGTTCAGCAGCGGACGTCTCCGGGCTGATGATGACAATGATAACGCACCTAACGCCTAATCCTAGTGCCATGTTTTGCCAAGAGCGGCAATGTCGCAAAAACAGCGCCAGGCCTTGAGAAGTGTGGCAGCATCGCAAACTTGCGTGAGAGAGTTAGCAAGCGAATTCAATTTGTGATTTTTGGCTGGTCAACATTTGCCGGAAAATAAAGATAGCGAATCTAATTACTGCATGACAAAAAGAGAACACATGTACATGTATTAAAAGTTTGTATTGTCGTATCAAAAGAAATTTCTCTGGTCGTATCGTACGGCTCGCATGTCAGAGTCCGACTGAAGCGAGTGGAGAGCCGGCGCTCAAGTCTTCAAAATCCGTGCGCTTATTTCCCGTCCATTCATCTTATCATTGTCGCTGCATGTCTGTAGGTAATTTAACAGGGAACAAAATACTCCTACATTATTTTAGTTTAGCTTGTACAGTTTTCTTGAAAACTTAGCAAATCAGCAATGGCACGTTTTTTTAATGGGAGACTGGGGAAGCGGCGCTCTCAGCCCCTGGGAGAGTTGAATATTTTAATGTACTCACTCATAGCTATAACCCAACAGCAGTTTTAAAAAAAACCTCTTTTACCGTGTTGCTCATACATTGAAATCTAGAATGAACCCACTAAGACCTTTGCAAATCGATAGAGCATAAAAGTTAGATTCCTAAAATGTTCTAGCACTAACCCAGTAACACCGTTTCCGAGATATTGGCCAACGAAAATGCAATTTGTACGAAATCATACAAACATCATCATCATCATTTGTATCATGTTTGTGTTTGTCTTGGGTAGAAATTGATTAGTGGACGGAACAGAAACAATAAGTTGATAATTTACATTAGTTGTTTTCAAAATATTTTATTAACACAATTCATTCAATAACACCAAAGATTATAACATTCTCTAACATGAAACCTAAAATAAAATACAATTTTACCTAAATGTATTTTACTTACCGATTTTATATTTATCATTCAAACATCATTTTGACTATGAGGTATACAGAATAAATATTATTTGAAATATCTTCACATTAACGTCATCAGAAATGTAATAAATATTATGTACTATTTTATATATTTATTTACTTTAGTTTGAATAACAACAGTGCTTTTATTTATGTCATGAAAGCGACTGCCTTCTATTTAATACTTTTAAGTCGCCACCTACAAATATGTGAAGATCAAAAAGGAAAATAAAACAGCATAATCAAGTAGAAACAAAATAATATGGAATGTACAAACCACGTTTATTAACTGATTCCTGGCAATACAATGTTTGTGACTCGCTTTCCAATATCAGTTGTCACTCGATAGAAGTAACAGGACACACGTGCATCCTCTATAACGCAAAGCTATACAGCATGTAGTGTGTAGTCTACAAAGCCAGGTTTAACCTTAGCGTCCTCAGCGGAGCGGTACGCAGTACCCTGGGGTTCACCGGTTTCATAAATTATACATAACTCGTTTGGACTTAACTTTCTACTCTAACTGTACATTAGTTTCGCCTTAATGCTAAAATAATCTAAAAAGTGATATCGTCGGTCGGTACGAAGACATCGCGAAGGTGTTAGCGCGCAACAGAACTGATATGTCGATAGTTGAAACGAAATCTCCTGTCACCGATAATGAGAATAACGCGGTAATAAATTAAAATAAATTACGCAGTCATCGCACGGTAGCATAGAATTAAAAAATGTAAAACCATGATTGGGATTCGAAAATAGATCGTAGTACAAAATAGAATTATTTATAGTTCGCGTCTCGGGGCGCGGTGTGGCCGCAGCATCCTGGCTACACCGGCCCGGAGATATGCGACGTGTAAATTATATCAACAAGTTAGGAAGAAGGCGGTGCTCCGAGGCCCTATGCGGGCTACCGGCGACGACGATCCCTGTGCGCGACTCTGAGCAGATTCCGTGGCATAGAGACTCGGGGCACGGGCGACGGGAGCGGTGTGACAGCTTACTGCTTCGTGTAGAGGTAGATGGCCACGATGAGACCGTATAGACCCAACACTTCGGCGAAAATGAGGATCAGGATCATTCCGACGAATAACCTGGGCTGCTGCGCAGTACCGCGGACGCCGGCATCTCCCACGATGCCTATGGCGAAACCGGCCGCCAGACCAGAGAAACCGACAGCCAGACCAGCGCCAAGGTGGATGAACCCTCTGCAATGCGACACAGACAAACATTAGTCTTACAATCTATATACACCTATACTAATATTAACAATGTATGACAAAAAGATCGTCTGTCGCTTTGGTGATCTACTGTCGAGTTACGTCACGAGCGATACCGACGAGGGTCAGGTCTGTGACTCACTAAACCGTGGAACTAGGGACCAGACTCTAAACCGATTCTTTCAGCCAGGGTTGCCAAATACACTGTTACAACAACGCTGGCATGGTAGAAGCCCCATATAATTTGTTTTATGACTTTGAAGCTTATTTTAAAATAGAGCTTAGAGATTATTAAGGTATTTTTATAATTATTTCATTTTATTTTTTGTGACATACTTATTGAAATTTGAGGTGTTACTTTAGTGTTATCAATAAACAACCTATTGTATTGGTGACGAGCGCAGTACAGTGCGGCGCAGGATAGTATTTGCAAGTTCACAATTCAAGCAAGTTCTTTTTACAATCTGAGGAATACAATCATATGCATGTGCTTTTTTTATTGACTCCCAAAAAAACTGACTTGCAACAAAACATATCATCGAAAGTAAAATTTTAATATATGCACAAATAACGAAGTAAACAACATTTTAGTTTCATGTTAGACAGGGACACTATACTAGATTTATGACGTCAAAGAACATGATTCCAAACAAATTATATACTAACACGTGTTTTGCTAGAAAGGGACAGATATACCCAAATACTTTGAACACTTATATTTCATAACTTTACCAGCCGATTTCAATTATTTTTTCGACATAAGCAAGCATCACATTCAGTTCAACTTTCCATTTATCATATTATTCTTAATAATTGAAACACATGCATATTCCCTATTATGGCATAAATTTTACAGACAGACAATTATTTATTTCTGTTGATATTATATTTCCATCATTCTATAAATCTGGGTCAAACTAGATATATATAACTTCCAATAGAGCAAAATTGTGTTGCTATCATTTACGAATCAATACACCTTCATAACATCAGAACATAATTGTTGACCTAAATAAAGGGACATGACATGGTTACATTACCACAGAAGAGACAAAGTGCAGTATTATAAAATAATTCTCTTGAAATGACCTTCTTTTCACAAAGTCAAGTTGAACAACTTTTTAGTCTAGCTAGCTGGTTGAGTTGAGTTGGATAATGATCCATAATGCAGTTATGTGAAGCATGAAAAAGGTTTTTTTTTTAATGTGCCTATTACTTTATTTATGACAATTATGTATTTAATAGATAATAATATTCATAGCAGGATAGCAGGATTTTATGAAAATTTCATAAAGTACATAAAAATATCTGAGGTCAGACATATTTAGATTTTTAATTCAGATTGTTCTGCAGTATTCTAGCTATTCAAACCTACATTTAATTGACCTTGCTGGACCACAATCTTGGCATTGTACTTGAAACAGGAAAACCATTGAAGCATAAAACTAGGTACTTTTTGTACAGGTTTATAAGTAAGTAAGTACTCATAACTACTTAGCTATTTGTTTTGTTTTAATTTTCAATATACCAAAATGGGTAAATAATAGAAAAAAATATGAAAGATTGTTTAAACTATCTATAGCTTTACTACCTACATACAGTCTTTTATATCGATTATTTAATTTTAGTTTAGGTTTTAATCGTCAAAAAAAGGAGGTTATCAATTCGACACTTATATATGTAATATTATTGGGCCTGAAATTATATTCAGATATGAAATAATTATTAGTTGGATACTATCAATTGTACATTATTTATCTTACAAATACCAAATAACAAATACTTGGTTTTAAGTAGTTTAGTTAGTTAATATTTCTTTTATAATTATCTTTACTAACAAAATAAATACTTTTTTTTATACCAAATTAGGTAAGTATGAAAGTTACCAAACAAGTATATTTGTTTAACTAAACATTTACATAACCAGTTCCTAGGTCATTCACAGGTGTGAGATTTTCCTTCAAAATACTGTTTATTTTGCAGTGCAACATGCCTGTGATGCTCTAAAAAAATAAGAACATATCCTTCAATTAAAAAACCCATGATTTTGCTGTGTACAAAATGTATTCTTAGAAAGTTATCTTTGAAAGTAGGTTAGTATCGGAACACATTCGAGACCTAAATCCATTTATCGTCAAAGAATTCTAATGGATGTGTCTTCAGTTCAGATATCTCATGACAATTAGAACCATATACATAATTTTACAGCATCGCTGGCAGACAAAATTAACGTGAGAAATGAGAGGCTTGTTAATAACTATGATGTTGATGTTAATTAATGACATTAAGCTGGAACTAGAGGATTAGTTAGAATTGCTTTATGAAGCTAAAATAGAGTCATTAACCAATCCCGCTAATAAAAAGGTTAACAGAAGACCAGTGCTGGATGTTCGCAACCAGCATTATGTTGGAACCAATTTGTGGCGAAAAACTATTTTGTTTCTATTGTTTAAATTTGTTATGCATACCCATTGTCTTGTCTTGTACAAATTGTGTTTTATTTTCCATAAATAAAATCTTTCTATTGTTCCAGAAAAATCTAATTCCAGGGTTATTAATAATAATAACATTTAATTCATTAAAAAATGAGAACAAGCTATAATTGTAATTTTTGCCCCCCTGGCATTTCAAGTGAACATTTTTTTTATTTTATCCTCATGCATGTGGCATATCTTGACAATGTATAAACTAAACGATCACCAATGTTAAGCAACGGACGATCTGGTCAGTCTTCTGATGCATGACCGTGAGTGGCATTTTCATCTGAGTGCCACCGTAGGTCGGATAACATGTTAAACTGTTTTTCTTAGTTGTTATATTTATCTATAACAACAACAGTCAAGCCATGTTAGACGCCTACTTTTGGCACTTTCACTCTGACACTAGCCTGCAACTCAGCCTATACAAACTTACTTAATTTTATTCACTTTTTCTAACATAGGGTGTTACCACACCAACCGATCAATGGTAGAGGATAGTAAAGTAAAAAGAAGACTTCATCAACAGGTGACGACTGAGGTGAAGACTTCATCTATTACCATACGGTAATAGATCAATCTATTGGTGTGGTAACAACATTACTTATCTGTGATATTAACAAAGGTAGTAATGTACTCACTTGTATAGGGTGTAGTTGGCGGGCGCTTCCAGGGAACCGGCGATAAGGACAGCCACCACCAGGCCGTAGATGGCAATGATACCCGCCATGACGACGGGGATGATGGACTTCATGATAAGCTCGGGCCTCATCACCGACATGGCGGCGATACCCGTGCCGGACTTGGCCGTGCCATAAGCGGCTCCCAGCGCTGTAAATAAGCAAAACATATACATTATATAACTTATAGACTGAATAAGCAAGTTTTACAAGATTTAAATACTTAAGGCTAAATACTCGTTTTTTCAATAAGGATCATAAACTCTACAAAGAAAGTTACACAGTGACAATTAAGGCCCGTTAACATGTCTGGCGCCATTGTTAAATACCTAATAAATTCGCAGTAATTTCGAAAATATGCAAATTATTCCTTAATAAATTTAATATTACACTTGTATTTTATTTTCCTCGTTTTCCTGCCTTTTGTAATACAAAAGAAGCATATAGCGATCCTTCTGTTGCATGTTTCTTCCTTAACAAATACAATGACCTAGATACTTAAGGTGACGTTTGATGACAAAGATGTTGGTGTTACAATGTAATAGGAATTAATGTTAAATAGTGTGGGTAATAAACTTGTGTAATTTTGAGCTCCTTGCAAATGTATGGTGTGCCAGAATGTAGTAGAGAATGCTATGCTGGCACTTATATGCAGCCTGCATATATCAACAGCCAGAAAGACTTCCACTGCTGGGCGAAAGCCTCATATTAATAGGAGGGGTGGGGGGCCGGTTACCATAATTCCCAAGCTTGGCTGGCAGCCAAGGGCTTGGGGGTGGGGATGAGATGGGGTTCGGGATGGGGATGAGGGAGGGAACGGGGATGTGGACGGGGATGGGCGTGTTCTTATTAAAATGACATTTGGTATCGGGATGGGGATGGGGAAGGGGGCGCTTATAGGGATGAGGCTGAGAATGGGGACGGGGATGGGCGTATTTATTGGTCGGCTGAACAGATGGAGCTGCATTTTTGGATAGGTAGTTATAGCATAAGGTTCGGAAACGGACATAGGCTATTTTTTTGTAGGTCCACGCAGACGACTGTTTGACGGACATAATTATTATAGATACTGTACAGCCTAAGCTGCTAAATTAATTTTTAATATTAAATTAACTTACTTTTAAATGCCTAAACTAAATTTTGAGTGGTGTAAACTTACACTCAGCTCAAGCTGTGGTAGCTTCAGTGAGATCAAGCTTGACTCACATTCTTGGGGTCGCGGGTTCGAACCCGGGCGAGCCCGTTCCAATTAGTTCTTTGAAACTTACGCATGGATAATACCACTGGCTTTTCGGTGAAGGAAAACATCATGAGGAAACCTACATATTTCCGGAGAAGAAATACGATAGTGTATGTGAATCCGGCAACCTGCACTGGGCCAGCGTAGTGAATATGGCCCAATCAGGGTAGGCCGATATACCATTAGTGTTAAGGGCTGATGCAGAGAAACGCACACTCAGCAAGGATTTTGAAAAATTCGCAAGGGGTTCAATGTATCATTAAAATACCATTTTGCCGAAACCATCCATTTAAGGTTGTTAAGTTTTTTGACTTAAGAGATAAGATAAAATAAACATAAACATGTTTCAGAATTTTCAAACAATTTCAAAACTGGAACGGGACAGTTTTTCATTTGAAAAAAAATGTTATATTTATAGATTAGCTAATCGAGTGTTTATGCGTAAGAAGATAAATGTTTTAAACACATGTACTTGATCCGGTGCACGCACCAAGCACAGCGCTTTAAAAACGTCCATCCCGCGTTGGCTCAGATACGTTAAAACCCGACTATAATGACGCGCTGTACCTCGAGCGCGCCTCACTCCAACCCACACCGAGTCTACCTAAGCGATCAGTGCAGCACTGTATTTTATCGAAGTTTCGTAATTCTTGCGATATTTTGGTAATCTTTTTGCGTTCTTTGTTATCATACTTTTTCTGCTTAAGCTTATTTCATTTCATTGACTCTGTTGATACGGTATGCAATAATGATGATGCTGTAAACTATCCAGTTGAGTTTTGAAATTCATTAAGACCAGCGGGGCTACCATATCATAGGCTTATCCTGAAGAAAGGTACACCCGTCATGCTCCTTCGGAATTTAAGACCACCCAAATTGTGTAATGGAACCAGGTTACAAGTAAAAATGCTGCATCGTAATCTGGTTGAGGCCATCATTTTGACTGGGTGTGCCCATGGCGAAACAGTGTTTGTGCCGCGTATTCCCGTGATTCCCAGTGACTTACCTTATGACTTCAAAAGGCTTCAATTTCTCCTAAAAGTTTGTTTTGCCATGACCATCAATAAGGCTCAGGGTCAAACTTTAAAATACGCTGGTATTGATTTAAGGCAGGACTGTTTTTCGCATGGTCAGTTCTATGTGGCTTGCTCGCGAGTTAGCTCCCCTAAAAGCCTGGCTATTTTAGCACCTTCCAACAAAAAAGTCAAAAACGTTGTCTACAAAGAAATATTGTAATCTTTCGGGTCAAAGGCCCCGGCAACTATAGCGTCATTAGCAGACATTTTTAGGGTTCCGTAGTACAACGAGGAATTCTTATAAGTTTGTCATGTCTATCTGTCTGTCTGTTTAAAATTCAACAAGTCGGCTTTGTTTTGAAGTATTGCAAACGCGACATGCCAAATTTGGTCATCCTCAAGCAAACTTAAAGACTTGCAAGCGGCTTGGAAAAAATGCAATAATATACGTATTTTAGTGATTCAATTGAGTTGGGCCCCGATTTAACCGAATTCCAGTATTCAACATTACTACGCGGGCAAAGCCGCGGGCAAAAGCTAGTTGATAATATAAGAGTTAATTTTGATATCATGGAAACAAAAACAAAATAAAAAACTTGAATTTCAAAAAATATCTGGGGTGCGAGCTACTTTAGAAAGTATTTCTTTTTCAGTAAGTCAATCTTTTTAGACTTACTTTTACCTAATCATTCATAGATTGAAAATATCACAATCAGAAGTATAGAAACTCAGTGGACCTTCCAATATCAAGTAGAAATCATAGGCATTCCACAGAAGAAATAAATTCATGTAACCTTGATATTACACCTATAAGTAATAACCACTAGCTATCAAATAATTAAAAGCTGCAGAAAACTTTCAATTTCTGCTTCTTTTGCCAGTTTTGTTCTTGCATCATAATCTACCAAGCTCTGATAATATACCTACTGTGTACATAATCCATTTTGGCTGAGTATGTACAAGGATGTTGGTGAGTTTCGTCACTAGCCCATGAGTGTATGGGTAATGAACCTTCATTCTAAATTTCTCCTAACATCGTCGTCAGCCATAAAAAGTTCACTGCTGAATGAAGGCCTCCCTCTAAATAGAGGGGTGTTGCCATAATCCCCACACTTGACAGGCAGTTTGGGGATTGCAGAATGCTCACCACGGTTAGCTTAGAGGATGCTGCTGCCCGTCCTCTGGTGGGTCTGGTTGCATTTTAAGGTTTTTCTCCTAACATGTCCATGAACAAATGCTATTTTCATGACATGTGTTGTTTCATAATATGATTACGAGATAGAAAAGTGTTATTATTCAAATGTCCAAGAACTAAATTCATTCTACACATCAATGCACCATTAAGATGGTTGGTTAAACCATGAACTGTGTAAAATCCTCTTCAAGTTTTACATAGGTACCTACTGTAAAATAGTTTTTATTCAATGTTGACATGGACATGTAGGTTATTACTTATATTATATCACATGACTTGCCAGTTTCATATTGTCTGAATTGATTTATGCAATGTATGATGAGATAAGCAATGTGCACACTTGATGGTAAGCCACCAAGAATTAGTAGTAATTACAATGGTTTAGCTTAGCTCTTGACAATAATTATAGGACAATGATAAATCAGTAGATAATCAGTATTCCATAAGCAAGATTGCTGTGCATCTATGGAAAAAAATAACTTTCCATCACATTTATTTAAGTACCATTGTTAAACATGTGATAGAGGATGTTCGGCTGAATGAGATAGCCAAGTGAGAAACCAGATTACTCCAATTAATGTTGCAGTATTCCTGTATATTGATATTTATTTACCTATAGTATAAAACATTCAGAATTATAACAATACCTATTATCATTTTAAGTTATCTTTGAGTGCCTATGTATGTCTTGTCTATGTTATAGAATCACAGCAATCACATGATAAGGTACTTATGGCAAGAACTAAGTAGGTACAATCATATTATAAAATTAGAGACATCAAAGAGTATATAGAATTTTATGAATTTAAATTGAATACCTGGTAAGTAGGCTAATCAAGACTTAGGTAATCATTTAAGAGTCACATGATGATAAGTTGGTAGGAATTTTTAAGTTATCAAGTAGGTACATGATACAAAAGCAGTAATTATCAACATGTCAGCATAATCAGAGCAGTTTAGATCCTAAATGATTGACAGTAAAAGGTTCAAGTTAAGATCTAGTCATGTTAACAGCTGACTAAGTCACATGATCCAGTGGTCATGTGATTTTGGGATTATTCTTTTCCATAGAGAATAAGCACAATAGAATTTAGATTATGAAGTACCGATTTGCTACCCTTGATTCAAAAAGATATGCCTAAAGTAGGTTGCAGCTTCCCAAGCCGAGATAAACATGAAAATAAGCTTAGTGACAGTTTGACAGCTCATAGGTTATCTTAAGATCATGTGGAAGGCTGGAAAAGGATGGTATACACACTTTATCCATGAAAAGCTTGGACATTGTAGGTACTGAAAGTTAGCATAGCAAACAAATTATTCACTTCCATTGTCTGAGGGTAGTGTCCCAGTTTGCTCAACATAATGGCAAAAGTGGGTATTTTTGTGATTGATCTTCAGTACAACAAGCTAGCCCGACTAATGGATAAGATGATTCATTTAGGTGTTTGTTTTATATCATGATCACGCCCCCATTATCCCAGTCCTTCAATAATCCATTTATTGCTTACTACAGTTTATCCTATGTCATCACACCTGCATCTATACAGATATAGCGTGAGCTAAGGCGCGGCAACTACCTAACTATAATTAGTGCTCCTAAAATAACTAGAATCGATCCGACATTACAAGTAGGCAAGTACTGCAATCATCCTTGATACAACCAGTAAACCATTTATGATGTCGGCATGTCCAGGATTGCATTGTAATGTGAGGTCCTGTGACCAAGCTGGAAGAATCGATAACGGTTGAAGACAGCCATTTCGGCGTTAATGATCCACACAGATACATACCGCTAAAGATGATAGCAGACGCCGCCCCCATAACTCCGAAGAAGGGTCCATAGATTGGGTTTTCACTAGCCATTTTGAGGATAAGTGTGGGTTATTTACAGGTCTCAAAAACTGTGATGACTATCTGCACACACTCACTCCACGGAACTACTTTTGCACAGACAAATATGGCTCAAGCTTTGCAGGCTCGCAAGAATGGGTCATATGACGACTGATGTACAAGGGAGTGCTCGATATGACCTAAGTTCTGATTGGTTTTACAACGTCATTTCCGAAATGAATAACCTATCCTGAGCTTCAGATTTCGCAGCCGTGTGACGTATTTCATTGATGTGGTTTGGTGGCCAGCATTTTTCAAGTGCGCATGAACCATCGAGTCGTTTATACTTTTATTAATGGATCGCTGATAACAAGGAAATAATTAATCGACATCTGTGGTAAGTAGAGTATTAAAATAATTTATTTTATTAATTAAACACATAAACTAAACATGAAATAATCATAATATTCATCTATTAAGTTTATAAGTTTTGTAGTTGACTAATTATACATATTGCCACATAATTATTTCTTCTATTTTAGTAGAAAATTGCGTGTAGAATGGGGTATTAAGTTAACTGATCGGGTTTGACCTTGTCAGGCTATTTTCTCATCCAGACGCCCAAGTTTGTCACTCGTCAAGCTATACATTATCAATTGGATGCATAGTCATGAATTTATACGTCTTATTCGCTCATGTACTTGCGTAGTTTTAAGAATTCTGAGAAAATTACGGTTTTAACATAAAAAGGTAGTTATTAGGATTCCATCCTTGCAAGCCCGAATGCAATTTTTTTTTTAGTAAAACGTAGCTGTCAAAAATGATTAAGCTATCAATGTCAAAGTCAAATCAGCACGTTTTTAATTAACAATCAATGTCATTAGTCAAATAGAAATTCAATTCACATGCGCTTGAGTTTTGTAAACAGAGACACACCATGATTTTTTGAAAAATATATTTTACTTACTTTACAGTGTTTTTGTAAGTGTTGCATGAATGATATAACATAAAATCACACAAACAACTTCGTTGTGCTTCAAAATGAAGTATCATTATAAGGTATGAATACTATTTCTTAATAAACAAGTGGCTTATTTCAAAGATATTATAGATATGCTATTCATGCTTAATTTCGTAGTTCTTTGATCCCTCAACACATCCCTCACACATTGTATGTGTATTTTTAATATAATTACTTGCTAGCAGTTCGTTTTCGGTACAAATGGTGTAATATTTTTAGATGAAAGTAATGTTTACCTAACTGTCGATATAACCTCAGTTTTCATGATTTCAGTTCCACAATTTACTGGGGACAGTATATCGCCGTGGCGATGTTTTGTTTACTCAAGATGGAAATTGTGTCATCAGCCCAGTTGGTAACAAAATAACTGTGTACAATCTCAAACAGTAAGTTCCAAGTTGTGGTGTATTTGGTACAGTATAGAGTTCTGTTTTAAAGTATCACGGTTGTTTACTACAGTTCTATTATTATTTACGGGATATTATGTTGCGAATACCTGGGTATGTCCTATAACTGCATCAAGAACCACCAGATGAAGGGCAGCAGCATCCTCCCAGTTAACAGTGGTGACTATTCTGCGATCCCCAGGTGGCCTGCCAAACGTGGGGATTATGGCAACACCTCCCTATTAAGGGGAAGGCTTTCGTCCAGCTGTGGACGACTCCCAGCTGTTGATGTTGTGAATTATGTTTTGTTTTTATTATTTCGCCGAAATATCGGGAGCTCATTTCACAAAATAATCACAGTAAATATCCCGTAAATAATAATAGAACTTTAGTGTAGAGTTCATGCATTTTTGTGAAAAGTGTTAAAGGTTAAAGATACCAAATATGGTACCTTACAGTGATTAGTTGGAGAGAGTGTTTTGTAGCAATTATAGCTCAGTGGTTATCACGTTAAATTAAATTATTGAGGATAAAAACGAATCTAGGTCCAATTACATTTACCTCACGAAAAATGTATTTTTTTAAATATTTTTTTTTATACAATCAAGTGACGAGACGAGCTAGGCGTTTGCCTGGTGGTAAGCGTCACTCCTGCCACTAACAGTAGCAGTGCCAGAATTGTGAACTTGCGAACACAATCCTATGCTGCACTGCGCTCGTCACCCTGAGATATTAGATGGTAAATCTCTTCATACCCAGTAATTTATCTGGTAAAATTGCTTATTAAACTTATAATTACCTAAGACGTCATGATTACAAAATTATTAAATAGAAAATACGTGCAGACAATAAAAACAATAATATTAAATAATAATATAGAATAGAAATAAAAATGTCAAAACTAGCATGCTCAAGGATGTGGGTTCCAATACCAACAATTAGCTTAAGCCCCTAGTGAAAGAAAGCATAGCACTGTGGTAGGGTATTCCTAGTAAACACCTGGTAAGCTACCACTTCAACTATCAAGTTAAAAACTTGCCACCAAGCACTGACACTTAACATCAGGGTGAGTTTTGGTCAAAAACCTAGCCTGTCTAACATAAAAAAATACAGATTTTTTTTATATGTTTTGTGTCATGCCAGAGGCCATAATATTTCATACTGTCATACATTAAAAAACATAGAAGTACCCTAAGTGATGAAACACTTCATATAAATATTCAATATTTATTGCGAGTGAATCGGTTTCTTCTAGGCAAGCGTGCTCCATCACAGACTGCATCTTCGTTTATTATCAGACGAGATGGCAGTCAAACGCAAGCCTATAAACATAATAATAAAAATAAAAAACAGCCAAACATAACATAAAAACAAAAAATAGGTAATCTTCAGAATGTTTCTTAAGTTAATCCTACTTTTTTTTTTACTATTATTATTAATGTGAAAGCTTGTTGGTGTGTGTTTGTCACTCTTTAACGCTGAAACGCCTGAATAGATTTGGATGAAATTTCTTGTAGGTACCTATCATGTACCTTAGAATAAAACATAGGCTACTTTTTATCCCAACAATCGCGGGTCAAACCGCGAGGCGCGGCTAGTTACAGAATATAATTATGATAGTAGCCCCCTTGGTAAAAATATATATAAATAAAAAAAAAATTTTTTTTCCTGTACTATGTAGACAGGAACTACAAATATGTATGAGCATTTTAAAATTTAAATTAAATATATCGACAACACCAAAGTTACATGTCATAATTACGTAAGTTTTCGCTTTCTAATGGGTTTTCTGACAGGCAATTAAAAAGAAAGTTCATAATAATCCGTTAGATGGCGCTGACGAGACATGTTCTGAAGATTTTGAATGAATGAAAGGTCAAGGTCTTCCACAACACAAATTAGTAAGTGCGGATTAGGAATTAGTAATGTTTTAGCTTCTTCATTAAACAAATGCGAAATAAAGAGAATAATGTCTCATCAACGCCATCTATCTTTGGCTACGTTTGGCTACGCCATCTATCTTTGGCTACATTTCGTTAGCTGTCAGAAAACCTATTGCTTGTGTGTTTTTAGCCAGTATAAAGGCATGTGACATTTTGGCCTAGTTCATACAAGGAACTATTGGCAATTTGTACCAGTAGGCCACCTGTGTATGGGAAATGTCCTAAGCCTTTACTAAACCTTTGCTGAACTTTTTCAGAAACAAAAGCAACACATTGTCATTTGAGAGCCAGTACAACTACACTGCTGTAGACATCTCACCAAATGGAAATACCCTCCTGGCTATTAATGAAAGTAAGTTTATATTTTGCATTATTAATTCATTTAAACTAAAACATTATTCGTTACTGCGTTTCCTTTTATAGGGCAAAGTTACTTGAGAAATTACTGGGCATGAAGAGATTTGACATTTAATAACTCTAGGTGACGAGCGCAATGCAGTGCGGTGCAGGATTTTGTTTGCAAGTTCACAATTCTGGCACTGCGTGAAGTTTACCACCAGGCTAACGTTTCGCTCTTCAAGTTACACCATCGTAAAGAAAAAAAGAAACAGTTTTGTAAAATTTTATTACATTAGTTAAATTTAATCACAGATATAACTATTCGTTCTGCGAAAAGTACACCTCCCATAGCACATAGTACATAAATATCATTTGGAGCCAATTGGCCGGTAAATGGCTTCACAGCAAACTTAATTCTATTTTAGGAAAATACCCATCAAAAAAAACCAGCATAAAAAACTAAGACATTGAATAACCTGTATTCAACCATGTTTTGTCAAGTTAGTTGAAAAGAAAAGAAATAAAAGGTAATTTTGCCCGTTGTTGCAAATACAGCTTGCTTGGCATTGAGCTAATATCTATAGAGTCACAAACGTGCAAAAAAATGTCCGCGCCAAAACTCGGCGCACGCTATGTATTGCGCCGAGTTTTTGAACGACTTGAACTACGATAAGACACAAGCGCTCAAGCATACATTGAGCACTATACAAGCGACATAACGACTAAATTCGAACAACTGTGAACTATATAATGCACCTATGTACAACGGCTCTCAGACGTTTTTTGACTGTTTTTACTCAGAGATTTCACTCATCTAGCTCCAAACTAAGCCAAGCTTGTACTATGGAAACCATATGACTAATAGTTTATTTATTGTTTAATTTCACTTAAATTTTACTTTCTATGTTTGAAATGAAACATAAAATAATAATTGGACACCATTCCTCTTGGCTGTAAGTGTTAGGTTAGGTCCCATTTGAAAGTAAAATGAAAATATTTTTATTTTTTATTTTCCAGAGGGTGAGGCGCAGATCATCAGTCTGATCACATGTAACGTTATACACAGGTATAAGTTCCGAGACACTGTGAGCGCTGTTAAATTCAGTCCAGATGGGAAATACTTTGCAGCATGCTGCTCTGACACAGGTTTGTATGTTCCTACTATAATACAATGAAACTGGGGGACGCAAAGATATTTGAAGCACGGATAATGGGTCCAGTACTAAATTAATCTTTAGATCGCCATTTACTATAATAATAACTAATATGTTTTTTTTGCTAACTATATTCTAGTCAAAGTTTGACTATTGCTATTTTAAGTCTTAGTCAATTTTTGTTTTATAAAATAAAAAAGTTTCCTTAATAAACACCAAATTTTACTTGTAAACGTAGAGTAGCTTTGAAATTGTTAAACCGTCTTTTGTCTTTTCCTTTCTTTGATGATTTTGGCATACCTACTGTCCGCCATCTTGTTTTTTCTAATAAACAGCGGCCACTCATAAAACATACATGAATCGATAGCTAACACTAAATCGAATAATTGTTTGCGACAAAATTTGCTACTGCGTCACTTTTCCAAGATATATGATTTCAAAGTTGCACTAGAGGCGCCGCCGATAAGTTGAGTTAGGACTAAATTGAAGATATATAAATTGCCTTCAAAAATATTGTTTTCTGTCATCCAACTATATAATAGTAGAACTAAGTTTTAAAAGGCCATTGTAGCCTAGCATTTTATTCATAACCTTTTCATTTTTTCATCATTAAGCCTACGTAACCGCGGGGCACGGCTATAGTAACCGTGTTACTTACTGAGGCGTGCGGCCATAAATCATGGCCGCATGACCCACAAGTCCAAGTAAGTCCCACAAGTGCGACCACAAGCAAGACCCACAAGTGCGAGCGAGATAGACATAGTGAATGATTTATGGCCGCACGACTCAGTTGGTAACGCAGTGACTACAGTAATTATCGGTAGACATTTTTCACAAATCGCCATCTAGCCCCAACCTAAGCAAAGTTTGTAATAAATAATTGCATAGTTTCACTTTCAATTTCTATGTTTCCTTACCATATTATCGACAAAGACGACTTCTAGCCAAGCATAATTTGTGGATTATAATTTCCAGTCTTCATCATGACCGCCCCATGCTCCTTCACGGGAGAATACCGTCCCTTCATAATGAAACGAGTCTTCAAAAAGTCCCAAGATGACGTCACTTGTCTGGACTGGTCTCCTTGCTCTAGAATCGTTGCGGTCGGGTCCAAAGACACAACAACCCGACTGTATACTGTGGATTATTTAGACAACCTCAACATGTATGCCCTGAACGGCCACACGGATAAAATAGTCGGAGTGTTCTTTGAGAAGAAGTCGTTAGATCTCATAACAGTCAGTAGGAATGGTCAGGTTTGTCTCTGGGATGCGAGCTTGGATTCAGATGAGCTGGTGACGTCAGAGGTGCAGATTTCCAAGCGGAAGAAACGGAAAATCGCTGAAAAAGAAGCGGAGAGTGAGGATGATATTGATGAAAAAGAGGTCATGGAAAAGGATAAGGAATATGTAAGTTATAAAAAAAAAAGATCATCACTGGAAGATTTCCAAACATGTTTAAAAAAAAAACAGTTCTCATTAAAAGCCGTCGCAGACGACGAAGACACACATAAAACATACATAACATACATGTTATTTAGGTAATTTAGATCCAGTTTTCGTAGCCTGAACAGGCTGAAATTTGGTATTCATGCATAAACCTGATAACAATGCAATATTATTGTGCGTTGGACCAGTCTGGACTTCTCGACTTCTAAACTTAAAAATGCATCAACACAATGTTAATGAATCTACTATATCTATGCATCTTGGCTATGTCCTAAAACTGCATCAAGAACCACCTGAGGACGGACAGCAGCGTCCTCTCAGTTGACGGTGGTAAGCATTCTGCGATCTCCAAGCCGCCTGCCAAGTGTGGGGATTACGGGGAGGCCTTCGTCCAGCAGTGGACGTCTTCCGGCTAATGATGTTCTAAGTATCTATCTCTGTTTCCCAGGAAAGTGAAGAAGAAGATCCAAAGTCAACTAAGTCGAAACCTATAGACGATGAAAAGAGGTTAGTCTACAAGAAACTGGGAAGGCATTACATCGGCGACGCTATCCGTCAAGCAAGCTTTAAAGTTAAACTGACGGCCGCGCAGTACCACAAGGAAACCAAAATACTGGTGACAGGTATGAGAGCTATGTGACCTTATTTTTCTATCTTTCTTCATATCTGGACACAGAAGAAATAATAGTACTACGTACTTGGAAATCAACGCGGAAATCGCGAATAAAAAACGGCTGCCCCGTACAATAAATAAAATTACGCACGACAAAATGTATGGAGCAGGTGTTTTATTTTTCACGATTTCCGCTTTGATTTCGTAGTAAAAGTTGTTAATTACGATGATACCAATGACCCAAAAATACCAACGAATTCAACGCCACCCTGTATATTATTTGGACCTGGGGGTATCTCCTAAAACTGCGCCCTGAACCGCCGGAGGACAGGCAGCAGCGTCCTCTCGGTTGACGGTGTAGAGTATTTTGTGCCCTCTATTAGCATGCATTAAATTAAGTAAGAAAATTCGTATAGGCTGAGTGGCCAGCCCTAGTGTCAGAATTAATGTGCCACCCGATAGCCCCTGACACGGCTTGACGGTTGTCGTTATAGAAATATAGAATAAATAACCGAGACCAACAATTTACCGTGTCATCCGACCCACGGTAGTGGTCAGATGTAAATGTCACTCACGGTAGCTTGACTAGGTTCTAAACGATCACCGATGTTAAGCCAGGTCAATGACTTCTCCTGTTTATAAGTAGGTATACCAAACTATACTATCAGACTACAGATTATAGTAAACTCTATTAGTGAAGTCTTTAAGGTTCAGTTTGCTTTGTTTTAGGGTAAGGTTCAGTTTGCTTTATTTTAGGGTAAGGTTTAGTTTGCTTTGTTTTAAATATTGCTGTCGAGTGACGAGACGCGCGAGACGTTCTCTTGGTGGTAATCGTCACGCCTGCCTCTAACAGTAGTAGTGCCAGAATTGTGAACTTGCGAATACAATCCTGCGCCGCACTGTACTGCGCTCGTCAGCCTGAGATAGATGTTAAACCTCACCATACCCAGTAATTTTTCTGGTTACTTTTTTAGGGTAAGGTTCAGTTTGCTTTGTTTTAGGGTTAGGTTCAGTTTGCTTTGTTTTAGGGTAAGGTTCAGTTTGCTTTGTTTTCAGGGTTTTCTTCGGGTATATTCTTCCTCCACGAGATGCCAGACGTGAATCTGATCCACACGCTCAGTATATCAGAGCACAGGATTAGTACGATAGCTATGTCGCCTCCCGGGGATTGGATCGCTTTTGGATGCCCCAATATCGGACAGCTGTTAGTTTGGGAGTGGCAGAGTAAGTGATTTCAACGATTTTAGGTCAGTAGTTAAGGTGGTGACAGACGGTTCACTCGGGTAAATGTTCATTCGAATTAATGTCATTTTTTTCTTTAATTTCACGTTCTCACGGCTTAAATAGTCGGATTCATAATTAGATGGACTAAAAAGAAAAGAAAAAAAAAACAATGAAATGTCACTTTGAATGTGTAGATTGAAATGTCACTTTTGATATAGGTCTGTTATTATTTTTCAATATGATATTGGCTTGCTTTTGACTGCCATCTCGTCTGATGGTAAATCAAGATGCAGTCTACGATGGAGTACGAGTTCTTAAAGTTCAAAATAATTATCGAATTTATTTATTTAGAATTAGTTTATTTCACGTTATGT
The DNA here is from genome assembly GCA_905404285.2 of Erannis defoliaria. Lineage (NCBI taxonomy): Eukaryota > Metazoa > Arthropoda > Insecta > Lepidoptera > Geometridae > Erannis > Erannis defoliaria. The sequence goes on along the minus strand of FR990072.1, from coordinate 18,661,660 downwards.
TCTAAAACCTAAAATGTTTATGATTAATCTGTGGTCAACGTTGCTGGTGCACTAGCTAACCTAGCTTCTTATTTATATTACTTTAACATTATATTTAGCTGTGTACTGTTTGTTGACTAATAAAAAATAAATAAAAAAATTACGGCCTTACTTAAAAAAACTTTTCAACCGTTAGTCACTGCTTAAGATGCTCTGCCATCTTCTCTCCGACGTGAAGTTGCACGTGCTAGAAAAGGACAGAGAAGTTTAAGCAGTGACTAAGAGAATCGAGATTATTTTAAGTAAGGCTGTTAGTGCTGCCAGAGGAAGTGCAGGTAGAAAGGGGAAAACAAATTGAGTTAGAAAGTTATTCTGTAAAACGCTACAGGGAATGTAACATTATTTTCATCATGATTTATAACCTTGAAAGGTCGTGGTCGTACATAAGACAGGAACTACACCTTCTACAAAGATTAATATGAAAATCTAGAAGTAGTTCACTGGAGTGAAACTATTAAGTCCGTTAACATAAGCCTTTTTATCACAGCACTATTTTTTTTTCCAAAAAGTAGCAACTCTCGAAATGTCGGATTAGTCCGTCTAATAACGAATACATAAATAAATAATAGTAAAAGAGCGTTCCTCCGGTCTTTTAATTAATTATGTCGCCAAAGGAAGTTTTGCGTCTTGACATTCGTTTGTTTTGTGGAGCGCGAGTGAATCCAAAATCTTTGGATTTGATTATTTAATTAAAGCACTCGTAATTTTTTTCTGATTTTGTGTTCAACTTCGAGTGAAAGGTGCCGAATAAAAGACAGAAATGAGCAAAAAATGAATCCACTGTAGCCACTAGCCCCGCAGGCACGTTAAATAAATTCAATAGCGTTAATCTGTCAAACTGCACCAGGCAGTCTTGGAACTATGGCGTAATAGTACTTCGAGGACAGGCCTATGCCCAATAAAATCCAGCAGTGGAAAGTTAAAGTCTGCATTAGTAAAAAAAAAAATTCAACATAATTTTATTATCTATGGTATTAAATTCAAAATACATTACAGTGGACCCCAAACTCTGCTCAGCCAAAAGCTTAGTCTTGGCTTCCTTACATTGTTTTCCTTTAGCGAAAGACTATGTGAATTTTTTTATCCTTACGTAATTTCCAAGGCACTCGTTGCTACGGGCCCTAGATCGAATGTACGACCTCACGATTGGAGCGCCTTCTCCCGATGGGATACAACAGCTTTTAAGTAAAAAAATACAACGCAAAGCAAGCGTTGCGCGTGGCGCAAGGATGTAGTTTTCGTTATTAGAGCTTAGTGTAGTAATTTACAGCATGTGGGAATATCCACAATGTTATGTAATTCCGCAGGTGAGCAGTACGTAATGAAGCAGCAGGGCCACTCGCTCGACATGACGTGCCTGACGTACTCGCCCGACGGACTCTATATAGTGACGGGAGGGTACGATGGGAAGGCAAGTAAATTAACTAAAGGCTTACAGTATGGCTTCTTAGCTCGAAAAAAGTTTAATTTTGGTCCCATCTGACAGAAAGCATGAAACTTTGCATGCTTGTAGCTTTTATCGTCGTCATCGTCATCAGCCATAAAACATACACGTAGTAAATGCCCTATGGTCATGTGAAAAGTTATTTACGCAAAATGCAATGTACTAGATGTCGTCGTCGTCAGCCATAAAACGTCCACTGTTGGACGAAGGCCTCCCCCTTCATAGAGGGGTGTTGCTATAATCCCCACGCTTGGCAGGCGGCTTGGAGATCGCAGAATGCCCACCACCGCTAACCAAGAAGACGCTGCTGCCCGTCCTCCGGTGGGTCTGGTTGCAGTTTAAGGACATACCCAGGGCCCTTACGTAGCTTTTATATATGTGCTTTAATGTAGATGCAATTTGCAGGTAAAAGTGTGGAACACGACCAACGGGTTCTGTTTCGTGACGTTCGACGAGCACAAGTCGTCGGTGACGGACGTCGTGTTCAGCTCCAACAAGAAGTTCCTCGTGTCCTGCTCGCTGGACGGCACCGTGCGCTGCTACGACCTCACCAGGTAACTACTCAGGCTCATCGTGTTCAGCTCCAACAAGAAGTTCCTCGTGTCCTGCTCGCTGGACGGCACCGTGCGCTGCTACGACCTCACCAGGTAACTACTCAGGCTCATCGTGTTCAGCTCCAACAAGAAGTTCCTCGTGTCCTGCTCGCTGGACGGCACCGTGCGCTGCTACGACCTCACCAGGTAACTACTCAGGCTCATCGTGTTCAGCTCCAACAAGAAGTTCCTCGTGTCCTGCTCGCTGGACGGCACCGTGCGCTGCTACGACCTCACCAGGTAACTACTCAGGCTCATCGTGTTCAGCTCCAACAAGAAGTTCCTCGTGTCCTGCTCGCTGGACGGCACCGTGCGCTGCTACGACCTCACCAGGTAACTACTCAGGCTCATCGTGTTCAGCTCCAACAAGAAGTTCCTCGTGTCCTGCTCGCTGGACGGCACCGTGCGCTGCTACGACCTCACCAGGTAACTACTCAGGCTCATCGTGTTCAGCTCCAACAAGAAGTTCCTCGTGTCCTGCTCGCTGGACGGCACCGTGCGCTGCTACGACCTCACCAGGTAACTACTCAGGCTCATCGTGTTCAGCTCCAACAAGAAGTTCCTTGTGTCCTGCTCGCTGGACGGCACCGTGCGCTGCTACGACCTCACCAGGTAACTACTCAGGCTCATCGTGTTCAGCTCCAACAAGAAGTTCCTCGTGTCCTGCTCGCTGGACGGCACCGTGCGCTGCTACGACCTCACCAGGTAACTACTCAGGCTCATCGTGTTCAGCTCCAACAAGAAGTTCCTCGTGTCCTGCTCGCTGGACGGCACCGTGCGCTGCTACGACCTCACCAGGTAACTACTCAGGCTCATCGTGTTCAGCTCCAACAAGAAGTTCCTCGTGTCCTGCTCGCTGGACGGCACCGTGCGCTGCTACGACCTCACCAGGTAACTACTCAGGCTCATCGTGTTCAGCTCCAACAAGAAGTTCCTCGTGTCCTGCTCGCTGGACGGCACCGTGCGCTGCTACGACCTCACCAGGTAACTATGTACTCAGGCTCATCGTGTTCAGCTCCAACAAGAAGTTCCTCGTGTCCTGCTCGCTGGACGGCACCGTGCGCTGCTACGACCTCACCAGGTAACTACTCAGGCTCATCGTGTTCAGCTCCAACAAGAAGTTCCTCGTGTCCTGCTCGCTGGACGGCACCGTGCGCTGCTACGACCTCACCAGGTAACTACTCAGGCTCATCGTGTTCAGCTCCAACAAGAAGTTCCTCGTGTCCTGCTCGCTGGACGGCACCGTGCGCTGCTACGACCTCACCAGGTAACTACTCAGGCTCATCGTGTTCAGCTCCAACAAGAAGTTCCTCGTGTCCTGCTCGCTGGACGGCACCGTGCGCTGCTACGACCTCACCAGGTAACTACTCAGGCTCATCGTGTTCAGCTCCAACAAGAAGTTCCTCGTGTCCTGCTCGCTGGACGGCACCGTGCGCTGCTACGACCTCACCAGGTAACTATGTACTCAGGCTCATCGTGTTCAGCTCCAACAAGAAGTTCCTCGTGTCCTGCTCGCTGGACGGCACCGTGCGCTGCTACGACCTCACCAGGTAACTACTCAGGCTCATCGTGTTCAGCTCCAACAAGAAGTTCCTCGTGTCCTGCTCGCTGGACGGCACCGTGCGCTGCTACGACCTCACCAGGTAACTACTCAGGCTCATCGTGTTCAGCTCCAACAAGAAGTTCCTCGTGTCCTGCTCGCTGGACGGCACCGTGCGCTGCTACGACCTCACCAGGTAACTACTCAGGCTCATCGTGTTCAGCTCCAACAAGAAGTTCCTCGTGTCCTGCTCGCTGGACGGCACCGTGCGCTGCTACGACCTCACCAGGTAACTACTCAGGCTCATCGTGTTCAGCTCCAACAAGAAGTTCCTCGTGTCCTGCTCGCTGGACGGCACCGTGCGCTGCTACGACCTCACCAGGTAACTACTCAGGCTCATCGTGTTCAGCTCCAACAAGAAGTTCCTCGTGTCCTGCTCGCTGGACGGCACCGTGCGCTGCTACGACCTCACCAGGTAACTACTCAGGCTCATCGTGTTCAGCTCCAACAAGAAGTTCCTCGTGTCCTGCTCGCTGGACGGCACCGTGCGCTGCTACGACCTCACCAGGTAACTACTCAGGCTCATCGTGTTCAGCTCCAACAAGAAGTTCCTCGTGTCCTGCTCGCTGGACGGCACCGTGCGCTGCTATGACCTCACCAGGTAACTACTCAGGCTCATACTAATATTATAAATGCGAAACTTTGTCGGTGTGTGTGTGTGTGTGTGTGTGTGTGTGTGTGTTTGTTACCGCTTCCCGCCGAAACGACTGAACGGATTGAGTTTAAAAAAAAAACAAATCTTAAAAATCTATTAAACAATATTTTACCTATTGTCTAAAAACCTACTTCAAGTTTGTCTAGACAATAAAACTCGGAATAGAAAGGTTATTTCCCGGAATAACATGTTATAAGGCTACTATTTATCATCATCTTCACGCGGGTGGATCCGCGGGGCGCAGCTAGTAAATAAATACATTCAGGTGGACATTACACATAGCGCCATCTAGCCCCAAACTAAGTAAAGCTTCTAACTATGGGAACTAGATAGCTGACAGAATACTATGCTTTTTTTGAAAATACATTCATATATACATGTCGCAGTCAAATTGCAGAATACGCCGTATTACATAACAGCTAGCCATTTTAAAAAACAGCGCCGTTTTATAAAGTAGCGTATTAAAGTTTAGCCAAATTGTATTACGGCTGAAAGTAAGGTCGCCGCATTGTTTGCGTGCTTCGAGTTCTACAACACGGCTAGCCATACTGTAATTCAGCGGGTCATGGTCCGCCGCTAATGCAAGCTATAGTTAAAATTTTTGACACTCGCGGCGATTTGGCGCTTTGATAACTTAAGTGTGACCTATTCATTCAGTTAAAACATTTTTTTGTCTGCTACTTTTATACCAAGTGTTCTTTTTTGTCATACATTTTTATTTTTTACTATATACACACTGTATTTTGTTAATGTGATAACCATTTTGCATTGAAGTCATCTTGTTTACAATGTTGCTAAACATAGGCCGCCTTATTGTAGAACGTATCGTAATGACAATCTGGCTGAACGCTGAACGGCCGTTTTGTAAAACGGCCATGTATTTTAAAATGCTTGTTTTCTAGCCATTATGTAAAACAGCGAATTTTGCAATTAGGCTGCGACATACATACAACACCCATACACAGAACAAACATGTATGTTTGTCACGTAATAGTACATTATGATACGAGTGTGCTATGTTGGTCATTACACTAGAGGCGGTATTATGCGATAAGAAAGCCGAGAGCGTAATGACTAATAGCACAAGAGTTCCATACGACTGTTTTCGTCACACTTGCGAGGAAAAAACATATTTTTTTTGATAATAATCAACCACACAGCGAAAACGTCAACAAACATTTGCGGAAAATGGCGCCCAAATCAGTAATGCGCGCGCAGGTTGACATTTACTTCAGCGGCATAAGAACTCTTTGTTGGTATTACAAAAAAACTGTAAGTATTACCCGGCTATATTAAGAGTGCTTCGTACACGTACGTCTAATTGCAGTCACGTACAAACTTGACTTTACCGGGTTATACCTATTATAGTACAAGTGCCGTAATGTAAAGTAAAAAGCACGCGTGTATAATAGCTTGAATTATGAGCCTAAAAGCGATGTAATAAGATCTACTTTACGAGCAAGTGTGATGAAAATGTTTGTTATGAGTTGGCATTGCACCCTCACAGCTCTCATAGCAGTCATGCTACAAACTGAGCTAAAAGGTAGGCCCTTCGTACAATAATACGCCCTTTTAGTTTGTCCTCTCAGTGAATATTTTTAGCTATCGTTATAATAATTAGCGCCACCATCCGCCCCGCCTTGAAAGGTTACAATTTCCCACAGGTACCGTAACTTCCGCACGCTGACGTCGCCGTCGCTAGTTCAGTTCAGCTGCGTGGCGCTAGATGGCAGCAGTGAGCTGTGCGTGGCGGGCGGACAGGACGTCTTCGAGATCTTTCTCTGGTCTGTCAAGTTCGGAAAATTGCTGGAAGTAAGTATTTATTTATTGTTTTTAAAGCTTAAACAGGAAGAAAAATTATGACCTCCGGCAGGACTCGAACCTGCATACGAGCAGTCTCTATGGGTTTCCGTCCCAACTGCTTTGCCAATTAAGCTCCAGAAGTCTCTGCCTTAGATGCCAAATTTCTCATACTGATTAGCTACCAACCAAAATTGTTTCTTCCTGTTTAGACTTTAAAAACATAGAAATACCATAAGTGTATACAAAAATATTTATTTATATATTTACATTTTATTCTAACTTTTAACTAACAGCGAGCACTTAAATAACACAATTATATTTAACTTGAAAGCTAATTATAAGTTACCACAAATAGGCTTGTGAATAGCATGGAATAAAAACAAAAGTTGGGTCGGCGAACTGTTGAGTATAAAATGAATTAATAAACAAACACTTGACGACACACTTACAAACGACGACATTTACAAACTAGTAAGTAGGTAGATGGTACATATTTCATGTACGAGCTTTGCTTAGTATGGGGCTAGATGGCGCTGTGTGTAATAAATGTCCCCCAATATTTATTTATTTATTTATTGTCCTGACTGCCTATGCTTATGGACCTGGGGTATGTTCTAAAACTGCGTTTATACATCCGGAGGATGGGCAGTAGCGTCCTCTCAGTTAACGGTGGTGAACATTCTGTTATCTCCAAGCCGACTGCCAAGCGTGGGGATCTTGGCACCTCCCCCTTAATAGGGAGGGGCTGCCATAATCGTTGGTTGCCTTCGTCCAGCAGTGAACGTCTTCTGGCTGATGATGAAGTATGCATACAAACGTAGTAAATGCCCTATGGTCATGTGAAAAATGATTTACGCAAAAAGGCAATATACTAGATGTAGATAGATAAAATCTTTATCAAGTCGATTGTTAGAAAAAAAACAATTGTTTTGAGTTTAGGCGGGAAAGCGAAAAAAAACATGGCCTTGTATTGTATTATTTTCCTTAATATTGTGTATTGACTCCTTGGCATGAAATACTTTTGACATATAACACTGCAAAGTGCAAATACAAAATAAGACGCCATAATCCTCTTAGGAGGAAAGTAAAAAAAACATATTTGTTCTCTGAAAACAGGTGTTGAGCGGTCACGAAGCACCCGTGTCATCCCTCGCCTTCAGCCCGTCTATATCCAGCTCCCGCCTGGCCTCGGCGAGCTGGGACAAGACAGTCAAGCTGTGGAACTGCGTCGAGTCCAGCTCAGAGTGCGAGACCATACAGCTCACGTCGGACGCGCTGCAAGTCGCCTTCAGGCCTGACGGAGATGAGGTAATTGTACTATTCGTCTTCATAAGACCTATATATAGTATATTTTTCCAATTTTAAGCAGGGACACAAAAAATTTCACGTATATTTTTAAGTTACAGACTTTAATCAGGGTATGTTCAATTGTTCACTCCCATAGAATGTCCAAACGTAGATACACCGGTAACTACAACAATGTATCAATGTAACATCAATGTAATCAGTGCAAGCTAATTCGTACTTTATTTGTATAAGATAGTGTACATTTTCCACTGTAACGCTTAGCTCGTTGACGAGTTTCGGCACACGGTCACTGTAGTGCCTTAGCACTACAGTGGAATTTCGACACTGTAACATACAAATACAGCACGGATTCGCTTGCACTGAATATGACATGATTGTAGTTATAGGTTTATTGTGGTTCAACTATGCTTAGGCGCATTTTATTTTAAGGCAGTGAGTATTCTGTACGTAGTATTATTAAGTTTTCTGTGCTTTAACTAGTTTAATCCTGACATAGGCGTGTAACCTTTTAAAGCAGGGAGGATGGTCGCGCCAATTTTGAACTTTGGTAAGATTATAATTTCAACATACGTCTAACAATAGAAATAAATATTCAAATTCATTACGTATAACATCTGTCGGCCAATTAAACATATCGTCTTTTTTGTCGTCAACTAACCATTATTTAATATTTTCCCAGTTAGCAGTATCGACTCTTGACGGTAACATAACATTCTTCAACCCAACGACGACCGATCAGACCGCCAGCATAGAGGGTAGGAACGATCTAGGCTCGGGTCGAGCTGAAACCGACCTTATTACGCCGGAAAAGATGCTCAAGACAAAGTAAGTTTAAAATGCATTATTTTCTTTTTATTATTATCCCCTGTAGAGTGTAGAGAGTAGAAAATGATACTTGATGATGATGTCTCAAAGAATTTCCTGTTACTACTTTGCCGACTGTTATCTTTCTTTTTTGAATATTTTTGTATGAAGTGATTCCACACTTATGGTTTTTTTTTTTTGTAAATATTTGTGTTACAAAAATTTACAGATGGCGCCACCAACGCTTTAGTTGGTAGCTTATAACAGGTTCGGAAATTTGGCGTCTTAGGCAGAAACTTCTGTAGCTTAATTGGCAAAGCAGTTGGGACGGAAACCCATAGCGACTGCTCGTATGCGGGTTCGAGTCCTGCCGGAGGTCATAATTTTTCTTCCTGTTATCTTTCTGTCCTATCTTTCAATGACCTTTTGTACCGTAACAGGTAGACGGCCGTTTTTTTTTGTGATTGTTTTGTTAAAATTACGGGATTTATGTTGTCAAGTAAAGTGTTTTTTTTTTCAACTGAAGTGTTTGTGTGTGTGTTGGATGTGGAAACACTAATACCTAATGAGTAATTTAAGATCCAAAGGTATCCACAAGGAAAAAAATGATTCATTGTTGCCTCTTACAAACATAATCAGCCTATTTAATAACCGTTGGACTTAGGCCCTCGCAGGGTATTCGGGCCATATCCACCACGATGGCCCAGTTTCGGGTTGGTGGCAATTTTGCCTCCTAATTTATCTTTAATCTCTTAATAGCGTTGCCCGAGTGAGTGTTTCCTGATATTTACAATCCGGGTGTAATCAAGTCGCGAGTGAATCGTATTCTTTTGGGCAAGCGTGCTCCATCGTAGACCACATCTTCGTTTAACATTAAGCAAGATGGTAGTCAAACGCAAGCCAATACATAAAAAATAATATTCGCAGTATAATCTTGATATTATTCTCTGTGGACTGGCAGAATTCACGGAAGCGGCTCACAGAGTTAGTGAAAATGTTTATATTATATAATTAAGTATATAATTTACTTAATAATTAATAATAATATATATATAGTGTAGCATCGATTTGGGCGAACTGTTAAGGTGTTACAACTGTTTATAGTAAATAAATAAATATTTTGGGTCAAGGTTCTTCAACCAGTGTGTTGCCAGTGATGACATGGAACTGAAACGTGGTCTTTAACTGCTGGCCTTTTGGAGAAACTCAGAGTCACACCTCGGGCAATGGAGAGAGCTATGCTCGGAGTTACTTTGCGCGATAAAATCCGGAACGAGGATATTCGCCAAAGAACCAAAGTCACGACATAGCTCGCAAGGTTTGCAAGTTGAAGTGGCTGTGGGCAGGCCACATCGCTCGAAGAACTGATAAGCGATGGGGAAGAAAGGTTCTTGAGTGGCGACCGCGAACCGGAAGATGACGGATATACATATATATAGGTGGACCGACGACATTGTGAAAGTCGCGGGCAACCGGTGGATGCAAATGGCAGGTTGTCGTACAGTGTGGCGGTCTAAGGGGGAGGCCTTCGTTCAGCAGAGAACGTCTCCGGGCTGATGATGAATCTTAATATTTTTTTCGTTTGTTATCAGAGCGTTCACAACTATCTGTTATTCTGCGGACGGCAGCTGCATCCTAGGCGGGGGCAACTCTAAACACGTGTGCCTCTACAACGTCAGGGAAGGAATGCTCATTAAGAAGTTCGTCATCACGCAGAACCGATCCTTGGACGCTGTTAATGTAAGCATGCACACTAATTACAGTAGTGCATAGTGGTAGGACTATTGCAGAGGCCGCCTTTGGAAGTACCACACCATTGCCAGTTATTGAAACGCCAAGTAGTAGTGTGCAAGCATTATTGTGTTTCGGTTTGAAGATGAAGATATTTGCCATCATACAGCCAAAATATTAGTGCAAGTAGTTACAGTACCTACATCAAGGATATAGTGTTATCTAATTTAGTATTTTTCTACTCTTAAGTTTACTAACTTGTATGTACCACTTTCTTTCTGGTAATAAACATTATTATTATTATCTAATATCTCAGGGAGACGAGCGCAGTGCAGTGCGGCGCAGGATTTAGGTCGCAAGGTTTCAATTCTGAGACTGCTACTGTTACAGTCTGCTTGATGCTTACCACCAGGCGAACTTCTCGTTCGTATCGTCACTCCATTACTTAAAAATATTTGTATTAAAAACAAAGACAAACTTTAGAACGAAGTTTTTTTTTAATTTCCTCCTAGGAGGATTATGGCATCGCACTTTGTGTATTTGCCAGTGTCAAGTATTTAGTTTCACAAAATAATAAAGTTTGTTTCATTATCTGTTGTACTTCTGATATCTGTTTTCTCGCAAATGTGTTATAAAACGTTGTATGGCACACGTGTGGAATTGGTTTTTCTAACCAACTTACCGCACTAGTATCATAAATAACTATAATGTTTATCTTGTAAAATAATGTAATATAAATAATTCCAGGACGTAATAAACCGTCGGCTTCTGACGGAGTTCGGCAACATGGCGTTGCTGGAGGAGCGCACGGAGTTCGAGGGAGGGGACGTCGGGATCCGGCTGCCGGGGGTCGCGCGGGGAGACATGGCCGACCGGCAGACCAAGCCGGAGGTACGTGCTTACCTCACCTTCCTCTTTTATATAGATAATAATAAAATAAATCAATGAATAAAACACCACCATTTTTAAACATTAATTAGCGAAAAAACACAAGTTTAAGAAAATTATTGTAGAATGCAGCAATATGATTTTCCCGTGTTTTCGCCAAAAACGGCTTATACAATTTGTAACAAAAAGGTTCAACAATACTGAAGGGTATGTATGTACTAATAATTATGAACAACTTTTACTATGGCTAACATTGAAATCGCGAAAAAAAAACAGCTGTTCCATACATACTGTCCAAGGTCAGTGAACTTTTTGTATGGACCAGCTGTTATTTTTTTCGCGATTTCAAGATTGGCCCCATATTAAAAGTTGTTCATAATGATGAGTACATACATACCCTTCAGTATTGTTGAACCTTTTTGTTACACATTGTATAATCTACCTACTAGCCGCACTTACCCTACCTTCTTCTTTAGTACTTAAGTAACTGGTAGTTCGCAGCGAACAGAGACCTCTCGACCCCCATTATCTTCCAAGGCCCTTGACTAGTTTGGCTCATTTTGCTTTATTTACGGGAATACTCACGTTTTTAAAGACAAAGTGTGTCAAAACCACGTCAGTTTTTATAATACAATATGGCTCATATTCGAACTTTATAATAAGGTAGATGACTGATGTTTATATCGTTGAACCCAATAGCTTTGATGAAGAATAAAAAAAAATATAGTATGTTCATTGAAAAAATAGTTATATCGGTTAATAATGTTCTGATTTATGAGCGATTAAAGTTTTTGTTAGAGACAACTCTGTTCCTTTCCCACCAAACAAATAATGACGTCACGCCTTACTTGTAAGAATAGAATTTATATGGCGTACAGAGAAGTGACGTCACGATTTGCTGTTTCGCCTCTCTGTCTAGCATGATATTAAAATGCTTATAAGTTGCTTATTTTTGATCAGATTTTCATTTTCTTTTCATTAATCAGCTATATTTATAGGCCACATTTTAATAGGATAATAAAAAAACCCAGTGATCTAGCCTATTGTATTAACACGAACTACTCATTTCATAAAGATCGGATCAACGGAACGCAAGTTATTATCAAACAAAGAAAATTAGTTTTTTTTTTAAATCCAGTGGCTTTGACATGATTTTTCCTATAACTTTTTTATGTTTCCGTCTCAGGTGCGCGTGTTCCGCATCCGGTTCTCCCCGACGGGGGAGAGTTTCGCCGTGGCCGCCACCGAGGGGCTCTTCATATACAGCCAGAACGCGGGGCTCGACGGCACCTTCAGGTAAAACTAATCCATCAGCCTTTCGCATCCCACTACTGGGCATAGATCTACCCTCGAACAAGGGCGGACCCAGGGGGAGGGTCATGGGGGTCATGACCCCTTGGCTGGGTGTACGTCGACTACTGTTTTTGTTTTCTAGTTGTCATCGAATCGGAGCCTGGCCCAACTAGACCTCGACTCGACTATATGACCCCCCCTGACTTATAAACTGGATCCGCCCTTTTTTTCTTAGTTATTGGCATCGCACGTTGTGCATTCTGCCAGTGTCAAGTTTATGAATTTTCATGTTTTTTATTGATATCAAGTCAAATATGTCATGAAATCACAGTTAGTAATCACGAAATTAGTCATAGTCGAGTCCAAGTCATGCCCTAGTAAAGTTATGGCGACTTTACTATGAGCTTCTACGGAGTTTTGAAAACAGCACGAAAAGACATGTTTCACCACATTATATCACTTGCCCACACTCGTGCAAGTAATTCAACACTCTATGAATAAAACATCACCATTTTTTATCATTAATTCGCGAAAAAACACAAGTTTAAGAAAATAATAGTATGCAACGACATGATTTTTCCGTGTTCCCCTTCAAAACTCCCGACAGCTGAGTTACTAGAAACAAATCTATAAGGTAGTCAATGAGGGCATCGCGTTTAAAAATCGCTGCTAGAGGCGCTAGTGTAGAGCGAGGTCTTCGACCTCCGAAATCTCATACTGTACACATTTAATAGAAATATTTTGCTACGATTCTTTATAAAACAATATTAATTAATGACACCGTCCCCATAGTAAAAGTTGTTCATAATGATGAGTACAATGATATCCTAGAAGTATAACGGTGTTCAAACTAACAGCCGGTATGTGTTATTTTCTAGGTTTTTGGGGGCGCTGATTAAGTTTTTTTTATTTTTTTGTAAATCTAAGATCAAAAATGTGATATGGGTTTCATTTTCTAGGGTTTTGGGGGTGCAGATACATTTGTTTTAAAAAAAATTGTATTTGTGTCATTTTCTAGGTTTATTTTTCGAAAAACCCTAAGAATAATATCAAGTCTGTATATTTTTATCGTTAATTGTGGCAAAACATCTAAAATGTGCATTTAAATTGTAGGGTCAATGTGACCCTCTTCATCATCCACGTACCTACGCTTTCTGTACCACATCACTGAAGAGAGAAGTAAATAGAACGGAAATGTGACGGGCCGCGCTAGCCGGCATTAGGTGCAAATGCGCATAATGACAATTCTGCCAATATACATGTTTTTAGACTGAGAATACTCAAAAATACAATTTAAATAGACGCGTATGAAACCAAACCACATTGCATCGTAATTAGATCAATTTTAATCTGTTGCAAAATAGGATTTCGAGCGTTTTACTTCAAATGTGCGACCAATTAATGGCATTTTTTCGTCGTAATTTCTAAACAAATAAGTGTAAAACTGGCGACAGCGCTTTTCTATACAATTGCTTTAGAACATTGTTTTGACGGCCGTTCTAAACTAAGAAGTACGGCTTTCGTTTTTCTGTGTACCATATCCTCGTCGGGTTAACGGTGGTGAGCATTCAGCGACCTATTAAGTGGGAAATCTTCGTCCAGCAGAATGTAATCTGGCCATGAGGATGAATCTGGTCCATCATGTCCGGAGGATGATAAACAACCATCAACAGCCAGATAATGTCCACTGGACGAGTCCTCCCCTTTAATAGGCGGGGTTTGCCATAATCCACGCTTGGCAGGCGAATTAACAACCGTGATAGTTTAAAACAGCGTTTTGACCTGCTGTAATGTCGCAGACCGTTCCGCCTGGAGGCTGGCACTACACCGTCTGCCGTGAGGCAGCTGCTGCAGGAGCAGAGCTGGGGCCCGGCGCTCATCGGCGCCGTACAGCTCAACGAACACGCCGTGCTGCAGGAGTGCATAGAGGCGGTCCCGCCTACTGACAGTAAGTAACTTGGCAGCCGCTGCAGGAGCAGAGCTGGGGCCCGGCGCTCATCGGCGCCGTACAGCTCAACGAACACGCCGTGCTGCAGGAGTGCATAGAGGCGGTCCCGCCTACTGACAGTAAGTAACTTGGCAGCCGCTGCAGGAGCAGAGCTGGGGCCCGGCGCTCATCGGCGCCGTACAGCTCAACGAACACGCCGTGCTGCAGGAGTGCATAGAGGCGGTCCCGCCCACTGACAGTAAGTAACTTGGCAGCCGCTGCAGGAGCAGAGCTGGGGCCCGGCGCTCATCGGCGCCGTACAGCTCAACGAACACGCCGTGCTGCAGGAGTGCATAGAGGCGGTCCCGCCTACTGACAGTAAGTAACTTGGCAGCCGCTGCAGGAGCAGAGCTGGGGCCCGGCGCTCATCGGCGCCGTACAGCTCAACGAACACGCCGTGCTGCAGGAGTGCATAGAGGCGGTCCCGCCTACTGACAGTAAGTAACTTGGCAGCCGCTGCAGGAGCAGAGCTGGGGCCCGGCGCTCATCGGCGCCGTACAGCTCAACGAACACGCCGTGCTGCAGGAGTGCATAGAGGCGGTCCCGCCTACTGACAGTAAGTAACTTGGCAGCCGCTGCAGGAGCAGAGCTGGGGCCCGGCGCTCATCGGCGCCGTACAGCTCAACGAACACGCCGTGCTGCAGGAGTGCATAGAGGCGGTCCCGCCTACTGACAGTAAGTAACTTGGCAGCCGCTGCAGGAGCAGAGCTGGGGCCCGGCGCTCATCGGCGCCGTACAGCTCAACGAACACGCCGTGCTGCAGGAGTGCATAGAGGCGGTCCCGCCTACTGACAGTAAACTTTTTCTTACTTATTGTCATCGAACATTGTGCATTCTGCCAGTGTCAAGTATATGAATTTTCAAGTATAATATAGTATCATCAAGTCAAATAATGATGTCATATGATGTAAGATTATATTCTATAATAAAGAGACCTAAAGAATCCGCACAATTTAAATCGCTTGAGTCAACTATCTGCACACTTTGTTTGCACTAGTAAAATCAGCTGCTACGCAAATTGTTTGTTATATACGTGTAAAGGGATCAATTTTAATCGTTAATCAATTTTGTCTAAGATCAATGAACTTTTGTATGGAACAGCTGATTTTCTTTCGCGTTTTCGGGGTTTGCCCCACAGTAAAAGTTGTTCATGACGATGAGGATCTTAGCAAATTTGGCGGAGATGCAAAAAAAAGCTTGTATTTGAATGTGGTCATCATTATAGAAAGTGAGTTTTGATCAGGAGCCTCTGCGGCTACCACGGCTGGCTACGGAATCAGAGAAACATTGTTTTTTCCAGTAAAGCTAACGGTGTCCCAGCTGGACGACGAGTACTCGGACCGCGTGCTGGAGACGCTGGGCCGGCTGCTGGAGGACTCGCGGCACCTGGAGCACCTGCTGCGCTGGCTGCAGGCGGCGCTGGAGCGCACGCGCAGGCGGCTGCCGGCGCACGCGCTGCGGGCGCTCGAGAAAGTGCTCGCTGTCAAGTACTCGCAGCTCAGTAAAATGTCAGTACTTTTGCTCACCTTGTGGTGGCACTTCACATCGTTTATGTATTTATTTGCTTCATCATCATCATCGGCCGGGAGTCCTCCCCTGATGAACGAAGGCCTCCTCCTTAGACCGCCACACTGTCCGACTACCTGCCATTTGAATCCATCGCTTGCCCGCGAAAGATAACCACACTTTTGCCAGTTATTCAAGCGCCAAGCAGTAGTGTGCAAGCATTACTGTGT
This sequence comes from Erannis defoliaria, assembly GCA_905404285.2. Lineage (NCBI taxonomy): Eukaryota > Metazoa > Arthropoda > Insecta > Lepidoptera > Geometridae > Erannis > Erannis defoliaria. The sequence goes on along the minus strand of FR990072.1, from coordinate 18,645,779 downwards.
TCCGGTTTGAAGGGCAATGTTACCAGAGCAATTACTGGGTATGATGAGTTTTAATATCTAATATCTCAGGGTGACGAGCGCAGTGCAGGGCGGCGCAGGATTGTGTTCGCAAGTTCACAATTGTGGCACTGCTTCTGTTAGTGGCAGGCGTAACGCTAAAGTTCCCATTTTAATTTACCCGGAGTCTATTTTCCGTACAATTTAAACCGGTCTGAGTGGTCTTGTGAGAGGCTTAAGTACAGCAGTGTAGCTGTATATAGGTATGTGTCATTATTGTAATGAATTATTACTAAGAATTCTGCAAACTGAGACCTCACGACCTTATACCTTGACAGCCTCCGCAGGGACGTGGGTTCCCTCTGCATCTTTTACCTCTTGTTTTTTGGGGAATGCTCTGACGAGCTGTTTGACCTTATTCCCGCCTCGGAGTTCCAGTACCGCACATCCCGCCATCGTCTAAAGGCTCGCCCCCACATTTTGCACATCTGGAAATCCCACACCGTTCGTTTCTGGCGCTCATTTCTTCCGCGCACTTGCAAAATGTGGAATGTCCTCCCCGCGAAGGTCTCCGAGGAATTACAACATGGAGCGTCTTAAAAAAGGCATCAACTCACATCTCGCTGAGTTGGCAACGCATTGACAACACTGCTAATGTTGTAGGTGTCCATAGGCGGTGGTGAGCTTACCATCAGGCAAGCATATATTTTTAAAAAAAACGCCTCTTCACCGATTTGGCTCATATTCGAAATTCTTATTTAGAATTGAGTGCCGAATATTATTAGAATATACCGGTAAACTGCACCGCATCAAACTTCCCACATATTTGACGAATCATTCCCTAAGAAAAAAACACCCAAAAAAACTATCTTCCATTCAAAAATCGTCGATGTTTAAAAAATCTATGAAACTGTAGAAACGGTATACCAAGTTTCGTCAAGATTCCATACATATTGTCCAAGGTCAATGAGATTTTTGTATGGAACATATGTTTATTTCGCGATTCCAATTTTTGTCCCATAGTAAATGTTGTTCATAATGATGAGTACATACATACATAACCTTCAGTATTGTTGAACCTTTTTGTTACAGTTTACCTTCACAAATATACCAAAAAAGTTGCATTCCTACACACTTACTATTAAATTTTCAACCTTAAATATGTGTCAACAAAGTCGCTAAAAGCGCCCGTTTCGAGTATAACCGCGTTAATCAGTAGATGTCACGATGTATCGACATAATCAGCAGATAAGGTCAAGTGCGAGATAGCAACCGTGCTGCGCGCCGTGACATAACGGCTGACGGGACGTGATGGATGGCGGAAGCTGGACGTAGTATCACTGACCTTGACTACATTTACTCGATACTCTAATTTTAAGGAAAAATCGGCAATATAAAATATTTAGATATTTTTTTATCAATATGTACAGTTTACGCTATAATAACAACAGACCTCAATTTCGATTACCTGGATCTTTTTTCCACTTGGGTTGTACTAAGCTGAATAAGGGGGTCGTTCTGTTCATAGTTGCGGTCAACTTTTATCATGGGACTAACTCAAAAATCGCGGGAATATAATCAGCTGTATCATACATTTTGTAAAGAAACAATGATTTTTTATATGAAATGACTTATATTTTTCGCGATTTCAGGGTTGGCCTATCTATGGTTGGGCCATAGTAAAAGTTGAACACAATGAAGAGTACAACGACCTCCTTTCGAATCTTGAACACAACTAAGAGTACAACGACCTCCTTTCGATTATTGACCACAATGAAGAGTACAACGACCCCCTTTCGACTCTTTACCACAATTACTTAACCATTGTTTACAAGCTGCTTTTATCTTGATGATGTTGTGTACACATGCTTAGGAATATAGTCTAGCTCTGCACCTATTCTCATTTTTGCTTTGAAATGTATTGATTGTATTCTGTTTTGTGTGCCAAATAAATAAATAAATGAAGAGTACAACGACCCCCTTTCGACTCCATCCCTTGCTTATAGCCCTGTAGCTTCGGCGCCAATATGAAATTAAATATTTAACAATTTGTTTCAGCTGTGATTTCAACAAGTACACGATCCAGTGCATCCGGTCAGTCGGCGAGCTGGCGCCCAAGCAGGAAGTGGAGCGCATGGAGACCGACGACTCCGACAAGGAGTCCAGTGGACGCGGGACTTTCTCGGACAATTCCGATTCTGATTGAATATATGTACTGTCAATAAACATTTAAACTATCAATAAATAGTTTATACAGTTAATGCGAATTTTTATTTAAAACAATCTCATTGTTGCCATCTTAGAGGATAAAATATCAATGGAGAAGCCAATGGCGATAAGCTGCTTATTTTTACTGACGTACTAAACGCACACACTTTCAAGTAAAGTTTCACACTAACAAAAGAAATTCCTGTTCGTATGAACGCACAATAAAACAAACTCGCAACACAAGGTAGGTAGGTATATGGTCATGGGTCAAAGGGTTTTTGGCAGAAGGATACGTCTTGGCGATAATCAGGGGTCGGTAACATGCGACTCTTTCGATGTAAAGTTGCGGCTCTCCAGTTTCATTCGCATAAATAATAATTTTATCATATCATTAAAAACTTAATTTAAACGTTTTAGTTGTTTATCAATTATATTTATTTTATTTCTCATACACAATATATAGTTCATTTAAAACATAGTCAAAATATATAATTGAAAAAAAAAACAATCGGTCAGAAAAAAATCGTACGATTTGTATATGAGTGAAGTATGGTACTCGCTCATGGTTCGATAGCGTGGCCTTTAGTCTGTCTATCTCTATCTTGCTGTCACTTCCACTTGCATGAATACAATAAAAAGTTGTGTAAGAACAAGCCAACAAACAAATATATTTTTTGAGTCGTGCTTGAAACTTAAAACAACCAGTTTTCATCAAACTTTCAAAAGACATGCAAAGCCAATGTTCCCAATTGATCTATTATTCCATAACTGTAGTATTAAAAAATAGCGGTCCCGTCTTCGCACGGGTGGATATTTATTTTCTGAAATGTAGAGTAAATGGGGTGTCTATAATGTACAACATGATATTTGCCGACACGATACATCATCATCGGCACAGCATGATAATTGGTGTACATGTACATCGAATATCATGCTGTACAATCCATGTCGTACTATTGTACCGACCATCCAAACCATCCACCATATCGGTACGGTATCGGTCCATTTATTGTTCTGGCCGTCCATTATCGGCTCGTGTCTATAAAACGGCCCTATATTTTACAGCCAACAATCTGAGTACATTTCTCAAATGGACATAAAAATAATAACCTGAACCTAACTGCTATACAAATAAGGAATTCGTGTACTTGTACATCAAATATCAGTCTGTACAACATCGGGGTGTGCATTATTGAGCCGAGCCGATAATGTACGGCATGATATTGCACGGCACGATATTGCACAGCATGATATTCGATATACATGTACACCAATTATCATGCTGTGCATTATTATGCCCTACAATATCATGCCGTACATTATCTGTGTCGTACATTATTGCCTCCCGAGTAAATTATCATTATGCAGTACGTAAGTAGTTTTTTTTAATTACTATTTCCCATTTCCGTCCCTATTTACATTTTAACTTTTCTTATCATCCGAAGGTTGTCTGGAAGAGATCGCTTTTAGCGACAAGACCGCCTTTGTGCTTATCTGTAGTGTATTATGTTTGTAATGACTATTGTATGGTGTCAATAAAGTGTTATTGTATTGTTTTTATAATTTTCTTAGATTTTTTTATATTTTTTGACTGCCATATAGCTCAGCGGTAGCGTGTCTGCCTTCAGAGCTGTAGGGCGTGGGTTCGATCCCCACCAAGGGCAAACATTTATGTGACGAACATAAATGTTTGTTCTGTGTCTGGGTGTAGTATGTATTATAAGTATGTATTTACAACAAAAAAAAGTATATAAGTATTCTATCAGCTATCTAGTTACCATATTACAAGCTTTGCTTAGTTTGGGGCTAGATGGCGCTGTGTGGAAAAATGTCCTGCGATATTTATTTATTTATTTATTTATTTTTATTTTTATTCTCAAAGTTTCTTTTACGTTTTATTTACATTGTTTTTTATTTATATGTACTTACTTAAGTACCTATTTCATAGATGTGCCTGCCTGCATGTCTCCCTCACTTCGGTGCCCCCTCCCTCGCCGCGTTGTCCGCTGCGCAGCGTGGTCTGAGATTTCCTATGGATAACTTTGCACCACCCAGGTTCTACGGTTTGATATTGAAAAAATATAAATTAACATATATTTTTTTTCCACTTCCTTAATCATCTTCATCATCAGCCCGGAGACGTCCACTGCTGAACGCAGGCCTCCCTATTAGACCGCAACACTGTACGACATCCTGCCATATGCATCCACCGGTTGCCCGCGACTTTCACAATGTCGTCGGTCCACCTAGTGGGAGGCCTTCCTACGCTGCGTCTTCCGGTTCGCGGTCGCCACTCAAGAACCTTTCTTCCCCATCGGTTATCAGTCCTTCGAGGGATGTGGTCTGCCCATTGCCATTTTTCAACTTGCAAACCCTGCGAGCTATGTCGGTGACTTTGTTTCTTTGGCGAATATCCTCATTCCGGATTTTATCGCGCAAAGGAACTCCGAGCATAGCTCTCTCCATTGTCCGTTGTGTGACCAAATTGTATCGCAATAACATCGAAAAAAGTTTTTTTCCGTTACAAACTTGCACCCTCTATTTTACCCCCTTAGGGGTGGAATTTGATAAAATCCGTTCTTAGTGAGCATCTACGTCTTAATAAACAACAGACCACATGCAAACTTAATTTATTTATTTTATTAAATATTATTAATTAATTAATCAATAAGTACCTAGTTCTAGTAAGTAGTTCTGAAAATAAGTTTTAAACTGAAAAAAAATGTACTATGAAAAAAGTCAAAATATTCAATGTCGATTGCGTCCGCTGCTTTGGGCGCCGACCGCGCCCAGGTTGGAGGATTTACCTCAATCTCGCGCGTAGTGTTCTCGAATTTGATGTGCATGCCCCTCTCCCGCACCTCGATGCCCTCTCCCTCGCCGCGTTGCCTGCTGCACTGATGGTAACTACGATTTATTCTGTGGTGTGACCGGCCACGGCGCAGCCACAGAATAGATAATAGTACTAGGATGCAGCGGCGCGGCGCGGCGGCGTTTATTTTTCTATTAGTATTTTGTTTTGATTGACATTGTTAAATTCGTAATATCTCTTGTATGGAATGTTCGATTTGGTTAATTCAATAAGTAATGGACAGGTATTGAAAGAGTCTAGAATAGGAAATGATTTATTTGGTTTTATAAGGGTTCATACAAAGGTATGGATAACGTGGTCTGATTTTGGTCGGCATTTCTATCAACTTTTAAGATTTTTGTTTTATTTATATGGGAATACTCACGTTTAATTAAATCGGATACTCCGACTATAGTTTTGACCACATCCGATGACCTTTTTCAAAGAGTGAAAACAGAGCCCGACGTGCGTGCAGCTGCGTCCTGCTTAGCAAACGTGAGTATTCCCGTAAAAATAAAACAAAAAATGTGTCAAAACCACGTCAGTTTTTATAATATAACTTTTAAGATGTAAAAAAGTCGATATAGTAACATAATTACAATAGTTGGACACATGGTATTGTGTTTTTTTTGAAGATGATGTGTTCTTTAACATTGTAGAACATTTATTTGTTCTATCTTCAATAGTTTCCGCAGCGCATGCGATGAAATATTTTTTTAGGCCAATAAATTACACATTGGGTTACATTATAGAAGTTTTAGTAGGGATCCCTAATTTTTTCTAGAAATAAATATAGCCTATGTTACTCAGGTATAATGTAGCATCCTAATGTTAAAAGAATTTTTGAAATCGGTCCAGTAGTTTTTGAGTTTATTCGTTACAAAGATACTAAAATACAAATCATTCCTCTTTACTATGTACCTAGATTAAAACGTTTTGTGCTAAAACTGTATTTTTAAGAAATATTATTTCTTACTTAGTAATTTATTTTAAATAAAAAATAACACTTCTAATAGTATAAGTGCGAAAAATTGTTTGTATGTTTGTGGATGTGGTAACAAACGTGTCTTCAAATTTAAAAGGCTGGAGAGATTTGGGATGAAATTTGGTATTTAGATACACTGGATTGACATATACCTTACTTTTAGTAGTCAATTATACACATATTAGAAACACTTTAAAAAAAATGTAATTTTTGAAAATTATGACTTTTGTCTCTGGGGCCGGCAACTTCGATCAAACTGTTATCTAGCCCGGGGGCTATATAGATAGCAGTTATTGATCGAAACAAGTTTTAGTACCTAAAATGGAATATGAGGTTTTGCCCAGTTTTATGAATGAAAACTTGCTTGGATCGACATTTTATATATTTCTAAACCTTTGTAATGTTATTCTCAGTAATTTCACCGTAAGCGATTTTTCAAAACAATATTCAGTGATTTTAAGTCTTAAAAAATCGTGGAATGCGCGTTCGAGCCAGCTACTCGCAGCATTCTGAGGCTTAACGATAAAATCTCATTGTTGAACACTCCTGGTTTGAACGTCATGAGCCATAAAACATCCACTGCTGGACGAAGGCCTTTCCCTTTAATAGAGGGGTGTTGCCATCATCCCCACGCTTGGCAGGCGGCTTGGGGATCGCAGAATGCTCGCCACCTTTAATCGTTAACCAAAAGGACGCTGCTGCCCGTCCTACGGTGGTTCTGGTTGCAGCTTAAAGACATACCCAGGTTCTGGTTTGAACATCTTACGTCAAAACATAAGATACCTACCGTAACATTTTCAAACGTCCTTTTTTAGATGACTCCTGAAACGGATAAATTATTGTTATTTTTATCAAATCGTCTTCCTTATTTGAGCTTTTTATATTTTTTCATAGAAACCCAATAACACACACACAGTTGTTTACACGAAGTCAATAATAAGAACAATTTTTTTGACGAATGATCCTATTTATTTCTTCATGTTGTACATTTCTTTAACGAAGCAATATAATTATGTAGTTGCCTAGTTACATTTACATTACAATAATGTTTACAAGCGTTTTCTTTCTCTATTACTTTTAGTACCGTTCTTGACGATCGTTAAATTTGACATTTAAATCGGTATAAGTAGGTATTTCGATAAAATTCGGTATATTCTCAAATTCGTCTAAGTAAAATGCTATACCGATACGTCAAATTTAGCGACGTAGAAAGGTACTCGCGCTGCTGACCAGAGAAGGAGGTATACCTAGATAGCTAGCTATAATATACCTCGTTATTAGATATGTGTGACGAAGCTCGAATCTAGCTTTCACATTAAGTTTGCACATTGTCGTAGATTTGGGAATCAGGTAGGAATCTTCTTTAAATTTATTATGCAGTTAAATAATTCTTCGTTACGCGTGTATGTCACTGAACTCCTAAATGGCTGAATGGCTGAATGGGCTGATTTTATTAAAAATAAACTGTGTGCTTTCGTGTCCCTGGATAGTATAGATTCACCTTTGCCCGTTAGGTAGCACTATGCAATTGGGTTCCAGGCAGGCGTGGATCCGGCCCTGTCTCTGTGGTCAGTTTGGAGACAGGCAGTGCTTCCAACTCGGCACTTTCGGGCGTTAGATCTAGCACTATTTTCGTATGCTGAGTAGGTTAATAGACAGAACCTATCACTCATCATCATCTGTTTTGACACATAGTGTTGGATAGGTATAACATTAGCATCGCGACCTTAACTAGGTTTGTGGGCATGCCCATTGCCCACCACTGAAGAGAAAAGTGAATAGAACGGAAATGTGACGGGCCGCGCTAGCCGGCATTAAGTAAAAATGAACTTAATGATAATTCTACCAATATACATGTTTTTAAACTGAGTATACTCAAAAAGACAAGTTAAATAGATGCGTAGCAAACCAAACCACATCGCATCGTAATTAAATCAGTTTTAATCTGTTGCAAAATGGCATTTCGAGCGTTTTACTTCAAATGCGCGACCAATGATTGGCATTTATTCGTCGTAGTTTCTATACAAATAAGTGTGAAACTGGCGACAGCTGTTTTACATACAATTGCTTTACAACATTGTCTTGACAGCCGTTTTACCTAAGAAGTAGGGCTTTCGCTTTTCTGTGGTGCCCACTACGGTGGATCCGCGCCTGGGTCCAGGGTAATTTTTATTTTCAGCGCAGGACGTCGTCTCCCAGGTTAGCTAGTAAAATGTAAAATTTCAGAGCTCGTTAAAGGCTTAAAGGCATTTAGGGAACTGGTGCCATCTTAAGTAGGTGGGCATGATTTTTTACGGTTTACTTACATGCTAATTGTTTGAACACAGTTCGCCCACAGTTACATCACAGTGTCGACAAACGTAGCGTATGACGTTCTGAGGCTATGTAGTTGACCATGCATAATCAAACCAAAAATCGAAAACATTCCTGAACGTTTGGAAGAGACTTACACATTACAAGGAATTGGAAATTAAAGACTGAGTATTATGATGTGTCAGCGTATTTGATGAAGTACCCAATTTTTTGTGATTTTCTTGTTCTCTACTTTTAAACACCAGGCCTCTGACATAGCTCGACTACTTTTCGCCGCCTTTAGTGCAGTGTGAGATAATACAGCCAACACGGTAGATAAATAGTGCAATGTTTCAATTAATAAATCAATAAGAGGAGAGGAGGGGCTAACTGAATCTGATGTACATAAACATCGAAAAAATAATTGAAATCGGCTGGTAAAGTTCTGAAGTATAAGTGTTCAAAGTATTTGGGAGGGAGTCATCTGTTTCTTTCTAGCAAAACACGTGCTATAGTCACCGCGTTACCAACTGAGTCGTGCGGCCATAAATCATTCACTATGTCTATCTCGCTCGCACTTGTGGGTCTCGCTTGTGGTCGCACTTGTGGGTCTTGCTTGCACTTATGGGTATAAATAAATCATGGCCGCACGACTCAGTTGGTAACGCGGTGACTATAGTATAGAATTTGTTTGGAATCATGTACTTTGACTTCATTAGCCACTATAGTGCCCGCTGTCTAACATGAAACTAAAATGAATTTGTACACATATTAAAAATTTATTTTCGGTGATTTGTTTTGTAGCGATTTTGCGAGTCTGCTTTATTGTGAGAAAATAAAAAAAACATGCATATTCCCTATTCTCCCTAGCTGTCAATATTTTAAATAAAATTAGATCTGCGAACTAAAGCCTTCGCATTATGGCTGGAATAACTAGGTAGTGTTGGAACTGCGCTTGAACTTGTGCACAAATCATTCGCTCATACGAGCTAGCTCAGTAGAACGGCTACGGCAATATGGCCGCGCCGTACCTGGGAAGCGAACGCGTGGAATTCCTTATTTATTTTCGTATTTATTTATTTTCTTTTGCGAAAGGGCGAGTGATTTGTGCACAAGGTCGTGTGGTTTCGGTACTATACTACATAGTTATTGTCTATATCTACTGATGGTAGATTCTTCTTATTTACGTATAAAACAGAATTATATAGACGTGCTAAGTTTATTCTATATACAGCTAGAGATTATCTCTTCAGCGCTCTAGACACAAGATAAAGAAAGAGATAAAACCCGATAAAATACTAAATCTGCGATAACGTGTCTGAATGCAGCGACAATGATAACATGAGTGGACGGGAAATAAGCGCACGGATTTTGAAGACTGTATGTTGAGCGCCGGCTCTCCACTCGCTTCAGTCATACTCTGCCTTTGCGACATGCGAGCCGTACGTTACGACAATACAAACTTCTATTACATGTACATGTGTTCTCTTTTTGTCATGCAGTAATTAGATTCGCTTTTTTTTTTCCAACAAATGTAATATGCATACTTTTAGCTAGGTAAGTAAATGAAATGAAATGAAATGAAATTTATTCACAAAAATAGGGTTTACATTGATCTCAGGTGTTTCTAATATTTATTAGTTCACCTATTTTGCCGTTATTCGGCATGTGAATTTGGGTTTACAAAGAATTAATTATACAAAGTAATAAAGGGCAAAATATCTGCTTGGTAAAATGTATAAGTACCTAGCTCAAGTATAGGCATGTCAAGTAAAATAATTCCTAAAATTAAATAATAATAATTATCTGTCAAATTAAACAATATTCCGTCATATGCTAGACAAATATATGAAATAAACAGCTCTAGCAGGTAGGTAGGTATGTGAAATAAAAAATTATAAAAAAACATTTAATTAATATTAGTCATGCATGTCAAATTAAACAATATTCTGACAAATGCTAAATAAATGCAAGTATGTCAAGGTAATAACGATATGAATAGTAATTATATTTGCATTTTAGAGTCATTTAAATAGGCTTTTATACAATAATAATGTTTTTCTATTAACCATGTCTTAAGTTTTTTCCGGTATGCTTGATACACTGTGTTGTCTTGTTAATTTTGATCGATTTGCAAGAGCTGGGGCCCGTCCATTCCATTATCACCGTCGCTGTCTGAATAAGAAGAAGCCATGCGTCTACGAGTATGTTCTCAGACAAAATATGAAAAAAAAAAAAATAAGTAATATGTGGCATTCGAAAACTGAAATGATTTTAAAATTGTAAATGTAATGGATGCTATAATATAACCAATATTAAAGGCTTATTTTATTATTAGACACGTATACACATGCTAAACTTACGTCGTAAGTTAGTGATTATGTGTAGTCTGTAGGTATACCCAGAGCTAAATCAGTATATAATTACTAAAAGTGCTGTACCTACCTATTTAAGTAAAGTAGTCTTTATTTAACAGACCGCAATGAAAAAGACACATTTTCTATGACATCTTTGAAAACAGATCCAATGAGAAAATAAAATCTCACTAGATCCATCGTGGATATGGCTCCTGTACATTTTTTTCCCTAATTATTGGCATCGCACGTTGTGCATTCTGCCAGTGTCAAGTTTATGAATTTTCACATTTATTTGTTATCATCAAGTCAAATAAGTCATGAAGTCACAGTAAGTCACACGAAATTAGTCATAGTCGAGTCCAAGTCATACCCTAGTAAAGTTGTGGCGACTTTACTATGAGCTTCTATGGAGTCTGAAAACAACACTAAAAGACATGTTTCACCACATTATATCACTTGCCCACACTCGTGATTGTAATTCAACACTCAATGAATAAAACACCACCATTTTTAATCATTAATTCGCGAAAAAACACAAGTTTAAGAAAATAATAGAATACAACGACATGATTTTTCCGTGTTCCCGCCGAAACTCCCTCCTGTACTTATCTACTGAGATTGATCCGTTTTTAGTTTATTGTCTGTCATCGTATAACCTGGCCTTGTTTGTTCGTCACAGAAACAATAGTACATTGTTATCCAAGGGGTGAAAGTAACTTATTTAGTACCGAGACGGGGTTTGTCCGAGCGTAGCGAGAGCGATAATAGTTCGAGGGACTAAATAAGTCTTTAACCTCGTAAGCACTGTGCTTTTCATTACGAATACAAGGAAACTAAAAATAAAATGGCACTAAATGAAAACACAGGGAAACTAAAAAATTAATGACACTGGGAAATGCACGAGAAGTGCGGGACCATAGTCCTCTGAGAATAAAAAAAAAAGGTGGAACATGGTTCAATACAAATTTATGTGAAAATAGTACTAGTTTTTTTTTTAAATAATTTGAATTACTGTCATTTGTAAACTGTCACTGTCAGTTGAAAGTGATTCTCCCTAGGGCTGAAATGTATTACTTTCAACCCGCTCTTCAGGCAACTTCAGACCTACTTTCCGAGTATGAGTAATGAAAAATATTTAAACAGAGCGCGGGAAATGAAACGTGTCTAGCGCGCCTTTGGGATTACATTAAGCAATTTGTCCGGGCGTGAAATCAATTTTGGCGCCCCTCCGCTTGGCAAGATGAAAACAGCCTCAGTGTTAAAATATGTATTCTGCAAGGTAAAAAATAACAAATTTCAGGCAAATTCGTCTACTAGGTACGAAATATGCAAAATAATTGTAACTATCCAGTTTTGAAGTTTCTGGTTGTAGTAGGTACCCGGGATTATAATTTTGAGAGGTATAGGGTTCAGTTGGTAGTTTATCTGAGTAAAGAGCTGTATACGTGGGTTCTATTCCAGGACAAAAAATTATGTGACACATCTGATATTGAAAACAGATCCCAAGGTTTTTTAATTTTTTTAATTTTTTATGATGGAGTACGGTGGTTTCGATTTTCGACCATGCCACTCCCATAGTAGCCTATTTACACGTAATATTATATACGATACAAAAACAACTGTATTAGCTTCTTGGCCTCCTCCGATGACGGTGAAGCCAAGAGACTAATATACATGCCTACATTCTCGTCGTGTACAAAATTACCGCGACGTATCGCCTCGTTCCGGACACATTCAGTCGACCACATCACAAGCTGAATAGTTAGGCGTGTCGGAGATGCCCATCAAGTATTTAAAAGAGTTCGTTGGAATATGTCCAGAACGGAGCCTCATCAGTGGATCCCAAAGTTTCACCCACAATTTTAAGGAAACTAAATAACATTTTTGCATTGTAAAAAGTATCCCTTGTAATATGGGTCCATATACCAATGCAGAAAAACAAATGCCATAATCACGATTAGCATTATAACTTTACGCAGAAAAATCATTACGTATAAAAGCAAGCCGCATAAATCTAATAAAAAATATAATAATTAAAAAACGCATAAATATCAAAAAAACATAAAATAAACTATTTCTCGGCCTTCGTTACGCTACGGAGGTCACCCCCCCCCCCATCCCCCCTTCGTTTCACTTGGCTTCGTATGGCTTGCTCCACTCAGGACGTCCCTTGAGCTTCTGGCTCCCGCGCTTTTTATGTACACTCTAGAGGTAGAAACCACAAGCCTAGGTGGAGTCGGGATGCTCTGATTCGGATCTGTCACCCATTTCAAACCTAACCAAGTCAAATTGGGATGAAAAAACTAACCCAATGCTTTTTATGACAATTAACAATACAAGCAAATTATGCCTAATAAATCCAAACGAATAACATGCTAAATATATTAAGATAAGGCCAAACAATAAGTATGCCTGAAACATATACTGTAAAGAAACCTTTCTGCTAAGATACCATTATGCACAACAAATTTATGCCAAACAATTTCCGCCAAACAATTTTAGGAATAAAAACTTTCTGCGTATCAAGGGGCACCCTAGTCTATAGGTAGTCTATAGGTTAAAGGTTAGAAATAAAACTCGTAATCAGTTACGACTATCCTTTATACCCGTTACCGTTGGACAGTATAAAGCTAACAGAGTTGTTGTGCCTGGGGAGGATGTTGGTCGCGCGGGCAAGTATGGCTCCGGCGACTACTAGGCAGATGACTGCTATCGCGAGCAGCAGCCAGCGACCGATCTCGACGTATGAGAGCAAGCGATGTGACGCTCTCAACTCTTCTTGCAGGGATGCTGGCAGGACGGCACCCTGTAAATATGTATTTTTAACCGACTGCACAAATTTAGTTTTTTTTTGTGCTGCCAAGTGACGAGACGAGCAAGACGTTCGCCTGGAGGTAAGCTTCATACCTGCATCTGACAGTATCAGTGCCAGAATTGTGAACTTGCGAATACAATCCTACGCCACAATGTACTTACTGCGCTCGTCACCCTGAGATATTAGATGTTAAATCTCATCATACCCAGTCATTTATCTGGTAACATTGCCCTTCAAACTGGAACACAGTAATGCTTGCACACTACTGCTTGGCGATTGAATAACTGGCAAACTGGCAATTTGGTCGTTTTTTAAACGGTTTTATTTAGCTAGCCCTGTTTAGTATGTTTCGATTATCAGTCAGATAAGGTACCAAAAAATACTGTAAGTAGAAAAGTACACTATAAAAAACTTAATTTACCAAAATGTAGACTTGAACTGTATAAGAGAAATGCTTACTTGATGGCAATCATAATTTATAATAAACTGCCGACCGAAATAAAAATGCTATCCAAAAGCAAATTTAAACGAAAATTGACTACTTGGTTATTAGGAAAATGCTATTATACTGTCTCAGATTATTTGACTGATAATAATACTAATTTATAATAATTGTCGACGAAATTATTGAATATATTTACTGAATTATAATAATATTACATTATGTTAATTACCTACATTATTGCACACCTCTTGAAGAGGTAGTCTGTCTGTATGGCACAGTATTATTGTATAAGAAGACCTGTCCTACCTACATTCAGCAATAAATATTGTTCATTCTTGGTGTTGTTTTTTGGTTCAAATTTAGAAGGTAAGTAATTAAAATTTTACCCTCTTCCTGTTGGCAGATTGATCTGATATAATTTGGTATATACATATAGTAAAAAAATATCTATAAAAACACATGGGTACCGCCATTGATTTTCTTCTCCGAACGTGTCCAGATTTCCTCACGATGTTTTCCTTTACCGAAAAGCGAGTGGTATGATGTACATAAACTCCAAAGAGCTCATTGGTACAGGCCTAGGTTTGTTTGAACCCGCGACCTCACGATTACAAGTGAAGCGGTCTCCCGATTAGGCTACCATGGCTTCACTTCTCGCGGCCACGGCTGGTATCTATATTATATATTATGACAGCCCTTATGACAGCCTTGTAGCTCAGTTGGTAGCATGTCTGCTTTCAGAGCTGCAGGTTCGATCCCCACCCAGGACAAAAAATATTTTGTTCTGTGTCTGGGTGTATTATGTAAAATAAGTATGTATTTACGAAAAAATTGTATATAAGTATTCTATCAGCCATCTGGTTTCCATAATACAAGCTTTGCTTAGTATGGGGCTAGAGGGCGCTGTGTGTAAAATGTCCCCCAATATTTATTTATTTTATAATTGCTGGGTTAGGTATTAGTACATTATGATACGAGTGTGCTATGTTGGTCATTACACTAGAGGCGGTATTATGCGCGCGAGCCGCAGGCGAGCGCGATAAGGAAGCCGAGAGCGTAATGACTAATAGCACAAGAGTTCCATACGACTGTTTTCGTCACACTTGCGAGGAAAAAACAATTTTTTTGTGATAATAATCAACCACACAGCGAAAACGTCAATAAACATTTGCGGAAAATGACGCCCAAATCAGTAATGCGCGCGCAGGTTGACATTTGCTTCAGCGGCATAAGAACTCTTTGTTGGTATTACAAAAAAACTGTAAGTATTACCCGGCTATATTAGGAGTGCTTCGTATACGTACGTCTAATTGCAGTCACGTACAAACTTGACTTTACCGGGTTATACCTATTATAGTACAAGTGCCGTAATGTAAAGTAAAAAGCACGCGTGTGTAGTAGCTTGGATTATGAGCCTAAAAGCGATGTAATAAGATCTACTTTACGAGCAAGTGTGCTGAAAATTATTGTTACCTCCTCGAGCCACAGCAGCGGGAAGAGTCCGGTGCGGACATCCTGCAGCTGCGGGACGGTGGGTATGTTCCGGAGCTCGATGTTGAACTGTAGCCGCTTCGCGCCGCTCAGCACCACCCCTGTCACCTGCACATAAGGTGCATTTTAGTGCCATCACAGAAAATATAATATACAGAAAAATATAGAAGATTGACTCCAATAGAAAATGCGTCTGAACATAGATGAACCACAATATTTATCTATTACTACAATCATCAATTTGAACTCTATGTGCAAGTAACAGTGTCGAAATTCCACTGTATTGTTAAGGCGCGCGCGCAGCCGGTGGGAGCCACGACGCGTCGTCAACGAGCGTCCGCGAGCCAAGCGGAAAATTTACACTATCTAATACATGTACATTACATAATAGCTTGCACCGAATATAACACTGTTGTTATAGATATATCTACGCTTAGACGCGGTCTTCTCTGAGTGTGAATCTGCCCTGGGGCCGTACCATGAACTCAAAAAATTGAGATTCGTTCAGCCGCCAACGCTGCGCTACCACGAACCTTATTGCGGGGCGATACAATTTACGGTCGCGCAGCGTCGGCGGTTGAACCAAACAATCATGATTTTATGAGTTCATGGCACGGCCCCATGGTACGATCCACTCAGTTTAATCGAACTCTAAAGAGCTACTATGCTGATAGGGAAAATTATACCGATGTTGATAAAACCAAGCAAAAAAAGAAGGCAAAGCTGATTGAATAGGAAAATTCATGAATTCCATTTTCCATGACCATGAACGTAAAGACATGATGAACTGTACAGGGTTGCGAGTAACGGTACTACAAAGCTGAAAGGAGGTCACTATCGTGAACAACATTCTGTGCCATAATGTATGGACAAACTTTTCTTCGATTTTAGCTTTGTTCTCGTTGTAAATGTTGTTCGTAATGATGAGTAATATGATCTCCTTTCAGCTTGGTACGTGATACCGTTACAAGTAGCCCCGTATTTTTATACTAGCTATGATACTCATCCATTTAAAAATAGCGTGACTTTTTAGGGTGGTTACCCTGTTTTTTTTATTATAAGTATTATTATTCTTAAAATAAAAAAACAGCATTAGATTTATACAACGTGTAACAAAATGGTATGATAATATTGAAGAGAATGTACACATCATTATGAACAACTTTTACCAAGGTGCCAACTGACAGCCGTGGAATTAAAAAAAACAGCTATTTAATACATTTTGTCCAAGATCAATAAACTTTTTCTTGGAACAGCGGTTCGTTTCTTGATTTCAGGGTTGGCGCTTAAATGCACTTCAGTGGTATGAAATCTTTTTGTTACAAGTTGTATAGTTCAATAAAACAGGAAATTACGAAAAGTAATTGAGATGACAGAGAGATGGCGATGGTGATAGCGATGGAGATTAAAACGTGACTGGGTCGCGCAAATTAATTAATAGCTTTTATTTTCATTTTGGAGGAGTACCCTCTTGTTAGTCTGCAGCATTTGAATATGCCGAAATATCGATGATAAGTTTGTTTGCACAATGCATATGCAAGTGCCTATAGCCAATCACAAGCGACTAGCCTGTAGTTCCGCGATTGATAAATAGATGTCGCTCTTTTCAAACTTACCGGATCAAGGTAAACATAAGTGTTATGCTTCTCCTTGTCAGGGTTAATGCCCTCTGCAAAGTACTCGAGTAGTTCTTCAGAGGCCAAGTAGTAGTGTGGAAAGGACGCGATGGCGGCCGCGCCTTGGCATGGCTGCAGGTTCAGGAGCCCCATGATGAGGCAACCGTCATGGTTAGCGCTCCAATTCCTAGTATGGGAAAAGGTGTAGTAGTCTTAAGTATCACGTTCAATACTTTGTTATACATCCATAAGGCCGAGGCCTCGCCTTATATTAAATAATGTTTAGATTAGTTTAGTAACCTATACGTAATTTAAACCAATAGTCTCGGGAAGTCGCGATTGAATGATAGATTTAAACATAACAATAAAAATTAAAAAAAGTAATTACCTATAACCTTAACAATAAGTCCAGAAATACAATTAAAATGTCCAGTAACGGTACAATTAAAATAAAATAAAATTAATAATAATAATGATGTTTGATAAATTGCAAATGAAATGTCAAAATAAAATAAAAAAGTAAAAATAGAATAATAATAACAACAAGTATCAAATACATTTAAATAAAGTCAGTCATAACAATAGTCACAGTCACAGAAAAGCGAAAGCCCTACTTCTTAGGTTAGAACGGGTGTCAAAACAATGTTCTAAAGCAATAGGCTAGATGACTGGTTAAACATACTATATTTACGTAAATTCTTCATGAAAGCTATTGGTTTCAATGATATAAACATCAGTCATCTACCCTATTGTATGGAAAACTGCTGTCGCCATTTTCATACAAACTTATTTGTATAGAAACTATGACGAAAAAATGCCAATAATTGGTCGCGTATTTGAAATAAAAAGCTCGTAATGCCATTTTGAAACAGATTAAAATTGATCTAATTACGACGCAATGTGGTTTGGTTTCCTACGCGTCTATTTAAATTGTCTTTTTGAGTATTCTCAGTTTAAAAACATGTATATT
Organism: Erannis defoliaria; assembly: GCA_905404285.2. Lineage (NCBI taxonomy): Eukaryota > Metazoa > Arthropoda > Insecta > Lepidoptera > Geometridae > Erannis > Erannis defoliaria. Next base: position 18,627,752 of record FR990072.1, on the reverse strand, counting down.
GGTAGAATTGTCATCAAGCGCATTTGCACTTAATGCTGGCTAGCGCGGCCCGTCACATTTCCGTTCTATTCACTTCTCTCTTCAGTAGACACAGTCGTTTCAAAAGTAGGTAATTAGTACTTTCGCTTCGGCATCGGTACTGCAACATGTCTGTTTATGTCTGAGCTGGCCCGCGCTCTGCGCACCAAGCACATACCTCGCTTGCGCATGGTCGCGTGGAAACAATCTGTTTGCGCTTCCGCGAACATGCCCGAAGCTCTGCAGAACCGGGGCAGCCCCAGAACCGCCCTGAACGCGTTGTTGTATTGGACGCGGAGGGCACTGTAGCTTTTCTCCGTGTAGTCGGCCCACAGGCTGCACGTGTAGAGTGATGTACAGTAAGCTTTAAAAAGCGTGACCGCATCGTGCAAACCTGCAAACTATCATGTTCGCTCGTACTGACAGGGCCCTCCGCTCCAGTTCAATGTTTGCGTGGTCCTTGAGATCAGTTGTCACTATATAGCCCAGGTACTCAAATTGTTTTACACGTTCAAGGGAAACACCATACAATGCAACGAGAGCAAAGCTGCCGCTTTGGGGGCATTTCGCACTTCCGGTTTCAAAGACCACTAACTGACTCTTTGTGACATTCTATTTTAACCCATGACCACTTGCATACTCTTCACAAGTCCGCATCAAATTCCTCAACCCGCAAATTGACGCGCTCAGCAGCACAATGTCGTCTGCGTAGCTCAAGTTGTTGACACATATTATATACCGTCAATATGGCAACCGACATGCTGACTGCTGAGAGCGACGATGAGGCCGTTAACGTTAACGTATACATAAAACAGGGTTGGAGAAGACAATCCACCCTGCCGGACACCACACTCGATTAGATAAGGGTCCTATATTGCCCCCGCCCATCGTACACTGTTAGACTGGTGTGCGTCCCAGTATTGAAACATGCTGATGAGGTCATGTGTAATTTTTAACGTGAAACTAACCTAACCAAAAACGAAAATTAACTAATGATTAATAAGCACGAAGATATCATAAAAAACTGTAGCATTTTCCTCTCTATAGTGCGGTGAAAAGTTGTGTGTTTCGCTCGGCAGAAAAGATATTCTGCGTCTCGTACCTTTGAAACCTTCGCTGCGCTCAGGACTCTATATAAGTAGTTATTCAAAATATAGAGATATATAGAGAGCCTTGCATAACAAATAACTATGTATTCATCCGTTCCCTTTTTGTAGTGCGGACGGTGCACCGTGCTGTAGAGCGGAAATACGAGTACACTACGTCAAGAGGTGCAGAAACACTTACTTCTTACAAAAGCATCTGTTATCAGGGTTGGCGCTCTTGGCCGCGAGTGCCGAGTCGTGCATCTCGTAGTAGTACGCAGACATGTTGAATATCGTCCTCTTGCCAGCCAGGCTCACGTACAAAGACCTGGAAGTTATCAAAAAACCATTAAAAACTGCAAGTAAAACATCTGACGCCAAACCTGCCGATGTTTTCCGCCAGCCTTGATTGAGAGCTAGTCCCCTTTCTAGGCTATAAATGTTGTGTTTGCCATCCATTAGATGGCGCTGTGTGAAAAATGTCCATCGATATTTATTTATCACCACATAACATCAGGAGAGCTGTGGTCAAAGATCTAGCTTAGACCTAACTTTACTATGGGACAAAACCTGAAATCAGATGAAAAAGTGCTGTACCATACATTTCGTAGTCGGTGAAAGACATTTTTCTATGGAGCCAATGATATTAGGTATATATACAGGGCTAGTTCTAATCGGTTAGCATCCTTATAAGGGCATAATCTGTACATAAAAAAAACAACTTTTATTGTGGCCAACATTGAAATCGCAAAAAAAACAGCTGTTCCATACATTTTGGCTAAGGTCGATGAACTTTTTGTATGGAACAGCTGATCATTTTTTCGTGATTTCAATGTTGGCCCGTAGCAAAACTTATTTGTTTGTTTTTATGTACAGAATATTATTATGCCCCTAAAAGATGATAACTGATTAGAAGTAACCCTGTATATACATATATATATATAGTATGGAGCAGGTGACATTTTATTCGTGATCGTGATATCGTAAAATGTCGTAGTACGCAAAATTGTCATCACCATCATTGGCGCAGCTTATTCAGTTCACTGCATCGCATAAACTTCCTTCTTTCGCCAATCTTATTAGTGTAGCGCCAATCATGGAATTTGCTTCCTGAGTGGGTCTACCTATCTGATAAATACTACAATCTGGGTAGGTGTTCGCTCCATCGTAGACCGCATCTTCGCTTAAAATCAGGCGAGTTAGCGGTCAAACGCAAGAAAATAAGTACCAAAATAATACGCTTTTTAATAAAAAAAATACAACCGACTTCAACTTCAAATTCCTGGATGACATCTTCATATTTTCCAGTAACTTTGATTTAAAAACCAAACTACTAAACCGATTTCGATAAAATGTATATGGCCCACCTCTGAAGTATTACCTACCAAACAAAAAAAAAAACATCAAAATCAGTTCATAATTGGCGGAGTAATCGCATAACATACATACAGAAAAAACAGTAGAACTGAGAACCTCCTTTATTGAAGTCGGTTAAAAAATGTGTACAGATGCTTCCACATTACTTCCGGATCTCATTCGGCCACCGTTGGACTGGTCTTTCGAAATTACGCTTGTAACCACGCAGAAAACAAAAGACTAAAAATCTATAAGTATATAATGTGGTCAATTCTGAAGGTTTAAGTTGACAGAACTAAACTAACTAAAGTATTGCTGTCCTTAGCTAACATGCCTAGTAAAAAACTGACAGCAATATTTTAATTAATGACCACACGTGGTCGATTCTGACGGTTTTAGTTGACAGTTCTAAACTAATTAAAATATTGCTGTAATTTTTTTACTAGGCATGTTAGCTAAGGACAGCAATACTTTAGTTAGTTTAGTTAAACCTTCAGAATTGACCACAATATCATATTGGTATCGATCAATATATAAATCATATTGGTATCGATCAATACAAAAAAAACGTTGACATTGAAGTCGAGAATCATTATTTATATGTCTTATTGAATCTATAACAATGCCGTCAACTCTTACATTTAATATTGCTGTTTGAAGTACCTAGGTGGGTGCTGTGAAGACGTAGCAAATATTAAAGTTGGCGTAGAAACACCGAAATGGAATGTAATGAAAAAATTCCAACAACGGTTCGGTAAGGGTGCTTACCAATATTTCGACTACTTTCGGCCTTTATTATGCTGCTAAAATATATCGATAGGTACTGAACATGTAATTAAGATTGAGTCAACTATTCGATTCATCGTAAAATGTTCTGATTGACCTTTTAAAACAACCAAAAACGAAAATGTTTTATTTTTTTATTTTTCTTTTAAAACAGCTTAGCATACCAAGACTGGATTTGCACCAACTAAAAACCACAAAACTAAATTTAATGACAAGCAGAATTTTAGATTGCCGCTGGGCACTAGTAATAAAATAATTACTAGAGCTTATAACATTTAAGTTTTGGACCAATAGTAGATTACTCACAGAAGTAGTAAAAGTAAAGAATGTCTCAGATCTCATGTTTATGTCTTTTTATAAACATAACTTATACTCAATGCCCCGGTATAAACCTATTCATTTAAAAAATTAAGCAACTATACAAGAGTGAATAAACCCACCTAAAACAACGACCTCTAAAAAAACGTAGGTTCTTAAAACGCCACCGATAAAAAAACTACATAATTATTGTGTTAGTGTTAGAGTTTATTTCGTAATTGTAAATACTATACATGTAGATGAACTTCATGAATAAGATGATTATTTACGACATTTCGACCTAAAAGGTACAAACCTTAGATTAAAATATACACACACATCAGCCAGAAAACGTCCACTGCTGGACGAAGGCCTTCCCCTAATAGTAAGCCTCCCCTCCGCCCTCCTCACCATTAACTTCAAAAGTAGTTATGTTGGTAAAATAGAGCGTTCTGCACCAAGTTTTTTTTACTAGTATACTATTTTACTAGTATTTAGTATTTAGTAGGTATTTATAGTTTTATTTTGTCATTGAAGAATTTGTTAAGGGAGTAATTAATAACATAATACCTATAGCTTCTAAAATCCATTTTAAATGTGTACTTAACGAAACACAATTAAGGGCTGTGGATTTTGTTTGACAAATAAAATAAAATAAAAAATAAAAACAACACCATCTAACCTGCAGATGTCAGGTTCAAAGGAATACAGTTTCTCAGGCACGTTGGCTTCGTCGATCGGCGGGAAGATCGAGGAGTCGGAGCCGTTGATCATCCCGCAGTACTCGTCGCCCCAGCTGGAGATGGAGTCCTTTTCTTTGTAAGACACGATATGGCCCAGTTCATGCACGTCTTCCGTACCGCGTACCATCGCGTAGGGCCCTGATTCGGATCTGTTCATCTGCAAATGACATACAAAGCATCTATGAGGAAACTACATAACTATTTATTTTTATTGTGGTAGACTTATCTTTTTGTCTTTTTTTGTCTTTTGGTCGTTTCTTTTTATTTATGTATTGTATTACGGAAAATGATGGAAAATGGAAAGAAACTGTTTTTTGGTAACATGTCGATCAAAAGACGCGTCGGTGTTGTAATGGTAGGAGATAAGGTCTGCCAAAGACTGTAGCAGAACCACACACCATTAAAGTTGCCTGGAAGAGATCGCTTTTAGCGAGAAAGCTGTCAATTGTTACACTAGTTCTAAGTTCATTTTTATGTTTAATTAACTCTGTAATAATTTATTTCTAATTAAAATACAATAACACAGTTCACAGTTATAACTACAGTTAATATAACTTACTATGTAAGTTTTATTTTCAAGCTGTATAAATTAAACTATTATTAAAACATTAATCAATCGATATAAGAGACCGCTTAAAGTATCTATAGGTAGCAAACCTATAGATAGTTTAAACGGTCTCTAATTTCGGGTAATGTGCCCAAAATGCTGGCCACGTTGCCCCGCTGCATTGCGAGGCTAATTTTCTGGCCCAAATAAAGGCCAGCATTTTGGTCACGTGTGGATTCTTTAAGTTTCTTTTTATGTTGTGATCATCGTGACTGTAATAATTTATTTTGATGTGTACACTGTACAATAAAGAGTTTATCTATCTATCTATCACCTAGTGGTTTTGACCGATATCTGACGTAGAAAAGTTAAGATCCGAAGTATAATTTATATATATTTCACATTTTACGAAAACCCGTAGAAAATTAAAAATAATTTGCTGTTGAAAACATGCGGTGCTTACGTTGAGCTAATTGCTTAAAGAAGTAAAAAATATGGAAAACACAAACATTGGTATCTAAAATATAAGTTTGATACTTTTATATATGAAATGTGACAAAATGGAATTAAAACTTACATGAGAGAACATGGAGAAGTAAAATCCCTTGCGGTCGTCAGCGGGCCGCATGGTCGGCGGGGTCTGACTTCTAATCTGTCCGCACACGAGCCCTGAAACCACGGAATAAGTAAGCCTTAAAACAGTAGAAATCCCTTACGGTGGTTCTAGTAAAAAGAGCAGAGGTGTGCAACTATTTCCTTATAACGGTGTATCCCGGCAGCCTCATTTGATACTCCCATTGGTTTCACAAAGCAAAAATAAGTTTTGAAGTTTTTTTTTGTTTTGGTTACACACCCTGTTAGGCTTGAAATAGGCGTACATACCCAACGCAGAATTATTTCCCTCGCAGTTGAGGAACACTCCATCGAAGAACAGGTCCCGGACGCGCACCCTGAGGAAGGGGTCGGTGAGGTTGGTGAAGAACTGCTCCAGCGCCTTGTTCACCAGCGGGACCAGGGTCGGCATCATGTCGTGGACCGTGAGCACAGCCGCCTAAGGGTGAACATTAATAATAATACAATAATAATCAGTCTGTTTTAATAGGGTAGATGACTGATGTTTATGTCGTTGAATCCTATAGCTTTGATGAAGAATTTAAGTAAATATAGTACGTTTATTGAAATAATAATTTAAATCGGCAAATAATGTTCTGATATATGACCGTTTAAAGTTTTTTTAGAGACAACTCTGTCCTTTTCCCACAAAACACAAAAAAGACGTCACGCCTTACTTGTCAGAATATAATTTATATGGCGTACAGAGAAGTGACGTCACGATTTGCTGTTTCACCTCTCTGTCTAGCATGATATTAAAATGCTTATAAGTTGCTTATTTTTGATCAGATTTTCATTTTCTTTTCAATAATCAGCTATATTTATGGGCCACATTTTAATAGGACAATAAAAAAAAAACCAGTCATCTAGCCTATTGTCCACTGCTGGACTTAGGCCTTAGTTGCCCCTCCCTGTACCCCCCTGGCGACACCCATGCACCTGGGTATATCCTAGGACTGCACACCACCGGAGGACGGACATTAGCGTAGCGTAGCAGGCCGCATGCCAAAAAAAGGGTGAATTATGGTACTAACACGTCTTCTGGCAGATGATGATATTGTGATGATATTGTATTGTGTTTGATGTGACAAGAAGTTGATGTCGGTACCTTACCAAGTAAGAGAAGTTGATAACGGTAACTTCATCTTCCTCAGTGAGTCCGCCCGACGCCTGCTGGTCGAACTCGAAGTGTTTCTTCAGCATGTACTTGACGGTATCATTGGGCCCGTATCCCAGCACCGACCGCTCGCGATACTCTCTGAAATAAACACAGTATACCGTCATAAATGAAAGAAAAGCCAGAAACGTCGCCTGCTGGATGAAGGCTTCCCCTTAATAGGAGAGATTCCGTTATCCTCACGCTTGACAGGTGGCTTGGGGATCGCAGGATGCTCACTGTTAACCGGGAGAACGCTACGGCCCTTCCTCCGGTGGTGGTTCCAGCTCCGGGTCCGGATGCAGTGATGCTCTGAACTTTTTATCGTAAGTTCTGGGAAACATTGCAATTAGCGCTGCTGTTAGTGGGTGCGATCCCAATAACGCGATTGCACTCAAACGCAGTTGACTACCTTCGAAGATTTCTCCCTACTCAATAAAAAGAAGGTAAGACCTGATCAAACCAATTTCTTATCTACTCCTATTGATCTGTACTTTAGTTAATTTTAAATTTATCGTAGTGTGCTTTAGCCACCTCACCTATCGCATCTTCAGTTACTTTTGAAAAAACCGTCAGATTCTGCGATGGAATATCTATAGAGTATAGATCCCCGATCGCCGCTCGAAAATGGCACCGTCAAAACAAGGAATAAATAGCTTAATACGCCTTTTTTTGCTCTCAGTCACGAGTGACCGCGCCAAACGTGTGACGTGCTACGGTGTCGAACATTTAACACGCTCACAAATAAAACAAATCACACACAAACGAAAAAACAAATGTGTCAAAATGCTATTACAGGGTGTTAAGGTTCATTATTAAAATGAAACAATATCCGCTTGTGGCCTTTTTTATATTAGCTAGAGAAGTATTATATAAGCATTGACGCGGGGCCACTTTTAAGGATTCCATCCGTCAGTACATTAAGTACGCTTCGCGCCGCTATTTCGATGCGGCCCCTCACCACCCCAATCCACTCATTGTACAAGCCTTGAACTATACGACAGACACGACAGACACGTCTTGCGCGACCCGGACGACCCCATCGCCGTCATCACCTCGGCGGCAGCGCTGGGCTCGCCCGATCCGACCACTCCTAGCAACAGGAAGTATTCTGTTTTTGGTATAGGCGCCGGTTACCAGAGGAACACAAACACGAACCGACCCTGCCGGCGAAGTCGAGGACTCCCCAGATCTGTCAGAAGATCCGTTAGATTCTCTCCAAATAGTCGACCAGATCAACCTACTAGAGCCCCAGGGCATACCCCTTCTGGGGTGCCAGGGCAAGTCTGACCCCACTCCCGGCGACGGCCAAGCCGAGGTTAGTACCGTCCGAGATGCCCTTGAGCTAGTCGCCTATAACCTAAACTAGGCCTAGCGCCATTTGCGCTTGCCTAAAGTTCGGTGACGCTGTAGAGGCCATCTGAGGCTAAGAGCATCAGTCAGAAAAACAAAACACTTTAAAGGTTTGATTTTCATAGAGACTGTGTTTCTATAGTATATTTTGATCGAAGTCAGAGGAATAAATTTATTTGGTTTTCCACAACCCATTGAGACAGGACAAAAAATACAGTCCTCAGTAGGTAATAATTACACATTAGAATGATTAAATAGAAGTTAATTGGGTAGCTACACATTTTTAATACCTACGTTAATTACGTAGGTATAATACTTTAGCTTTATCGCATGCAATAAAACGTGTTATTTTGTCTTTCTAAGAACTGAACATAGTCCGGCTAAAGTAATATTTTTAACTAGTAACCTGCTGAGGGTTTACCTACCTGAGTGATTTTCCAAACATAAAATAAAAAAAGAAGTAGTTTCCTTCAACTCGACAGACAGCGCAGACTAAACGTGCCAGTCAAAAACAGCATACTATTTTTGGTAACTGGTGAATGAAATAAAATAAAAAAATTAACAATGACTGGCACGTCTGGTCTGCGCAAAGTCAGAGCCATCTACAATGAGCTTCTTTTTTTTATTGCCTGTCAGAAAATCGCCCCATTTCCACAGAAATTTTTCTATGCCCGTCATTTTACCCGACCGTCTTAAATCAATAGTAAATACTGTGCCAGTCAAAAACAGCATACTATTTTTGGTAACTGGTGAATGAAATAAAATAAAAAACTAACAATGACTGGCACGTCTGGTCTGCGCAAAGTCAGAGCCATCTACAATGAGCTTCTTTTTTTTATTGCCTGTCAGAAAATCGCCCCTTTTCCACATAATTTTTTCTATGCCCGTCATTTTACCCGACCGTCTTAAATCAATAGTAAATACTTTAGATACACAGTCTATATGAAAATTAAACCCCAACAGTGTCCCCGCACCAATGCTTATTTAAACAGATATTATACCGCTCCAGCTAATATAAAAATCGTTCACAAGCGGATATTGTTTAATTTTAATAACACCCTGTAATAGCGTTTTAAAAAAATTGAGAGCGTGTAAAACATTCGGCATCATCACGTCACACGATTGGCGCGGTCAAACGCGGCTGAGAGAAAAACAAGGCATATTAAGCCATTTATGCTTTGTTTTGACGGTGCCGTTATCGAGCGGCGTTCGGGGACCCTATATTTCATCGCAGCCTACCGTTCACAAAAAAATATCATGGTTGATCTGTACTAGTGTTGCCAGGTGTCTTAATAGCCCAATGGGCTGAAATGAAGTTAGCTTATACCATGGATTAAGATATAGGATTAGTATATAGATATATTTTAACCGGAGGAATATAAAGTTCCCGTAGGACAACGGGCGAAAACACAAGGCGTTACTAGTGTTCACAATTATTCGATTGTCACGAAATAAAAGGAACAAATAATACTGACTCAGTCATACCACGTTATACTTGTACGTGCTGAAACGCGCTCCAGTTTTTTTTGCCCTTTTATCTGAACAGATAAATCTGATTCATAATAGCTATGAATAAACACAATATTCATAAATAAAACAAGCACAGAGAAGACAATTGTATTTCCTCTGCATGTAAAGAAAAGGCGAAATGTTATTCCAAGACAATACAGAATTAATCACTTCATACCAATTAGATGAAGGTCGCTATTCTTCCGCGCTCGAGATTATATCGGTCAATAACTTTCTCGTTCGAAATGGTATGGATATAGCTTCCCCTAACCTCGAAGGGCTATTGGGCAATATATCCACCGTGTTGGCCCACTTGCGGGTTGGTGGATTCACAGACGCCATTGAATAGGCTAGATGACTAGTTTTATTATTGTCCTTTAAAAATGTGGCCCATAAATATAGCTGATTAATGAAAAGAAAATTAAAATCTGATCAAAAATAAGCAACTTATAAGCATTAACAATGTTTTAAAAACCTACAAATGATTGCTTAAAGGTTTTTGTAATATGTTTTGTCAATAACCAATTTTGAATTTTTGAATTTGAATTTAAATATCATGCTAGACAGAGAGGCGAAACAGCAAATCGTGACGTCACTTCTCTGTACGCCATATAAATTATATTCTGACAAGTAAGGCGAGACGTCATTTTTTGTTTTGTGGGAAAGGGACAGTAAATATAGTAAACATACTATATTTACTTAAATTCTTCATTAAAGCTATTGGTTTCAACGATGTAAACATCAGTCATCTACCCTATTTCTTCTCCGGACCTATGTAGGTTTCCTTACAATGTTTTCCTTCACCGAAAACCCAGTAGTATAAAAATTCGTAAAAAAAACTCTAAAGAGCTCATTGGTACGGGCCCGGGCTTCGAACCCGCGGCCTCACGATTTCATGTCGAGCTGCCTTCCGATTAGGCTAGCACGGCGTTATGAGTGTCAGCGCCATTTGCAGTCATGATCCTTAACTTTATTTTCAACCGACTTCAAAAAAGGACGTTCGCAATTCGACTGCATGTGTTTTTTTTGTGTGTTTGTTACGCGATTACTCCGCCAATTATGAATTGATTTTAATGATTATTTTTTGCTACAAAAAACTACAAAGACTCTACTGCAGAGTCCGCCTGGGGAAGTCAAGTAGTAGTGTGCAAGCATTACTGTGCTCCGGTTTGAAGGGCAATGTTACCAGATAAATTACTGGGTATGAAGAGATTTAACATCTAATATCTCAGTGTGACGAGCGCAGTGCAGTGCGGCGCAGGATTGTGTTCGTAAGTTCACAATTCTCACACTGCTACTGTTAGTGGCAGGCATGACGCTTATCACCTGGCGAACTTCTTGCTCGTCTCGTCACTTAAAAAAATACTTAGCCTACTACACAAAAAACAAAGGGCCCACTACGGCAGCGTACCCAGCATGCAGGCGGCATTGCCACGTTTTTTGCTTGGTAGGTCATGTTTCAGAGGTGGTCCCATATACATTTTATCGAAATCGGTTCAGTAGATTGGTTTTTAAGCCAAAATAACTGGAAAATATATGTCATCTAGGTGTTTTTACTACGTGTATGCTAGACATTAGTACCCGCTCCACAAGCGCATTAATTAGTTTTCTGCTTCACAATCATCTACGAACAAATAATTAATATAAACACAGACATCTTCTGTCTAATCTCTGAGGCGCTTAACCCCCATTTGTTTACTTGAAAAACAGCCACGATGCTTACTATGTCTAGCAATTCTATTTCTATTTCATATAAAGCTCTGTACAGACATTCCACAATACACCAGTGCAACGAACGGACCTATTAGTGTATTCATTCGAGATCGAATTGCAGTTAATAATAATAATAAGGCAGTGGTCCTTGACACGGCACGTATTGTCAGGAGGTTCCTCACTCTGCAGCGCTAACCACCGGCAGCTTGAGCCCTGCCCCGCTGCTGGCGGTACCCTAGTTTTTAAGTTTTTTTTTTTTTTTTTTAAATATATTTATTGTAAAAAACTAAAAAAATAAGAAATTGAATAAATGAGTGTATAATAATAATAATAACTTATTTGCCAGAAAAAGAATATGACTATTCCCTAAGTACATCATCATCATCATCTTCATCAGCCCGGAGACGTCCACTGCTGAACGAAGGCCTCCCCGTTAGACCGCCACACTGACAACAAAAACCCCCCAAAAGTGCATACAGATAACTAATTAAGGTCATACAAACTTTTAGAGATAATATAGCGGGCCCCAAACTAGGCAGCGCCTGTATCTTGGGCACCATGTGGCCAAGTTAACAGTTATTTGTGCGCCGAGATTTGTACACATTGATAGTTCTCTAGCACAAAATTTCGCAAATTCGACAACAAGATAATATTCTTGTTCATAAAAACATTGATCAAATCTGTGCCTCCTGTGCAAAACGATATAAATCGAAAATCACGACTTTACAGTAGAACAAAAACAAGTTTTAAATAATTCTATTTCTTTGACTTTGAGTTGATGAATGTATTGGAAATACAAGTGTCGTGCTTGTCAGCGATTCTCCATGCAAACGTATTCCTCTGCTATTTTCTTCTTAGATAATGCCTCTAGCGTCTAGAGCAATCTTTTTTTTAAATAAATTCTAGGTCCACTGTAGACATGTCTGTCATTTTTTTTTCAACCGACTTCAAAAGAGGAGGTTTTCAATTCGCCTTTTTTTTGTATGTATGTTACGCGATTACTCCGCCAATTATGATGATATTGATGATTCTTTTTTTGTTTGGTGGGTAAAACTTCAGAGGTATCCATATAAATTTTATCGAAATCGGTTCAGTAGTTTGGTTTTTAAATCTAAATTACTAGAAAATATGAAGATGTGATCCAGGCATTCGAAGTTAAAGTCGGTTGTTTAAAAAAAAAGCGTATTATTTCAGCAGCTAATTGCTAGAGAAACTTTGGATTATATTTTCCAAGCATTAGTAAGCTTATATTTAAAGGATTATATTTCTTTGGCAATTAGTTGCAAAAAAAAGAAAAGAAAATGACATAGACATGTCTATAGTAGCCCTAGAATTTATATTAAAAAAAATAGCTCTACAGGCATTATCCAGGAAGAAAATAAGGGGAAGACGTCTGTACGGAAGGACAATCGCTCACCGGATTCCCTCGTAAAGAAGGGTGGCAGATTTCTAACATTTTCAGCCTAAGTCTCCGAGGAAAATGAAGGCGCGTGCCTACATAAAACTTTAGCATACCGATAGAGCAGAATTAAATAACTTTTAGTTTACTTACCGCACTAATATTATAAATGGGAAAGTTTGTATGTGTGTGTGTTTATGTACCTCTTCACGTCAAAACGGCTGAATGGATTTAGGTGAAACTCGGAATGGAAATAGCCTGTTTCCCGGTATACGAGACGAACGTTTGTCGTTGTACAAATATTATCGGGATAAAGCGTTTGTGACGTAATCTGAAGCCAAATAGAAGCAGTACGATGCCATTACGAATGTCATCGTACTAAATAATCAACAGCCTTTTGGAGTTTTGGCTGGAACACGGCAAATCATGTCGTTGCATTCTATTATGTTTTTAAACTTGTGTTTTTTCGCGAATTAATGATTAAAAACGGTGGTGTTTTATTCATTGAGTGTTGAATTACATGCACGAGTTTGGGCAAGTGATATAATGTGGTGAAACATGTCTTTTCGTGTTGTTTTCAAAATTCCGTAGAAGTTCATAGTAAAGTCGCCACAACTTTACTAGGGCATGACTTGGACTCGACTATGACTAAATTCGTGTGACTAAGTGTGATTTCATGACATATTTGACTTGATTATACTATTAAAACTTGAAAATTTATAAACCTGACACTGGCAGAATGCACAACGTGCGATGCCAATAAAAAAAAATTGCCTTTTGTTGTCGGTCGATATCAGTCGAATTAGTAGAAAGCGTCTTATATTCCAAACTTCGCTTTATTTCTTGCAATACACTGCAGCGTGTCTGTAGATGGCCTTACAACTTGATGTGTGGCTGAGGTATCCAAGTTTCTTATTTGGGCCTAATAGGCATATTATGCCTAGACTAGTCTATTACAGCCTTGTGGTTGAGACGTGTTTACTTTGATGTTGTTTAAAACTGAAAGTGCTTGTGTTAGTCAAACAGGTCTCATTTAATGGCGGGGTTGCTATATTCTAAGCTTGAAACTTTTTTGAGGGTTCATATAAAATGTGCAAAAGTATCATTATATTGTTAAAACACGAATAGCAAAATGTGTATTTACATTTCTGTTATGAGGCTAAATATACAATACAATGTGTAACAAAAAGGTTCAACAAAAAGTTCATTGACAAAATGTATGGAAAAACAGATTTTTTTTTCGCGTTTTCATGGTTGGTCCCAAAGATTACGAAGGATGCGCCATCGCGTAATAAAACAACGTTTGAAAATGACCCTCGCGCCGTCATGTTTATGAGTTGCGCTGGAGTGCGAAATAAGAGTTTTTTTATGAGAGCAAAAGGGATAGCGCGCGTCTCGCTTAGTGAGCGCAGACAAGCAAAATAGTCCTTAGGGCCGACTTCACGGGGCCATTTTAGGGCGCGATATGACATATCTCCGTCCTTATATATATAATATCATTGGTTGGTCCCATATTAAAATTTGTTCATAATGATGAATACATACATACCCTTTTACGTATTGTTGAACGTTGTTAAAAAAAAACAAAACAAAAATCAAAAATCATCGTTCAATGTCCTGTAATCTTTGAGTTTATGTATGCCATTGATAACATAAAATTGGAGTTGGCATGCCAAGGCGTACCTCTACCCCTCTGTGAGTGTGGTCGGTGACCACATAATTTTTCGCAGTGTTGTGAGTTTGTTTTAGTGTTTGTTTATTCGAAAATAAATTTGTTTTATTATCATAAATCCCACGCTTGGCAGGTGGCTTGGGGATCGCAGAATTTACCACCGTCAACCGAGAGGATCTGCCCGTCCTTCGGTGGTTCTGTATGCAGTTTTAGGACATACTCAGGACCAGGCAGACTGCGGATGATCTTATTCTGTTGTCTATATAAGCACAAGGTAATTGTACTAAACATCTACGAAAATATATCAAACCTAACCGCACATTTTCAAACCGGGACAGTGGATACTATACACTGGTGTGTGACCGAGGCAGGAAGCACAAGAGAGACGGATATACCCAGCAGTGGTATAAAGAAGGCTGCAGATGACGACGATGATGATGGTTTAGTTTAGATACTCACCTATCGACGTCTGTGGTGCACGAAGCCTGCTAGCTTGTCGTATAGCTAGGTGACTTTAATAGTTCATTGGATTGAAAAATAATAAAACGTATGATATCTAGATAAATAACCTTGAATATAAAATATGACTTTCCTATGACATAAGCTCAAAGCTCAACGCTAATAAAAGTTCCAGGTCCGACCCATCAGACCGGTTGGCCAAACTTGACCGTCAAAAAACTAACGCAGACCAACAACTTAAAATGCATTTAACTTCAATTATATGTTGGCTTTTTGTTTGAAATATTTGGCATTTTAAAACATGACTTGAAATCCAACACGCTTCATATAGGCAAAGATAATATATAATACTATACCTGCTATTAATAGGTAAGCTGGTCTTTTACAAAATGTATACAAATGGCTTGAGTTTTCCTGACTCGGTTAATATATATTTACTTACAATATTGTAAAGAAATAGCGACAAAGTACCTAAAATCTAAGGGCTATATTAACAAACACGGAGTAGCTTCGGAATAGTTAATCAGTATTGTGTCAAAATACAACAGACTTCAACTTCGAATACCTGGATGACATATTTTCTAGTAATTTTGATTTAATAACCCACTAGCAAACTAGTGAACCGATTTCGTTAAAAATATATGGGACTACCGCTGAAGTATTACCTACCAAACGAAAATAATCATCAAAATCTGTTCATAATTGACGGAGTTATAGCGTAACATATATACTTAAAAAAAAAAGTACATACAGTCGAAATGAGAATCTCCTTTTTTGAAGTCGGTTGAAAATGGAAAATAGGTATATTCGAATAAATGCCCTCATTAATATTTACATCCACTCTATTAAACAATGTTTACAAAGTGATCAAAACTCCAATATCAAGTTACGCTACGATGTATTGTCTACCTTGAAAGGTGCTTCTAATAACTCATATATACGAGTACCTATAAAGTGTAATGAATGAGGATTAACGGTTTCGTATCAGAAGGACGATGTTTGCAGAACGTCGGCATGTTAACGTCTACGTAATGCGAGATTTATATCATGACATGTTCATTTTGCGTTTGTATTCTTCACGTTCGGATTTACCGACACGACGCTCGCAAGTCTACTTTATTACATTTATAATAAGGTACCTACAATAAGTTATATTTATAATTACACTATGGGTATTTCTATGTTTTTCAATGTAAGGCATAGACAGTATAAATAACATAAAAGCAGTAAGAAAATGACCAGTAAAATAACAGTAAAAAGGAATAATTGTATTTGTTTCCTATGGCGAGTATAATATTATACTACATTTTTGGGATATGATAGCTCAGTTGGTAGCATGTCTGCCTTCACAGCTGTAGGGCGTGGGTTCGATCCCCACCCAGGACAAAAATGTATGTGACGTACATCGATGTTTGTTCTGTGTCTGGGTGTAGTATGTATTATAAGTATGTATTTACGAAAAAAAATATGTATATAATTATTCTATCAGCTATCTGGTTTCCATAATACAAGCTTTGCTTAGTATGGGGCTCGATGGCGCTGTGTGTAATACATTTCCCCCCCAATATTTATTATTATTATTTATTATATAACGTAGCCTATGTTTTATTCCAAGGTAAAACCTACCTCTATATCTTTCACCCAAATCTGTTCAGCCGTTTCAGCGTGAACTAGTAACAAACATATAGGTACATACACACCGACAAACTTTCCCAATTATAATAATATTATTAATATTAGTAGAAGTAGGGTAGTGTACGTCAAGGTGAGTGCAACCCGCGATCTTTGTATTTAGGCTTTCAACACTGCCGCCTATATCATCACTCCATTCAGTCTCAGGGCGTTTGCCGATGCAAACGTATAACGTTTGTCTCCTCTCACATCTTTTATTTAACCGAATTCATAATAGGAGGAGGTTCTATGTTCGACTGTATGTTTTTTTTTAATGTATATTCTTCGTTTTCTCTGTTAATTGAGAACGGATTATGAAAATTATTTTTTTATTCGAAAGGGTGTACTCTTGAGGTGGTCCCATATTAATTTGTAGTCGGATGTTTTTTTTTTTAATTACTTGTTTAATTATTTGATGGGTTTGCTTTTGACTGCCATCGCGCCAACTCAACGGTTATCGCTTCTGCAGATATGACGAGTCCACTGCTACGTACTGTAGCTTGATAGTTCGCTGAACTTGTTCGATGATTTTAGTTCTTTGGCGAATTACTTCGTTCCAGATACGATTAGGAAAAAGGAAAAAGCCGAGAGTAGTTATTTTTTCAGCTCGCTAAGCGAGTTTGAACTTGTTAGTACACTACTCACTTGTAAACGTAAGGTCCAATTTCCTGTAGCTTTGGTTTCTCCCCTTCATTGACTTCATCCACGTTGGTCACGTTGAATACATAGACCTTGAAGTCCATCGGCATCGGCATCTTTAACCATTTGTCGTACATCTGGGAAGAGCTATCAATTTGGACATTCTGGAAAGAAACAGAAAATAATTAAGTACTTTTATGTCGTGAAAATGTGTTAAATCTGAAATGGTTGGTTTGAAAGCTGTAGGGCGTGGGTTTGATTCCCACCCTGGATAAACATTTAGGTATGTGACGAACACAAATGTTTATTTTGTGTTTTGGGTGTTGTATGTTATTTTTTTTTGATGTTACGGAGTGAAGAGACAAGCGAGACGTTCGGCTGGTGGTAAGCATGACCAGAGCCACCATGAGACCATGACCAGCTACCTATAATAGTCATCATCAACAGCTAGAAGACGTCTACTACTGGACGAAAGCCTCCCCCTTAAAAGGGTTTGCCATAATCCCTACGCTTGGCAGGCGGCTTGGGGATCGCAGAGCTCACCACCGTTAACCGAGAGGACGCTGCTGCCCGTCCTCTGGATGTTCTGGTAGCAGTTTTAGGACATAACCAGGTCGCTACCTATAATAGTAGCAGTGCCAGAATAGTGCACTTTCAAACAAAACCCTGGGCCGCACTATACTGCGGCCCTGACATATTAGCCAGACATATATTATTATTATTATTTATTATAATTATATTTGCTGATAAGTTTAACAATTTTTTTAACTCCGTTGTAACTTTTATTAGTAATAAGTATATCACGTAAGTAAGTGTGGTGTAAATTATGTTTTTAATTATTTGATAATGTTGGATCTCTATGCGCTTTGGTGAATACTGTAAGCACAGAAAGCATTTGTCGCAAATAAATAAATAAATAGATTTCAAATATTTTGATTATAAGTACCTAAGTATTTACGACAAGTAACTTAAAAAAGGGAGTATACCTTTTCAAATAAAAAAAACAATTCAAAATTAGTCCACAATTGACGGAAAAATCGGTGAACATAAATAAAAAAACATACATTCTGTCGAATATAGAACCTCCTCCTTTTTTTTTAGTCGGTAAAAAAATATATATATAGGGTATTCTATCAACTACCTGGTTCCCATATTAGTAGTAGGAGGAAGTTATAAGCGGGGCTAATGCGACTACAAGTCGCTGTACAAACGAGTAATTCTCTACAAAAATATACATTTCGTAATACGAGAAGATATAATAACCATGAATGAAGAGTAAACTTTATAGTTAGGTGGTTTTTTTAGAAAGATCCATCTAGCCCCAAACTAAGCAAAGCTTGTAATATGGAAACTGTAAATACATACTTATAATACATACTACACCCAGACACAGAGATAGGTCGTAGGTTCAAGTCCTGCCAGAGGTCATAATTTTTCTTACTGTTTATGCTTTAAAACATGGAAATAACGAAAGTGTAGAAACACTTCATACAAATATATTTATTAGCCTTATAAAAACGAATAAGTAGGTACTTATCTTAAGAGTCACAGAAGTCATTATAAAGATTAAAAAAGAAAAAAATATTGAGATTAAACACGTTCAGGCCAATGATATAAAACCTCTACTATAGAATGACTCTAGACTCTACTGGTGTTTTCATTAATAGCCGCCTATTTGTCTCTAGGCCAAGCGAGACCAGTTGATTACTCGTAGTATCTAATATTCAAAGGAAAATCATATAAATAATATATTAATCGGCCGGTCCACAGCTATTGAAGAGAAGTTTTCTTAGTTTTAAGGATGCACCGCCGGACGGTTCGAAGTTCGAACTCATCGGTAAGCGTGGTGGCTAAAGGGCATGCTCTTTTCATCAAACAAAGTGTGGGAAAGGGAGAAAGAAAGTGAAATGAGCGCGCAAAATTTTTTCATGTCGACCTTTGGCTGCAGGATTATGATGAATTAACTATTGAACTAATTTATTCCAACTAAAGTTATTTGAAATTTTGATGGACTAAACAATGCCGCTTGATTCATTATTTTGGAGTTTTCGTACTCGCAGATGTTTCCTGGTTCATAACTTTCATGTTTATTAACTTTTTACTTTCTTATCAATTTACAATCCTAGATAATAAAGAGAAAAATCGATATAATACTTAGTCTTGGACCTACAACATTATATCATCATCAGCCCGGAGACGTCCACTGCTGAACGAAGGCCCCCCCTTAGACCGCCACACTGTACGACAACCTGCCATTTGCATCCACCGGTTGCCCGCGACTTTTACAATGTCGTCGGTCCACCTAGTGGGAGGCCTTCCTACGCTGCGTCTTCCGATTCGTGGTCGCCACTCAAGAACCTTTCTTCCCCATCGGTTGTTAGTTCTTCGAACGATGTGGCCTGCCCATTCCCACTTCAACTTGCAAACCTTGCGAGCTATGTCGGTAACTTTGGTTCTTTGGCGAATATCCTCGTTCCGGATTCTATCGCGCAAAGTAACTCCGAGCATAGCTCTCTCCATTGCCCGTTGCGTGACTCTAAGTTTCTCCAAAAGGCCAGCAGTTAAAGACCACGTTTCAGTTCCACATGTCATCACTGGCAACACACACTGGTCGTATACCCTTGTCTTCAGACACTGCGGGATTTTGGACGAGAAGATATTACGCAATTTTCCGAACGCTGCCCATCCGAGTTGAATTCTTTGGGCGACCTCTTTGTCTTTACTCTTAACTAATCATTTTATAATCTGCGACACAGATATGTGTATGTGATAAGATAGAGCAAGCAGTGATTAAGTATAGAGAGAGGCGCTAAATCCTCCAAGTGAGCAAGTCTGTCATCCGGAATGTAGAGGACTGGGACGGATAATGTGGCTCCGAACAAAAACTTTTCCAATTGAGTTGTGAATACCCCTGCTGTATTGTCATGCTCTTTTTTGTGGTTATTGTTTGTCTCACAAATGATTGCCCATGGAAATGCTATGCTTTTTTTCTTGCATAACACAAATTAGTAAAAGTGCGGATTAGTAATTACTAGTGTGTTTGATTTTTCATTAAAAAAATGCGAAAAAAAGAGAATCATGTCTCGTCATCGCCATCTATCCTTTGGCTGTAGAACTACGCTCTGACAGCTGTCAGAAAACTTCTCAATGCTACCCACCAAAAAGTTTGTAGGTAATAGCTACTTAGCATACATACGACTCTAGTTCCAAATTGTTAACAGCAAGTGAATAATGCCGCTACTTTTATATTCTGCTGGTATCTGTGGTTGGTATTAAAGAAATAGACTGTCATAAATATAATTATAGCAGAGCACGTCATAGCAGTCAACCTTTTTAATTTGTCCACTGCCAGACTTGGGCCTACCCTAGAAGTGCGATCGGGTCATATATCTACCACTCTGGTCCAGTTGCGGACTAAAGGATTCATATATGCCATTTTTTGTTTTTTTTCTTCGGACTGTGGGTCTCTTGTCTTTTGCTAAATTTGATTTTGCACTTAATAACTTAGCACATATGCCATTTAATTCCTTCCAGGTTTTCTCACGATGTTTTCCTTAACAGAAAAGCCAGAGGTATCAAATTCCGTACATAAACTCCAAAGTGATAATTGGAACGGGCCTGGAGTTTGAACCCGCGACTTCACGGTCCAGCGGTCTCCCCACTGGCTACCTAGCCACCCAGCTATCCAGCTGGCTACCACAGCTTCTAACACTTTCAATGGAGATCCACACTGCATTTTTTTCCCGCTAGGTGGCGCATCGTTGATGCGACCATAGCCAACTGTCAATCTCATACGAGAATCTGCATTTATACTGGTTTGTAAGCAATCCTTTGCCTTGCTAATTAAAGCTCTGTCCAACATAATAATATAATGTTAACAACTATCTAACCTAAAAAAAACATTTTCAGGCCGTCAAAGCTGCATAGATTCTTAAAAAAAGGCGCAGTAAGTACCCAGTATTTTTCTTTGGACTAGATTATCGACAACGCCCTCATGAAGAGCAGATAGATATTAAGCATCAACTATTAACAAAAAATAACATGGTTTTGAAACATCCGGACCGCCGCTGGCGACATCTGCGAAATGTTATGCATGTGGAACGCCATTTCAATGTAATTTTCAAAGTAATTCAAAGGTTAGTAGAAATGGGGGTTTTAATTTTGATTAATCAATAATTTTTGAGGCAGAGATTGCCTTGAATCACTCCTTAAATAATATAATTTCTCTAAAGCAAGAGAGGCGTTTCGGTTCGTTATGCCCGTCATTCATAACTTCTTTACAAACGACCACTGCCTGATTCACTTTGCTTAGCTTTCCAAAATTGGTTTTTGTAAGATTCCTAAAATTTTCATCAAAAGAGACAGCTTTTATATTATTATTCCTTTTTCACTCGCTTGTTATTGGAATGACAAGAGATACAGATAATTTCTTAAATAGAGATTGTTTTTGATTTATTAATGAAATAATAAAACATATTTCATTCATAAAATATCGAAAAGATCATCACAAAGCTCACAAAGATTTATAGCTCGATATCTTCAAACTGGCAGTGGTTGGAAGCGGACAGCTGAAGATCGGGCTGAGTGGCGTGCCTTGGGAGAGGCCTATGTCCAGCAGTGGACTATGACAGGCTGTATATGATGATGATGATGATCTCCAAACGGTTTTGGACAAGACCGAGAAGGATAAATATTTTTTCACTCATTAATTATATTAATCAATATCCTTAATGTTTAAACTTCACCACGCGAAAAAACACTATTTAAGTATGTATTGGGAAATAATACAATGCAGCAACATGATTTTCTGATTCTCTACTACTCTGCATGATTGTCTAGGTGATTCTAAACGATCACCGATGTTAAGCAACGGACGGTCCGGTCAGTCTTCGGATGGGTGACCGTGAGTGGCTTTTATTTCTGAGCGCTACCGTGGGTCGGATGACACGTTAAATTGTTGGTCCCGGTTGTTTGTTCTAGTTTATATAACAACAACCGTCAGCCATGTCAGAGGCCTTCGGGCGGCACATTAACTCTGACACTAGGGCTGGCCACTCAGCCTATACGAACTTACTTACTTTACTTATTTTCTGCGTTCACGCCACAAAACTCTTTAACTTGGGTTTAACTGTTTGGTGACCTTTTTAAATAGCTATTATAATGTAGTGTACTTTGAAGGTATCATTTTAAGTTTAAGAAATAATAGTAACATGTTATGCAATGGCTGCAAAGTTGTTTTTTGGCGCAACATCTTGTATTAAAATAAGAAAAAAAACAAGTGAAGGATTCTAACGACTAAATCACGACCGCAGAGAGTGATTCAAGTGTTAGAATCCTGAGCGACGCGAGTGATTCACTCTATATAAATCCGTTTTATACACCAAAATGGTGATGGTGATGGTTTTTATTCACTGTTTTCAGTGAATACAATAAGCTTTTTAGAGGGCGAATGGTATAAATGCACTTTTGCACTCAGATTTTGAAAGATAACAGAATCTTTCCGAGCTTGTGATGAGAAAAAATATTGCATCAGGAGAGATTCATTGCCGTCATATCAGCCATCGTTCGTGCTTTTAGTGCTTAAACCAGTTTTACTTGTAGATTTACCGGTTTAATGTTTGTTTGCATATTTTATTGGGTATGGCCGCTTTAATGCGAAGCTTTACTAGAGTGCTAAAGAATATCGAACACAGAATACGTTTGGAGTTTATGTAGTACGGATTTTGAGAAGAAAACACCGTGAGGATCTGCATTACGTCCGGAGAAGAAATTCTGTGCTCGCTTGATGGATTTTGCCCGATCGCCATTTAAGGGTATAGTAGACCTATGTTCAACTGTGGACTTTTGTAGTGGTACGACATTAAGTCCTCCTTTTGTACATCAATGTATTTATGTGTGCAATAAAGAATTAAATATATATATATATATATATATATATATACGACTCTACTGCAGAGGCCACCTGGGGAAGTACCACACCTTTGCCAGTAATTGAAGCGCCAGGCAGTAGTGTGTAAGCATTACTGTGTTTTGGTTTGAAGGGCAGTGTTACCAGAATAATTACTGGGTATGAAGAGATTTAACACCTAATATCTCAGGGTGACGAGTGCAGTGCAGTGCGGTGCAGGATTGTGTTCGCAAGTTCACAATTACACTGTACTGTTAGTGGCAAGCGTGACGCTTACCACTAGGCGAACGTCTAGTTCATCTCGTCACATGATTGAATAAAAAAAAAGAAGACCATTAACAAGCTGATTCTGGACACCAATTTTTTTAGATTTAACTCAAAAAATTAAGGATATAAGTACCCTACCCTACCCTAGTGACATTCAGAAATAAGGAAGAGTTTAACAGTTATTCAACGCGCATAATCCATATGCGTTCCACTTGAACTCCCCTTTGGAACCCCTGAGGGGACCCCGGATACCCACTATTCCAATTGTTTCCCCAACCAGAGGGTAATTACAAGAATAATTACAAAAAAAAAACCACTGAGACAAAAATTAAATAATGAAAGAAAATTGAATTGTTTAATACCATCCGTATACTAAGACCAAATCTGAGAAGCCGTTTATGGGATGCTTTTACGCGAATAATCCCGATTATTTTCATAGATCTGAAAATTGAGGTTACAGAAGATAGTATCAAAACAGACAGGTATATACTATAATAATATATAATACTATATACTTATAATATTATATATTTATAACCTGACCAACTGATAACCCCGACGCACCGTCTCGTCAAGTCGGAGAGTTCAGTGTATATTTTGGGGCCCGCGATCTACAACCATATACCAGCTTCCATTCGGGATGCTCCTTCCACCGGGTGCTTCAAAACCAAGCTCAGAGCGTGGTTACAACAGAATTTGTTTTATGACATTGAAGCTTATTTTAAAATAAGAGATTATTAACGTATTTTTATAATTATTATTTCATTTTATTAAGTGATAATTTTGTTTATGACATACTTAATGAAATTTGACGTGTAACTTTGGTGTTATCAATAAACTATTTGTATTTGTATACCGGCAAAACACACCATCTTTTTGAACAGTTGGGTAAAAATAATAATGATGTACAATTATAAATTGATGGTCTTACTTAAAACACCGCTGTTATACATTTACAGTCTTACTTAAAACGCTGCATAAAGTTAAATGACTTTAGTTAGTACTTCGCACTTAATTTTTGAGTAGCGTCGTCAAATGACGTTTTTTAACTTAAGCAACGTTTTTAAGTAAGTAAGGCTCTTGAACTGTAAAAAAAGACATTATTAGTTACTCACAATCATTACCTAAGTAATTATTTCAAAAATTCTCTCGAGACTTCAGCTGACTGTCAGATTTAAGATAAAATTATTTTTATGTGCCTTATCAAATTTATGATAAAACTGTTTTTTTTTTCAATTGAAGAGTTTTTATTAAAGAGCCTTTATAAGATTTTATAAAAAAAAAATTGTTCATACACAGTACACACTGGGTTACGCGTAACAGTATTACTAAGTAGAAAAGAGGTCATTATTCGCATCGCTATGAACAACTTTTACTATGGGGTCAACCCTGTAACCGACAAAAAAAAACTTTTCCGTGGAAATAATTATCTCAATCACGCTTGGAAATATATATGGAATGGAATAGATGATTTCTTCGCACGAAATCAAGGTTGGCCCTACAAACAATTTTGTTCACAATGGTGGTACATGAGCTCCTTTCGGCCTAGCGATAACGTACTGCGTAACCCTATATAGTGCGATAGTGACCGCTAGCCTTCTAACAGGATGCTAACAGGTTTAATTTTTTACCGTTTATAAAAAAAATATGACTGCTTAGGTATAAACAACTACACACTTACCTTCTGAATTTGTTTGCCAACAATCTTCGGGAAACCCCACAAAGCTAACACTATAGCCACAATCAAAAACACAAGTGAACACGTAAAAATCAACTTTGCTTTTTTCGCCAACATTTTAAGCACACTAGAAATTCGGTAAAAAATAACTTGAAGTTAAACTAGCGATTAAACACCAACAAAGTGGCTAACTTTTATAATAATTAAATAAAGAACAATTAAAAATAACAAACTAAAACATTCTCACTAAAAAGTTTTCACGATATTTTAAAAATCTTAAAATTCGAATCGTAAATTCTAAAGCAGGTCCGACTGCGCGGGAAACCTGTAACTGATTAGTAAAGGTAGATTCACACGTGCAGTTTTCCTCTCGATGTTTTTTAGCATACTGATGAACGCAAAACGTAATGAATAGCTGCTGCCATTGTTATTAAGTAGGAGTTTTTTTCTTTAAGTGTTATCGTTTAGTTTTACCTTTTCATTAGTGACCCATGTAACATTGTCCGTTATTGTTCTTCATTGTTCTTAAGCATTTGTAATTTTTAGGTAATACCTACTTATTGTTTTCTTTATTTAAAACAAGAGACTAGCGATCAACTGATATGGGCAGGGCAGTCTCGTGAATATACCTATTTATATGATAAATAGTTAATTATTATACACTTTCATTTTACGTGTTTTTGTTATAATAAATCTCAAAGAATCAAACAACTAAAATATAACATCTTTTTGTTTTTGTTTAGTAGGCTAGGTAGTTTAAGTAGTTAATTAAATATCATAATATATTTGTTGTAGCTAAAAAATCACTGCCCGAAAAATATATATATTATATTAACAAAAAAACGGTAAGGGTTGTTCCTCGCTCATCCTATGATGTTTCATTCAGTTATCTGCATGTAAATAAACACGACCAATATATTTTTTGTTTGGTATTTGTTTTTGACAATATGCATTTTAAGTACCGAGACTTAAAATGCATATTGTCAAAAACAATAATTGTCTTCAAAAAAATAACAGATTGTCAATGCAAAGGCAAAGCTATGCCAATCGCGGCAAAAATAAAACGTGGTAGAAAAATAAAATCACTGAAGGTTCCGTACCTCCATACATTTTGTTTTTATTTCATCGTGGCCGACTCACACTTGTCTTGACTGATTTTATTATTTACTTTCATAATATCACACAGCATCCATCATCAGTCAGAAGACGTCCATTGCTG
Organism: Erannis defoliaria; assembly: GCA_905404285.2. Classification (NCBI taxonomy): domain Eukaryota; kingdom Metazoa; phylum Arthropoda; class Insecta; order Lepidoptera; family Geometridae; genus Erannis; species Erannis defoliaria. Next base: position 18,601,665 of record FR990072.1, on the reverse strand, counting down.
GACGAAGGTCTCTTAATAAGAAGCGAGGTCCCTTAATAGGAAAGGGTTGCCATAATCCCCACGCTTAGTAGGTGGCTTGGGGATCGCTGTCCGTCCTCCGGTGGTTCTGGATGCAGTTTTAGGACATATTCAGCTCCATTTTATTATATACTGCTATAATATCATGATAGAGCCAAAACAAAAAGTAGTAAAAATATATTTCTTGAATGCGGAACATCTCTAAAAAAATTTTTTTTTGTTGTTCCTACCTATCAATGTGATACATACGTATATTAAGTAAACGCCAATCGGATACCTACCTAATACGGTTTAGAAGTAACAGGCTCCAGGTCATAATAGGTCGGACGGAGACAGATACGGTAGGCTTAGAAATAGGAGCATCTTTTGGGTAAGGAACCCTAAAAAAATTACGACAGAACAATAGAACTATTTACTCAGATGTTACCTTTTTGATCCTAATAACATTGGCGAAGTGTTAATTTCTTGAACAAAGCACAATGAATGTGCCCTCCTATGTTTATTTGGAATAAAGGTTAAATAACGGATGACTACTTGTATGAAAAAACTCAGAGTCATCGAAGTCATTGTGCTCTATACCTAGACAACTTGTAAAATCAAGTGCTTATAGTCTAAGATCCGATGAACGACGACTTTCACTCATATGTTTAGTCGATTGGATGGGATGTTGATACTGCTGCTTTGATACTGATTTATTTAATAAACAAATAAGTGAATATTTTTTTTCCAGTAGATGTGTTTGTATTAGTTTTTAGCACTAGGTTAAGAAGATACGACGGGACTGACATGTACATGTACAAAAGTCCCAAAAAATAATAATAAAAAAATAAAAAAAATTAAACTATTTACTATCAACTATCAACATACCTGTTTATACCTGTCAAGCACTGGTTACGCCAGGAAAAAAAAAAAAAAAAAAAAACAGGCCCCCCCGTGGGTACCCGCCTTCTCGGGGCGGGGGGGCTTAGTAGCCGTGGGTTGGTCGCCATGGTGAAGCTAAGAGGTACCCGAGGTGGGGCCGCTTCTCCGGGCCATCCGGGGGGATTGTACCCGGGGAAGTCTGGTTGAAGCGGCCAAAGTAGGTTGCGGTACTGTATGGGCGGTACTTCAACTGAGGCGGGCTGCGGTGTCACATGGGAGATACCGCAGCTGAAGGCTGGAGGCCGCGGCGGGAGAGGACTGTCGGTGGTGAGGTTCGCCGCTTTCCCTGCCTTCCGCGGCCTCGACGGGGCTGCCACCGTGAGATGGTGGACGCGGTGGGGTCGCAGGGGAAGAGGAGTGCCGGTATCACGGTGCGCCGCTCTTCCTGTCCTCTGCGACCGAAATGGCGGGCGACGGGGCCACTTGCCTGACCCGTCGCATGGGAACTTCTGGCGTCAGATATAGGGTCGTCTGACGCCAATACTGGTTTTGTTCTCGAAGTGGGTCGCGACATGTCATTTATGGCGTGTCGTGACGGAAGGAGGCAGGTACCCGGCTCTCCGCGTGTCCCTCTGATCAGCAGAGGGCACAGTGGAGAGCGAGGAGTGGCGGCCGGGTGGTGGCCTCATCGAGGACTTACCTTGATGGGGCTCCCATCATGCGCGTCGTGGTTGGGCTGCGGAGTGGGGACAGGCCAGACGGGCCGGAGCTCCCCATTCCCAGTGGCCGAAGTGGCAGGCGGCGGGGCCACTCACCTGACCCGCCGGACGCGTAAGAGCTTTTCCCAAAGTAAAAAAAAAAAAAAAAAGCAACCCAACGTTTCCCCCCCGGGGGTACCTGCCTTGTCGCCCACGGTGAAGCTAAGAGGTACCCGAGGTGGGGCCGCGGAAGCGGCCACAGTGGGGGGCTAGGCTACTGCACGGGCCTGAGGGATGGAGACAGGCCAGAGGGGCCAGAGCTCTCCATTCCCAAGGGCCACGGCAGGTGCTGGGCCCGTGAGTCCGGACCTAGTCCGGACATGAGGGCTCTCCGCGTGTCCCTCTGATCAGCAGAGGGCACAGTGGAGAGCGAGGAGGGACGGCCGGGTGGTGGCCTCATCAAGGTCTTTCCTTGAGGGGGCACCCACCGGGTGTGTCATGGTGGGGCTGCGGGATGGGGACAGGCCAGAGGGGCCAGGGCTCCCCATTCCCAGCGGCCGAAGTGGCAGGCGGCGGGGCCACTCACCTGACCCGCCGCATGGAGGCCGGGGCGTTGGACGTGGGGCCTTCCGGCGCCCATCTCGCTGGCATGGCCTCCGAGGTGGATGCACGATGTGTCTGGGTGTTCCGACACATCGTCATCGGTGCGGGAGGAGCTTCGGCTCCCCGTGGTGGGCCCGAAAGGGCAGCGCCGTCGAGGTCGCGGATGAATGCGAGAGCGTACCCGTGACCTCGATAATAAGCGCAGTGTGGGAACACCGTTGGGTTTTTAGTCGGTAGGGGTGCCATCGAGTCTCACTCTGGAATCGAGTCCGACGTAACCCTCCTGCGCCCTGGCAGGAGGGTATGCGTAAGTGCATTTCCCAAAGTTAAAAAAAAAAAAACAAAAAAAAAAGCAACCCAACGTTTGCATATTCTATAGGTTTCATACTTTCGATTGCTATTAAATTTATTCGTTAAACTCATGTGTGCAATTTTTTATTTTTTTTTATATTAATGATAGCCTTGCCCGGTTTTTTTTGCCAACCCACTCCCGATGTATTTTCTAACATAGTTAATTTGATAACAAACAATTTTCATCGACTAAACAGATGGGTGAAGGTCGTTGTTCATCGGATCCTTTACTATTAGCTTGTGTCATAGCTTTGCAGTTTTTTTTTATAGAAGTTAAAGTGCAGAGTTTTAGTATAAATAACTTTACAACCGACTACAAAAAAGGAGGTTATTTATTTATTAAGAACACTAACATGATGTACGTCATTTCCCACATCTGATACATGGTATGGTAGTTCTCAATTCGATGTGTTTATTACGCGATTACTCCGCCAATTATGAATTGATTTTGATGGTTTTTTTTATTTGGCTGGTCGTACTTCAGAGGTGGCCCCATATACATTCTTTCGAAATCGGTTGAGTAGTTTGGTTTATTAAATCAAAATAACTGGAAAAAAGATGTCATCCAGTTAAAGTCGTTTTTTTTCAAGTATTTTATGAATTGCTTGATGTCGTTTGGTATTTTATAGCCCACTGACCTCTTTCTAGTTTAATAACTACATTCTAATACAATGCTTTCCTCCTTAGACAACACACACTTGTTTTTGACAAAACAATTCCAGCAGATACCCAGCCTTACAGTATCACCAAACTTAGGATACTTACTGTAAGGCTGGGTTGAAATCAAAGTCAAGCACAGCCAAGTCGGGAGAGGAAGATTATCTTAGCCTCCGGACATATTTCAATGATAAACTTCTTGCTAAGTTCACTAGTCGTATAGACTAGATATTCGATCCGAAGTCCTAACGTATCTATGATAACTCCTAACTTTTGTTCGTATACTTTGGGAATTGGTTTTACAACACAAGTTCTTATATTACTTTTATTTAGTTTTTAAACGATTTCAAAAAGGTTCAGGAGCAATGTTTTCTATGTCTAGATACGCCTGAGCTAAGAAATCGTAAGACTAATTTTATTCTCGTTGATAAAAAGTCAACGCCATCTCTCGGATTTCGCGGTCACTAAGTGCAGCGCCAGTAAGGTGTGGTAGAAGAAGCGCAAACTGTACGAAACTAAAAACGACTTACCTAAAAATAAAAGTTTTAGCGTATAAGCAAGTTTAGTTTAACTTTAAATGTTGGATTACTGGTCAAAGAAACTCCACCTTTTTTTTAATGCACTTTGAAATGTAATTCTTACAACCCTTCACCACACAGTTTGGCATTTTGTACTCAAGTTATCACGTCGGACGTGCGTCGCAGACTATGCCGGCATCGGTGTCAATGCGTTTCTTTGATCGACCGTCACCGATTGTCACCCAATCATTCACCGATGATTGGGTGACATTTCAAAATGGCGTCAATATCGTTTAAAAGTCGGCTCCTTTCGCATGCGGTATATTGCGTACGATTCAAAAATGAGGCCCCTGACCGGCGAGACGTTCGCCTGGTGGTAATTAAAGCATAATGCCTGCCCGTAACAGTAGCAGTGCTAGAACTGTGAACTTGCGAACCAAATCCTGCGCCGCACTGCACTGCGCTCGTCACTTGAGATGTTAGATGTCAAATCTCTTCATGCCCAGTAATTTATCTGGAAACATTGTCCTTCAAACTGAAAAATAACGCTTGCATTATGCTTGGTAATTGAATAACTAGCAAAGGTGTGATACTTCTCCAGGTGGCCTCTGCAATAGAGTGGTAGGACTCTATTGCAGAGGCCACTACAATTAATTTTGCAATACTTTATACCAACATATAACAAAAAAAGTACATAATTTTTTTTATATTGCAGTCAATTTTAAATGAACCATAGATTTTTTTTTTAATTACGTTCGTATAATATGTAGTGTCCAGCCGAGTGCCACTCGTAATTTTTTTTTGTAATCAATTGTTAATTATTATTTATGTACGGGATCCTTAGTGCGAAAATTCAAAACGCACTTGACAGATTTTTCGAGTCTGTCTATGTCTGTGTGTTTCGAGTTGTTATCTTTTTTTTTTATCTAACCTCAAAGTATTATCAAAACTATTGGAAGATAAATAAAAAGAATGAAATAACTAGCTAATAATATCTATTAATATTTATATCATTATAATAATAAATATAATTTAATAACGTGAATGTAGTTTCATTATATTTAATCTTTTATTTAATATACTTACGCAAGTTAATCTTGAAGGTTAAAGTCTAATGATAAATAAAAAAAGAATTAAAACCAACTAAGTAGACATCTCGATAAAAACGTGTGACCATTATGTGAGCATAAAGTTTTTAACAATCATTATTAATAATATTAGTGAACTTAAAAATAATAGGTAAGTACACATCTTGAACGTAAAACTATATAGGTTTCCAAGTTTATCTATACATTAACCGTCTTATACATAAAAAAACACTAAAACCTCTTTTAATCCTATTTTACGTGCCTGCGAGGTTGAAGTGGCCTATACTTTAGCCCCGCTACACGGAGCGAAAGGAACCATTTCCTTCCCGCAACGGCACTTAAAATCGTATACACGCCACAGGAGCAAGTAAATCCTCAGTTCTCATGTTTGTCACCCTCGGCTTCCCATCGGGAGACAATATACGTGAGATCTGATACATTCTTTACTTTTGCTCTCAAGGTGAGTAATCTATTATTAGTTAAATAAATCGTCTTGTCTTCTTTTTTCAAACTCAATTCGTAATGCGAAAAAATTTACAAAACACTTTTTTACTAAAATAGGTTTAAGTGTTTTATGCATAAGACGGTTGGTTTATAAAATATGTTACAAATTTTCAAACTTAGGACTCAGTCGTGCAATTCTATAATTATGTTTTGTACCTTCTACGTCGCAATGTCGTCAATAAATCATCTTGTTCACGTAGTTCATCTACATTTGTATAGTATTTAAAATTACAAATAAACTCTTACTATAACACAATGATTAGGTATGTTGTTTTTCATCGGTGGCGTTTTAGTACGTTCTTTTAGAAGTCTTTGGTTTATTTACTCTTGTATATTTGTTTACATTTTTAATATGGGGCATTTAGAATAAATTATGTTTAAGTATAAAAAGACTTATTTTAGAAATAAGTCTATGAAATCTAAATCTATAATCATTACCAATTACCATATTGCAAAGTGCAAAGACCCACGGTGTAGATCTACCTTTACATTTTTTTGTTATTAGGTCGCAAATGTTTTGTTTCTTATTAATATTTCATAAAAAAATATCATGATTTTTGGCTTGCTGATAAAATATTCGCAAATTAACAAATTAAAGTCAAATAAATAAATCGTTCACTGTTAGCTCGGCTATGCAAAAAACGCGCGACGTCACAATAGCAAACGAAAAGTTTTTATTTTTTTTGAATTTAAAGAAGGTTAACAAAAAAGTACACGTATTCAAGTTTGAATGTCTGTACCAAGTTGTATCATGTAGGACACTGACAATCGTGTCATCACGCCATTGGCTCGTAATTATTCCACTGTTTATCAATTCATCATCATTACTAGATAGCGTTCATGCTTGAAATAATCGCCCGGGGTCTCTACCGGGATATTTTTTTATTTTTTATTATAATTAATTAATTTTGTAATTTTAGGCTAGGATAATTAAATGGAAAATCATTTTGAGGCCTCTACGCAATTATGGCGTCTGCACTGAATTAATATATCAAATTCCTTTTCGGAGTTTTCGGTAAAAAAAAATACCTATCTACAACGACGATGATAATGGAATGGACGGGCCCAGCGCTTGCAAATCGGTCAAAATTAAGAAGACAACACAATCAAGCATACCTAGCTAAAAATATGCATATTACATTTGCCGGACAATAGAGATAGCGAATCTAATTACTGCATGACAAAAAGAGAACACATGAACATGTATTAAAAGTTTGTATTGTCGTATCGTATGGCTCGCATGTCGCAAAGGCAGAGTATGACTGAAGCGAGTGGAGAGCCGGCGCTCAACATATAGTCTTCAAAATCCGTGCGCTTATTTCCCGTCCATTCATTTTATCATTGTCGCTGGTCGTAGGCGGCTCGTAATAGATCGTTTTTAGTTATTAAATTTCTTATTATAGCCAATGTAGGTAATAGAAATAGAAATATTTCGTTTGTACAAATTGAGCTATGATACCATCAGAAATAAGTAATTATTGTAATGGAACAAAAATTACTGTAATAACTTAGCTATTCCAGAGGTTAATGATAGCCAAAAATGACTATTAAGGCATATGCACACTGAAACACAAAGAGCAGTAATTCTCTCTTTCTTTAAATGACATTTTATTTAAATTTTAAACACATTTATTTTGCTTGCCCTGTTTGTTGTTTTTTGGGTCTTTGGTAATTGAAATGTTACCCCCTTCCTATTGACAGAATGATCTGATATTTGGTATACACCTGTAATTCTGATGACAAACCCGATAACCTTTTTTTTAAAAGTGTTTATTTATAATTATTGTTATTTTATAACATTGTTACATTACAATTTTCACAGAATAATAATATGTTTGTGTTACTTACCTGCTACGCAGAAAATTTTACAGTAAAACATACGGGAAACGCAAGAACCGTGCTTTTGTATTCAGTTCATGCCGAACTAAACAGGAGTTTTTTTTTTGATAAGCATTATTTTTTTTTTTTTTTTTTTTTTATATTTTTTTTATTATTTTTTTTTATTTTTTTTTTTATGAATGGCTATGCTGTTGGCCTCAGATGGCCTCTACAGCGTCACCGGACTTTAGGCAAGCGCAAACGGCGCTCGGCCTAGGTTTAGGTTAAAGGCGACTAGCTCAAGGGCACCTCAGACGGTACGAACCTCGGCTTGGCCGTCGCCGGGAGTGGGGTCAGACTTGCCCTGGCACCCCAGAAGGGGTATGCCCTGGGGCCCTAGTAGATTGATCTGGTTGACTACTTGGAGAGAATCTAACAGAATAAGCATTATGATGATTTTTGTTTTATTTATACGGGAATACTCACGTTTAATTAAATCGGATACTCCGACTATAGTTTCGATCACATCCGGTGTCCTTGGTCTTGGTCTTGGTGAAAAATGTGTCAAAACCACGTCAGTTTTCATAATAACATTATGATGATAATAATATGTAGGGACTTCACTGTGTATACTCACCCTGGATGCGCGAGTCCGCCTCGCACTTGACTAGTTTGCTTAGCATTATATTTTTTTTTTTAATAAGAACGATGCATAGCAACTGTTCCGAGTCTAAGTCGAGTAGCAGGTTGATAAAGGTTAAATATTATAGGTTTCCTATTCGTGGGAACATCTTTTGTAAGACCTCAGATAATAGGTACCTACTTGTTCTTATACTGTATTTGCCTTTTTGCACAGAAGTTAATTAATACTTACAGTCGTTTCTACAGTAGAATTATTATTAAATTAGTATTATTAACAAGCAGCGCCCCGCAGTTTTACTTGCTGTTCTTCGGGAATTGTCTATTTTTCGGAGATTAAAAGAAGTCAAGGGTATTTATAATCTATTCCAATTCGAAATTTCACTCAAATCCGTTGAACCGTTACAGCGAGAAGAAGTAACAAAAGGGTCCATATCGGAACGAATAAAAACAAATGTCCTAATGGCGACTTGCATTGCGACTTTATGCAAAAATATCATTACGCATAACGATTAAGCCGCATAAATGGTTTCGCATAAAGTATTTCCCCATAACAATCAATCACCATAAAAATAAAAATGTATAAAGTTTTTAGCATATTAACGTCAAGCACAAGGATAAAATATCCCTTGTAAAGCATAAATTCTCACACTACTAAGTATTTAATTTTTATAAAATACTAATATAAAATTACATATATGTAATTTTATATTAGTAATATATTCGCGGCTCAAGTGTGGCCCATGGACCACCCCACCGCACCATAATCTAATGTCATGTTTGCCACAGCAAGAGTGAATTTCAATCTTGATATTGCTATGTTATAAAACCGAATGGATACTTTATTAAACAATCCCAATAAGTATTGGCGCCTTTGACACGCTCTGCGAGACGGCGCTATATGGGTCACTGCGCCAGTAAACTAGTAGTATTTGCATGATTGTCATGTCACATTGTTATTTTTAAAGTTTAGTTAAAATGATGCCTTATTCATAATGTATGACACAAAAAAACCTCCACGTGCTTTTATTAACTGCAACAACATAGGTACATGATATCTCCTGCGACCTAAAAACAAAAAGATTCTATCCAGGCCGTTGAAAGTCTAGTCTGCCATTAAACATCAAATGATTTCAGACCATAGCATAAGTTACGTGTACAAAACATTTCAAATTATAAACCAATACAATAAAAAAATTACGCAAAATAAGACAATCAGTATTAACAATATTATGTTTACTACATCAATGCCAAAAATAATTACCATGCCTAAAAATATAACATAATGCAAACAACATGTATGTACATGCTTTGCTTAGTATGGGGCTAGATGGCGCTGTGTGTAATAAATGTACCCACATATTTTTTTTTTTTTAACATTTTAAACTGCGACACCTACGTACTGGTCCCGGTACCGTTTCTATATACTTTAAAACAATTGTATGCCAAAAGATTGCTAAACCATGTTAGAAAAATAATAATTATGCGAATCAAGAAGCACCCGTTACAAAAAAAACACACACATACACAAACATGCACACTTTAAGTGTGACAAAAAGCGTAAGTACCCATACCCATAAGTATATAAGTAATGTTTTACAAATAATAAAAATAAAAATAGGCTTCTTGATTTGAACCACGGTAGGTATCACGGTTTCAACGACCTGCTGCTCTAAAATGTATTTCAACAAACCCGAAAAAGTTTTGGTTACAGCAAAAAACTGTGTAAAAACTATCTCAATATTTTTTATTTTATTTACATAGAATTATATAAATATAAATAATTAATAGGTACAGTATCAAATCGAGCATAACAAGAATTCATACGTTTTGCCTTAATCTCTCCATTGAACTCCATTGATTTATCTAATTGAAGGTATTCGTTCGTCACGCAAGGTTTTTAGGCGCAAAAAATTGTGGATACCCATTTCAATGTCGAACTCTGCACCAACATGAGTTGGTAGATTATTCTAACAAAAAATACATCACACACATATACACATACATGCGAAAGTTACTCTGGTTTTCTGTCTGTACAGACATTTAATCAGATCAGAAAACAAAGCTAAAACGTCACCCGTACATGGCGGATATTCTCCACGAACGCAAAGCGCTTTGATTTTACATATTTTTTTCTCTCGGTGAGAATGTGGAAATCAGAAGTAGAATCTCTGTAGAAGTATATTTCTGCAAAAGTGCCAAGTGTGTCGTCAAATCCTAAGTAAAAAAGTTGCTCAATTTTAGACCACATCCTTGTTTAACATCAAACAGGATGTGGCCAAACCATAGATCTAGTAAAAAAGGGAGATGAGGTACGCTCTAATGTCAAGTAAACATAATTGTACTATAAGAATTAATCGAAATGATTTTAAAGAAAAATATACCTAGTTTTAATGCAGGTATTGACGAGTGAGAAATTATTCCGTGGAGCTTATTTTTGGTTGTTGGACTAAATGTGCGTCTTTTGAAAACACAGGAAGGTATTTTTTCTGCTTATTTAGATGAATCTACGAGAATTGAACCTAAAGCGTTATACACAAGCGCCTGTTTGATTGTGACTAAGGTCAATTAGGTCCGTGGACCTAATTTGTGCGGTCCACGTAAAGCGCGCGTCCCTCATCTCCCCTTTTTTAAATAGATCTATGCGACAAACTCAACCCTATTTTGAACCAAAACAATGAAGTGCCATGATAAAAAAATACTGAAGCAATTTTGACAAAATTTGGCAACGTGACAGTATCTCAAGAAAATTTGATAGACAGATATTTGATATGTAATGCAAATACGAGAACAAATTTGAACTCCCAAGCAAAGCCATGAAGCGCAGATGGAACTAGCTATAAATGCCATTCATCAATTTATTGTAATTATGGAGTAATTTACCCAAAACAGGAAGTTATGAAAATGTCCAGGCTGGCAAAATCAAACGACTATACTTATGATACATTCGTATGTAAGCAAATATTTTCATATAAAAGAGTTAACTATTTTTAGAGTTCCGTAGGATCAAGAGAAAAGATATCTTCTAAAAGCGTATATCGATAGTTAGTAAAATATAGTAGAAAATTACTTTTTCATCACACTTGCTCGTAAAATGGATCTTATTACATCGGTTTTAGGCTCATAATCCAAGCTATTACGCACCCGTGCTTTTTACTTTACATTACGCCACTTGTGCTATAATAGGTATAACCCGGTACAGTCAAGTTTGTACGTGACTGCAATTAGACGTATGTATACGAAGCACTCTTAATATAGCCGGGTAATACTTACAGATTTTTTGTAATACCAACAAAGAGTTCTTATGCCGCTGAAGTAAATGTCAACCTGCGCGCGCATTGCTGGTTTGGGCGCCATTTTCCGCAAATGTTTGTTGACGTTTTCGCTGTGTGGTTGATTATTATCAATAAAAGTTTATTTTTTCCTCGCAAGTGTGATGAAAGCAGTCGTATGGAACTCTTGTGCTATTAGTCATTACGCTCTCGGCTTCCTTATCGCGCTCGCCTGCGGCTCGCGCGCATAATATCGCCTCAAGTGTAATGACCAACATAGCACACTCGTATCATAATGTACTATTACAACATGGCAATGTAGTGTTGAAATAAAAAAAACAGTAAACAAGACAACAAAGAGTTCAAATAAACAAAGAGCGAGTGAGTAGGTGTAATTTAAATAAAATAAGCGAAATTGAATGTTGATGTCTGTCTAGAGATTTTTCACTCATATTAAGTTAATTACTCGTTACTTTAATTAACTTAATATTGTTTAGTCGAGGTGTCAGGTGACCGGAATGCTGGCGTATATTTTGGTCAAAAACTTAGCATTGCCATCCAACGTGGCAATGCCGCCAGCATTCTGGCCACCTTTCCATCATCTACGGGGCTTTTAGTTTAAATTTTAAGTTTTGTATTTTTATTATGTAGGGTTTGTTTTTACTAGATAGGTTTTATTTAGTTGTTAGTTAGTTATAATTTAATTTTAGTGTATAATTGTATTTTATTTGTAAATAAACTTATCTATTACTTAATATTGTAAGCTAACTTGAAACGTTTATATTGTGGTCAAAATTCAAGTATTCGTAGGAGTTGATTGAAGTTTCATGTAAAGCGTAATCAGTAATCACGCTGTTGATAATTATGTATAACTCACATTATTGACTTGCTTTCCACAATTACATACTCGATCTGTTCACAACAGCCCAAACTAATAGTGAAAGTTAGGTTCACCAAATCACCTGACTTTTTAAGTAAACGCCAACATTTAGAAAGGTGGTAAACTTTCATTGATCTCATATTTTACAACAAAAAAACACATAAGTACCTATTAGATGTCCGAGACGTTCAATAGCATGTTGAAGCATTAAATGTTTATAAAATAAACGGTGGTAGTGGTAGGCATTCTGCGATCCCCAAGCCGCCTGCCAAGCGTGGGGATTATGGCAACCCCTCCCTATTAGAGGGGAGGACTTCGTCCAGTAGTCAACTTATTGTGGCTGGTGATGATAATGATAATAATAATGTTTATGTTCAGATTGATTTGTTATTTTATTTTATTATTATTATTATGCGCCATAAAGAGTATACAAAAAATATATATATTGGGTATATATGTATTTCTTATTTTTTTACTATAATTATTTAAGATGTGCTTGTAACAAATACTTAACCTACATATAATGTTCACTTACCTATGATGATAATAATTTTTATGTTCAGATTGATTTGTTATTTTATTTTATTATTATTATGTGCCATAAAGCAATAGAGTATAGTATAAAAATTATATTGTGTGAAGGTACCTAACAATTATTTTCTTACTGTAATTATTTAAGATGTGCTCGTAACAAACTCCTAACTTACCTATAATATTCGTCTACCTAAAGCTTTCCATACACACACTTTTGACTCTATTTAATAATATACTGTATTCTTAAACATAATATTTAACGGTATTTTATCGACCCTATAAAAATGTATGATAATTTATTTTTGTACAGAACCCGTACAGTACAAAGCCTGACTGCATCTTAATAGTTTTTATTTCACGTTAACCCGGAACGAAGTTCAAGGCTGATGTACGTTTTATTTCGAAGTAAAATTTAATTAGCTACACAATGAGAGATGAACTAATGTCAAACAATTACAAAAATATTGCAATTTCCGGGTATTCATAATTATGTATAATGTGGACGATTGTTTTATTATGGAAACTTTTTGTCTTTAGTTGTAAATATAGCTAATTATAGTAGAAAACGATGTGACGTAGTTAGTGATGATTTGACAGATATCGTAACTAGTAAAAAAATACTAAACATGAACGCAGAGTGATCCGCGTGGGTGAGTGGCCTAGCATAAAATTGTTGCCATAACTACGTAGGACATAAGCGTTTGTGAAATGTATAGAAAAATCTGTTAGGTACCCTCAACGTTCCGACAGCGGCCCTGTTCCATTTTAAACCGACTTCAAAAAAGGAGGTACTCAATTCGATTGAAGGTTTTTTTATGTTTGTTTCGCGAATAATTAATTAATTTTGATGATTATTTTTTTGTTCGGTAGGTCATACTTCAGAGGTCCCATATAAATTTAATCAAGGTTGGTAATACTAACAAAGAGTTTTTATGCGGCTGAAGTAAATGTCAACCTGCGCGCGCATTGCTGGTTTAGGTGCCATTTTTCCGCAAATAATTGTTGATGTTTTCGCTGTTTGGTAGATATTATCAAAAAAAGTTTGTTTTCTCCTCGCAAGTGTGATGAAAACAGTCGTATGAAACGCTTGTGCTACGTTGGTCATTACACTCTCGGCTCCCCTGCGGCTCGCGCGCGTAATACCGCCTCTAGTGTAATGACCAACATAGCACATTTGTATCATAATGTATCATTTTACTAGCTGACAGCCTCAACGTAAGGGGCATAAAATCAAATTGATTTTTTTGTTCCCATACACTTGGTGCTACCAAGCCAAAATTTTAATTGGTGCTATTTAGGGAATTTGCTAGGTTATTTTTTAATGCTTATAAATTTGCGTTAGGTGCTATTTTCATGGGTGCTCAAAGAATTGCTGCACGAACGGCCAAAGTAAAGCCTTCGTAAAGCGAACTAGAAGCCAATTCTAACGTACACAAACACGGTACGAAACTGACGACATCTGAATAAAATTATACGGTTTTACTAAAGCATGTAACATGTTAAAACACAGAAATGCACTATCATGTTTAAAAGTTAACACGCAGTATGATTATGAATTTAAACGTGATAAGTAGATTAATTAACTATCATCGCTACAAAAAAGGGTAAAAATCTCTTTTCTCTTTTTTGTATATATTTACACGTAAACGGGGGAAAAATCGGCACTCGAAAAATTCAATAACGCACGACGAAATATATGGAGCAGCTGTTTTTTTTTCATGAATTCAATAACACCCCGTATACCCATAATACAGGTGGTCCACGGGAAGAAAATATTACCCCTGGTACTGCCAGGTGAACTTATGTGGACCATGGGAAGAAATAAAATCCCCTGGTACACCTAGTTATCTTGAAGGTGGACCACGGAAAGAAAAAAATGCCCCTGGTACAGCCAGGTGAACAGTGTAGGTGGACCCCGGGCAGGGACCGTTTTATAATACCACGACTAACGTCCGCGTATGGAAGAAATTCTCCCCGCTCTCAAATATCATCCATGCCACCTTCATTTTTTGCTCTCCTTTAGGTCAATCCTGGCAAAAATAATATTGTTTATGTTTTAAAAACTATATATAAATGTACATTTTCATCACTATAACTTAAAAAACAAAGAAATTACCTTACAAAATGTCATGCCCCATTTCACTTTCAAAAAAGTACTGAAAACACCATCTTTTATTTTAGATGAACGACCCAAATACTAATACTTTTTAGAAAGTAATTTCCCTAAGCCTTCATATTTTCTACTAGGAACGTAAATTAATTAAAAGACTCAGAAGTTAATTTGTTTGCTTAAAAAGTTTAAGCTTTTCCGTTTTCCGAGAACGGAATTCGAATTTAGGGATGAGCATTTTAAACTTATTATACATAATAGGTTTAAAATGCTCATATACAATATTTTAGGCAAATTTGGTAATATTAGGTTAAGAAATTACTGGTTTTTGTTGTATGGTGCGTTGAAGCTTTTTTTAAATAAGAGATTATTTAAGGCGTTCTTATGATTATTTTATTTTATATCGTTCTTTTTTGTGACGTGTGTAATCAATAAATGATTTGAATTTGTATCAATGTATTTAATCATTACCAGATTAAAGGTACCTAAGCACTTACCTTGAGATAAGTTTTAAAATGTTCTACCAGCTCCTTATAAATCTTTCTAGGTACAAAAATAAATTAGTGCCATAAAACTGAAATCTGGAAGGCAGGAAATGGAAGACACTGAATCCCACTAGGGGTAGTGAGATTCTGGATTCACATTTCACAAGTCAAAAAGAGTTTATTTTACATAAACCTGATTGGGATCAGCCCTGAAATCGCCAAATAAAAAATCCGCTTATCCATGGAAAAATTAAATTACTCTTCTAAGAAATAATTCAAATTCAAATATATATTTTCCATCACACTTGCTCGTAAAGTGGATCTTATTGCATCGGTTTTAGGCTCATAATCTAAGCTATTACGCACGCGTGCTTTTTACTTTACATTACGGCACATGGTGCTATAATAGGTATAACCCGGTAAAGTCAAGTTAGTACGTGACTGCAATTAGACGTACGTATACGAATCACTCTTAATATAGCCGGGTAATACTTACAGTTTTTTTGTAATACCAACAAAGAGTTCTTATGCCCCTGTAGTAAATGTCAACCTGCGCGCGCATTACTGATTTGGGCGCTATTTTCCGCAAATGTTTGTTGACATTTTCACTGTGTGGTTGGTTATTATCAAAAAAATATAGTTTTTTCCTCGCAAGTGTGACGAAAACAGTCGTATGTAACTCTTATGCTATGTTTCAATACACTCTCGGCTTCCTTATCGCGCACCTGCGGCTCGCGCGCATAACACCGACTCTACTGTAAAGACCAACATAGCACACTTGTATCATAATGTACTATTTTAGACTTAGTCCATAATAAGATTCACATTAAGTTTAAATTATAAAATACATCACTAAATTCAAGAAAAAAATATAATAATAATAATCAAATAAAATAATAATAATATATCTATATCACGTATCTCACGTTTAATTAAATCGGATACTCCGACTATAGTTTCGATCACATCCTTTTTCCATCCATTTTTCCTCCTTTTTCAAAGAGTGAAAACAGAGCCCGACGCGCGTGCAGATGCGTTCTGCTTAGCTTATCTGGTTCCCCTAGTACAAGCTTAGCTTAATTTTGTGGTTTGAGTTTGGGGCTAGATGGCGCTGTGTGGAATGTCTACCAATAATTATTAATTTTATTTATTAATTCATGTAACCCTTACAAGGTCCACGTATACTTAGCTCTAAGTTTTATAACTAGACTAGACTATGGTACTTTAATAAAATATTAAATGATTGACGTATATTACATTATAGTAATCGCCACGCAAGTTGTCAAAAAGTGGCGATGTGCAGAAATAAAAAATAAAAAACCTTGTCATTAAACTTGCCAAATATACTGTACGGAAGTGTACACTACAGAATAAATAAATAAATAAATAAATAATAAATAAATATCGCAGGACATTTTTCCACACAGCGCCATCTAGCCCCAAACTAAGCAAAGCTTGTAATATGGTAACTAGATAGCTGATAGAATACTTATATACTTTTTTTTTTTTGTTGTAAATACATACTTATAATACATACTACACCCAGACACAGAACAAACATTTATGTTCGTCACATAAATGTTTGCCCTTGGTGGGGATCGAACCCACGCCCTACAGCTCTGAAGGCAGACACGCTACCGCTGAGCTATATGGCAGAAAAGCGAAGGCTATACCTTTTCTCTTTTCAGTGATGTACACCGTATCTGCGCAGGCTCACCTTTTCCATGCCGATAATTTAACAACTTGTGCGACAGGGCAGCTACTGTACCAACCTTATTATAAAAACTGACGTAGTTTTGACTTTTTATTATTTTATTCATTTTATTACTCGTGGTTTTGGTTTGCTTGTTGTTTTTTTTTGTTTTGTGTGTACTTGGTACTTGGTGCGAGAGCTATTTCCGCACGACATGCCCCTCATGGGCTCTCGGTGCATAACTTTTGTGTCATTACTAACCTTGTATGAGAAAACACATCAAGGAAAGTCACCGTCGTAATTATCCTGTTATGTAAACGTTAACGTCATGTAAGACCTCTAACTGATTATTAACTGGTAGTAACTTCACTACATGCTAATTTACTACTAGTATAAAAGATATATTCACGATCATGACATTGCAAAACTTGTCAAGGTTATTTCTATGATTCTCTTTATCACCAGTAACTTAAAAAAAATAACCGACTTTAAACTATTACGGGACCTCAAAACGATATAGTTTAAAAAAAAATAGTTTTGCCTCTGGAACCTCATTGACGGTGAAATTAGTGAACATACACGCAGTCGAGCATAAAACCTCCTTCTTTTTCAATTCGGTTGATAAAATAAGGATGAGATTTCAGTGGTCGAATTTTAAATTGATGGGTTTAGAATGAAATTGAAATAATTCGCTGTTTAAAGAAGTAAACACACTGAAAGAGAAATATAGCAAAGAAGAAGTACTAGAGTCTACCTGTCTAATATTTTATGTTTTTTGTGTTCTTTAACGTGACAGCTACTCTAATTTCAATTGAATTTTTACCAATTTGAATTTTGATATTTAGTTATTCTGGGTGTGATGATGATTTGTATACAACTTCGATGATTAAATCTGGCTAATTTTGCTTCAACATTATTGCAATAGCATAATGGTAAGGTATGTTTTAATGTCTAAGTTAGGGACCATCAAATCCAAAAACCTTACCACATACCGTTTTTTTAAATAATCAATTAATAATAAAACATGTCAAAATTTACAAAACATTATTCATCGAAAATCTCTCCCCCCCTCCGTTATGCACCCTGCCCTTATTATTAATTTCCGTTACTTTGCTTAGTTTGGGGCTAGAGGCGCTGTGTAAAAATGTCCACCCAATATTTATTTATTTATTTACATACTCTATAGGATCTGGTATAATCCTTAGTTAAATACTAATCAGTTTAATGAATATGTCGATGAACACACGTTCACAAGCTGGAGGTTAGATGGTTTTTAATAGTTCCTGGCCATGGATACTAGTCCTTCAGCCGAATATAATGTAAATCCGTTATTGGCCATAAGCTACTTTATAAGATACTGTTTATGTATTATAATTAAGGGCTGTGGATTTTGTTTGACAAATAAAATAACAATAAAATAATTAAAATCGGCTCTGCCGTTTAGGAGGAGTTCACACACGTACAGAAGATTATTATTATAATATAATCTTTATATAATATAAAGAAGAAGATAGTAGGTACTAATAGTTCTAGGGTTACTTTCAACCCATTTCTATATTGTATGGAACTCTACAACCAAACCATGGCATTTCAGCCAAAACAAAAAAAAAACAACATAGTTTCCTCTATCTCCATTTATCCAGTTTCGTAATTTAACCGCTATTATATTGAGAGCACATCCCATTACACGCCATAGTTATAATGGTGCCATTGAATGCCTCTTCAACTTAATAGACACCAATGACATGAAAACTTATAGATATCACATCATACAAAAATAGATAAAGAATCTATGCAGCTATTGACAGCCTGAAACAATATTTGCAGGTATTAGATCATAGAAAAGCGAAAGCCCTACTTTTTAGGTAGAACGGCTGTCAAAACATTGTTGTAATGCAATTGTATGGAAAACCGCTGTTGCCAGATTCACACAAAATTGTATAGAAACTACGACAAAAAATGCCAATTATTGGTCGCGCATTTGAAGTAAAACGCTCGAAATACCATTGTACAACAAATTAAAATTGATCTAATTACGATGCTATGTGGTTTGGTTTCCTACGCGTCTATTTAAATTGTCTTTTTGAGTATTCTCAAGGATGACAGCAACCCCTCCTTAATAAAGGAGATGACGGCATCCCGTGGTTGCCATAATCCTCACGCTTGGCAGGCAGCTTGGGGATCGCAGAATGCTTACTACCGTTAACCGAGAGGACGCTGCTGCCCGTCCTCCGGTGGTTCTGGATGCAGTTTTAGGATATACCCAAGTCCAAATTTGACCTGTAACTGTGTGTTCATTATCAGCCCGGAGATTTCCGCTGCTGAACGAAGGCCTCCCCCTAGACCGGCACACTGTATGACAACCTGCATCCACCGGTTGCCCGCGACTTTTACAATGTCGTCGGTCCACCTGGTGGGAGACCTTCCTACGCTACGTCTTCCGGTTTGCAGTCGCCACTCAAGAACCTTTCTTCCCCATCGGTTATCAGTTCTTCGAGCGATGTGGCCTGCCCATTGCTACTTCAACTTGCAAATCCTGCGAGTTATGTCGGTGACTGTGATTCTTTGGCGAATATCCTCATTCCGGATTTTATCGCGTAAAGTAACTCCGAACATAGCTCTCTCCATTGGCCGTTGTGTGACACTGAGTTTCTCCAAAAGGCCAGCAGTTAAAGACCACGTTTCAGTTCCATATGTCATCACTGGCATCACACAATGGTTGAAGACCCTTGTCTTCAGACACTGCGAGATTTTGGACGAGAAGATATTTCGCAATCTCCCGAACGCTGCCTAATGCCCATCCGAGTTGGATTCTGTGTGTTATCAATAAGTTATTAAGTAATTGAATAAAGCGACGAATAAGAGCTATTATTTCAGGTTCTATAACCTTATAAAGATGAAGGCGGAAGGGAGAAGAGTAGAACCAGGTCTTGCATCTACTATTAATTATATCTATCTCTATTATTAATTTTGTTTGTTATATAGGTTTTAATGTTAATGTAAATAAATTTATTTTAATTTTTTTAATAAGCACAACGCGAAGCACCGAAACACACTCGCCGAAATGTTTCGAATTAGTATCGAGCATTTGTATAGGCACAATTTATACCAATGTCTTGACTAAAAGGTGATCTCGCTCTATAACGGCTGTCTATTGGGTTAAAGTTGAAGAGGTTGAAGTTGTTGGCACCATTTGAACAATGTTTTCCCTCTATTATGCTGGCGGCCTTGCTTGGTTATTCGACGTGACTGCGTCATAGCCTGAGATAGTTTATTTATAGCTAAGTTGTATTAAAGTTCAAGCGAGCAAATTACTAGAAGATAACTTATCCTCTCTGACTGAATATATCATAGACATCATGGTAGTAAAAAACAAAGGGCATTTACTTTTACTGAATCACATCACACCAAAATATTAATGCCAAAGTTTGCAGTTTTACGCCAAAACGGCTAGATGGATTTAGATGAAACTCAGAATACAGATAGCTTATTTTCCGGTATAACATATGAGCTCTTTTTTATCATCATCATCATCATATCATCACTGTTTTTCATCATGTAGCGAAACCAAGAGGCGCAGCTAGTAGCTCTATATACTTACCGCCTTATAAAATGTTATAAAACGTATATAAAATCTATTTTAGTTAAAAAGTGTTTTGTCTTTTTTTTCATACTCAATTCGTAATTCGAAAGAAATTGATAAAACACTTAATGAAACTAATAACAAAAATTTATAATAATCAATAATTATTATTAATTAATTACTAAAATAGGTTATAGATACGTTTTAGTGTTTTATGCATAAGACGGTAGTTATTATGTTTTAGAAAATATGTACCTAAATTCGAAAGACTTCTTATGTACGGGCTCTATATCGAACCCACAATGTGATGCATCTTTTCCCAACAACGCCAATATACATGGATAGGATTCTAAAATACCGCAGTAGTTAAACCCTTGTCAAGCAATAATGACTGTTTATGACAGTTTCTAAATGCCTCCTGTAATAGTGGGATATAATGCCATTAATAACCCTGTCTGTATTGAAGATGAGTTATGTGATACTTTTGCTATGATTTGTTTTTTGTTAGTATGAGCAGGGGGGTGTCACTCCGCAGTTTAGGTATGTTCGGCCGGCGCTTCGTCCCGAGTGGAGAATGCAAGGCAAAAGTCAGTGGCCGCCCGCACGCTAGCCTCGTCGCACGTAACTAAGCATACGTGATAGAAAGAGAACGGTATATCTAGGTGAATATAGCGAGCGGTATCCAGCTCTGCGCGAGTTGAATTGCTACTTTATTGCCTAGTAGATAGATACCTTATTTATTTCAATTCCTTTGCGGAGTTAACTTTCTGTACGAATTACTATTATTTATTCTGTGGTATGAGCAAAGATAATAATATAGTACTATTTATACTAGTCGTCTATATCAGCCATAAAACGTCCACTGCTGGACGAAGGCCTCCCCTTTATAGAGGGGTGTTGCTTTGATCCCCACGCTGCTGCCCGTCCTCCGGTGGTTCTGGTTGCAGTTTAAGGACATATTTCAGGCCAGAATAATATTTTTTTACCCAATCAGCCCCAGTGCTTCTTTAAGAAGACTCAAAACCAGGTGTATGAGTTTTTTAAATTCATCATCATCATCAGCCCGGAGACGTCCATTGCTGAACGAAGGCCTCCCCCTTAGACCGCCACACTGTACGACAACCTGTCATTTGCATCCACCGGTTGCCTGCGATTTTTACGTCTTCCGGTTCGCGGTCGCCACTCAAGAACCTTTCTTCGCCATCGGTTAGCAGTTCTTCGAGCGATGTGGCCTGCCCATTGCCACTTCAACTTGCAAACCCTGCGAGCTATGTCGGTGACTTTGGTTCTTTGGCGAATATCCTCGTTCCGGTTTTTAATTCGGATGTAAATAATTAATTAATATATATCGGTGGGAATTTCACACAGTGCTCTTGGAGGAGTCAGATAAAAATCGAAGATGTAGCACCAAAGCGTTGACCAAACTAAGCAAATCTTGTACCTACTACCTACTATGGGAATTAAATTAAATCAGATAGCTCAGAGAGTACTGATTTTTGTACATTCTTATGGTACATACATACCTAATTATAATTAATACATTAAGACACAGGACAAACATCTTGTCACAGAATTGTTGGTCTCGGTGGGAATTGAACCCACGACCAGCTCACAAAACAGAAGTACTACCAACTGAGCCTTAGGGCCAGTCACCAAAACTTTACGAAAAAAAATTTGGGACGGGCCACTTAAACTATTACTATTTTAGTGCTATTTTAATGCACATCGTCTCCCAATGGACTACCACGATTTGTTTCTATTTGAAATTAGCAAATCAATAATGTTGGCCTAATCCAATAAGTTTGTGTACTAGGTTTTCCTCAACCTTCACGAATAGTTTGTAAATGAAAGTTTTTTACGAACTGACCTATGATTATTATTCGGAGAGGTATCGGTTTCACACTGAGCTCATAAATAAATATGTATATTAGGCTCCTTACAGAGTAGACGTTAAGCTGCTCAAGATTTAACGTTTTTTATATAGGGAACTCGTTTGAGGAATACCTACAATTGACTCGAGTATTAGAAGAGCTTGAATAGCTTAGCGTAAGTTAAAAACAAAAATACGGCAGCGTGTTCTAAGTTCGAGACAAAATAATTAATTAATTGTGTTCTCATAGCAATTGATTCTTGAATCCGTAATCCATTAAAATTTAATTTTAGAAAACTGGTGTTCATAAAGTTGTACCTACACTTTTATGGTTAGATAAACCCTACACTTCGATGTCACGATGTTATTTTATCCCAATAGAAAATTCGAATTTCGAATTGAATTTCATATTGAACAGTAAAAAATTTTTGACGCGTACAAAACGTTTCGTTTGTAAGCGACCTTATTAATTCTGTATTCTGAGTACGCCTCCTTTCGGTATTCATGACAAGTTTACCTACCATATCAATTGCTAGGCTTTATTCGTCACGTGTCCTTTTTGCTTTTTGCATTAAGCCTTTCTCCTCTGGTCAGTAATCAATTTGAAATTGCACAAAGACGTACTAAACAAAGTGAAAAAAAAGAAGCCATTAAAAAAACGTAGAAATCGTAAAAAAAGTTATTATATTTAACGAAATAAAAAAGATGTAAAATCTTTGTGAATATATCTTTAGGTACTTACCTACATATTAGGTACCTACTTATAAGTTAACTTGTGTCTCAATTCACGTACGCGGAAATTTTTCTCCGAAGAATTTAAAGTGAAAATCCGTGTTCACAGCATGAGATTATACGTTATATTCCTTATCAAAGGGTATTTCGAGTTATGACAGATCCTAACACAAACATACGGGTGATTTGTATATGCAAATGAGGCGTAATTGTACTATATAATACCCTTTCTATCTGTCCTCAATTGTTAATTGTATATTGGTAATAGTGAGAATGGGAATTCTCTCGAGATGTGTGGTTTTCGTCCTACTAATTGCAGCGCATAGTTATGGTAAGTTAAATGTTTGTGATCACTGTGATCATTCACTTTAACATTCTTATTACATAACTTTTTTTTAAAATATATAAGTGACGAGACGAGCAATAAGTTCGCCTGGTGCTAAGCGTCACGCCTGCCACTAACAGTAACAGTGCTAGAATTGTGAACTTACGAACACAATCCTGCGCCGCACTGCACTGCGCTCGTCACCCTGAGATATTAGATGTTAAAACTCTTCATAACCAGCAACTTCTCTAACATTGCCTTTGAAACCGGAACACAGTACTGCTTGCACACTATTGCTTGGCGGTTGAATTACTGGCAATGGTGTGGTACTTCCCCAGGCGGACTCTGAAGTAGAGTCCTACTACTACAAAAAAATAATAAAGATAACTAGAGGTCGTGCAGCTACTCCATCCATGTATGGATAAACATGGTCTAGCGGCTGCCGAGCATTTTGCGACCCATAAGCCACCAAGCCAATCGTAGGGATTACGTAAGCCTCCTCCCTGTTTAGCGCCAATCTTGTTCAGGTGCTTCCACAGAACTGTTTGCAAAAAGTTCTTTACTATGCTTTTGACATATTGACCTGTATTGACATTAAAATCGATAGTTGACAGCGTCCTCTCTGTTAACGGTGGTGAGCATTCTGTGATCCATAAGCCACCAGCCAAGAGTAGGAATTATGGCAAGGGATTATGGCAACCACTCCCGACGAAGCGAAGGCCTCACCCTTAATAAAGGGGGAGGCCTTCGTCCTGCAGTAGACGTCTTCCGCCTGATGATGACGACGGCTTAAAAATATAAGTTCATTTGAACTTATCTTAATAGCAACTATTTATTTTTCCTCCAAGGAATTATTAAGTCTGCTTATTTTGTAGGTATGTACGCCCCAAATACTTCTAATTAATATTATCTATTATCTAATCTAATAAAAGGGAAAGAGGGGGGTGGAATGTTGTATCTGTTGGAAAGTTCTTTCTTTTTAAAGTTATAGTGATGAAAAATTGATATTTGGCTAGTTCATTTAAAGGGGGGAAGTTGGGGGGGGGGGGGAGGGGTTGGTAGAGTCGGTAGAGTCGGTAGAGTCAGTAGAATCGGTCGAGTTGGTAGAGTCGGTAGAGTCGGTAGAGTCGGTAGAGTCGGTAGAGTCGGTAGAGTCGGTAGAGTCGGTAGAGTCAGTAGAGTCGGTAGAGTCGGTAGAGTCGCTAGGTCGGTAGAGTCGGTAGAGTCGGTAGAATCGGTCGAGTTGGTAGAGTCGGTAGAGTCGGTAGAGTCGGTAGAGTCGGTAGAGTCGGTAGAGTCGGTAGAGTCGCTAGGTCGGTAGAGTCAGTAGAGTTGGTAGAGTTTGCTCGGAATGATTTAAAGTGGAGAATTTTGGGAGCGGTCCGTATTTCTTCCGCACGCGGACGAAGTCGCGGGGGACCTCTAGTATTAATTAAATTTTACGTAGTGCTGAAAATGTTCGTCTTCAAAAGTTGAAGATTTAAAAAAAAAGATTGTTGTTTCTTTTATTTTTTCTGCCTGAGCAGTAATTTGATTTAACCGTTTATGTAAATCTTTTATTTTATGTCGCAACGGCACCTTCTTTAGTACTCCTAGATTAAATTGTCTTGAAGGCAAGAGCTAACTTTTCCAAATTTGAAGGTAAGAACATTGTAGTGTTCGAATTTGAACTTTTACGAAAGGTAATAAAATAGAAAATCTTATAGCCTCCAGCTGCCAGGTTTTGTTTCTTCCACTTTATACCTTTCTTTATTAAATTACGCGTTTATCTAAATGAATACGACTACTCTCCAACCTTATTGGATGTTTTAAGAACTTTTTGTAACAATTCTTGTCGCCACTTTCTTATAAAATTTAGCTATTGTCTAAAAGTGCTTTGTTTTTCTTCATGTAGCAGAGTTTGCTAAGAATAAGCAAGTATTAGTAAAACCATTAAACATACCTAATAAAAAAATACTTGTATACTTTTTCTTGGTTTTTGGTATCTAGTTGTGAATTTGACCAATGTCAAATATTTAAAGATTTTTAAGTTTCAGATGAAGTTGACTTAAATAAATTTATCAATCAAAGCCTTGGAGGATCTAGCTCTCGACTGGGTATATAATCAAAGCTCAAAGCCGAAGAAAAGTGCCAAATTATGCTGTTAAAGTATTACAGCCATATTACAGTACTTACCGTATTATTGTACCTATTGACTTTTCGCTGTAGTAATAATAATAGTGGTGACGTTAAGAAGCTTATGGGGAGTTTAATAAACAACAAGAATATAAATGTGCCACCAATCACCATATTATATCACATAATATCGAGACCTGTGCGTATAATTTGGCTTATAATTAATAAATAAAACGTCACATTTTATATCAAACATATTTTAAACACACAAGTTTTGGGCAATAAAGCAGTTATATACGCCAAGCCGCCTGCCAAGCGTGGAAATTATGGCAACCCTCCCTATTAAGGTAGAGGCCTTCGTCCATTAGTGGACGTCTTCTGGCTGATAATGGATACGATAATAAAAAAAAATCTAAGACCTGACACCAGCTAGCTTATGAAATTATGTACATAATGTTGACCATCAGAAAAGAAACAATCAAAAAGACATCAATGGATAACTATGACTTATTTGAATATTATATGGCATAGAAGAAAATTAAACAATCATATTTAATAAATATTTTCGTTCTCCGACTAAACCCAGCTAAATTATGTGCCTAATTTGAAGTTGACAGAATTGTCTCAACTTTTTGATCTACGCTTTTGAACTCATAGAATATTCGACATTGAATTTTATTTTCAACTTCGGAAACATTCCTTTGGGAATTAGGATAAAATAGATAAATGTACTATTATCTTGAGAAAAGTTGAAAAACACATTTTACGCATAATATTGGCATAAGTCAATGAATTCATTGAAACACAGCAAAAAAAAAACAAAAGGCAAAAGCCTTTTTAAACGCAAGCCTTTAAAACCGCTGCCTCACTACGGCGCACGCTGTGCATGTGTACTACGTGTTTACGGCCACGCGGCGCGGCTGCGTGGGCTCGTTCGTTTGACAACGTGGGTCTACGTTTCCACTGCAGCACACATTAACCAACATGAATATTATTACCCCACCCCACGACTATGTACAACTGTAGCGATCTGACCCTTGACCCAAACGTCTAGCGAGAGCCTCTTCACGAGTATAATAATCTTCTCTCTCTAGAGATCTCTATTATGTGTTATGATTTTGTCTCTCAATAGTTTTATTATTATCCACTTTATTTATTTTATTTCTTAAATCTAAGTGTTTTAAAATATAAATTTAAAAACATAAAAATTATAAAAAACCTAAACCTAGAGTGCCACCGGCAACGGGGCAGGGCTCAAGCTGCTGGTGATTAGGGCTGCAGAGTGCATGAGGAATCTCCTGACAATGCGTGCCGTGTCAAGCACCACTGCCTTTTGTATCTGACCCTTGACCCAACCGCCTAGCAAGAGCCTCTTGAGGTATTGGTCGAGGTTCTTTGCTAAAAGACCGTTCGCCGTTACGACTATCGGGACAATGATCGCCGAGTCAACATCCCACATGGCGGTTATTATAATTATAGTAATATTGCATCGCAGAAGTATTTTTAGATATTAATAAAACTTTGTTTAACTAAGCTACTTATTTATGTGACATTTGGAAGTCCCAAGGAAGTACTTAGATGGTTCAAACGGTCGAGTCAGGACTTAAAGAGGCTTACAAGCCAAGGCTCGGGTAAAGTAAGTCCAGTTTTGTTGTTACTGGACTATACTTCTCTACATTATCGATTGTATTATTTTATGGACACTCCCTACATCGACACTAATAAAATAAATATACATTAGGTACGTGATCTTGAACGTTTCTTCCAGGTAAACTTTAGAGCTGCTGCAGATGATTTACATAGACTTTACACTCATATAAACATAGCCGGATTTAGAGGGTGTGGGGCAACAAAGGAGTCATCATCATCGTCAGTCAGAAGATGTCAACTGCTGGACGAAGACTTCTCCCTTAGGGGAACCAGCTCCTCCCTAGGGACTGCCATAATCCCCTCGCTTGGCAGGCGGTTTGGGGTCGCAGAAAGCTCACCACCGACGCTGCCCGTCCTCCAGTGGTTCTGGTTGCAGGTCCAAGAAGTGGAAGCCCCTAATTATTATTCAAATAGGCTAAATAATTATTGTTCTTACAAGAGTTTCAATCATTTATTGCGAGACAAATATAATCTTCTCAGGAAACATATTAGGATTTCTCCACTGAAGAGAGAAGTAAATAGAACGGAAATGGTACGCTTCACGCTAGCCGGTTACAAGATTAGATGCACCTAAACTATTCACCGACTCGAATTCCGTTTGACAGACGCTCATGTAATCTAGAAGGCGTATCAACTCTACCGATTTTTTGTACATAATGCCGCGTTGCGCTATCATTACATGCCGCCTAGTAGAAATTGTAGTTTAAAAAAAAGAGGAATTTCGTACCAAATTGTTTGTAGTTATGTGATTTATTGAATCATTATTAATTTATTTTTGACTTATCCTGAAGAACGAAACATAGTGATTACTAAAATTTTATCGATATCGATATTTTTATTTACTAGGCGGTTTCCCGTATTCCACTATTATGCTTTGTATGTAGGTTGTCTTTGGTTTCTTAACAACAACTTTTTAACTTAATAAATCACTTTATTCACGCTTTTCTGTGGATTTCTCAAACTTTTTATTAGGAAAGTACAATTTATGTGCCTAGATCATCTGAATAGAGGCCCCAAATAGAGATTGATTAAATTTACTATTTCCAATTAACGTGCGTCTATTCAGCCTTCCTGGTTATCTTATTGTGGCATTCAGACTCGAGTACTATTATAATATATTAAATTAAATTGTTTAAATTGTCTAAGAGTTGTTTTATTCAGTCTAACATTGCATATTTCATGCAGCATCGCCATACGACTTTATCAATTTCCCCACGGTGCAAGAATTCCTGACCAGCCCCATGAATTTCGAGAACCGCATCGTAGGAGGCCAAGAGGCGGACATCGAGGACTACCCCTACCAGGTCTCCTTCATAGTGAACAACTCTTACTTCTGCGGAGGCTTCTTCATCAGCAAGACCTGGATCCTGACCGCTGCCCATTGTGCACAAGAGTAAGCTAAAACCAGTTCTATAATCATCATCATCATCATCATCATCAGCCCGGAGACGTCCACTGCTGAACGAAGGCCCCTTAGACCGCCACACTGTAACACTTACTTACTGTAACACTGTGCAGTTCTATAAAAATAATTTATTTCAGGCAACAGGAATTACAACACGGTCCCGTATAACACATACCTTACCATACAGACTAACATACATAATATAGGAAAAGTCTTAACTAACACAATTTGGGCTGAGATTTTCCTGGCAGTGTTGCTTCCCAGTAGCGTCTATGATTGTTACTTCGGTCGTGTTGTTTATCGTAATTATGCTGTGAAACTACTTAGTTCCCGATATTTCGGCGCAGTTGCATGTCCATGTACCACGTTTACAGGTATACTGAAGAATACGGGTGACTGTCAAAATGTTAGAAAACATTAAGGGCATTCATAACGAACTACTTACCCTAATTTTTTTTATACGAGCAAGACTTTTACCTGGTGGTATGCGTCACGCCTGCCACTAACAGTACCAGTGCCAGAATTGTGAACTTGCGAATACAATCGCGCGTCTGCTCTGCGCTCGTCACCCTGAGATATCAGATGGAATTTCACCAGTATTTCCAAATTATTCTTATTCTTTAACTACGATTATCACTGTAATTTGAACCCAAACCAAGTCACGACACGATCACCAAAAAGCCAGCAGTATGAATAGCGTAAATAAACTTTAAAATGCTTATTGGCCGGGATTCATACCCTTGACAGCCTTATATCTTAATTGGTAGCATGTCTGCCTTCAGAGCTGTAGGGCGTGGGTTTGATCCCCACCCAGGGCAAACATTTATGTGACGAACACAGATGTTTGTTCTGTGCCTGGGTGTAGTATGTATTATATGTGTATTTATTATTTATTTATATTATATATATTATTATTACGAGCCTGAGTTGTCCCAATGTTGGGCAAAGGCCTCCCTACTCTCTTTCCATTTGTCTCTGTCCAGAGCTACAACGGACCAGTCGTTCTGGTGTTTGTCTAGGTCGTCCCGCCATCGCTTTTTGGGTCTGTCGCGAGGTCGTTTACGATCTGGATTCCACTGGGTCGTAATCTTGGCCCAAAGATAATCCGACATGCGGCAGACATGTCCAGCCCAGTCCTACTTCAAATTGGCAGCCTTTTGGGTCACATCGGCTATTTTAGTCCTGGAACGCAGTTCGGTGTTCCTAATGCGGTCAATTAATTTGACGCCGAGGATACTGCGTTCCATAGCCCGCTGACTGCGAGGTCGGATTACCCACCCATCACTTTTCCAAGCATTAGAAAATCAAGAAGTTAACAGAACCTACATACATTTACTACAAAACATATACCGTAATAGCACAGCTGCCATAAAATTAAACACCGCAGGCCATTCCTTCCTCATCGAGAAAGGAGTCAAACAAGGCGACCCGCTATCGCCGAAACTGTTCACGGCCACTTTAGAAGAGATCTTTCGCAAATTGATGCCAGGCTGGGAAGAGAGGGGCATTCTCGTCGGAGATAAGAGACTTACCAATCTCCGATTTGCATACGATATTGTCCTTTTCTCCTCCTCTGCACTAGAATTGGGCCACATGTTACAAGATCTGAGCAAGGCAAGCCTCGATGTCGGACTGAAGATGAATATGTCAAAGACCAAGTTAATGACCAACAGCACACAGCGCAAGATATCGGTTGAGAGTGTGGAGATTGAATATGTCCATGAGTATGTTTATTTGGGCCAATTAGTCTCTTTCCAGGCGAGACAGAAAGCAGAAATTGCACGCCGCACTGAAAACGCCTGGAGGAGCTATTGGTCCATGAAAGATCTCATGAAGGGAAATATGCCACTATCCCTCAAACGCAGGCTCATGGACATGTGCATTCTGACGTACGGAGCGCAAACTTGGTCTTTGACTAAAGACTAAAGATAAGTGTATTTACGAAAAAATATATGTATATAAGTATTCTATCAGCTATCTGGTTTACATTATACAAGCTTTGCTTACTATGGGGATAGATGGCGCTGTGTGTAAAATGTCCCCCAATATTTATAAATTTTATTTATTTATTCATTTATTTGAACCGATTCCTGATTCTGTGTCAAGTGGTCCCATTAGACTAAAATGGCTTTTAATCTCTTACAGTGTCGACCCAAAAACCGTAGTCCTCCGCGCTGGCAGCTCGTTCCGAAAGAATGGTACGATTATACCTATAGCAGAAGTCATCCCACATCCGGAGTACGACCACCCAGCGTTTGATAAGGACGTGGCAGTCATGAAAACTGTGGAACCCGTCGAGTTTGGAAAGACCATGCAGGCGATAGCTTTGCCACCTGAAGGGCGACCTATGTCGGGTCGGAGCAAGATCAAAGTCAGTGGATGGGGAAGGACTGAGGTTAGTATTTACTTTTTCAACCGACTCAAAAAAAGGAGGTTCTCAATTCGACTGTATGTATTTTTTTTAAGGATGTTACGCGATTACTCTGCCAATTATGAATAGGGTAGATGACTGATGTTTATATCGTTGAAACCAATAGCTTTAATGAAGAATTTAAGTAAATATAGTATGTTTGTTGAAAAAAATATTTAAATCGGTTAATAATGTTCTGATATATGAGCGTTTAAAGTTTTTGTTAGAGACAACTCTGTCCCTTTCCCACAAAACAAAAACTGCCGTCACGCCTTAAGTTGTCAGAATATAATTTATATGGCGTACAGAGAAGTGACGTCACGATTTGCTGTTTCGCCTCTCGGTCTAGCATGATATTAAAATGCTTATAAGTTGCTTATTTTTGATCAGATTTTCGTTTTCTTTTCATTAGTCAGCTATATATTTATGGGCCACATTATAATAGGACAATAAAAAAATCCAGTCATCTAGACTAGATTTTATTGATTCTTTTTTTGTTTGGCAGGTTATACGTGGTCCAATATAAATTTTATCGAAGTCGGTTCAGTAGTATGGTTTAAAATCAAAATTACTGGAACAAATCAAAATACCTGGAAAATATGAAGATGTACCGCAGGTAGTCGAAATTGAAGTCGATTGTATTTTTTTTTAAAGCGTATTATTGATCAAACTTGTATTGTCTTAAATCAGGCAGGGGATGACCGACCAACCCAAATGCGAAATTTTTGAATATAAACTAATAATGAAAATCTTTAAAAAATTCAGTTAGTTGTGAGCTTGTAGTATTAATCAAACAAGGTTTCGCGGAACTTTATTACTAAGCGAAACCTTAAGTGACGAATATGGTGAGCAATTCGCCATATAAACGTATTCCCCTATTTTCTTTCTGGATAATGCGTCTAGAGCAATCATTTTTAGGGTTCCGTACCTCAAAAGGTAAAAAGGAACCTTATAGGATCACTCGGTTGTGCGTCTGTCTGTCTGTCAAGACCCTTTTTCTCTGGAATACGTGGAGGTATCGTTGAAATTAATATCAAATACTTCAGTCCACAGTCCTTTAGATCTGTAAAAAAATCAAGCTTCTAGTCAACGCAATAAAAAATTACGGCCATTTTTGTGAGTTTTTTTGAGTGAACTAAATCAAATTTTTTAGGGTACTTCCCGTTGACCTAGACTCATTAAATTTGGCAAAAAGCAAGGTCACATAACAGTAATTAAGGGAAAAATCTGAAAATTGATAATTTGTAAATATGTCGTAATTTCTCAAGCCAAAACTGAAATGGTTATTTTGTTTGTTTCTTTAGTTACCAAAAAAATTACTAGATGACGTTCTACACCGTTAAAACGCGCAAACGTTTTGTTCGTTGGTTTTTAGAGTGGTTTGATCGCAGGTGCTTCTAATAAATGTACGACCAACTTATACCTACAGATGGACGAGAGTAGGTTTTGATGCCACGAGTGTAGGTTTTGAAAAAAACTGACAGGTGCATTGTTTTTTTAGTTCTTGAA
This sequence comes from Erannis defoliaria, assembly GCA_905404285.2. Classification (NCBI taxonomy): domain Eukaryota; kingdom Metazoa; phylum Arthropoda; class Insecta; order Lepidoptera; family Geometridae; genus Erannis; species Erannis defoliaria. The sequence continues at coordinate 18,569,337 of FR990072.1, read as the reverse complement.
TTTAGTCCTGTGTCGGTCGGTCATTTTCGGAGATCTCGATCTTTCGTAACCGACGAGCCAAGTGACCGAGCAAAAAGGTTCGATCAAAACGTCGTTCATCAGTCTCGAGAACCTACAAATAAAAATAAGGTTTAAGTCTATTAATATAGACTTGAATTTAGCTAGGTACGCAATTCCACCGAGATTGATCGAAGAAAACCGAGACGAAATCGGTTGGTGTTGCATCAATCGCCGGTCATTCATTCGGTCTCGGTCTCTCGGTCGGTCGCAAATCAGTAAATATTAAGTTTACTTACGACTTTAATTTTACCTGAAGGCATGTGTCCCACGTGCGGCTAGGCTAAGCATTAGATGTTTTTTTGTTGATACGAGTATTTTGGTTGAATACGAGTACTAATGAAAGCAGATATCCTGTTTGAGGTAATATCAATGAGATAGATGAAACGAATGTTGTGTCAACACAGATTTTATTATTTATAACGGTTTCAAAGATGTTTTTTCGTAATGAGAGGCGGCTTTTCTTTTTGTTCAGAAGTCATTTACTTTTTTCCTCATTCGAGGTGCCCCGGGTTCCTAGTATATTTTGTAAGGAAATTAACCTTATTGTCCTATAGATTGATCCAGAAAATTTCGGACGGATATAAGTCGACCGATTGAGCTGATGAACGTCCAACGCTTTGTTAACCTGTTTGCGGCCACCGATACGTCAACGTTGTAGTCAACCTACCGTCACTGTGCCTGGCAATATTATGTCCTGCCCAACTCCAGATCTTTTTTCCCCAAAGTTTATTTTGTTCTATATGTAATTATTAAATTGTTGATGAGACAAATTATAGTAGACTATAATTGATCTATTGAGGTCGCGAGGTCCAAATCCGAATATTCGTGACTAAAAGTACAAAAACAAAGGACTTTCATACAAACGTTTCTCCCCTTTTCCCCCCTTTATTTATATAGATTATGCACAAAGGGGATATAAAGCAGTGTCTGTCTTACGTCACGGGTGGCATATTGTACCCCGAGCGTAAAGACGGACTCTAGTAGTTATATGTGTAGAGTCCTGAGTGAAGCGAGGGTTTCAAGCCGCCCAAGACGAAGACAGGCTTTATTCCCACTGAAGAGAGAAGTAAAAGTAGGGTTTTCGCTTTTCTATCTTTCCTTTTCGACCAGTGACAATGATATAACACCGTCGCTGTTTTCGAAAATAAAAACCCAGTCGCGGCTTTTTTCTTTTTTCTGTGGTCAGCCAGCCAGTTCAATTTTCGAATAAACGTTTTTTAAATTTATATGCTAACCGTCATATGCATAAAACGCTAAAACGTATTTAAAAGCTGTTTAGATATAGAATATAATAACCTCGCAAGCTTCTCGCGAGTCATGCTCGGTCAACCTGGACCCGGCTAACTGAATATCTTCTACGGACAATGAAGATGTCCCCGTAAGTATGTATTTTTTCTTAGAAAGTAAACCTATGCTCGGCAGTGGGATGTTAAAAACTGATACAGTATTATCTTTTCAAAAACTTTGCTGGAGCACTGCGAGGACAAGAACCAATGAAGGAACCGTATTAAGGAGGGTCAGAAGCTTCACGGTAGACCCTGGTTCAACAAACTTGCCGTAAAACGAGAAAAACGGCACGACAGGAACACCAATCCATGTGTCGCGATTCTCAAAGGTCGCGACACTTGCTCACGGTGTGGACATCCATGCCACTCTCGGATTGGTTTATTCTGCTTAAATAGACGTAATAGACGTAACGGCCATGTATATTAATCCTTTCAAAAACTGCTGGAATACTGTACCAGATCATGCATTTCCTATTTGTCCATCTAAAACAAAGTATAGATAAATATCTCTTTTAGTCAGTGAATATCTTAGTTAAATTAGTAGTCTAAATAAGTTGGACGACGGCAAATAAATTGATGCTCCTATTCAAGTGATCTGGTTTCATATAAATTGCTGCTCTTGTTTTTTCGAGTTTGCTAATAAATAAATAAGACAAGCGTAGCGTCTCCACGTCCCTGTTTCAATTACTTCAGATACAAATGTGACCAGACGTGCGCGTGACGATAAACATTAATTCAGCGTTGGCAAGTTTTATTAATGTTCCAAACACATTAATTGTAGCTAAGATCGGCGTTCAGATCTAGTTCGGATCAAACTAATTCGCCAGAGAACTAATGTTACCTACATAGCTCATAGCTAACTGAACTGCCAGTGGGCCGGCCATAAATGTTCTAGAGTGGAGATCGCGAATCAACTAACGTGAAGGAAATCCTGAGACTTGTTAGAGTGATAATATCCTTACGTAATGAGGATGGAACAAAAATGCCAGCGACCCAACACCATGCACCATTTTTTTTTACAACTTAAGCAGCCTACCCAAACCAATCGATTGATTGGTTAGGGGAAGGCTGGTAGGGGGAATGTACAATAAATACACCCCAAGCGGGACGTCAGTATGGGTATGTCCTTAAACTGCAAACTGCCTTGAAGGGCAGCAGCGTCCTCTCGGTTAACGGTGGTGAGCATTTTGCGATCCCCAAGCCGCCTGCCAAGCGTGGAGATTATGGCAACACCCCTCTATTAAGGGGGAGGCTTTCGTCCACTAATGGCCTCCACATAGAATAATAATGTTCTGTTTACAATCACTATAAAATTAATACGTCGTGCGTCCCTGAGAAACTATTTGCAGTGACTGGAAACAAAAACCTAAGTGGCGAAGTGGCTTGCCCTCGGAAAGCCATATTCAGCAGTGGACTGTATTAGAATGAATAAGAATGCCTCTTTTTAAGACCATTATTGGAACAAATCGTCTTGAATTTTACCATGGAGCCCATGCTAAAATTCACGACGACTTGTTGTTCCATTTCTGGGCGACAGAGGCACAAACACAAACACTATTGTATTTATAATATATTTTTTTTATATAATTAGTAGGAAGTAGGATAAGTAGGATAAGTAGAATTATTAAATTTAAAAAAAAAAAACGGGCTTTACATTACATAAACAATTCAATCATCAAAATAATATAAAATCAAAATCAAATTAATAATAAAATCAAAAATAAAAAGTCAATAAAATAATAATAATAATACACGTAAAGCAAAAAAATAATTAACAAACAATACATTATATTAGTACCTTCTCTTTGGCATCGGTACTGTTACATGTCTGTCACAGCAATGCCGAAGAAAAGGACAGTCCAGTCTGGCACCAATCATGTTCAGGACAATGTTGGAGCTAGCCCGCACTCTGCGCACCAAGGACGCGCACCGCTTGCTCATAGTCGCTATGCTTGCGTATAATGACTTGTTCTTTTCTTTTCTAGCAAGGCGCTAATAATATTCCAGAAAGGTTGATGGATGTGGAAATCCCGGTGGTATATTATTTTGGGTGTTATTTTTCGTATTTTACCATCCTCACGAGAAATATGTTCTGCGCTGGCAAATTCTATCTTGGCGGCAAAGGAACCTGTCAGGTAACATCTTTTTTAATTTTTATATCAATAATAATTATTAATAATTAACTACACCTGGAACTGCTTATGTCCTAAAACTGCATCCAGAACTACAGGAGGACGGGCAGCCGCCTGCGATCCCCCAGCCGCCTTTCAAGCATGTATATTATGGCCCTATCAAAGGGAGGCCTTCGTACAGCAGTGGACATTTTCTGGTTGATGATTGACCTATACCCGGTCATTGGTACAATGGAGCACGCTTGAAGAAATCGATTCATTCCCTACTTCAAGACACCCATTATGGCATTTCAATCTCACTAGAAGTCCCATCGGGACACTCCTACTCGGGAAGCGCACCCGGCTATGTAGTGAGTTTTGCAGAATGAAAGTAGAACCAAACGAAAAGGTTTTGAAATTTAATTTTGTTTGTAGACGAATCCTTGAAATTGGCAGTAATATTTCACAACTATCAGTGTTGATCTTTACGGTTCCATGATTATTTATATACCTAATCATGAAGTTTATTTATATTTGAATATTGAAACGCGCTCCCGATATTTCACAATAAAATCAGGGTAAATATCCAATCATGGAAGTTTTTGTTTTATTTATGCGGGTTTACTCACGTTTAGTTCTCAGTCAGTTGCCCCGACTACAGTTTATTTTGTGGATTCTTATTTATCAATAATTTACATCCATTAATTTGATCATAATCATATGAAGGCTTACGACATTTCCCTTAAGCAGGTGGCCTAGTGGTACAAATGTCCAATACCTTGTATGAACTAGGCCAAAATGTCACATGCCTTTACATCATGCAAACAGGGTGATTCTGGAGGCGCAGCTGTTCAAGACGGCTATGCTGTCGGCATCGTGTCCTTCGGGCGAGGCTGCGGACAGCCTCTGTCGCCCAGTGTCTTCGCCGACATAGCCTGTCCTGTCATCAGAAGCTTCATCAAGGAGCACACTGGCTTGTAAGAAGATGCCACTAAGTCTCGACACTTATATAGGTATTATACCTATACCTATATATGCCTATATAGTTATAGGTATACCTATACCTATAGATAGACTTACTCATTATCGCTCACATAAAAAAAACAAACGGACACACTTAGCAGGTTTTTTGTTGTTGTTATTATTGTCTTTTTAATTATCTATATCATATCGACTGGTTGTAGCTGAAAGTGTCCAGAATCACAGCTCAGATTACTTGGATCAAGAGCTACATCCTCCAATAATCACTGTTATATTACGTATATCCTACCTAAGCTTCAAAAAAGTACCAGTACCTACTTAGCTATAGTTACTACCTAGTTCGACGGACTTACTATTACCTAGCAGGCTTGGAAAATAAAATAGGAATGTATAAACACCGTTTTAAAATATCGTGGTTGTTCATTACAGATTTACCGAGAATCTTAGAACTATAAGCATGTAGGCTCTCAAGTGTAGGTTAGCTACAGTTTTAATTGTATTGATTTTGTGGATTTCTATTATGGTAAAAAAAGTATTACCACCACAGAAGAAATATTAGTACCACGTACTATCACTACTGCAGCTGCTACATTTTAACATTTTTATCGACCGACTTCAAATAACCTCAACCAATTCGACTGTATATATATATATATATTTTTTTTGTGTGTTTTACGCGTTTACTCCGCCAATTATGAACGGATTTTGATGTTTTTTTTTGTTAGGTAGGTAATACTTCAGAGGTGGTCCCATATAAATGTTATAGATATCGGTTCAGTAGTTTGGTTTTTAAATCAAAATTACTAGAAAATATGACTGGATGACATCATCCAGGTATTCGAATTGAAGTCGGTTTTTATTTTTATATATTGCTCGTCTCTGGCCCCTACCAATGATGAAATATTTTAGGGCCTTGAGTAGGTATGCGATATTGTTTTTATTCCAGTCAAAGAACCAGGTTAACTAAAGAACTTTCCTTCTATAAACATTTATTTATTTCTTTCAACTTTTAAGGAAGTAGTTGAAAAGAAAGAGGCAGCGAATAGTAGTTTGTTTTGTCTTTGAAATTTGTAATGTTTTCACTTTGGTGGGCTGCGTGGAACTATATGGGTTACTTACAAGTTACATAGACCTTAGAATTTTCTCAGTCAGGGATAAAAGTGACGGCATCATTCGCAGCTTTCAAAAAACATGCCATATTTATATTGTCAGTAGATAGATAGGTATAGGTACATTATAGGTTTTGGAATAGCCTCACAGATCGTAGAAGTAATATAATTATATTTATTAATTATTGTCGTCCTTAAATTTTCTTTTCTCTTTTAATTGTGATTAGCAAGATGAAGTAAGAAATAAAATGCTGTAATTTTTTCTAGAAAATTAGTACGTAAGTAAGCACTTAACTTTTAAGATAACAATAATTTAAGCAGTTTTAAGAACTATTAAGCAAAATTTTAATAAAAGTTTTAAATTAGACATAATTTATTAGATTTTAAGAGTAAGTATTCAAGTAATCTAATTTTTTATAAATAAATATGTTAGTGATTAATTTGATCAAGTAATCATATTTTTTTTAATAAAAAATAAAATAAGTATGTTAGTGATTAATTTGATTGCTGACTTATGTTTAGAATTGTTTTTTTTTTGTTTCATCGTGGGGGGTTTACTGAGATAATTAAATAAAAACTTTAAACCTGACTTACTTTAGACTTTTTTCACATACGACGAAGATATAATATTTAATGTTATCTTAGAACATATTTCAATATCGCTACTCGTACATTTAATTGACCGGACAAATGACGATAATAATATTATATATATATCAAAATTGTATGGCGAGCGATATTTTATCTTAGCATGAAATTCTATAGCATCTTTGTCGTATACATTATTTATGGAAAAAACGCAACTCACATTCTTGCGAGGGGTGGATCCCGTAAAAATATACGAATTATGCCTTATTTATACGCTAGATATTCCGACTATTGTGTTTATATGAAAACCACAGATGAGAACCACGCAAGTTTCACAATGTTTACGTAGGTATCGACGCATTTTAAACTACAGCTTTTAGTTAAAGGAAAACATTGAGAAGAAACCTGCATAATTATGCCAGGAGAATACATTTAATTTCGTACGTGAATCCAGCTGGCGTGGTAAAATAATTCTATCACCACCTATTATTATTACTACTATTTATTATGCTGGGCGAAGGCCTCCCTCTCCTTCCTTCCACGGGGTCGACACAGACGAGGTGGCGTGACGAACTGGACTCGCACAATAAACACTGGGCCAACAAACCTGAAGATCGAGCAGTCTAGTCAAAAAAAAAAAAAAAAAAAAAAAAAAAAAAAATGTATATAAGTATTCTATCAGCTATCTGGTTTCCATAATACAAGCTTTGCTTAGTATGGGGCTAGATGGCGCTGTGTGTAATAAATGTCCCCCCAATATTTATTATTATTATATTATTAGTCTACCATCACCTAGCCACTAAAACGATTAATATATATACCTAATATTTTTTCTGGCATACAAACTCGACTGGATTAAAAAGTAAGCTTTATTTTTCGTCTGGTGGTAAGCATCACGCCTGCGCATAACAGTAGCAGTGCTAGAGTTGTGAACTTGCGAATGCAATCCTGCGCCGCACCGCACTGCGCTCGTCACCCTGGGACATTAGATGTCAAATCTCTTCATGCCCAGTAATTTCTCTAATAACATTGTCTTTCAAACCGGAACACAGGAATGCCGGCACACTACTGATTGGCGGCTTAATACAGGCAAGGATGTGGTACTTCCCCAAGCGGACTCTGCTGTGAGTCGTACCACTAAGTATAATCTTATAATAGTTTTAGCCCCATAAAAATTGTTACACTATTCAATTTTATATTATACTAGTACACTCTCTTTTGTACTCAATACTCAATGATTTATTGCAAACATTATGTAACTTATACAATGTGTAACAAAAAGGTTCAACAATACTGAAGGGTATGTATGTAGGTCTTTTCCATACATTTTATTCAATGTCAATGAACTTTTTGTATGGAACAGCTAGCTTTTATTTTGAGATTTCATTGTTGGGCCCCTTAGTGAAAGTTGTTCATAATTATGAGTACATACATATCCTTCAGTATTGTTGAACATTTTTGTTACACGCTGTATAATACATGCAGATCCTATTTAGCACATTTTATGGAGGTAACGACATAATGTCCCCATTGGCGTATAGCAATATTGTGCGGAGCGGCTCATTCTATTCCGTTGTTAACACATTTATCTGTAAAGAATTCGTCTAACGTATAGTAACATTTCTTGACTAGTATTTCTTTAAGCACTTTTAATAGTTTAGCCTCATTACCATGTCTTTAATCTAAGCAGGAAGTTTGTTAAATATAACAGTTAAATATAAATATTAAATATAACAAACTTCCTGCTCAGCATTTGCATTTGTATTTAAAACAGTAAATTAGCAAAGTCTAGTCTAGTCTAGACTAACTTGAAAATCCACGACGCCATAATGCAGCCCTAGTGCCGGTAATCTTACCACTTCCAGACTGTTTCAATAAAATTTAATCATTGTGGCTTTAGAGAGCATAAAACCTGAAATCTAGTTGTGTCGAAAATGTTGCTTTTAAAATGTTCACAGGCGCTTTCTAGAGAAGCAAAGGCGAAAATGTAGTTTACTTTCTTTTACATAGTCACTAATTATAAAAGTCTTTTCATCACACTTGCTCGTAAAGTGGATCTTATTACATCGGTTTTAGGCTCATAATCCAAGCAATTACGCACGCGTGCTTTTTACTTTACATTACGCCACTTGTGCTATAATAGGTATAACCCGGAAAAGTCAAGTTTGTACGTGACTGCAATTAGACGTATGTATACGAAGCACTCTTAATATAGCCGGGTAATACTTACAGTTTTTTTGTAATACCAACAAAGAGTTCTTATGCCGCTGAAGTAAATATCAACCTGCGCGCGCATTGCTGGTTTGGGCGCCTTTTTCCGCAAATGTTTGTTGACGTTTTCGCTGTGTGGTTGATTATTATCAAAAAAAGTTTGTTATTTCCTCGCAAGTGTGATGAAAACAGTCGTATGGAACTCTTGTGCTATTAGTCATTACGCTCTCGGCTTCCTTATCGCTCTCGCCTGCGGCTCGCGCGCATAATACCGCCTCTAGTGTTATGACCAACATAGCACACTCGTATCATAATGTACTATTATATTACACGTAATTTATAGGATTATGTACCTACTATGTTTTTAGAAGCCCATTCCCATTACTAAGTCTACGCCACTGGCTGCCTTTTCAACCGACTTCAAAAAAGGAGCTTCTCAATTCGACTGTATGTTTTTTTTTTGTATGTAT